>CADEHL010000314.1:3055162-3655162 GCA_902827135.1 Harpagifer antarcticus
ATGGCACAGCCATCTTTATAATCCCTGAAATGTCAACACATGTCCAGTCCCATCTGTGTGCGTCACTTTTTAGTGTCCCCGTTTCCGTGGTGTTTTGTACTCTACATGCTCCCCCTTGGCTCTATCATCAGCCGACATGGAGTATCATTCCATTGCTACGCTGATGACACCCAACTGTACCTCAGGATCAACCCTACCTCCTCTGCAGCCCTGCCTTCACCCACACTCACTGCCTGCCTGGAGGAGATACAGGCGTGGATGAAGCAAAACTTCATGAAACTCAACAGCGCCAAGACCGAAGCAATTATAGTTGGCACCCCACACCAGGTTCGGTCATCCACCATCACCACCATCACCTTCTCCGGCCAGGACATTACCCTCTCCTCAATAGTCACCAACCTGGGTGTTAAAATGGACGCCCATCTGACCTTTGAGGCCCACATTAAACAGCTGTGCAAGAACTCCTTTTATCACCTCAGGAACATCGCCAAACTCCGCCCCACACTCACTCTGTCTGACGCTGAAAAGCTGGTCCATGCCTTTGTCTCCTCCAGGCTGGACTACTGCAATGCACTCCTCATCGGGATCCCTAACAAAAGCATCCAGAAGCTACAATACATTCAGAACAGCGCTGCTAGGATCCTGATGAGAGTGCGCAAATATGATCACATCACCCACATCCTTAAAGCACTGCACTGGCTACCCGTGGAACTAAGGATCGAATTCAAGGTCTCCGTCCTCACCCACCAGTGTGTCCATGGAACTGCCCCTCCCTACCTCAAGGAACTCCTCACCCCCCATACCTCCTTACGGACCACCCGCTCCAGCAACTCCAACTTCCTCAAACCCCCCAGGACTAAGCTCCGTACTATGGGAGACCGGGCCTTCTGCTCGGCTGCTCCCAGTCTGTGGAATGCTCTCCCCGACCAAATGAGAGCACCACAGACCGTGGAAGCTTTTAAAAAAGGCCTCAAGACCCTTCTCTTCAAAAGAGCCTTTGCCTAGACCCTTTTATATCCCTTTTATTTATTTTTTATTTTTGTATCGCTTTTTTCTTAATTTTACCGTGTTGTGTCATGTTTATTTCTACTGTTCTTGTTGACTACTTGTAGCACTTTGGGATCTGAGATCAGATATGTAGTGCTTTATAAATTGAATCCATTATTATTATTATTATTGTTGCAACGTCTTTGTAGCGTTTCGTTTATGCAACGCTTTTTGTAAACGCTGCGTATGTATCGTGATGTTGGTGAATGTTATCTAAATGCAAAGCATGTGTCGTGAAGTTGGAGAAGATGTTTTTACATTTGCACGTGTTTTGGCACATAATAATTTACACATAATAAAAGGGGGAGGAAACTATGGAAGCCTGTTTGCGCCACAGGAAGAAAAAAATAATATTCTCAGTCATTATAATTACTTAGTTATCTCATTATTTAGTGGGAATGCTGCAGCATTCCAACTATCTGTTCTTCTACGCACAAAATTCTTTATTTTTCCGCCTGTTATTTTGGCCCTCTTCTTCTCCCACATTCCACATCGCAGAAACTCAGTTCAAACATCAAAACGTTCAGCTCGATCGGGAATCGATGGCTATTACTTTTCTCATTCATAACTTTCATAATTCCCGAGATATAGCCCATAATTCATCACATTTTTAACATTTTAACTTTAACATTGCGCAGCTCGTTAAGGCAGAGTGCGTGATGTCAGAGTTAGAGTGGAGGACAGTTTGAAATTTGCCTTCATATTTTTTTTTTAAAACTGCCATAATTCCCAAACCCTACATTCCTGAGACACTTTTTCATGACAAACGTAGGAACACATCTCGTAGCTTGAAAAATGACAAATAATTAAACAAAATAATTAAACAAAATGCCTCTTGAGGGCATGAAGTGACAAAAACTTTCAACATGCCTCCATTAAAACCCATTGTAATTTCAGGCTGATATTTCATCACAGCAGCAGCCGCACACCTTTAGTTAATCTGCCAAAAAGGCAACATTATTGAAAGTACACAAAAAGCACACTTCAGACACTCAAAGTCCATGACATGCTTCACGTTTTGAAATTTCACCGATATCTGTTACGGTTCTTCAACAAAACGTTCACATGTAACAGGTTTATCTCTCATTCAGAACAATAGGCGCATTCACACCGCAGTACTTTTTCCACAAAGGTTCATGAGAACTTAGTTCATGAGAACTCTTTAGTTCTCATGAACTAAGTACAGATTGCGTTCACACCGGAATAAGTCCCTGGGGGAGGATTAGGCAAATGAAGCCGCTGACGTCACTTCTTCTTCTTCTTCTGCTTTGGGGACTGGTAGAAGCTGCTGGGACTCCCAGCAGCTTCTACTGAAGCCTTCCGAATAAATCGCCAGAACGCCGACACCTCCTCATCTCCACCGCTCCCATGTTTTATTTTGTGTTGCCATAAATTAGTCTCTCTGCGTTTCTGCGCTGGGCTAATGCTAATGCTAATAATGCTAATGCGAGGATAATAAAATGTACGGGGCGTGGTTTGCAATCCGCCCAGCCAATCAGAAATATAGCTCTTTTCTCACAAAAGAGCCGCTCGAAAGTCCCTGCTCTCTAGCAGGGACTTTCGTGGGGGTAAAAAGGTTCTCATGAACTAATTTTAGTACCGGCTCTTTTTGGTGTGAACGCGATAAAAGAGTTCTCATGAACTAAGTTTGCATGAACCTTTGTGGGAAAAGTACCGCAGTGTGAATGCGCCTAATGGAAACCTTTGATCTCTGGACACCTCGTTAGCTCAAATATAAACACCTGTGTCATGGAACACGATGATGTCATAACTCCAACTGACATGCTCAGAGCAACAGACTTCAGATAATGGTTAATGGTCCTGCCCTCAACAGCTCTACGTCAATTATGGGGTGTCATCATATGCCGTTTCCATCCCTCGCCATAAAAGACGATGTCACTTTACATTAACTCCGATGAACATGTTCCAAAAGTGCTCAAACTTCACATGTGTGCTAACAGTCCAGTCGTGAAGACATCTACGGGACGGTTTTGAGATTTATTCAAATGCCGTTGCCATGGCAACACAATGCTCGCCATGAAGCACGGTTTTCTCATAACTGAAGTGAAAATATTCCAAACGGCCCAAAACTTCACAGGTTTGGTAACGATGCAGCCATCAACACATCTAAGTGTATTATGGGGTGTCATCAAATGCCGTTGCCATGGCGACAGATCACTCGCCATGAAACACGATGTCGCTTTAAGTCCAATGGACACGGTCCGATCGTCCCACAATCTTCACTTGTATATCACCGGTCCATGCCTCAACAGCTCTACGCGAAATCTGAGATCTCTCCATATGCCGTTTCCATGGAAACGCATCCCTCGCCATAAAAGACGATGTCACTTTACATTAACTCCTATGAACATGTTCCAAAAGTGCTCAAACTTCACATGTGTGCTAACAGTCCAGCCCTGAAGACATCTATGGGACAGTTTTGAGATTTCTTCAAATGCCGTTGCCATGGCAACACAATGCTCACCATGAAACACGGTTTTCTCATAACTTCAGTGAAAATGCTCCAAACGGCCCAAAACTTCACAGGTTTGGTAACGATGCAGCCATCAACGCATCTAAGCATATTATGGGATGTCATCAAATGTCGTTGGCATGGCGACAGATCATTCGCCATCAAATTAGTTCAAAAGTTTGCAATTCAAATATTCTGCTGCTTTTCCAAGCCTTTTTACTTTCTTTTCTTCTCTCATCACACATTCAAGCCTCCAGTGTTCATGTATCTTTTCAATCTAAATTATTCACTTTCTTCTTACACATTACATTTCAGTATAGCAATTCAGCATCAGCTTTTCAGCATGAATCATTCCCACTAGCAATTTCTTCAGGAATAGCATTCTCTAGTATTGACTTACTATCTCATTATACTGACTTAGCTATCTCATTATATTGACTTACTATCTCATTATATTGACTTACTATCTCATTATATTGACTTAGTTATCTAATTATATTGACTTAGCTATCTCATTATATTAACTTAGTTATCTCATTATAATGACTTCCCAGCTAGCGGGGGAACGTTCTCACAACTTTGGCTAACGTTACAGGTTCTAATAAGGTTTTAAAGAAATGTTTGAATCTGATGCGTGTTAGGGAAATAATTGTCCTCGACTCCTAGATATGACGTGCATGACTAACCCTGACGTCTGTTTATCTCCTTTAAGGACATAGGCTGCTTCAGCCATAAAGTTATTGTTCCCATTCTGTGACCGGTCAACACTAGGTCACAGATGGTCTGTTGTTGTGGGTGCACTGGGACACTTCCTTCTTTGTTGTTTGTGGACTCCAAGTTATGAAATCTTCGAGGCCATAAGTGACGGATGCAAGTGACTCAGTGTGCCCAACTGTCTAAGCTATCTTATCAAAATATGTTGATCACTCTCTGTGAAACCAGTTAAATGGGCTAACGAGAGAGAGGCGCTCCAGAATTGACATGGCAACCCACCCGTGCAGTCTCACCGTGACTGCTGTGACTTGTGATGTGAATCCTCCGGCCGTAACTCCAAATAAACCATCAGTGTTTGACATCAAAAGCTCCTGCTCTACCGTGTCTCCTTCCTGAGTCAGTGACTCCTAATGCACTGCTACACAGAAGTTTCCTCCACAAATTGGCGTTGTCGGCAGGATACCAACAAATCTTCAGAACTGGTAAGTGTGATTTCAAATCTACATTTGGACATTGCCTTACCAGAATCTGTGATTGATGGTATCCTAAAAATTACCTGTGAAACTGTGTTTCGTTTTTGGTTAATGAACATTTGGGGATAATAAACCCAGGGGATCAGTGTCTGAGGACTCAGTCCTGGCTGATTTCCTCTGTGTGTGCTGCTCGGGACAGAAGTGCCACACAAGCATACACAGCTCATGCTTAGAGAGACCTTAAAAGAAGGGCATCAGTAAAGTGGAGCTTCTGTGTGAAAGCAATGTAAAGATTTGTATTGAACAAATCGCCGAATTCTGGGGGTTTCAGCGGCCAAGCACAGCAGTTGAAAATAAGCAGCCAGAGATATTACTGCTATCGCGTCTCTGTAAAACACGGCTCCAGCTGCAGCCGCGGGTGTGTGTGTGTGTGTAAACCTCCCCGTGCTTGTGGAGCTGGAGAAGTGCAGCTGAGAGGGAGAAAGTCACATGTTTTTGCCTATAAAAGTTTTAACTCACACCACCGCCATCTCTATTTAAATGGAAAAAGAGATGGTCTAAAAAGCACCTGTTGCTTGCGACCCCTTTCTCATGATTAGACGGACCAGCGCGAGGTGCGTGCATCACCCGATGCGCCACAGTTCCCTAGACATTGAGGAGCTGGTGGCGGTCAGGGGTGCATACATAAAATTATAGGCTAATTGATCACAGGTGGGTAGTGGCACGCAAGCGTAGAGCAAACTGTGTTTCATCATTGGATGAGCTCGATGGCAAGTGTATAGACTGGTCGTGTCGGACTACAGTCAACTGGGCTGTCGTTTGGAGAGAAAGGGAAGAGGGAAAAGTCTGTGGGCTCCGATCGGGGGGGGGCACAGCGCCACTAGAAAAGGATAGTGGTGTCGCAAGAGGATAAGCTAGTTATCGCTCTTGGACGGCTTTCAGGCACCGATCTATGACTTGTATACAAGGGTGGGTGCGTGAGTCAAGGCGCCCCATCTGCAATTCCCCACCCCCTCTGAAACCTCCTAATTCGGACTAAATTGAGCTGGATGAGCTTTGCTGTCACGTTGGTGTTTATTACGAGTTCATGTTTTGTTTGTCTGATTGTTTGTATGGGGGGGTCTATATTGGTTTGTCCCGCCGTCTTGTGTATGTTTTGTAACAACTAATAATGAATCAGTCCATAGACAGGGTAAAATGAACTAAACTTTAGTTATCCCACCAAAAGTAAATTACTTGAGAAAAATAAATAATATAAAGATGTAAAGCAAAAAATTCTGGTAGTATAAATGTGCTGCAAAATGAAAATAAATAGCAAAACAGTGTTTTTATGTCCGGCATCTGTGTGTGCAGAGGAAAAAGTAAACAAGAAGCACACTGTTCAGGGTGTGCGCTGTGTAAGAAGAAAATAAGATTATATTGCTTTAAGAATCCATTCTTAAATGGTATTGCTGGTATGTTAAGATATGTTTGTGACCTTGTATAAACCCTATGCCCCGTCCTGCACCCCGAGACCCTCAGAGACCTGCCTGAGGAGATCAGGGTTGCAAAATCTGTTTTTTTTAGGTCAATGTTGTATTATTTGTTTAATTTATTCTTAAATCTATGTATTGTATGGTAATAATGAATAAAAACGTAATGTATTGAACACATTCCGAAACAAAGCAGATAAGACAGAACTAGACTCAGACATAATACTAATTGTTGTTGAAACCTTTTGCGCTGTTGCTGCAAAATGGAAACTTTGCTGATTGTCTATTCCAACTGGCCACTGGAATCAGGTAATTAATATAAGTTGAAGTTCAATTACAGTTTTAAAAAATAGTTCAAATTATTTCTCGTATCAACCAATTGGTCTCCATAGACATTACTAAAATTAAAATAGTTGTTAAACTACTGACAAGTTTTCTGAAACCGAGCTTATGAACAACAGAGTAAAGGTCGCTGGTTAAGCCAGGATCAATATATTTGTTGAAGTTTTTTATTGTGTGCATAATAAATGTGTTTAAATTAATTGAGCAATTCTTTAAAAAGTATAATGTTGCAATCTCTTTAAAATAAGTAATTACAGTTAAAAAAATAGATGTTGTTTTCCAAGGGCCTGTCTTTCACAGGCCCACACTTTGAATCATTTCACTTCCAAGTCCTACAGAGATCAGTATCACTTTGTGTTGCAAGCCAAATCCAGGGCTTCTACTCAAGCCCAATTTTAAATACCATGAAGAAAAGTATTGAACCCAGCTCGAGCTAAATGTCAAATGTTGTCACAGTTCTGTCTAGGTTTGGGTGTTTTCACTGTTCTCTGTCATGTTTTCCTCCTGTCATTAGTGTCCCTGTGTTTTCTCCTCCCTCCTCACCTGTGTCTCGTTAGCTAATTGTGTTCACCTGTGGCTCTTGTGTTTTCTCCTCCCTCCTCACCTGTGTCTCGTTAGCCGATTGTGTTCACCTGTGTCTTGTAATTATCCCTCCCTGTATTTAGTCTTGTCTCGTGCTGTGTTCAGTGTCGGTGCTTCTTTTGTTGGTGACGGAATTCACCGGTGAGTGTTCTGTTTTTGTCTGTCTGCATTCCCTTAGCCTTGAAATAAAGGTTTATCAGAGTTATCTGCGCTTGGGTCCTGCTTCCTTCACTCAACCGTGACAGAAAGCACCGACCAGAGATGGACCCAGCAGATGACCCATTTGAGGTGGAATTACAGCATTTTTCCTTTGCTTTGGCTGGCTGCTATGATTGGTGGAGGGGAGCGTCCAGTGTTCGGCAGAAGGAGGCCGCTCTGGTAGAGGCGCACCGGTTGGCTATGGAGAAACCGGACTTGGTGAAGTTCTTACCTGACTGGATGTTGAACTTCATCTGGGTGTGTGATTTCCAGCCTGCGGACTATACACGTCTCGGTGTGTTCCGTCTGGAGTCAACCAGTGCTTCCGCCCCAGTTCCTGCTCCTGTCCAAGAGGCGTTTTCTGGAACTCGGCTGGCTTTTGGAGGTCCACGGAGCCTTCAGGCGGCTTCTAGGAGAAGGAGTCGCAAGTCCAGGCTAGCAATCCGAGCCCCAAGAGTCATGGTTCCGGCTACAGAACCGGCCCACACAGCCATAGTTCCGGCCCCAGTACAGGCCCCAGCAGCCATGGTTCCAGCCCCAGTTCTGGCCCCAGCAGCCATCATTCCGGCCCCAGTTCTGGCCCCAGCAGCCATCATTCCGGCCCCAGTTCTGGCCCCAGCAGCCATGGTTCCAGACCTAGTTCTGGCCCCAGCAGCCATGGTTCCAGCCTTAGCTCTGGCCCCAGCTGTCCTAGTCCCTTCTCTAGTCCCTTCTCCAGTCCCACCTCTAGTCACTTCTCAAGTCCCTACTCAAGTCCTTTCTCAAGTCCCTCCTCGAGTCACTTCTCTAGTCCCTTCCCTCATCCCACCTCAAGTTCCCTCTCGAGTCCCCTTTCTAGATCCCTCTCAAGTCTCCTCTCAAGTCATCTCTCGAGTCTCCTCTCGAGTTCCCTCTCGAGTCCCCTCTCCAGTCGCCTCTCGAGTTCCTTCTCGAGTCCCCTCTCGAGCCCTCTCTCGAGTCCCCGCTCAAACCCCATGTCCCGTCCCGTTGGAGGTCCCGCAGACTAGTCTTCTGCCAGGGGTCCTGCCAACCCCATGTCCTGTACCGTTGGAGGTTCCGCTGGGGGTCCTGCCAACCCTGTGTCCTGTCCCGTTGGAGGTCCCGCAGACTAGTCTTCTGCCGGGGGTCCTGCCAACCCCATGTCCTGTACCGTTGGAGGCCCCGCCGACTACTCTCCTGCCGGGGGTCCTGCCAACCCTGGGTCCTGTCCCGTTGGAGGCCCCGCCGACTACTCTCCTGCCGGGGGTCCTGCCAATCCTATGTCCTGTGCCGTTGGAGGTCCCGCCGACTACTCTCCTGCCGGGGGTCCTGCCAACCCTTTGTCCGGTCTCGTTGGAGGCCCCGCCGACTACTCTCCTGCCGGGGGTCCTGCCAACCCGGTGTCCTGTCCCGTTGGAGGCCCCGCCGACTGCTCTCCTGCCGGGGGTCCTGCCAACCCCATGTCCTGTACCGTTGGAGGCCCCGCCGACTACTCTCCTGCCGGGGGTCCTGCCAACCCTGTGTCCTGTGCCGTTGGAGGTCCCGCCGTCTACTCTCCTGCTGGGGGTCCTGCCAACTCCTGGTCCTCTTCCGTGGGGGATCCTGCCGAAGCCTGTCCCGCCGGCTCCGGTTCCTGTCTGGCCGACACCGGGTCCTGCCCGGCCTCCGGAGCTGTCTGGTCTTCGCCCTCGATCCCGACCCTCTGTGAGCCGCGGTCTTCGTCCGCGGGCCCGGCCTCCTGACTCTTCCTGCCGCTGCCCTCGTCCTCGGGCCCGGCCCCCCTGACTCTTCCTGCCGCTGTCTTCGTCCGCGGGCCCGGCCTCCTGACTCTTCCTGCCGCTGCCCTCGTCCTCGGGCCCGGCCCCCTGACTCTTCCTGCCGCTGCCCTCGTCCTCGAGCCCGGCCCCCTGACTCTTCCTGCCGCTGCCCTCGTCCTCGAGCCCGTCCCCCTGACCCTTCCTACCGCTGCCTTCGCCCTCATGCTCGGCCCCCTGATTTCGCCCGCTGTGGCCTTCGCCCCACCATGGACTCTGCCTTGCCCCCAGGCCGTCCGCCCGAGTCCCCCTTCTCGGCTTCTGCCGTGCCCCCGGGCCGTCCGCCCGAGATCCCTTCCTGGTCCCCTACTGGGCTCCTGGGCGGTCAGCTTAGTCCCGTCCTCCGGACCCCCTCCACCCACCCTGCTGACTTTATTGGATTTTTGTTTTGGGGTGTAGGGACGTCTAGAATCCGTCCCTTGAGGGGGGGGTTCTGTCACAGTTCTGTCTAGGTTTGGGTGTTTTCACTGTTCTCTGTCATGTTTTCCTCCTGTCATTAGTGTCCCTGTGTTTTCTCCTCCCTCCTCACCTGTGTCTCGTTAGCTAATTGTGTTCACCTGTGGCTCTTGTGTTTTCTCCTCCCTCCTCACCTGTGTCTCGTTAGCCGATTGTGTTCACCTGTGTCTTGTAATTATCCCTCCCTGTATTTAGTCTTGTCTCGTGCTGTGTTCAGTGTCGGTGCTTCTTTTGTTGGTGACGGAATTCACCGGTGAGTGTTCTGTTTTTGTCTGTCTGCATTCCCTTAGCCTTGAAATAAAGGTTTATCAGAGTTATCTGCGCTTGGGTCCTGCTTCCTTCACTCAACCGTGACAAATGTATTTAATTAATGTGCAAGTGTTTTGATTTAGTTAAAATGCTCCAGTCTAGCTTCCTTCGAGTTTAGTCTCATAACATTCTCACTGCTGTGCTGTCCCAAATGTTTTTAAACTTTGGGCAGACAAACACACGCACACACACACACACACACACACAATTTGGATAAGTATTCACCTTATCCAAATTGTAAATTGTTGATTAGTAATTCAAGATTAATTATTAAATTAAATGTGGTACATAACATAGAATAAATAAAATAACTTTGACTTGATCATTTTGTTCACAACATTAGACCTTGTCCTCTAATCTCTACTAGAATAAGATAAGTGTGCATGTTTGGGTGTTTTAACACTCCTGTAATGTACCTAATCTTGTTATCCTTTTCGTTGCATAGCTGGGAAAATGGTGTATTGATTAGATTCTGATCCGTGCAAGTCCAATTTTGACTGACTTTAGTTCTAATGTTAATGTTAATTTGATTTCAACCCATAAGTAATTATTTAGATTAACTCAACATTTCACATGATGATGGATTAGTGTTCCACATTTTTTTCCACTCATTTGTTGTGCAATTAGGCCAATGGTAAAGAGAGACATTGATGACCTTGTGTCCCTTTTGTTGGTACGTGGTTCCATTTTTGCTATGGCCTTCGACGACTTCACTAAGAGTCACCCAGTTCTACCCTGCTACAATCCAGCTGAGTGCAGTCACAGAGATGCTATGGCTGCTCTACATGAAATGACATTAATGGTCTGGTCCGAGAATGGACACCATTTCCTGCTCTCAGAGAGAATGACGCTCCTCAAACTGAACATTACAGCCGTTGATACTGTCTCACGTGGGTCTGCTCCCCCCACCGAGCCATGAACTGAAAGCTTGACATCTGCTTTGAACACCTGGAAGCCTCCCTGTCACACCAGCGACAACCCTTGGGTCAGTCAGATGGGATTAACGGCTTCACATAGGGCATTTGGTTCAGAAATATGACTCTCGTTACTGCAGAGTGGGTTGTTTTTTAAGGCTATTCATACTGCTATGCAGAGGATGCTTGGAAGTTGGCAAGCTGTTAAAAGCCCCTACTATTTTTAAAATAGGCCTAATGTCAGTAATGACACCCTCAGACACCCAATTCCATTCATGCTATGCCATCAGTAATAACTCAGATGTTAAGGGGGTTGAAGCTTTTCCTCCCAAATCAGATATGCTTTGTTTTTCAACAAAGGTATACATTTCCTGCATAATATATGTTTCTCACAATTGTTTTTTTGCAAGCTGCAAACAGGTGATACTGAGTCTTCTCGAGTAATAGATTATAAACTACACCATGCTTAAATAGACTCCTAAGTTATTATTTCATATGTGACATATGTAAGAAAAGGGAGGGAAGAGTCAATTATATTGAGTAATTGATTTTATATTGGAACATTTATTACTCAAACCTATTTTATGGAAGAGGAAGAATATATATTTCTGATAAACTAGTATTTTAGCAAATGGTGAATTAATATAACATTTAGAATCATTGAGAAGGGGTTATATCCAGGGACTAGCTCACCTTTAAATTAATATATGATTCTTGCATGTTAAATGACTAACACAAACCTTACATGTATGCATGTGCATGTGTCAGGAAGGCTCCCAAATAATTCTGAGGGGCCTATCCTATTTTTGTAATTAAATGATAATGTGCTAATCCATTACTTTGAGTTGTCTGCACTCAGGAAAACATCCCTATCAGGTGTTAACCCAATAACTAGGACAGCCCTGAAGGCCAAGGGTCAGAGAGAGAGGGTCACACTCTCCGGCTGCAGAGGGCACCCCCATCCACGGGCAAGGAGGCACGAGGTCATTCGGGATGAGAGGATTATAATCTTCAACTATCTGAGGAGATGGGATGCTTCTTCACCATTCTGCTCTGTGGGCTGAGGCAGACAACCCTGCGGGACGAGCGAGGGCTTCAGAGGCTTCATACAAGGTTCCTTGTTTCTTGGAGGAGCAGATGTTTTCCTAACCATTTGGAATATGCAGTTGCACTGCTCTCAAGCAGATAGCAGATGGAATGCAGGCAGATGAGCCTCCGTTTCACTGGGGGATCATACAGTGCTCACTGAATTGAGCCACACAAAAGCAGAGCAATTGGGGGGGTTGAAATATGGCGCTCTGATGACGAAGAGTTTGAGCCAATCAGCACCTCAGTGCTAATCTACAGTATCAGGATGCCTTTACACACACCAGACACTCTTTGTCATAAAGAGAGGAGGAGAACGAGTCAGAAAGACTGAAGGACATGTTCTTCCAGCTCTCGTACAAAGATGAACTTTGAATTGATTTTATATCTTGGATGTTTACAGATGTACAATTAATGACTGTCTTTATATTTCCAATGACCAGACATGTGTTGAATAGTGGTGATTAATATATTTTGCCGGATCAGATTACACCTTCGCACTAAACAAAATTAATTAATTAATATTTTCAGATTATAAAGTATTGAATAATAAGATATTTCTACTATTATCACAGATAATGTTAATATCCTTAATCGTCCAGCAATCAGGCTTAACAACACTACTCTTTAATGTATTATCCATGCACAGAAAGACCTACAATGATGTTTCAAGTACTGGATTAATTTCAGTTTTGGCCCAAAACAAATATTTATAATATTTCATATAACAATTATGTAGCATATTTGATCCTCAAATTAGAGAAGTATAAATTAAAGAAATTGATATTCTATATTCAACATTAGATAACCACAGAAGAATCCTTTCCAAGTACCATAAGTAGATGCTCAGGTAAGTATGGCTAATGGGAATAATTGATAGACTTAATTTGGCACAGATTAGTGGTAGCATTTACAAATGTGATAATTCAAGTTTTAAGAATGTTTAATCCTTCCTTTCCAGGTTTTTACAAAAGTCTTTGAATATTTGCCTAACTTTTCCTTTTCAGATTTTGATGTAATTAATGTAAGGTGAGACCACACTCAAATCTGGAGACGCCTATTGAGTTGAGTATTGACAAAATTATTATTAGACTAATGTTTTTTAGGTGATCATAAATGATAAAAAGAGTGGACTGTTAGGGAAATAATTGTCCTCGACTTCTAGATATGAAGTGCATGACTAACCCTGACGTCTGTTTATCTCCTTTAAGGACATAGGCTGCTTCAGCCATAAAGTTATTGTTCCCATTCTGTGACCGGTCAACACTAGGTCACAGATGGTCTGTTGTTGTGGGTGCACTGGGACACTTCCTTCTTTGTTGTTTGTGGACTCCAAGGTATGAAATCTTCGAGGCCATAAGTGACGGATGCAAGTGACTCAGTGTGCCCAACTGTCTAAGCTATCTTATCAAAATATGTTGATCACTCTCTGTGAAACCAGTTAAATGGGCTAACGAGAGAGAGGCGCTCCAGAATTGACGTGGCAACCCACCTGTGCAGTCTCACCGTGACTGCTGTGACTTGTGATGTGAATCCTCCGGCCGTAACTCCAAATAAACCATCAGTGTTTGACATCAAAAGCTCCTGCTCTACCATGTCTCCTTCCTGAGTCGGTGACTCCTAATGCACTGCTACACAGAAGTTTCCTCCACAATGCTCAAATAACCTTTTTAGGATGTTTATATGTTCAAATAATGTTCCTGTAAGGTTTAAGGTTAACTAAGACATAATGTTTTAACTGCAACATTCAGAGGATGTTCTGAGGATGTTATTAAGGCCTGAGATGACAGAAAGTTTTTTTATAAAATGTTCCTTTAATGTGATATGTTAACAAAGGTGGAACGTTTTGCCTGCAACATTCTAAGGATGTGTTTTGGACGTTGTTGGGGTAACACATTAACGATGTTCTTTATAATACGGACATGGTCAACGTCAGATGTATTTGTAGTGCGCTTTAAAAACAAACTTGTTGCATTTGTTTGAAAAGGATGTTTAAAAAAAATCTGATGTCACCATATTTTCCTTTTTAAATAAAAAACAAGCACGTAATTCATGATATTGCATGTTTGTGTAGGCATTTCTGAGTTCCCAGCTAGTTAATGGTTTCATCGAGAAGTTTTATTTTGGTTCCTTCTGAAGGTAGGATAACGTTCTCTAAAAACATTCTTAAAATGTTTGGTGATAACATTGTTCGAACATTATACCTGTGATGGCCCCAGAGCCTGGGGCCTGTGAGTGTGTTGCAGGTCCTGTGATGGGGTGGAGCTGAAGAGGCCAATCAGTGTGATCAGGGACACCTGGTCGGAGCCGAGGTGCTATTTAAGCCCAGCTGCCCGGAGTCACATGGCCGTCAGTACTCTCTCCAAGGCGGCTGCAGAAGGACTCCCTCCGTGATCCTTTCCCAAAGTCCATCCTCTCCTGTTTTTGGTGTTGCAAATAAAGTGCCGTGATTTTTGGAAACTTTGAGCGTCTCTTTTTTAACTTTCCTGTTGCAGCCAACGGGCTGGTCGTAACATTCCCCAAGTGTTTTCGTTGTTTATGCACATATCTCTGTTGTCATATGGATCGAATAACACTTAGAAAACCAAAGACAGACATATAGAAGAACGGACCGACTATCACTGCCCGTCCCTGAAACCCCTGTTAGTGTTTATGTGTTTGTTTCGTGTGTGGTGTGGTGTGTGTGGGTGTGTGTGTGTGTGGTGTGTGTGTGTGTGTGTGTGTGTGTGTGTGTGTGTGTGTGTGTGTGTGTGTGTGTGTGGTGTGTGTGTGTGTGTGTGTGTGTGTGTGTGTGTGTGTGTGTGTGTGTGTGTGTGTGTGTGTGTGTGTGTGTGTGTGTGTGTGTGTGTGTGGTGTGTGTGTGTGTGTGTGTGTGTGTGTGTGTGTGTGTGTGTGTGTGTGTGTGTGTGTGTGTGTGTGTGTGTGTGTGTGTGGTGTGTGTGTGTGTGTGTGTGTGTGTGTGTGTGTGTGTGTGTGTGTGTGTGTTGTGGTGGTGTGTGTGGTGTGTGTGTGTGTGTGTGGGTGTGTGTGTGTCCCGTCCCCCCCCGCCCCCCTACCTGCCTGCTGGTCTGCTCTACACGGCTGGGAGCAATCTCCAATCAACCACACCTGCAACCTGCTCATCAGCCACACTATGAAAGCCTGCAGCCTGCACTCATTCCCTGCCGGATTGTTGCCGCTCTAGCTTTTTGCCAGCAGATCTATTAACAACTTTGCCTGCTTTTGCCTCACACTGATGTTTGTCTCTCCCAGGAGGAATCCAAGGCCTGCCACACTCAAGACCAGCCAGGCCTCTCCACCCTGGAACAACTGTTTCCCATTGCTGCCATAACCAACCTCCACTCCCAGCTCCCCTTTTCTAATAAACAAATGTTACGCTCACCAGCTGATTCCGAGTCATCCTTTTACATGTGTTAATAGTCAAATTCTAATAGTTAAGTAAACTATCAAAATCATCCTAATGACCACAGTGGTCAGTCCACTTACCCAGGAATTTTGAGTTCAACAATTACAGGAATATTATGTCTTTATGTTCTAATAATGTAAAAATATGTTAGTAAATTGTTACCACAGAACATTTGCATAATGTTTTAAACAAAGCATGTTCTCATTCTCTAAAATAACATAACATAACATTCTGGCAACATAAACAAATCTAACTTGCAGCTGAAAACGTTTTACAGAAGGGCATAATGTTCTGTCAATGTTATCACCAAACATTTTAAGAATGTTTTTAGAGAACGTTATCCTACCTTTTCAGAAGAACGTTCTGGGAACCAAAATAAAACTTCTCGCTGAAAACATTCCTAGAACAATGAATATAACATTCTCAGATTGTTTCTAGAACCAAACATTTCTAGCTGGGTTACTATCTCATAATGACTTACTATCATTTTTAAATTAGATTTCATCCCTTTACACTAAAGCAACAATAGCAAGTGTGTGGGACACACTTAGCTGAACTAATGGATACTATAATTGAAGACTACTTTAGACGCGGATTCACAAATAAGGATATTTTAGTGGTTTTGGAGGAATCGCACAATATTAATCTAAACCTACGGACACTACAGAGGAAGCTACAAAAGAACGAGATAGTAAGTCAATGTAATGAGATAATATCTCATATTGACTTAGTTATCTCATTATATTGACTTAATATCTCATTATATTGACTTAGTTAAGTCAATATAAAGAGATAGTAAGTCAATATAATGAGATAACTAAGTCATTATAATGACTTACAGGATTTTTATTTTTTTGTTCCTGTGGCACAAACAGGCTTCCACAGGAAACAAACACAAAGATAAAAACAAAAGCTGAAAAAAGACAAAGAAAAGACACAAGAAGAGGAGAGATAAACGTATATGGTGCTACTTTATTATTTCAAATTGTTCCATTGTTGTGAGGCTTGTCTAAACTGATGCAGAATCCGCTCTGAATGGGCTGCAGAGAAGGCGGACAGGTTTGAATAAAGAGACTATATTGTCTTTCAACGTTGGTCAAAATGGTATTTATTTGAGTAAATGCTATTAGTCACATTACAATACTGCTTTTAACTCAATCTATCACTAAGTAGAGATGAGCACTGGTTTTAATCTTACTAACCTGTGTTTGTGCTGATTAAGTGAACCACCTGCTGTCGGCTATGATGCTCCCACGTACTCATGTGCCTTTTTCTCTTCTCCTCTGGCCATCATTTTCCTGGAAGAAATGCAGAAGGGACAGCATAACCATAGAAACGGGGTCAGCCTGTTGCTACGGAGAAACGCCTGTGTGCCACGGTGGCTCAGAGTAAGGGAGTTAAAGATGCTCTTCTTTTCAATGGCAGCTGTGGAAACTGACACATTCCTTCTATTATACGCGGTAAGAAAGAGGACACACACCTCATTTGAGTGTCAGGTGGGTCGCTCTCATTGTGGGTCTCATTTCATACATCTTCAGAAATGTAAGAAAAGGGAGAAAAGTACTTCCTCTGCACTTTGTTTGGATCAAACATGAAGCTGGAGATTGCTGAATAGACTAGGGTGACGTTTCACTGTAGCACAGCATTTTCAGCTATGGATGTCTGTAGGGACACAGACATAAAAGACCTGGGAGCAGAGAGTCGCTCGCCTTGTTATCCTTCATTTTTATTGTTCCCTCATGTACTTCTTGTATATTTTGCTTGCTCTGCTGTAAGTATGCTCATGGTGTGAGGGAAATGGTCAGGTTGTAGGGAAGAATTAGAGCCTGATCTTGTGATAACATGTTGTTGATGTTGTTGTATCCAAAACAAACCAATTATATATTCTTCAAAGACAGCCGTCAGAATTATTTCTGAATTATTCAAGCTCTGGGTGTGCTATTAGAGTTAATCAGCCATATTTTTATTTATTTAAGGAGATAAAGTAAAACCTTCCTAACCTTTTTTTTTTATTATTGTGTATCTGAACCCAGTTCTAAACACAGTTTTTCCTGTAAATGTTACATTACAAATGAGTTTTCCTGTTATTTTTAGGAACTTTGATCACAATTGTGTCTGTATTATGTTTTATACTGTCCTTTGTAACAAGCATACACTTAACAGGCAGGAGTTAGGCAGCACCTTCTTCTCCTTAATTGGCATTCTTCTATTAGCTATTTGGTTTGCCATTAGCTGAGATGGAATTTAACATTCATACGTTTCTTGCTTTCATTAGTGTATAATCACCTGAATCTAGGAATGGTTGATTTTCTTCAACTCAGAATAAGTTCTTCATAATAGGGAACAGGTCTTTTTCATGGAGTCGGCCATGGGGCGGTGGTGGCGAAGTCCAAAGGGACAGCTTGGCAACTGGAAGGTCACCAGTTCAAGTCCCGGAAAGACCAAGTGCTACCGAGGTGTCCCTGAGCAAGGCACTGTTCCCTACACTGCTCCCCGGGCGCCGTACATAATGGCAGCCCACTGCTCCTAACACTAGGATGCGTCAAATGCAGAGAAACCATTTCATTACATAGTACCTGTACTACGTAATGACAATAAGTTGAATCTTCATCTTCAAGTTGCTTTGCCATGTTTTTACAGAACGGACATATCTAACTCTTAGATGTTCTTTCAATGTTTCTACACTTCCTGAAGTCCACTGTAGTTCTCTGATATACTTGTAAAACTCCATAACGCCAGCCGCTGTCTGTGTTTTGTAAGTAAAGTTATGGTAAGGAAGCACTCTGAGCAAGGCAGAGGTTTTAAAAGATTCAGTGATGCCAATGTTTTGCACCTGGTGGCACAAGTCACCGTAAAGGGAGGGGTGAGGGCAATCTGCAACAGCACCACAAGATGCCACCACATTTTACACATCCTACTATAAGTATTTTAATTTCCAATAATCTTATTAGATTACCCAAAAAATACATTACAATATTTTAATCTATAATTGACCAACAAAAACAGGGTCAATTTCTTAATGTGTTTATTTAGATACAAATATAAGTTAAAGAAAATATATATTTCAAAAGACATAATGTGTGTTTTTCTTCTATACTGGTTCTACATACGTCATAAAACTGAAATTATTATTTCACATTTACTTGAACCACAGTGATTTAGAAAACAGCCTGTATGATTTTCACCAAATCATCGAATTTCAACGTCCACTTACTTGATTTTTCTGCTAATTTAAACCACATTCACATTAGGGGGTGGGTAAAGAGAGCTTTCTTAGTTGGCACGGAAACAGCTCAGTTGTTATTATGTGACCTAATTATGGAACATAATGACAACAATGTATTTCCTTGATGACTCTATCCGTTGAGGAAAAACTGTTGCTATGGTCAAGGTCTAACTTCCACACACACAGACAATAAAGTGACACTATACATCACAGTTCATGCAAAAATACAGACTTTAATTTATAATTAATAACCAGTAAAGAAGTGAGGAGTTTTAAATGTCCTTATACCCTCAGGAGAAGTGCTGACATATAGATGAAAGATGTGGAGGAATGTGAAATTAAAAGTATAAAATGTTTTAATATACATTAGAAAATAATTGATTAAACTATGAATCATAGAACTAATGGAATTTTTTTATGTTAAAGTTTCACATTTAAAATGGCACCACTAATAGAGAGAAAAAAATGATGTAGCCTCTCCCACTGAATGAATGTTTCAGCACTCTGGGGGAGGGGAGGTCAATTAATCTCAGAGCAGGACAGTTTTGCTCACCTTGTCTCTGATTTATGCTGCAATTTGTCCCACGTGCCAGGTTCTCATATACACCATAAAGCAAGGTTTCTACAGAATACTAATTCCATTTAAGTTGTTACTTAAAGGGGCCTATTGTGCTCATTTCCAGGTGCATATTCATATTTTGTTCCTCTACTGTGACATGTCTTTCTTATTCAAAATGGTCTTTTTTTTTGTCATACTGCCTGTGCTGCAGCACCTCTTTTCACCCTCTGACCGAAACCAGAGCTCAGACTGCTCTGATTGGTTAGCTGACCATCTTTGAAAAGTCCCGACCCTTAGCCTATAATGTGCAATTTGTCGGAGGGCTAGCCAACAGAAGCGCAAGTGTAACAAAGAGGTTTCACTATGTTACAGAAGTAAACAAAGGAGTCCAATGAAGGCGGTTTCAGGCAGGGGGGGGGGGACCAGCACACTGCTGGATGCTGACGGAAACAGACAAAAGCCTTGGATAGCTTTATTTGGACTGAATCAATTGAGTGCAATCTTTCGATATCAAACACTTCGAGTGTTTTTTTTTTCTGTGACATCGATTGTGGCTTCTCTTTTTGTGCTGCTCTATCAGAATCAATATTTGTATATTTCTGGTGCCTGTACTGTGGCTTGTCTTTTGATGCATCTCTGTACAATTACCTGGAAGTTTAAAAATGTACTTTCCCTCTTTGATGGCTGCTTTAAAAGTGCACTGACAGGAAACAAATATAACTCAAACTTAAATAAATAAACCACTGAAAGGTATTGCTGGCTTGGTTTAGTTCCATGCCTGCAAGAAGTGATTTGTCTCAGATATGTGCAAGAATAATCTTCAAACCTTATGCCCACTTCATTTTAAAGGATTAGTTCACCCACATTATAAATAAACGTTATCATAGTCTTTTGACACATTTATAACACGCACAGGGCAATACTGGATTCAATACTCATTTTTGATTTTAGGCTCATTTTCGTTGCATTTTTGGTACAAATGTGAAACAACGGGACCAAAAGACTTGCATCAGGAGACGCGCGCTGCACTTTCAAAAAACGATGCAAATATAAAAACTAGGGATGTCAAGTTAACGCGTTAATAACGCGTTAATAACGCTAATAACGCGTTAATAACGCGTTAATAACGCGTTAATAACGCGTTAACGCAAAAAAAATTAACGCCACTAATTATTTTAACGCGATTAACGCATGTGTATTTTTTGTCCTCGGCCGCCCCGTAGTTTCAGAGAGCATTGAGTTTAAAATACCATCTACAAGCTGATGCTGACAGCCCCGCTCCTGCTGCCCGCTTGTTGGCAGACCCGTCAGACCCACACTTCCAACGCTCACCGGCAGGCACTGACTGGCCATCGGGAGGACCGGGAGGGAGTGTGTATGTGTGGCGAGAGAGAGAGACCTACGTGTATTGCTGTTGTTAGGATCTGGTGCTAGCTAGCTGCGCTAACGGATATAAGGAGCGACATTTCGCCACAACTGCGCCGAGCACTTGACTTTATGCAGGAAGCCAGACAGAGGGACATTGTACGAACAGTCAGCACACTCAGCACGGATAGTGCGCGCAACATGATTGCAGCGTCCAGGCAGCTCCCGTTCGAGCATATGCCTTGAGTTGCACATAGCTCTCCAACGATCACACCACACACACACACACAACACACAACACACACCACAACACCACACACACACACACACACACACACACACACACAGTGTATTGTATTATTGTATGAGAGAGTTTCCAGGTTGAATTGAGGCGAATATTTGTAATGTTCAGAGGTTGTTGTGTTTAATATTCATGAGAATATTTGTCATTGTTCAAATGATAATAAACATTTGCATAAAGCATATTTGTCCACTCATATGTTGATAAGAGTATTAAAAACTTGAAAAATATTCCTCTAAGGTACATTTAGAACAGATAAAAAATGTGCGATTAATTTGCGATTAATCGCGATTAACTATGGACAATCATGCGATTAATCACGATTAAATATTTTAATCGACTGACAGCCCTAATAAAAACGCAAATGTGCCAAAACACATGCTCAGCCTTTTTGCATTGTTTTCCAAACTGAAACACGCTTTGCCGAATAGAAATGTTTTGGACCGTAATAGCGCGCTAGCACCTGTCGACCAGTGTACATTTTCAATGCATATAGTATGGTAATTTCCTCCTCTGCACTGAGATTTCCATCTTTGAGGTTTCTGTCTCCACAATACAAACCTGGCATTCTTTGAAACCACTTTTAGCTGAAGATCTAGTCCCTGCTCAAACTTTTGGCAGCATGTTTTGTGGATAAGTATGTTGAATTTTGAAAATGTGATTTTGTTTCCCAATGAAAGTCCGTTCACCATCAGGATTAAAGTGAAGGCAGATATTTCAAACAAAATCAAAGCTTTCTTGGCAACCAATGAGCAGTACTCATAATACTTTAAAGTGGCAATATTTGTCAGGTATTTGCTGAGCATTGCAGCTCTGTACAGCTCAAAATGTGTTCGCTCACTCTCAGAGGCTTTTACTTAAGTATCAAATCTGAGTATTTCTTCCAACATTGCAGTTTTGATAGAAATCTCTTATGAAATCGATACAATATAAAACATTTACCTAAACTCAATTCATATGACACAAGTACTCAAGTTAATGATGTACACATTTCAGAAACTCTTTGAATATATATGTTTAGTGTGGCAACATGCAGGCAGGGATGCAGTCTCCTTTAATGAAGACTTTTTGAGTGTTTTGAGATGAAGTTGCTGTAGATTCAGGATTCAAATCCAGAAACAGTGAGTCTTTGTTCAGCTTGTGAAACCGATCTCATCTGATCTCCGGGGTAAATTATGCCGCCTGTCATTCAAACCGCAGTGTTACATATCTGTATCATGAACAAGCACTATAGGCAAGGGATGCAAAAATACACATGCTCACAAACACTGCTCTTTGTCTCTCCTGTACACAGGGAGAAATAATGAGCCTGCACGCAGAGCGCGGAACTTCACAGACCTCACTCTCCTTCTGTCTTTAAATCCCTTGTAATGTGCTCCTCTGCACTCTGATGTGCATCCTCCAGCAGAAATATATATATTTATATTTCACCCTAGATAAGATTTATTTCTCCTCTGCATGTTTTCTCCACAAGGATTTATGCCAAGTATCTCAGGATAATTACATTTAGCTAATCAATGCTATGTCAACAAGCTGTATTTATATTTATATTATCTCTTCATGTCAACTCTTAATTTAACTAAAGGGTTAATTGAGGTTGTTATGTTGTCCTATCATTGCCACAGTGTGCAGGTGACACATGACATGTCAGTCAGAAAAAAGTCCTTCCATTAAACCCATAATATTAAAGGCTGGACTTCCGGTTATGGCGCTGAGCTGAGAGGTTGACACTCCCCAGCACGGTCGCAATTCCCACTAAAATCCTATTCTAACTCGGAACCCACCTAAAACTGCATGGTATTTTCTTCTAAACCCCCACAACATTCATTATGCCACAGAAAGTGTAAAAAAAAAAACACAACAACAAAAAAAGACGGAAAACTCAACAGAAGACGGAGTGAGGACGCCATGGCCACTCTACAAGGGGACAACTCAGCTAGCAAGGTGTGCGAGGGTAGCTCAGAAGCTAATGCTAACACCATTGACAACAATGCTATCCTACAAGCAACAAATGGCCTGAAAATAGAGTTTTCATCTAAACTGTCTGGGCTACTTTCAGCCATCAACAGCATTAAAGGTGAGCTGACCAGTTGTCAGAAGAGAATATCCAAGACGGAGGAGCGAATATCGAATGCTGAAGATGACGTTGTCTCCCTGCAGAGGAGATCCGAGAGCTAGAAGTACAAGTTGCCAAGCTTACCTCGAAACTGGACAGCTTTGAGAACAGGAGATCAAATTTACGATTGGTGAATCTACTGAAGAGGCAGAGGCAGGGGGTGTGTTTTGTAACGGCTCACATAAGTCACGGTTCGGTTCGTACCTCGGTTAGGGGGTCACGGTTCGGTACGGGTTCGGTACAACAAGAAAAAGCAAAAAAAAGTCCCAAATGCCATAATTCCAGGTTTGTTGTTATTTATTTTTGAACAGTAGTGCAAGTTTCAGTTTAAAAACAAGGAACTCTGACATTTTGAATAATTAAATGTATTAAACAGTTAAAAACAAACCACATACAGTACAGATATGATTTAGCATGTTAGCATACCGCAACCGCTGTCGAACAACGCCGACACACTATGGGCATAGATAGATATGTATAGTCTCTCAGATATAATTATTTGTGTGAACATAAAATAATTTGTGAGTAAAATATGTGATTTAGAAATGTAAAAACACCATCCACAAATGCATTAAAAAAATTATCCAATGATTTACAGACCACTCTTTCCCAATGTAAGTCAATGGGAAAAAGTGTTTTCCGGGGCCTTTTCTGGCAACCAAACGGAAGTGTAGTACCGCCGTTTGGCCGCCACGAATATTTTCATCTCAGTCCGGTGCACTTCCTGGGGCTTGCTAGAACCCACCTGCCTTCTTTTAAATCAGCTGTGTGGGAACATTTCGGGTTCCCTGTGGACTACAATACGATGAAGTGTGCGAGTGGTGGATCGGACGAGGACGGTGTGTTATGGGCATAGATATGTCTCATAATTATTTGTGTGAACATAAAATAATTTGTGTGTAAATATGTGATTTGGAAATGTAAAACACCATCCACAAATGCATTTAAAAGATTTGCAACTCACAAATAAATGTGCAAGTGTAAAACGGATATGCAAATACGCGTGTGATTATCTCTTTAACATTGACAACTTTCGATCAGGCATTTGTGAATCCATTTTGTATTTGCCGACCAAAAATGCGCTTGCGGATCTCAAATCTCTGCTCGTGGATCTCAAATCTCTGCTTGTGGATCGTCTTTTTACACACACGGAATTTTGAGACATATTTTTCCCTCCGGTCTCGGCTAAAATCTACTCTGTCACTCGGTTATTTTCGGAAACCACGTGATGGCCTGCTGATGACGACATTTCCGCATGATTTCAAAGTAAGAGCATGATGGTTTGTTTAATGCTCTGTGTTTTATATTATAATGAACAGCGGAACGTTAGTTGCATTCTTTATCACACCATCACCACCATCATCATCATCAATCATCATCATCATCATATCCTCATCATCATCATCATCATCATCATCATCATGTTATAGTGATACAGTTAGTTTGTGTTAGTTTATTGGTTCAATACAGCATATATCGAGCACTTTCGTTGATGTTGAAGTAGGCTATACGCCACTTTCGGGTCCCGGGGGAGCAGCTGGCAGCGAAGCAGCCCAGATAAAACTATTTCTTCATTGTTTGTTGTGTATTCAGTCAAGTGGGTCAAAGTTACAATGTAAAATTGTAAGTACAATGTAAAGTCCTGTACTCTGCAGGTGCCGGTAAAGAGCAATACAATAACAAAACCTTTCCAAACAAAACAACTAGTAGACAGACAGACAGACAGACAGACAGACAGACAGACAGACAGACAGACAGACAGATAGACAGATAGGTAGATAGGTAGATAGACAGATTGACGGACAGACAGATAGATGGATATCATATAGATACTTAATTCATCCCAAATTGTGAAATGTGTGGAAACAAGTATAAACACAATAACATTAAATACAAATGAAAGCAATAGACAGGAATATATGCATATATAGTAGAAAGGACACAATGAATATTATAACATTTAATGTAACCTTACTATGAAGGCTGACCTAAATACAGTGCTTTTCTACAGATTACTTTATTACTGCACTGGTAAAGTAAAATGAGGCCGATTAATAAGATGTGAAGTGCTTTGTAACTTCGACCCGCTTGACTGAATACACAACAAACAATGAAGAAAGAGTTTTATCTGGGCTGCTTCGCTGCCAGCTGCTCCCCCGGGACCCGAAAGTGGCGTATAGCCTGTACTTCAACATCAATGCATGTGCTCGATATATTCTATATTGAACCAATAAACTAACACAAACTAACTGTATCACTATAACATGATGATTACATTTCATTTTTTTTTCATTTAGCTGACGCTTTTATCCAAAGCGACTTACAATTACAGGGACATTCTCCCTGGAGTAACTAAGGACTAAGTGCCTTACTCAAGGGCACACTAGTGGTGGTGTTCCTGGCGGGATTTGAACTCACAACCTTCCGATCTTCAGCCCACCTCACTATCCATTAGACCACCACTATCCCTATGATGATCACTATGATGATGATGATGATGATGATGGTGATGGTGATAAGAATGCAACTAACGTTCCGCTGCTCATTGTAATAAAAAACAGAGCATTAAACAAACCATCATGCTCTTACTTGAAATCATGCGGGAAATGGTCGTCATCAGCAGGCCATCACGTGGTTCCGAAAATCACCGAGTGACAAGAGTAGATTTTAGCCGAGACCGGAGGAAAATATGTCTCAAAATTCCGTGTGTGTAAAAAGACGATCCACAAGCAGAGATTTGAGATCCGCAAGCGCATTTTTGGTCGGCAAATACAAAATGGATTCACAAATGCCTGATCGAAAGTTGTCAATGTTAAAGAGATAATCACACGCGTATTTGCATATCCGTTTTACACTTGCACATTTATTTGTGAGTTTGCAAATCTTTTAAATGCATTTGTGGATGGTGTTTACATTTCCAAATCACATATTTACACAAAATTATTTTTATGTTCACACAAATAATTATGGACATATCTATGCCCATAAACCACCGTCCTCGTCCGATCCACACTCGCACACCTTCATCGTTATTGTAGTCCACAGGGAACCCGAAATGTTCCCACACAGCTGATTTAAAAGAAGCAGGTGGGTTCTAGCAAGCCCCCAGGAAGTGCACGGACTGAGATGAAAATATTCGGGTGGGCCAAACGGCGGTACTACACTTCCGTTTGGTTGCCAGGCCCGGAAACACTTTTTCCCATTGACTTACATTGGGAAAGAGTGGTCTGTAAATTGTTGGATAATTTTTTTAAACTAAATAAACTACCCAGTATGAACACTTGTATAGCCCTTATTAAAAACATTCGTTCCTCAAGTGTGTAAAAATGTGCTAATAACGTTATTCTGAGATGTATTCCCCTCTGCATTATGACGCGCATCTAACCCACGGGACCCGCGCCCGGCACATCGTTACGTGTTCAGCATGGTCCCGACCAATCAGAGCACACTGCGCTCACAGGGAGGGTGGGGGCTGGAGCTACAACGAGCCGTTAAAGGCAGAGAGTGAAATTCAGTGAAACACAATACATGTAGTTTACAGAGATGCTGTATGATGAAACCAATGTGAGTTGCGTTTATCTTACCCATGGATGCACAATAAGAACGGACCCATATCGTCTTACTGCCATCCCACGGAGCTGTAATAATGGATATATTGCACATGTTTGCTGTAATTCAATATTATACTACACGGGCTGTTTGATTAAATATTGTTTTACCGTAAATGTTGTGTATTAAATAAAGTTACTATTACCGACGTTTAGATTACACGTCCCTGTAGCTTCTTATTGCACTAAGAAGCTTATTGCACTGTAATAAATAAATATATATATATTAATACAGTGCAATAATTCTTTAATGCTAAATTAAGCTCTGTTGCTTGGATATCACTAGATCCTGGTACAGCGTAATATAAGTACGATTGATGTGTACATTAGCATAATTACTAGCTAGTGCTAACTATGCCGCCTCGTTAATATCAAATCCATCATAATAACAACCCATTACCATGCTGTCATGAACGTGCGGTGCTGTTACGTGTACGCAAAATTGACGTTCTTGATGTGAACGAGCATTTTGGTTAAAGCTGCGGATGCGCTATGAGCGCACATACGGGTACTTCTCAGGCATGCCGGGCAATCTGTGACGTTTCGCTCTCTCAAAAGTTGGGCCATTTTATCATCATGCGCCAATGAGCAACTCTCATAGGAATGAATGAGGCCCCGCCTCCCACGCTGTATCCAATAAGGCGGGGCCTCATTCATTCCTATGAGAGTTGCTAGTTAGCGCATGATGATAAAATGGCCCAATTGAGAGAGTGAACGTCACAGATTACCCAGCATCCCTGAGAAGTACCCGTATGTGCGCTCAAAGAGCATGCCAACTTTAACCACGCACCCCAAAAGGCTCGTTACATCAAGCACGCCAATTTGCGTACATGTAACAGCACCGCGCGTTCTGGATTGTTATGATGGATTTGATATTAACGAATAACGAGGTGGCCGCGGCAGCTGGCGGCTAGCAGCTAGGGGCTAGCAGCTAGGGGCTAGCTAGTGTAACGTCCGAGCCATTAGTAATTATGCTAATGTGACATTAATCGTTATGTACTTTTATATTACGCTGATGTAACAGGCTCTAGTGATGGTTTTGTTCAGCCAGCTTCACTGTTGAGCTTTATGTTTCGCCCAGCATTCTCCTGTGCTCTGAAATCAAAATGTGGATACGCATAAAACAACACTAAAATAAACACACAATACAACTTGTTATTGGACACACCACAAGGTTGTTCATTTGTGTGTATACATTTACAACACAGGCTATATACATATATATATATATATATATATATATATATATATATATATATCTATATACATCTACAAGTATAATTAATACAACTGTTGGTTGATATCACCTGGTATAGCTAATTAATCTGCGTTAAAACGTGTTGTTGCCCACATGCAAAGGTTTGTAAACTCTGGTTCTATC
Organism: Harpagifer antarcticus; assembly: GCA_902827135.1. Taxonomy (NCBI): domain Eukaryota; kingdom Metazoa; phylum Chordata; class Actinopteri; order Perciformes; family Harpagiferidae; genus Harpagifer; species Harpagifer antarcticus. Next base: position 3,082,984 of record CADEHL010000314.1, read on the forward strand.
CCTGCGTGGTATTATAGTAATAGCAAAACAGCAAAGTTCAAACTCCTTTTAATGGTATGTTGCAAGTGCAATAAGAAGCTACAGGGACGTTAATCTACGTCGGTAATATTAACTTTATTTAATACAAGATTTACATCATACAGCCCATGTAGTATAATATTTGACAAATGATGAATTACAGCAAACATGTGCAATATATCCATTAGTACAGCTCCGTGTGCTGGCAGTAAGGCAATATGGGTCTGTTCTTATTGTGCATCCATGGGTAAAGGTAAAACTCATGTAGTACTGAACACGTCACATCACATGAACGTGCCGGGCGGAGCGGTCCCGTGGGTTAGATGCGCGTTCATAATGCAGAGGGAAATAACTCTCAGAATAACGTTATTAGCACATTTTTACAACTGGAGGAACGAATGTTTTAATAAGGGCTATACAAGTGTTCATACCGGGTAGTATATTTAGTTTAAAAAAAATTATCCAATGATTTACAGACCACTCTTTCCCCATGTAATGGGAAAAAGTGTTTCCGGGCCTGGCAACCAAACGGAAGTGTAGTACCGCCGTTTGGCCAGCACGAATATTTTCATCTGAGTCCGGCGCACTTCCTGGGGGCTTGGTTCTAGCTCCTGTGTGTTATCTGAAATCGCCATACTAACTTTTCTTCTTCTTGTATTTTGTTCGTTTTGTTGTTGTGTTTCTTCTGGTTCTTCATTTGTTGTTTAAGGGCGGCTGGCAAACAGCTTTTAGGTGCAATACCGCCCCCTGGATTTTAAATAGTGTAATGGATACTGCCCTGAATGACAGACTTTTTTCCCACTCGTAAAAAAAAGGCGTATTTGGCGTGTGACTGCATGTGCCGAACCATGACAGTACGGGACGAATACAGATACCGTTACACCCCTAGGTAGAGGGAAATGATATTTGCGCATTCCTGGAATCCTGACTCCCCGATGCCTTGAGATTAGCGCCGCCAGCCTCTCTTATTGTTGTCGGGAGAGCCCACCGGCTCTCTGGCCCTAAACCTATTAATGGCCCGCCTAGACCACTGATCATGAAGTTCCATAATTACAAGGATAAAGTCCTCGTTCAGAATGCTGCAAGGCAAATGGGTAAAATACTCTACAAAGATCGCCAAGTGATGCTGTTCCCCGACGTCTCTGCAGAGCTGCATAAACAACGGAGGAGATTCGATGGAGTCAAACAGAGGCTGCGGGAGATGGAATAGTCCAATATGGAATAGTTTTCCCAGTGCGACTGACCAGTGCGACTGACCCCTAGATTCCACCGGGTCCGTCTGCGTCGCGTTACGGCCGAGTTGCGGCCGCGTTGCGGCTCAGAAGCGTCCCAGAAGCGTCTCGGCGTTGGGGCTCTCTAAAAATCTCTAAAAATGGGACTGCAACGGAGCTGATACAGATGTTAATTTTTCTGACGTCAGAAAAGGGGTGCTCCGCCTATATGGGCAACTCTCCACCTATCAGGGGAATGGGGGGTTGGGCCACGGCCGGCCATTGCCGCTCGAAAGTGCTGGAGACGCTGTAGTTCATATGCCAGGCCTGTAAGTGGTGCTTTAGTCTGCCACAAAAGCAGCGAAGAAGACCTCCTGCGCATGGTTGCCCTTCTGTTTATTCTCCGCTGTGGACGTTCTGGCTCTTTTTCTCCCTCCCCGAGGCAAGCGTTTGCGCCTCCTGCTGCTGTAATTCAATGCAATCCCTCCCCGTCGAGGCAAGCTCTGTCATTCTCTCCGGTTTGCCACCAGCAGATGACAAACATCCAACTCTCCTCCTCTTCCAAGGGACGAGGAGACCGTGCGGCAGAGTTCCAGCTAGATTTTTTTCCGCAGGTCAACATGTCCGTTAAAGTTGAAATCTTTTCTAGAAAAGTGCCGGTCAAAGGTCTTCTTTGTTATTTATTGAGCTTTAAAACAAATGAATAATGACTCAATATAATAATATAAGAATAATACACGGAGGACGGAGCCTCTCTTTTCCTCCCCCTCTTCTGAGAGCCCAGCAGCTGATCAGAGCAGCTCCCCTCTCCTGCAGGGGGGCGTGGTCAGCTGCAGCTCATTTGCATTAAAGCTACGTCACAGAATCAGCCCTTGCAAAAACAGGGTTGGAAAAGAGCAAATAGAGAGAAATGAGGCATGGCTAAAATGCATGATCTGTTTGGTATTTTGAAAAAAAACCTTCACAGACATGTTTTATATAGGTATGGCCCTACAATATATTGTTCAAATATAGCATGATAGGTCCACTTTAACTTATCCATGTATTCTGCCAATGTTAAAAAGCTCAGGGGACAAACATCTAACCCATTTGTATTGAATATGATCAATGTTTGGTATAAAATTCAAGATGTGCTAGGGGGAAAATCGGCAATGTCCCGAAAGAGTGAGTGAGTGTGTGTGTGTGTGTGTGTGGTGTGTGTGTGTGTGTGTGTGTGTGTGTGTGTGTGTGTGTGTTGTGTGTGTGTGTGTGTGTGTGTGTGTGTTGGTGCAGGAGAGTCATCATGTCTGTGCAATGCTTTGGATCAAAGCTCTGAGAGTTTGTTTTCCCTCTGCAGAACACTCACAGAGAAATTACTGAGAAAAAAAAGTGCCTGAACTGCAGTCTCACTTCTCTCTGCACAGACAACTCAAGGAGCTCAGTTCATTTAATTCAGCTCAGAATATGAGAGGGCAAAGTGTCTCGGCCCAGCCAGGGCAAATATAAACATGTCAGCTGTGTCTTCTCCTCCTCAAGGTTTAATAACCTTTTCTGCCTTTTTTTTCTACACAAAGCTTTATTAATAAAAGCTAAAAGCATCACAACTTGAGACACATTTCTTGGTCTGTACACTGTGGTTACAACCCACTCTCTTCAGTCTGCGTACAGATGACACAACTTTACACATTGGAAATGCGTGCAATAGATACGCAGAAGTCCGATTTTGCGTGCATATGATACACCACGTGTCGTGCCTGCACCACTTCTTTTTGTCAAGTCTTGGTAGACCGGAAGCTGTGTGGTTCATAAAAACATGTTCTTACTCAATACCAAGCCACGATTCTTGTTTTTATTTAAAATCGTATAATGTCGGACTTTTTTTGCCGTCCGTTAGGAAAAGAAATGGGCTCAGAGGCTCAGAATACTGAAATATGTATTTTTTAAATCTTTTTTTCCTTCTAATTTGTTATTCTTTTTTAAATAACACACTGTTATTTACTCAACAATAACACACAATTATCCTTGTTTTTATTTATTCATTTAATTCTATAATCTCTGGCTTTTTAGCCAACGGTCAGGAACTGAATTTCAAAATAAAGTCACCGGGAAACAGACGTAGGACATTTTGAGCATCATTGTGATACACACCCACTGAACGGATTACCCAAGATCCTCAGCTTGAAGCTCGGTGATTGGATATTTTAGCCGCAATGCACGTTGGGATATGGTGTTAACTCTTGAGTACATTGTAATTTTGTTGTACCTATACAATGACAAATTAAAGATCTATCTATCTATTTAATGCGATATGAAATCCGAAAAAACATTTTAAAAAAAGAAGAAAATAATACTTTATTCCGAGTTTGCTTGCTTTTCTCTTTGAAAGTCATCACATAACGGCATTGTAATACACAGTTCGGCTGCATTACATATTACACAACTGCCGTAGTTCTTTATTTATAGAGCCTTGATGAGAAGACTTCTGGACAAACAGGAAGAACTGCCACCGAAACTGAATACCTGACGTGGATCATAAATATATCAGCAATTAAACAACATCTTCAATTTCTCTTCACACAATACGTCTCCTTGCAGTATCAACACTAATTTGGCTGACTTTTATCTTTTATATTTGATCCAATTGGAAGATATTTACACAGGGTTCGAGTTATAAACTGAGCTCAATGGGGGTCTTTGAAACTAACACTATCTTAAAAAATGTGCAAATGTATTTCGGAACCTATCCATGTGAACATATTTTGGGGGTGGACCTCAAATCCTCTAGGGGGGTCCGGGGGCATGGACCCCCCGGTAAGATATTTTTTTTATTTTGGAGTTAAATGCATCAATCTGGTGCATTTTGAGGGGAAAATAAAGAGACTAGATCTATGGAAACACCCATATGAAACAGATGCCACATCATAGACAGACAGTCACCCTGTGTGAGGCAAACCCACATTTGTGCAGCGTTGCGTTCACAATACCCTACATTTAAAAAAAAAAAAATCGCCAGGCCATCGAGAAACCTCCCGGTCCTCCCGATGGCCAGCCGGGCCTGCCAGCAGCCCTCTACTTGCTACAAACTTAAATATGAAAAGGTTCAATTACGCACACACACATCATCTTGGCTCGTGCAGCACGCTCACAGGCATAGATTGTGCAATAATGTATTGAGTACCTTGGAGGTGCAGTGCAGGCATATTGTTATTCAAGAGATGTGTTGTTCTTTTGGAAAACATGTTTTTCTTTTAGCCTATTTACCTCGTTAACGTAAATAAAACTCATTACATTGACACATGCATTATTTGTGATTAAAAATAATGGTTGTTGGTAATGTATTAGCGACCCCCACAGATGTATGATTTCACTGCGTCCGTGGGAGCTCAGACCCCTCCTTATGGGAGCTCAGCTCCCATTGGCTCCCACATAACTCGAACCGTGTATTTACACCATAACGGTGCACAGCTGATATAAAAGGACTTTTTATTACTGATTTTCTTTGAATATAAGAATGTAAATACTGAGTTGAGAGAACAGGGGTTTTGGGTGATGGGAGACACATCTATGGATTCAGAATTTCAATAGCTTAGCATTAAATGACGGATATACCTTTCCGTCTGTGATGTTTTACAAATCAGATATTAATGTGTCGAAGTAAAACATGTGAAATAATATAGCAATATCCTGTAAAATTATGTGAAAACATGAATAAAACTACACATCTTCAGATGTTATACATACATAAGTGTCCTACACTAATAATACAAAGTTATTATGGCATTGCATAATTTATGTGTTAACACCATAGACCAGTGACCACCAACTGGCGGCCCGCGGGCCACATCCGGCCCGCCAGACATTCTCATCCGGCCCGCACGACGGGGTGACTGTGGCGTTGGCGGAGTGGTTACTGCGTTCGCCCCCCACCCATTTTTATTTTTACAACGTCTCGTGAGTAAGGTGCAGTACCGGAGTCCAACAGAGAGGCAGCAGCTGCGGGACAGTAGACTGCGTACTGCGAAACCTTCCCTTCTTTGAAGAAGAAGAAGTGAGCCTTCGTTGTGAAGAGTCTGCTTTGTGAGCTCCGCACCACAGCAGCAGCCCCGGTGCGACAGAGTCCAACAGAGAGGCAGGAGCTGCGGGACAGTAGCCTAGAAGCAGTGTTGGGTTGTAACGGAATACATGTAACGGCGTTACGTAATCAGAATACAAAAATCAAGTAGGCTAACTGTATTCAGCTGGCGTTACATTTGAAAAACGAGTAATCTGATTACAGTTACTTTCGTAAACCTGAAGTGAATACATTTTGGAATACTTATTGGAATTATTGGTGGAAAAGTTTCCTCACAAAATGTAATATTCATTACCGGCAGAACTGTGTGCACACTGCACAGCGCTGCAGCGTGTCTGTGAGCGAGAGAGAGATGCAGCGTGTCTGTGAGGCCCCGCCCTCGCACGCAGATGAGAGAGAGAGATCTCTTTTAAAATATATTGAAAGTTAGAAACGGAGATGGTTAGATAAAATGTGCAAGATAACGTTGATGTAGCATTTCTTTATTGTCGAAATTATGACATTTATAACGGGATCAAATCAAAGTGAATGGCCTGCTGCTGCTGAATGCATGGGGCAAGTGACTGGAACAAGTTTTAAAAGTTATTACATCGTTTCAGATAATAATAATAATAATGATAATTCATTCTATTTAGGGGCGCCTTTCAAAGCACCCAAGGACACCTTACAATTCATAACATATTCTAAGGAAAGGTTTACAGTAGGAGAATGCAGTCCGGGTGATGTTCTGTGGGGTGCAGATGAGAGGGAGCTGTCCAGAATGACACCAAGATGTTGTGTTTGAGTTCTTGATAAGCCATTAAAACAGTAAAACAAGTGTCTCCTGTTTAACAAAACATACCCATCTGTTATGGAAAAAGAAAGTATTCCAAAAGTATTCTACAAGTAACCTGAACACGTTACTTTTTTAAGACACGTAACTGTAACTGTATTCTGATTATTTTCAGAGCATGTATTCAGTAATCAGTAACTGATTACATTTACAAAGTAACCCTCCCAACCCTGCCTAGAAGTGATCGTTCGTTAGCGTGAAGAGTCCCCCCCCCCCGCTGGCCCGCGATAGTGTCTATTGGATACATTTTGGCCCTTGGACAAATGTAGTTGGTGATCCCTGCCATAGACTGTATATACAGTGGGGCAAAAAAGTATTTAGTCAGCCACAAATTGTGCAAGTTCTCCCACTTAAAAAGATGAGAGAGCCCTGTAATTTTCATCCTAGGTATAATTCAACTATGAGAGACAGAATGGGGGGAAAGAATCCAGGAAATCACATTATAGGATTTTTAAAGAATTAATTGGTAAATTCCTCGGTAAAATAAGTATTTGGTCACCTACAAACAAACAAGATTTCTGGCTCTCACAGACCTGTAACTTTTTCTTTAAGAGCCTCCTCTGTCCTTCACTTGTTAACTGTATTAATGGCACTTGTTTGAACTCGTTATCAGTATAAAAGACACTTGTCCACAACCTCAAACAGTCACACTCCAAACTCCACTATGGCCAAGACCAAAGAGCTGTCAAAGGACACCAGAAACAAAATTGTAGATAAATATTAAGTCTGACAAAGTACTTAACGTCTAATACAGGGGTGTCAAACTCAAATACACAGTGGGCCAAAATAAAAAAATCGGTACTAGTCGATACTGGTTCAATGTTTATTGCAAAACGTATTGAAATTAACTTATTTCACATATTAAACCTGGAACTAACAAAGCTTAAATTATTTCTTATAAAACAACATTAAATAATCAGTTGCATTAATTTCTTATGGCTCTATCTGCAGCTTTTCCAGAGTCATTTCTTATGATTACATTTTTCCACAGGCCAACAACAGCTTCAAAAAAACAATTCCCCTCAAAGAAAAAACCAAACATTCCCTGTTGTCGCAAGAAAGAAAGTGCAGAAGGAAACATCCATTTAAACTCAGTGTGCTGCTCTGTGATGCACACTAAGCCAGATACTTGGCATCTCATCTTGGGTGCAAGTTCATCAATGTCTGGGGTCAGGCTCTGAGCTGAGGAGACCCTCAGGATTGAGTGAAGGTGTGCGTGCAATATACCGGCGGGCCAGATCTAATAGTAATTAGAAATTATCCTGCGGGCCGAAATTAAATCCACCAAGGGCCTGATTTGGCCCCCGGGCCTTGAGTTTGAAACATGTGGCCTAATACATTGCTTTCCTGCAATGTTAACTATGTTGAAGCACTTATTTTAACTGATATTATACATATTAATTATACTCTTATAAGATGTATGAAGATAGTATAAGAAATGTGCCGAATATGACAGTTTAATGGTGGAGGTATACACACATATTGCAGATTTATAGGAAGAGACTTCTTGGTCTCACTTTTTTCTGTCTCCCTTCTGTTATAAACGTGTGTCTGTGGATGTGTGCATCACCCATCCATGTGTATATATACATCCAGTAAATATCCACATTCAGTACATTAGCATGGCCGTATTGATTTTACATTTTGGTGTAAGTGTAAGATTGGCAGCCTTTAATGTCCTCTGCACTGCAGTGTTCTTGGTCTGCTTTTACAATCAGACTTTACAGGAAATCTGCAAGATAAAAGCAAATCTTCCAACACAAATGGAATCAAATCTTTCAGAGTTCATGATGTTCTAAGAGGAGGATGCACTCTCATGTTTTTTTCTTCCACAGTAAAAAGAGAAAACGGCACTGAAGCAGCAGCTTTTTATGGGGGCTGACATGCAGGAACAACTATAAGCTAGGCCTTTGTGAGCGGGGAAAAGGGTTTATGGGAAATGGATCTTAACGTTATGTCATGCTTGTACTTTGCTGCTACCAGCTGCCTCAGCGATGGTCCCATTTGTAGCAAAAGGAACATGCCAATGTTGACATATAAACCCCACATTAGACGATTCCAAATCAACATTTTTATAGGCAGAGTTTTTAGGAATTTAGATAGCAAATGACTTTAGTGAATGAACAGTGTAGTCAACACATGTTTAGGATATACTGTACAGAGAGCTAAACGAAAATAAAAAGCAAGCAAGAATTGGATGACAAGCTTAATATAAAAGTCTGATTGCTGAAGAGTTGTTAATGACCTATTAAGTATATTAAGCTGAAACATTTTATATAAAGAACGGATAATTATGCGCAAGATAGGACCGTTTTTGTACAGTTGTCTGCCTCAATCGACATGAAAGTATATTATAAATGATGTTTGGCAGTAGGAATGTGCCTGGTGAGAAGTGTTAGGGAAAATGTTGACAGTTTGAGTGGGTATATACTGTGTACTGTATGTATATATACATGTATATACATAAACTCTATATACATGATTGTATTCTTATTATTATATTCATCTTTCATTAAAAGTCAAACGAAAGCATAGGGACAATAAAAGCATATTTGAACCTAATGTCCTGGTGAAATGTCTTAAAATGAGGGACTAGCATACTCACCCTGTTATCTTTACTGTCACTTGTATTCATAGGGCTTGGCAGTGTGAGAAAGTGTCTCACCACTGTTGCCTGGTGACTGTGGTCCTGTCAGCACACCTAACAAGCCACAAACATCACTGCTCTTGTTTTTCTAACTAACGCACTCAGCGAACATCACCCAGCAGACTGTGATGATGGGGAAACTGCATTGAAAAGTTGCATTCTGGGAGTCCCCAGGACATGCTGTTGTTCCTGCTGTTTTACTGTCAGAGTGTGGAAATGCATTCGCTTTGACAACACCTACCACCTGGTAGAAAGCAAAGTGGGGTCCCAGATGTAGCGATGGATGCGGGAGGGCCCGGCTAGCTCCCACTCCTGCTTCCAAGCAGCCGCCAACCATGCATCTCTGGAGAGGTCCTCAGAGGTGGAATTGAGAATCTCTTGTGCTGCCTTGTTGAAGGGGAGGCGGGACTTGAGCCTACTTAGGGGCGCTGCTCTCGTTATCGTGTTATGCAGGATTTGCCAGTCATGCTTTTGGGCTTTCCTGGCAAGGGCGAGGGTGGCAGCCTCCCGTCGGAGGCCGGCCGGAGCTATTCCCGCGAGGACTGGCAAGAGGGACACAGGCTTCAAGCATCCAGTTATAATCCTGAGGGCGTTGTTGATGACCACGTCAACCTTACTTGCGTGAGGGCTTCTGCTCCAGGCTGGGGTGCAGTATTCCGCTGCAGAGAAGACCAGGGCTTGGGTCGATATTCGCAGCGTCTTAGCGCAGGCTCCCCAGGTTGTTCCAGCGAGGCGGCGGATCAGCGCGACCCTTGATGTTACCTTGGCCTTGACTTCTTCAAGGTGTTGTTTGAAGGACAGTGTCCGATCCAGACGCACACCGAGGTACTTCGAGGCTTGCTGGACCCCCAGACGTTTATTTTTGACACGCACCTCAAGTTCCCTCCTAGCTTCTCTGGTGCTAAGATGGTATGCCACTGCAACTGTCTTTCCGATGTTGACCTGTAGACGCCACCTTTGAAAGTATGCTACCAGGGTGCCCAGGTCGTCGTTAAGGCCATCTTCCATTGCCTTCCATGTTGGTCGTCTCAGCATGATGGCTAGATCGTCTGCATAGCCGTACTTTCTGGATGTTGTGTCAGGTAGGTCATGTACATCAATGTTGAACAGCATCGGCGAGAGAACCGACCCCTGCGGAACACCGTTCCTCAGTCTTCTGAGCCGACTGCGTTGGCCATTGCTGTTCTGGAGGACAAAGCTGCGGTAAGCGTCACCAAGATGAACTTAACCATATGCCGGTCTGGTATTGTCCTCAACAGCTTCAGGTGGAGTCCACGGTGCCAGACGGTGTCATATGCGGCAGTCAGGTCCATGTACACTACCCCAGCTTTCTCATTGTCCTGGAAGCTGTCTTCGATGTCCTGAGAGAGTAGCGTTACCTGGTCCACTGTTGACCTTCCACTTCGAAAACCAGCTTGTTCTCGTGGAAGCTGTGAGTCTACCACTGGCTCGATGCGGCTATGGATCATCCTCTCCAAAATCTTGAATGGGACACAGAGCAGTGAGATGGGTCTGTTTGACTTTGGGTCTTCCGCAGGTTTTTTTGGCTTCGGCAGAACTATGACGGAGGCGCGGCGCCAGGTCTTTCGGAGATTTGACTTCCGGTAGCACGACGAGAAGAATGCACAGAGCCAGCCAGATGTTGTTGTGCTCTGGTGGGTGACGAACTCCGGGTGGATGTTGTCGCGGCCCGGAGATTTGCCCGGCTTGAGCTTACTTATGGCCTCACTGATTTCATCGGCTGTAAAGTGTCACAAGTTAGACACCTATATTATTGTTTGTTTGATGCCTCGCCTCTCCCGTCAGCGCATGCTACTGAACAGGTGAGAGGAGGATTTTCTAACTCATCTGAACCAATGCAGCTGGGGCGGACCCGGCTTTCCGAGGCAGAACGACAGCGCCGCCTGCGGGACAACTGCTGTCTTTACTGCGGCCAGCAGGGTCATCTTGCCTTCTCTTGTCCTGTAAAAGACAGGGCTCACCAGTCATCCAGAGGGCGCTGGTGAGCCGTATGATGAATTTAGAAATGCCCTCTCGACCCCTAACCCATGCTCAGCTGAGCTGCTTGGGGAAAATGCACACTGTGGCAGTTCTTATTGACTCTGGTGCTGATGCCAGTCTTTTGGACATAACACTGGCCTTTCAAATGGGACTTGGTCAGGAGGCTTTGGAGAAGCCCATCAATGCTACAGCTCTAGATGGTCGTCTTCTCTGCAGAGTGACACACCGTTCAACTCCAGTTCAAATGAGCATGTCAGGTAATCACCAGCGAAACACTCTCTTTTCACCTTATCCATGCACCACATCAGCCTGTCATTTTGGGGTTTCCTTGGTTAAGGAGGCATAATCCTCATATAGATTGGGCTTCAGGGACTATTAGAGAGTGGAGTGCTCATTGTCATGCTGTCTGCTTAAGATCTAGTTCCTCAATTGATTCCAGTCAGCCGAGGATCTCTGAGTGTGAAGACCTTTCCGGTGTTCCCAATGATTACTGGGACCTTAAAGAGGCCTTTAACAAAGTTCGGGCCACCTCACTCCCGCCTCATCGTGCTAATGACTGTCCTATTGACCTGTTACCTGGTACTTCTCCTCCTAGAGGTCGACTTTTTTCTTTATCGGCTCCTGAAACTAAGTCAATGGAGAAGTATATCAATGACTCTTTGGATGCAGGGCTTATCCGGCCTTCATCATCTCCTGCTGGTGCAGGTTTCTTCTTCGTGGGTAAGAAGGATAAGACTCTGCGCCCATGCATTGACTACAGAGGACTCAATAACATCACTGTCAAAAAACAGGTACCCCCCTTCCACTTGTTTCCTCTGCATTTGAACTGTTACAAGGCGCTACTATTTTTACCAAGCTGGACCTACGTAATGCGTACCATTTGGTGAGAATCAGGGAGGGGGACGAGTGGAAGACGGGATTTAACACTCCTAGTGGACATTATGAGTATTTAGTCATGCCTTTTGGACTCACCAATGCACCTGCAGTCTTCCAGGGGTTGGTGAATGATGTTCTGCGGGATCTTCTCAATATCTGTGTTTTTGTATACCTGGATGACATTTTGATTGACTAAACTGGAGCATGTGGTCCATGTTCGCCTAGTCCTCCAGAGGCTCTTGGAGAACCACCTCTTTGTCAAGGCCGAGAAGTGTGTGTTCCACACCACAGAAGTCCCTTTCCTGGGATTTGTGGTCTCCACCGGAAACATCAAGATGGATCCTGAAAAGACCAAGGCGGTCACTGACTGGCCACGCCCTTCAACCCGCAAGGAGCTCCAACGCTTTCTGGGTTTTGCCAACTTCTACCGGAGGTTTATTCGAAACTACAGTTTGGTTGCAACCCCTCTCACAGCTCTCACCTCTCAGAACATTCCCTTCCGGTGGTCCTCGGTGGCCGAAGGGGCTTTTGGTGAGTTAAAGTCACGCTTCACCTCTGCTCCCATTTTGATTTTTCCAGACTCTACTCGGCAGTTTACTGTAGAGGTAGATGCGTCGGATACTGGAGTTGGGGCAGTTCTTTCTCAACGGTCGGCCGAGGATCAGAAGATGCACCCGTGTGCCTTCTTCTCCCGGAAGCTGTCTCCAGCAGAAAGAAATTACGACATTGGAAATCGAGAACTGTTGGCAGTGAAACTTGCCCTGGAGGAATGGAGACACTGGTTGGAGGGAGCAGAGCAGCCTTTTGTGGTCTGGACTGATCACAAAAATTTGGAGTACATCCGTTCAGCTAAGCGGCTGAACTCTCGTCAAGCCAGGTGGGCTCTGTTTTTCACACGCTTTGATTTTTCTCTTTCTTACAGACCTGGTTCTAAGAACATCAAACCTGACGCCCTGTCTCGCCAGTTCCAGCCAGAGAGCTCTCCATCTCATTCTGAGAATATCATCGCTTCTACATGTGTCATTGGTCTGGTGACCTGGGAGGTGGAGGATAAGGTCAAGCGCTCTCATGCTGAACACCCAGCCCCAAGTGCCTGTCCTGTTAACCGTCTGTTTGTTCCTGCCACTCTCCGTACCCAGGTTCTCCAGTGGGGTCATAACTCTCGCCTGGCTTGTCACTCAGGAGTGAGACGGTCCCTAGCCCTGATTCAACAGCGATTTTGGTGGTCTTCCATGGAGAAGGATGCCAAGGAATTCATTGCTGCTTGCCTAGTCTGCTCCCAAAATAAGACCTCACGCCAAGCTCCCTCCGGTCTTCTTTATCCCTTGCCTATCCCTCATCGTCCCTGGTCCCACATCGCCTTGGATTTTGTCACCGGACTACCACCCTCAGACGGTAACACAGTCATACTCACAGTCATAGACCGGTTTTCCAAGTCTGCCCGACTTATTCCATTAACCAAATTACCTACTGCCAAAGAAACGGCTGAAATCATGCTACAACATGTGTTCAGGCTGCATGGTCTTCCCAGTGACGTTGTGTCTGATCGGGGACCACAATTTACTTCTCGTTTTTGGTCCAAGTTTCGCAGACTGCTGGGAGCCAGTGTCAGTCTCTCGTCCGGATTTCATCCCCAGTCCAATGGTCAAGCAGAGCGAATGAACCAGGAGATGGAGACTGCCTTACGCTGTCTAGCTTCCTCCACTCCCTCCTCCTGGTCGAGGCAGCTTCTATGGGTTGAGTATGCCCACAACACCCTTCCTAGTTCTGCTACTGGTCTTTCTCCATTCCAATGCTCCCGCGGATACCAGCCGCCCCTTTTCCCGGCACAGGAACGGGAGGCCAGCGACCCATCTGCACATGCGTTTGTAAGCCGATGTCGACGCATGTGGTTAAAGGCCCGCTCTTCCGACCGTTATCAACGGACCGCCAATCGCCGTCGCAAGCCAGCTCCACAGTACTCCCCAGGGCAACGTGTCTGGCTCTCCACACGGGATCTCCCTCTCAGAGTTGAGTCAAAGAAGTTGTCTCCCCGTTTTGTAGGCCCATTTCCCATAGCTAGGATTATCAATCCTGCAGCTGTCCGCCTGCGTCTGCCCCCTTCTATGAAGATTCATCCTACCTTCCACGTGTCCAAGATCAAACCAGTTAATGTGAGCCCTCTTCAGCCCCCCTCTACACCCCCACCACCACCCCGGACTATCGACGGGGAGACTGTTTACACTGTCCGTCGCCTCATCAAGTCCCGGCGACGTGGTAGAGGGTTGCAGTACCTGGTACACTGGGAGGGTTATGGTCCTGAAGAGCGGTCATGGGTGCCCGCTCGCAGTATCTATGATCCATCTCTCATTACTGACTTTCACCAGGCCCATCCCGATCAACCTCGTGGGACGTCAGGAGCCGTCCATAGAGGGGGGGGTTCTGTCACAAGTTAGACACCTATATTATTGTTTGTTTGATGCCTCATCTAAACTCTCCTGTCATTTCAGATCCCGCTTTCCCCCAGGCCCTTGTAATCAGCTCATTTCCCTCACCTGGTCTCCTCAGCCCTTCCCCTCACCTGTTACTCATTCCCTTATCACTCCACAGTATTTATACCACTTCATTTTCAGTTGTCAGTTGCCAGATTGTCTTGTCGTTTCCGCCAAGCTCTCCAGTGAGTGTTGGGCTCTAGTCCTGAGTTTTGTCCTGCCCAGCTTTCGATTCCTGCCTGCCTAACGGATTTACTGGTTTTGACTCTGCCTGTCCTTGACCTGGAATAAACGGAACATTACTACACTGGTTGTATCTGAGTCGTGCTATTGGGTTCTTATCTGTACCTGTGATCGTGACATAAAGTCTCCGGAGAGGTGTTATGTCTATCGAAATCCTTGGCTTCTCCTCTAAAGCACTTCACATCCAGCTGGCTCTTGCTCTCATAAAATAAGTGGAAGTGGAAGGCAGCCAGCCGCTGAGATTGAGTCCATGATATCTATTGGCCTTGAGGATGGACAAAGAGAGAGAAGGAAAAAGGGAGGGATGGGATGTGTGACAGAACATTTACTCTAGTTGAGTTTTTCTTTGTGTGAGCGTAAGGCTTGAGAGAGCTCTTCGAAAGATATTTCATGTGAGAATTAATAGTTTTTTATAGGAAATGTCTGTGCTCACCTGCTGCCTTTGTGACTATGGAGAAAAGTGCAAAGTGAGGAGAAAGCAGTTTTTAAAGTTGCACTATTCAGTTTGTCTATGAGTTCCTGTCTCCATTCAACTCCTAAATGCTTCGGTCTCTGAATCAGCTTCTCACATGGGAGAACACAGCTGACCTTGGTCTTGGAATTTGAAGGAGCTCCAAGACTTATTCTCTATTATTCCTGAGTTGAAGTTGATTTTAATGCTTTTTGATGATATTTTTTGCCATGCTAGCTGTGTCCTGCACTAATATTTCTCAATGAGCTGCTGGGAAGACTGCCTCAAAACACTGACTGAGAATCCTCCTTCTCTAGCACATGGACATTTGAGTCAACACCTTTGGATTGTCATAACGTTTTGTACAGAAATTCCTGGTCCCCAGAGGATTAATCTTACTATGATGACACTGCACCACCAAAAGGGTCAACATATAAATGTGTAAAATTGATTCATGACTAAATATTTGCTGAATCATTCCCATTAGTCACACATAGCATTTAGTGCTAATTAGCATGTGTTACTAACTGTAGCATGCTTACACACCAAACATGAATGAGGAATGTGGTTAACATCATATCTGCGTAACATTGGTATGTTAGTCACTGTGACCATATTCAGGGGTGCACATAACTTTTTGAGTGAGTTACTCAGATGAGTACGAGACAGCGTTTGGTACTCACCCCACACAAAGCAGGGTCCTCCTCAGTGTCTCCTTCACTGTCCTCTATTTACACTTCTTGCATGCTAGATGATGAAGATGCACCTCCCTGTCTCTTTTTAAGCCTCCGATTTGCTTTCTCCAAAAATTGTTGCCAAAACTGTGAAGTCCTTGCATTTCCAGAGGCCAAGTTGAAGGATCAAATACTAAGAAATTATCACATTACTTGAAGTCATATCTGATTTCAGATGTGGGAAGTTACCAAGTACACTTCTTCAAGTACTCTACTTAAGTAACATTTTGAGATATTTGTACTTTACTTGACTTTGATCTCATTTGTAAAATTAGCTGCACCTTTACCAGCTTTGAGAACACTTTAATGATCAATCATTACAACACATATCATATACCAGGGCTTCTCAAACTCCGGACCAAGGTCCGGATCCGGACCGAACTGCAAATCAATCCGGACCGAACCCTGTGTCCCATTATAAAAAATAAAAAAATAAAAAATCAAAAAATTCTGATGTAAATTAAAGTGGACCTATATGCTATATTGGAAAAAATATATTGTAGGGCCATACCTATACAAAACATGTCTGGTGTTTTAAGCAAAAAACTTCACAAACAGTTCACCCATTGTAGCCATGCCTCATACTGCTCATACCCCTCTTTTGCAGCCCTGTGAGAAACCCGGATGTTGGGTCCTTAGCTTGAAAAAAAAAGAAAAGAGGAGGCGGAGCTAATGCCTGATCAGAATTATACCGGAGATAAAAGTTAAATTCTGTTGTGATAAAACGCCATCCTGTTCTAAACCACATCAAGGATTATTTATGAAACAGTATGGAGCTCAAATGCTTTTTCTCTTGCAGGTTTATCACAAGGTGAGTTCCTTTTTTGATTTCCTGCTTTTTAAAACACATGTTCTCCCGGGGGACGAGAGAGAGACCTTACGTGCATTGTTGTTGTTAGCATCTGGTGCTAGCTAGCTGCGCTAACGGATATAAGGAGCTGTTTAAATGAAAACAGAGGAGCGACATTTCGCCACAACTGCGCCGAGCACTTGACTTTATGCAGGAAGCCAGACAGTGGGACATTGTACGAAAAGTCAGCACACTCAGCACGGATAGTGCGCAACATGATTGCAGCGTCCAGGCAGCTCCCGTTCGAGCATATGCCTTGAGTTGCACATAGCGCGCGCACACACACACACACACACACACACACACACACACACACACACACACACGTATTGTATTATTGAATGAGAGAGGTTCCAGATTGAATTGAGGCGAATATTTGTAATGTTCAGAGGTTGTTGTGTTTAATATTCATGAGAATATTTGTCATTGTTCTAATGATAATAAACATTAGCATAAAGCATATTTGTCCACTCATATGTTGGTAAGAGTATTAAAAACTTGAAAAATATTCCTCTAAGGTACATTTAGAACAGATAAAAAATGTGCGATTAATTTGCGATTAATCGCGATTAACTATGGACAATCATGCGATTAAATATTTTAATCGACTGACAGCCCTAGTAAATACACGTAAAATCCAAATACAGAATAACGTTTTACATATGTATTTTTGATCCTCACATATTTGTTTTCCGTTTAAATCTCCTGAACCTGCAAACACAAACAGCTTTCTGTGCATGGATCGCTGTGCATTCGTGTGTGGGTTTTTTGAGACTCCCCTGACGGTCAGCCGATTCGTACTTGTAATTTTTTCTATCTATAGCCAATCAGATGTCTCCTCAATTCTAAGCCAATCACATGAGCGCGCCCCCACGATGGTATGATTTCTTGCGTTCATGACACTTCATATAGAGAGGCGAAGTCCCTCCCCTTCCGGGAGCCTCCATGGGACCCCGGAAGCGGAAAATTATACAAGTCAATGGAGAGAGAAAAGTTATCTTTTGATCCCATTTGAATTGTGCCATGAATGACACATATGATGTTTGTCCATTTAAAAGAACATTTTGAAAGTCAAAAAAATAAAAATGTGTCGTAAAACTGTGAAGTTACACATTTTTTTGTGTGAAACCGCTCAGTGAACTACAGGTCTCTGGTCTCGCACAATACGCGTCACCATCACAAAGACGGCCGTCACGTTAGCAAATTTCACCTGTTTCTTTCAGAATGAAGCGAAAAGTATAACACGAGGTGAAAATCACTACAAGTCTGGGCATGTTGAGAGCTGTACATACACGAAAGGGGAGTTAGTCAGTTCTGTAAGAGCAGCGGGACCGGCTTTACAAGGTTTCGGTGAGTAATATGAGTGCAATGTGTAACGTTAATGTCAGCTAGCTAACAAGGTACACTAACGTGTTTTGTTTTAGTAACTAGTTTTCTCCTTAAGAACTTTGTGGTCTCTGTGTATGCTGTGGATAACATTAGTGTTCACAAGAACAAGGTACACTCCCGTGTTTTGTTTTAGTTGCTCTTCAGATTGAAGCGGCCAGTTTTATATCGACTATACTGTATGTGTGATCTCCTTTTACATCTCGTTGTGTCATTTGAGTTTATTTGCTGTGTGTAGATTCAAGGATTTTGGTTATCTCGGCACAGCTGTGTGTGACTCCCTCTGTGATGCCCCTGTGGGTGCATCAGTAGAGAGGAGTTGGTGATTGGTGATTGGTGATTGGTGATTGGTGTTTGCTGTTTGCAGTGATTGCAGTGGCTCAGGGCACCTGGGTCTGGTGTCCTGCAGCTATTTAGAGCCTCTCTGCTCCTCTCTGTGCCCCCTCTGCTTTCCCGTACAGGCCCCGGTGTTGTTAAGTATATGTTGTGGGTACTCTATTTGCTTTACTCTGTGCACTTCAACACTCTCACACATACATATTCATACAACCCTCACCCTGCATTTACACTACTGATACCACTGACGTCCACACCTCATGCCTTACTTCTTGTTGCACTTCAATTCATTTGGATTGTTTCGATTGTTTCCTTTAAATAAACCCATTTTGATAACCGTTGACATGGTGTGTCTCCTCTTTGTTGTGGCCTTTTGAGCCAGGTCATAACAAATGGGGGCTCGTCCTACGGGTTATTTGGTTAAAAGTTTGTGTAGTGCTCAGAGCACATGGTGTCATTTGAGCAGCTAATTAGTTGATGTGGTCCAGCTGTGTGCTGGCTCGGTACTGCTATTTTGGGGACACATCATGTTTTTTGGGGTTCAGGAAGCTTTAGTGTTTGACATGGCGTCAGGTTTTGTGTGCCAATCAGAAGGTAAGATGTTGCTGCTTGTTACGCTTTGGTAAAGAGTTTTCCCCGCTAGGCTTAAGTGGCGTTTCCCTTTGGGTTGCGTCTGTTTGTTTTTTTTATAGTGTTGTGGCAACGTGGTTAGTGTCAGCTGTTTTCGGACAGCTGTCTCGGGGGCACATCCGCGTGATTTCTTGGTGTTACCTGCGTGCAGGTCGCTCCATAACTCCGCCGGGTTCCAGTGCGTAATTACCCACCGCAAGCCACATGAAGACTAGGTGAGATTAGGAAGATTTTGTTTAGGCAGTTAGGGGGAAATTCTCTGTTGGGTTAATCTTATGCCCATGCGTGTTGGCAGTTTGGTACTTTGCTTTCTGATTGGCTAGTATGACTTCTTTGTCAGCGTTTGTGGATGCGCCCTCAGTATCGTTCTTAGATAATTGCCAGAAGGCGCAGTTAGTCGAAATAGCAGAGCACTATGACATTGCTGTTGTGGGGAGCAAGCGGAAACATGACATTAAAACTGTCATTGTGTCATCTTTGTTTGAGCAGGGGGTGTTGCAGAAGAGTGAGTCTGGTGCGGCAGGGTTCGTGCCGGTAGTGGTTCAGACAGCTGGTTTGACGTTCGAGCAGCAAAAGGAGCTTTTGGCCATGCAGTTTGATCAAGAGAAGTTGAGGTTGGATCAGGAGAAGTTGCAGTTGGAGATGAGGTTGGAGCAGGAGAAGTTGCAGTTTGATCAGGAGAAGTTGCAGTTGGAGATGAGGTTGGAGCAGGAGAAGTTGAAGTTGGAGCAGGAGAAGTTGCAGTTGGAGATGAGGGGTCAGCAGCAGGAGGTAGAGAAGCGTTTAGAGGTGGAGAAGGTGCTGGAGGTGGAAAGGATGAAATGTGAGGTGGAACATGCTAGATTACGGCTGATGGGAGAGGGCAAGTTGTCTCCAAGGGAGGATGGTGGTGATAGGTCGGCATCAGGCAGTGGCGATATAATTTCTTACTTGCGATTAGTGCCAAAGTTCAATGAGCGTGACCCGGACATTTTTTTCACTCTATTTGAACGCGTAGCAGAGGCAAGAAACTGGTCAGATTCGGACAGAGTGCTGTTACTTCAGTGTGTACTCACTGGGCGAGCACAGGAAGCCTATTCGGCGGTTTGTGGCGAAAATGCTTTGGACTATGATAGAGTAAAATCAGCGGTGTTGAAATCTTACGAACTGGTTCCGGAAGCGTATCGTCAAAGGTTCAGAAGTTGGGTCAAGGGAGATAAGCAGACACATATGGAGTTTATCCGTGATTTAACTTCTCATTTTCAGCGGTGGTGCGCGGCAGCAAAGGTTGCAAGTTTTGACGGCCTTTGTGAGCTCATTGTCTTGGAACAATTTAAAAACAGTCTCCCTCAGCGTGTGGCCACTTATGTGAATGAACAGAAACCTTCCACCGCATTTAGAGCTGCTGAATTAGCGGACGATTTTGTGTTGACACATAAGGGCAGTTTTACTGAGAAGTATTCTAGGGGTGATTGGAAACGGGGAGAAGACAATGGCTATGCCCGCGGTGGTGCAAAGTTTTCACCAGGCTCCTCCCGTAGACTTGTAGGTACAGGGCGACCCGAGGGGGCCAAAGTGGACCTATGTCATTATTGTCGAGAAGAGGGTCATTGGAAGGGGCAGTGTCCGTTGCTGGAACCTGAGGGGAAGCCTCGTTCTTCACCACATGCTCCAGCCATGTGTTGTTCTGCCGTTTTGGTTAAAAAGCCGCAGGGTGTAGGATCGGGCATGGTGCCTGATAAGAAGCTGGTTTGTGCCGACTTGGATGTGGGTTCTGTTTTTGAGCCGTTCATAACGGAAGCCGTTGTGTCAGTAGTTGGTAGTGACAAGTATGTTCCGATTAAGGTGTTGCGTGACACAGCAGCTAGATACTCATTTATTGCTGAGTCAGTATTGCCTTTTTCATCAGAGACAGAGACTGGGGATGTTGTGCTGATGAGGGGCATGGAGATGGGCTTGATCCCTGTGCCACGGCATACAATAGTGCTGGATTGCGAGCTGGTGCGGGGAGTTGTGTCTATTGGCGTGCGTCCCGCGTTGCCACTTGATGGGATACAGATGATTTTGGGCAACGATCTCGCTGGTAGTGCTGTGTGGGCTGGTGTGCCACCGCCTGTGGTGGTTTCCAGGCCGTTGGCATCTGTGGAGCCAGATGAGAGCGGTTTGCAAGTTCCAAGTGTGTCGCCAATTTATACTGTTACGCGTTTGCAGAGCCGTAGGATGTCTACTGACCTACCTGTTTCAGAGTCTGGAGAATGTGGTCCAGGACGGTACCTTGAAATCGGGACAAAGAAGAAGGAGAGGACAGTCAAAGAGGTGAAGAACAAGAGGAGGCCGAACAAGAGGAGGCAGAAGAAGAGGAGGCCGAAGGAGGTCGGCGCGCCCAAGAGACCGATGAGCGCCTACATGCTGTGGCTCAACGCCAGCCAACCCAAGGAGGAGTGGGACATAAAGGCAGTGGAGGCGAGGAAGCGGTGCGGGGTCGCGGGGCAGGAGTTCGGAGACAGTGGAGGAGGAGCGTCCTCCAGTCCTAAGAAGGGAAATAAAAAAAAACTGGAGTTAAGAAGGAGGATATTGGGTTGTCGTGGATCCCTTTGGGGCCCCGTCTTAAGGGGGGGGCTGTGATGCCCCTGTGGGTGCATCAGTAGAGAGGAGTTGGTGATTGGTGATTGGTGTTTGCTGTTTGCAGTGATTGCAGTGGCTCAGGGCACCTGGGTCTGGTGTCCTGCAGCTATTTAGAGCCTCTCTGCTCCTCTCTGTGCCCCCTCTGCTTTCCCGTACAGGCCCCGGTGTTGTTAAGTATATGTTGTGGGTACTCTATTTGCTTTACTCTGTGCACTTCAACACTCTCACACATACATATTCATACAACCCTCACCCTGCATTTACACTACTGATACCACTGACGTCCACACCTCATGCCTTACTTCTTGTTGCACTTCAATTCATTTGGATTGTTTCGATTGTTTCCTTTAAATAAACCCATTTTGATAACCGTTGACATGGTGTGTCTCCTCTTTGTTGTGGCCTTTTGAGCCAGGTCATAACACCCTCTGATACACTGGTATGTGTGTTCCTAATGTAGAGAGCATTGATTAATTAATAAACTAAACACCGAGTCTAGATCCTGACCAAATCCTTTTTTATTGTTGATCAAATGTTTTTCAAAAATGTATTCATACACATTTAGAAAAATACAATATACAATCACAACCAATACAACACAAATTACAAAAAATACAGAAAAAACAAACAACAACAATCAGACAAGAGGACAAAACTATGGAAAAATAAACCCTCCCACCCCCAGATCCGGACCATCCTTGTATTATTGCTCATTCAATCTATTATAGCACGCTAACAAATGGTACTTACTTTATTTGTACAGATCTGCATGGGAGACGATGGCGCGATGCAGAGCGCTGTCTGTGATTGTGCACGGGGGATGTACAAATGCAGCCACGCTGCAGCATTGGCAATATTTGCCATGTGGCAGATCAGCTCCACAGATGTTGAGTGCCAGTGGAGGAAGCCTGGCACTTCAAAAGTAGTCCAGCCGGTGTCTCAACTTTACCAACAGCGAGAGGAGACATACAACCCACTGGCCAGAGACATCGCCACTGAGGATGTAGACTGGTTCAGGTCTGCACTGAGGGGCACACAGTGTGGCATGGCTTTTGTCACCTGAGCCAGAGCCGCGGCCTCAACATCAGGCCATTGTCACCGTGCCGGAGCTGATGAAGAAGCACGGGGGTCGGGGGCTTGAGGCAATTCTTGCCTCAATGCGACTGAGCAGAGACCAGCAAGCTGCCATCCAGACAGCCACCGTAGGACAGCGGACAAATCCTCAGTGGCAGTTACACAGACAGGGCAGGTTGACAGCCAGCAATTTTGGTGCTGTGCTGCGGTCGGGACTTTCATCCACTCCATGCGCGTCCCTCATGAAGAGGGTGCTTGGGGGGTACAACTTGGACGGAGTCATGGCTGTCAACTGGGGGGTTGTAAACTAGGCCGAAGGGGTGAAGGCTTTTGTGCAGGCCTATCGGGTGACAGTGATCGACTCGAGTCTGGTCTCTTTGTGAATGAGTCGGGTGTTTTGGGAGCAGGAGGCAGTCCATTTACCATCCTTCTGTCTCCGTGAGGAGGGTGGCTCATACATTCTCAAGGAGAATCACCCATACTGGCACCAGGTCCAAGGGCAGCTGCACATCACAGACCGGAGTCTCTGCTACTTTGTTGTGTGGACCACGAAGGAGGCGATCATCCCCATCCCCAAAGACCCTGCATGGCATGGAAATCTCCTCCTCCTGGAAAGATTCTACACCCAGCATATGCTCCCTGTGTTGGCCAGTAGAGAGGAGGACATTTAAATAAACACTCTTAACACCCTCGGACTCTGCGTAGTGTTTCCTATGTGTGATGGGGTGTTATGCAGAGGGGAGGAAAACAGGACACAGCAGATTGGGATTGTGGTGGAGATGCTGAGCAGTTATTTATTTATTATTATTTATGTAATTATTATTTACTGCGTGCTTCTTAGTTATTCCATCTTTTGCTGTAACAAGGATCTGTATGTAACTCTATATTTACTTGTTATCTACCACACTTCCTTCTACATCATACACCATTGTCAAGCCCTTGGGTATATTTGCAGTTTCCCCGCTTGAAAGGGATGGTACAGTCCATAAGAGGTTTTAACTGGGTTTCACTCGTACAATGACCACAACTTTGTTTCTTTTGAGTTTGTCTTTACTTTCGTTTTTGTTGTTGCAGTACAGCTTATGTAGTAAGGTTGTAAGCTAAAAAACCTTAAATTAAAAATAATTACTGTAAATACAATGCACATCAAATAATAAATGCAAAAATACATGCTTTACATATACTTTTTAACACTTTGTTTTTACTTTCTTAGTGTATTTTTATGAATTATGTTTTCAAACAGTTTTTAACTTATGCAGTCTCATTAAAAATGCAAATATAATAGACTGAATTTTTAGCAGTATGCAAACCGTTTTTATCAATCTACATCTCTCAATAAAAAAAAAATCACATTCGTTTTTAAATCAACAATCATGTTGCTTTAGCTTGAGGACATCAAACAAACAAATGACACTGAACTAGAACGCACGTTCTAACGTGCACCACGAACGGCAAGTTGTATGACTCTTAACTAAACACACAGTTCATCTCTCACCGGCCGCTTCTCCAGCTTTTTATGGCTGCACCAGTGCTGCTTCTTTGACGTTTCTTCTGCTGGTTCGTTGCTGCTGCTGGAAGCACGCTTTTTAGTTTGTCCCTCTCCAGCTTTGATTACTGCCCTGCAAAACTGGCCCCGGTAATGGTACACATCTCAACCTGTCGTACAATGGACAGCTTCCCCCCCCCATCTATGTATATACTCGCATTTTAGACTCTGTTACTAACTGTATATCTGTAGACTTGGTTGGTCTTAAATGTCCGGTTAGGATGTATTAGAACGAAATCTAAAATGAAAATTGTAAATAAGAAATCTGTATGTAAAAAACCACCTGTATGTAAATTGTAAATAACCCATCTGTTTGTCAAATATGTCTTACATGTCTTAAATGATATGATGAATTGGAAATGGGGGACCCTGATGTAAACAAGACGAAAGTCTTTCTCTGGTCTGCATCCCCTTAACAATTGTATGTTTTGAGCTGTACTGTACTGTACCCAATATACAAACTTTTCAATCAATCAATCAAACCTTCTTTCAGGTGCATTGCTTTTAAAAGGTGCAGCGAAGCTGTTTAGCAATTAGGGAATGATTTCAGACAGCTGTCACTCTGTCAATCAGCCCGACTTTTTAACCCCTTGATCTCCGGTGAGGATTTTCCAAGTGGACTTCACAACCATCATCATACATGATGGTGTATATAGGATATATATATATTTGTATACATATCTGTAAATTGTATAATTTAATTTTTCGTATTTGGGATTGTTGGAAACGTCTTTTTGATCTCTCTGTCTATAAACACAAACTGAGTAAGATTGACAATAAAGTTGACTTTGAAAAATATATATATTCTTTATGAAAATAGTTGACTGTTGGAGAAATGAATCCAAATGAAACGTTGGACTGAACTACAACTACGTCTTTAAATCTCTACAGACTGTTTTTCAGTGGGATGGCAAGTTCCTATCTTTAATCATTTATTAGTTTTTTCTCAGAACATATTTGATTTTCTGAAGTTAATTTAACTTTGGCGACCATGTAAGGTCATTATTAAAAGGTACAATCAATTTGTTTAGGGTTGACTAAAATAATGAAAAACATTTTTACTAAGTGATACATGAACCAGTTTGAAAACAGCTAAGCTCCCTTTCTCTTTTCCATGTGGAAAATGGCAGCTGAATATTCTGCTTTTCTCATCTGCTCGTCTACAATGAGAACATTATATAATTAATTACTAATAATCATTTAAACCTGTTATTACCAATATTTCACAAATTCTTCATGTAAACTTAAGAGCACAGCTGTATGTTGAGTATGTCAACTTTGCTTAGTTCATCTTACTGGGGGGCAGCTACATGGATGTCGGTGCAGTCCACAATCATTGTGCAGTTGAAGGCAGAATGAATGAAGGCAGAATGAATTTATTATTGACTCAGAATGAAGCACAACTTCATGTCATACAATACATTGACTTTATTTGTAATTGTGTAAAAAAATATGAGCATTGATTAGCAAGCAGGACCTGCAGGAACAGAGCACGGTGATGGATGGAGCTGGGAAGAGAGAAGAATAAAGAAAACAGATCAACTTTATTATCGGATATTAAATGTTCAATTTCAAAACAAGTTGCCGCTCCTACAGTTTTCTAGTATGTAAAGATGATTTCACATGACCTATGCAAAATATCACAATACATGTGTGTCTTTGGGTGGTGCATTGTGCATTTGATGTATATAAATAATATACCATAACCAAATACTATTACATACAGTGGAAATCAGGTTGCCAGAGCAGGTCAGTGAGCATGTTCCTCAGGGTCTCAGCAGTTACAGGTGAGGTGAAGAAAATAAAAGAGAAAAAGGTCAGTAACAACACTTTAAAGCAGTGGTAACCAACCTTTTCAAGCCCAAGATCACTTTTTATTCCAAAATGTAAACAGAGAGCTACCAATCCGATATCTTCCAAAAAACCCACTTAGGAGTAAGACTATTCATCGTCATATTTATTTTTGCAATCAATTTATGTTACAACAGGCTCAATGTACGTGTACAGATGCACACAAAGAAAGACACAGTTATGAACAGTTATCTGTGCAATGTACAATATTCATATTTACGGTAGGCATATCTGTTCAATACAAACTATTAATATTTACAGTATCTGTTCAATGCACTATATTTAGTTTCTCAGTTCAATTAGTAATATTCACATGTACAGATATTAGCCTACAGTTCAATGTAATCCATATTAAGTTTCTCTGTTCAATGCACAATATATTTTCAATGCTCAAGTTGCTCTATCAGCCTGCCTTTAATGAGACTGCTGTGACTGCACATTATCTGTAAGCCTTTTGAAATCTGGCTGATAGTTAGCGATTGCCAGCCGGAGGCAGTCAGTAAGATGTGCGTCAGTCATACGAGTTCTATACTTGGATTTAATTATTTTCATTTGTGAAAAGGCCGTTTCACATAAGTATGTGGAGCCAAAGTAGGCCTTCAGTTTAAGCGCACATGACACAATCAGTGGATACCTCTCTCTACTCACGAGTGACCAAAAGTCCTGTTCTCTTGCTCTGGCCTTCAATTCAATGTCGCTTTGCATTTCAATGATCTCCATGTCAACACCCATAAGTAATGTAAACCCCTCCTGCATTTTAGCTGACAGCTGTTCAATGTCAACGCTGAGGAAAGGGTTTGATACAAAACCAACTACTTGTCCCATGTCTTGTAGCTCCACAAATCGAGCACCACATTCTGATGTCAGTTTGTTCAAATGGGCGCAGAATTGTTCAGGATGGAAAGCAGTTTTGTCTGTGAGGTTTTGTGACACCTTTTCAAGATTTGGGAAGTGTGTCAGCCTCGCATTTCTTAACTGAGAGGTCCACAAACTGAGCTTCACTTTGAATGCCTCCACTGCGCTAATCATGTGACCAAGCTCTCGGTCTTTCCCTTGCAATTCTCGGTTACGGTCATTGAGTTTTGCAGTCAGATCGGTAAGGAACCCCAAGTCCAATAACCAAGTATCGTCGGACAGCTGCTCATACTCCTCGTTCCTCGACTTCAGAAAACTGATGATCTCTGGCAGCAAATCCAGAAAACGCTGGAGCACCTTGCCCCGACTGAGCCACCTTACATCTGCGTGAAGGATCAAATCTCCATACACAGAGTCGAGCTCGTCCAATAAAGACTTAAATAGCCGGTGCTGGAGTGCTTTTGCGCGAATTGAGTTGACAATCTTAACAACAACATTCATTACATGTGACATGTCAATTGCTTTAGCTGCCAATGCCTGTTGATGTATCACACGATCAATGAAAAGTAAACTAATATTAGACAAATATGAGCTTTAAACATCCATGACTTAAACATATAATCCAGGATACAAGCCACAGAGTTGCACCTGCAAGGAGAATACAGAACAACTGGTTACAAAATAACTAGGCCTACCGAGTGTTTGAAAGCGTATAGTTTTATGATATCACTGCCCCATCTAAGACACGAGTGGATCTGACTTTAATTACATTTGACTCGAGTGTTTCGTCGACATAATGTGTTGCTTAAAATAATACTTCTGCATACAGTATGTGACACTGTAAGTGTTGCACGGCCAGATACGGCTGGAGAAGCTGACTCAGATAAGGAAATATGATATATTATGATATTATATGATCGATGATCTGATGGATGATAAGTGCGACACGTCGGCGTCTTCTCTGCATACGGCAGTTTAAACTGTTCCTTTATCCTGTAATATGACTTGAGAGATTTAAACTCCGCACACTGAGTTGATCTCGTTTCTATAGACGCCGGAGGCGGGCAGCGTCAGGTAAAATAAGTTATTTAGCCTTCCCAAACCTGAGCCTCACGCGCCGCCTATGGGGGATGTGCTAGTGACTTATCCGACCGGCCCACTTCGGTACACTGTCAACGGGGGGAGCCTCACTGCGGGGAAACGGTGGACCTAGTGTCCCGATCGGAGTGGGAATAATAATAATAATAATCCGTGCATTTTATCCATTAATTTCCCCAACATTGTGGTAAAAAAACACACGTTTAATCCACGTTGATGTACTACAATTACAAAAAGCATCGGTTTGTTTTCTCATCAGGAAATGCAGACCGGCTCAAACAAACGATTTTTAATCATCATTCTCACGATCATTTAATGTATCATATGTTCGCCGAATTGACATGAAAGCACTAATAAATGTAGTTTCATCCACTTGAGTTTACAACTACAAAAATAATCGATTTGTTTTTATATCACATCCTACGAGAGGAAATTCAGCAGCTCTCACTTCCGATATGTAATCCTAATGTAATCATCATCTTCACCACGATCATTTATGTTTATGTTCGCCGAATTGACATGAAAGCACTGACAAATATGAATATGCTGTAGTCAACTTCAGTAAAACGTTATTAACGTGCCTAAACTCAGTAATTCACAATTTCTACGCATGACAACACACTTTGTCCGTGTTTGGCTCTCTCGCCGCACAGTGAAGCGTTCCCGCATTGACGTCACTTCCGGCTTCCCCCAAAACTTCAAAATGAGTCGAAGGAATTTTCCCGCGATCATCGAAATTATTGATATTTATCGGAACGGTATCGCACCTTCTTTTTTAAACTGACGGTTCGAGATGACTAGTAGCCCAATATTTCATTGCACAACAGTTGTTGGGATGCTGTCACAGGCTCTTTAAATAGAAATATATAAGATGGCAGACATAATTGAATGCATTTTAACTGGACAATAACTGAATTAGTTTGTTTCACTCTTAGACCAGGGGTACCAAATGTATGGAGACTGCTGCAATAAGTACATTAATTAACTGTGTCATCGATGTTTGTCTGAATTAATATGATAATATTAACAACCATATTATTCCTATCAGCTGTCAATCACTGTTATGATGCGGCGATTACCATTCTGTTCAGTAAAACGCCTCACAAACTGATTAAGATCCAAAGCTTTAGTGCGTTTTGATTCAATGCTGAGTACAGCCAAACTTGACAGTCTCTTCTCTGTCATTGTAGACTTCAAATACCTCGTTCCTTCCGTCGAAAGTACTTGGGTCCGGATGCTTCTCGTTTTGCGCCGTCCTGTTCAAATGAAATCGCCGCCAATCATATGTCCACGCTCGCGCCAGGGCCGGGGGAGGGGTTACAAGGCTCGTGTCTTGTGGTGCATTCACTTGCACTCGGACATTAGAGATTTTCTCTCATAAATGTCCGATGAGCCCAACGACCACTACCCCACTGCCTGATATCATTAGAAAGCTAGGAATCTCCTCTTTCCTGACAACTCAAAATGTGTCTTCAGGTCAATGTGACTGATTTTGATAGAGCTAGTCACATATGAGGTGGTCCCCGAAAATCCTTGATAATAAAAAGTGGATTTTATTTAGCTTTTTTCCACGGACCACCTGCAGTACCCTCGCGGACCACCAGTGGTCCGCGGAGCACAGTTTGAGAACCGCTGTTCTAGAGGGTTATCAAGAATAACTTTTATCCAATGACCTTTTCCCTCTCTGTCTGTGTCTGTGTATTCTCTTGTTCCGATTAACCCAGCCAATTCTTTTCTCTTGTTTCGTATCTATATCTACGCCGGGATCCGGAGTCGAGGCTGATCCTCTTGCTGTAGTCCTGTGTCTTGGATCCTCTATCCTGAGTTCTGGATTAAGTCGTGGACTTTGGGTCGTGGCTGAACCTGTCTCTGCGGTCCTGCCTTGGGTCTCGTCATGCTGCTTCCCTGATGGCTTCCACAGGATTGTAGCTGACATCCTCGTGGATTCAGCTTCTTATTACAGACACATGCATTTCCTAACATTCGGTCTATATTCTGTAAAATGTATTATCTCTTCGATTTACACACGGCATCTATTGCACGTCTGTCCGTCCTGGGAGAGGGATCCCTCCTCTGTTGCTCTCCCTGAGGTTTCTCCCATTTTTCCCTTTAAACTGTGGGTTTTCTCTGGAAGTTTTTCCTTGTACGATGTGAGGGTCTAAGGACAGAGGGTGTCGTATTTCTGAGATAAAAAGTTTTGAACTCCTGGGCCCTGAGGCTCGGCCCTCTGTTTAGCGAGCTGACCGGACAGCGCAAAATGCTTATATGAAGTGTCATGAACGCAATAAATCATACCATCGTGGAGGCGCGCTCATGTGATTGGCTTAGAATTGAGGAGACATCTGATTGGCTATAGATAGAAAAAATTACAAGTACGAATCGGCTGACCGTCAGGGGAGTCTCAAAAAACCCACACACGAATGCACAGCGATCCGTGCACAGAAAGCTGTTTGTGTTTGCAGGTTCAGGGGATTTAAACGGAAAACAAATATGTGAGGATCAAAAATACATATGTAAAACTTTATTCTGTATTTGGATTTTATTTACATGTATATGAAACGGAACACATTTGTGTGTGCATTGAAAAACACAAGTGTGGATCCGGAAATACAAGTGTGAATCCTTTTGCGGATCATGAAATACAAGTGTGAATCCTTCTGTGTGCATGAGTGTATTATGAGACTGTTCTGAGATTCAAGCCGGTAACATCCCCTGCAGTCTTAGGACCTCATTGACTGATGACTGTTCTACATCTCTGATCACAGTCCCTGCATGCTGTGATAACAGCTGCTACCTGTCTGATCGGCCCCTCTTCTCAACTAAAGGAGGTCAATAAAACAGCATATAGTCTCATCTAGGTTGGTCACACAGTGTCCAAAGTATCCTTCTGGACATATTTGACCTAGAATTAAGACTTAAATGCCTTCTTTTGACAATTTCAGATGTATTTCTGTTTATGAGATGTTTAACAACTTGCAAGTCACATGTAATTATGGTAATAATATTAAAAATAAAGGAGAGAAGGAGAGAGCAAAAAGAAAAGTGAACCTAACTGTTCTGTCTGCTGCCGTCTGGCCAACCCAGTGTCACAAAAAAACGTGTAATAACTACGTTGGTCCACAACGTAGGACGTAGTATTTCTACAAAAACGCCTCTGAAATTGTAGGATCCCTACGTTTCTTTTCACCATTCATTCCAATGGCTGGCGTCTATGTCACGTGATCTTCAAATTTCTCCCTGCAGAAAAAAAAACATGGCCAAACTTCGTTTTATTCTCGGTGGAAAATGCCTATTTTAAAGTTAGTTTGGCCATTAAAATGCCTTTTGATGTCATTTGATGCGAGAAATATGAGTTGTTATTTCAGATTATGTGTGCAGTGGATGCACATGATCTTTAGTTTGCTAGTTATTACGAAGATTACTTCAGGAAATTGTGTCTATACAACGTTTTCATTGTCACCAAGGTGGTTGCTAGGGATGCTGCTATCGATATTATTTCTGTTATGTTGTGTAACTGTTTAATGGTGTTATCTGTATTGCTACCCCCTTCCCCATCAATGTATAGTGTTGGTCCACAGCGCAATCGTATTAGTTTAACAAAATCCGCATCTAAAATTGTGGCATAGATACATTATTTTCCCCTGTGCAATTCTCCATTTACTCAACAATAACACATAATTATCCTTGTGTTTATTTATTTGTTTGATTAATAAACACACGTTGAAGTCCGTCTGGACCAAGGGTCAGAGCAGCTCATTTGCTTTACAGAATATTACACCCGGAAGTAAGTATTCTCTCCGCTTCACTTGACAAACCCTGTGATAGTCCTCAAGCTCTATGATTGGATGTTTGAGTGTGCGCCGAGGGTTACGCCGGGCGTCGAACAGCACTTGAAATGGGATGGAACCACGGCAGACTGTCCAAAACTGGATTTGAACGGGTCCACCCCGTCCCCCCCTCCCCCACCCCGTCCCCAGAACTACACATGCTGGCTATTGTGTTTCGCAACATGTTCTCTATCTATGGCACGTCTCTACTGGGAGTTGTAGTTTTAAAAGACGTTTTCGTATTTCCCATAATAAGAAGTGGCCAGTATTAAACTGTGTACATCCCTGGAGGTTTAGGGGATAGGAAACACTCAAATGTAAAACATATAATTAATAAATGGGTGAAAATTGCTTGTGCCCATAATGGGCAGCATTAATATATACCCACATGCCAGCTAAGGTCACAAGAGCTTTATTTAACAGCTGGTCTTATGTCTGTGACCACTCCTGTTGTTAATTGATGAGCCTGAAACATGCACTTGTCAAGGTTCAGAAGCACATTTTGCAAATATGGTAGTAGCCATCGATCATCTTAAGATAAGATATACTTTATTGCTCCCAAGTTGGAAACATTTGCGTTACATCAGCATGTGTAACAGTTGTAAATATGCAGTGGTGTTTATTTGTAAATCATTTAGTATAATCACACAAATTCTGTGTTTTATATTTAATAATTCTGTGTTCTTTATTTATTGATTGTTCAATACCTGACAAGGCCGGAGATGAAAAACTTGGGCAGCAGGTTCCTCAACAGTGCATTACAAGACATCTATCAATACCTCCACCATTAAACTGTCGTATTCTCCACATTTCTTATACTATCTACATACATCTTATATAAGAGTATAATACATATGTATAATATCAGTTACAATAAGTGCTTCAACATAGTTAACATTGCTGGAGGTATACACAAAGTTTTTCATTCATTGCATAACTACACCGTTTGTGTATATGATATGTCAATAAACCTTAGAAAATCTTGAAAGGGATGTGCAAAATAGTGATTATATACAGTCTTTAATTAACTATTAGTAGAGAATAACGAGTAATGAATATACTTTATAGGGATCCTATTCATATCTAATAATAAAAATAATGAAATTCAATAACATGCTTTAACCACTATGTGTCCCTTTATATCAGCTCTGCACCTTTATGGTGTAAATACAGCCTATCTACCAATTGGATCAAATATAAAAGTCAGCCGAATTAGTGTTGATACTGCAAGGAGACGTGTTGTGTGAAAAGAAATGTAAGATGTTGTTTAATGGCTGATATATTTATGATCCATGTCACGTTTTCAGTGTTGGCGGCAGTTCCTCTTGTTTGTCTAGAAGTCTTCTCATCAGGGCTCTATAAATAGAGAACTACGGCAGATATGTAATATTTAATGCAGCCGAACCGTGTATTACAATGCCATTATGTGATGACCTCCAAAGAGAAAAGCAAGCACACTCGGAATAAAGTGTTTTCGGTCTGTTTCCGGTATTTGTTTATGACGATGTGATGTGAGATGTGAGACTGGAATTGCACAGGGGAAAATAACGTATCTATCTATGCCACAATTTTAGATGCGGATTTTGTTAAACTAATACGTTTGCGCTGTGGACCAACACTATACATTGACGGGGAAGGGGGTAGCAATAAAGATTACACCATTAAACTGTTACACAACATAACAGAAATAATATCGATAGCAGCGTCCCGAGCAACCACCTTGGTAACAATGAAAACGTTGTATCGACACCATTTCCTGAAGTAATCTTCGTAATAACTAGCAAACTAAAGATAATGTACATCCACTGCACACATAATCTGAAATAACA
Source organism: Harpagifer antarcticus (assembly GCA_902827135.1). Taxonomy (NCBI): domain Eukaryota; kingdom Metazoa; phylum Chordata; class Actinopteri; order Perciformes; family Harpagiferidae; genus Harpagifer; species Harpagifer antarcticus. The sequence goes on from CADEHL010000314.1 coordinate 3,116,405, forward strand.
ACTTATATTTCTCGCATCAAATGACATCAAAACGCATTTTAATGGCCAAACTAACTTTAAAATAGGCATTTTACACACTTTTGCAAGATCTCGCAATACTTTTGCGAGATCTCGCAATACCTTTCATTTAGCTCAATGTACTTCCTGGTCAGTTCGGCCGCTACGGCAATACAGAAACCACAACAATGGAGCGGTTCATCGATTTTACTTTGAGCTTGGCCTTAAATATAAAGATATAACATCAGTGCTTGGCAATAGGCACGGGTTTCACACATAGACTGTATATATAAAGGGTTTCACATAAGTGAAGACACCTCAAGAGAACACTCACAGAGCCTACACACGGCGGCGTGCGTTGCCGCTTCAACGCTTCTGCCCATTCACTTTGAATGGGGTGACGTCACGATTCGCCGAACTGCATTGTGGGAGCAAAGCGTAGCTTCTCTCGCGGTGCTCGCTGCAAAAGTAGAGCAATGTTCTACTTTTGTCGCCTCGACGGAGGCGTCAGCCAATCGAATAATAAAAAGCTCTAGCCAATCAAACCGCATGCTTGTGTGTCTGGGGCGGGAGATTAATGTGATTGGTTGTTGGTCGAGTTTCATCCCCCCCCGCCGGCAGGCGACAACGCACGCCGCCGTGTGTAGGAGCCGTCACGGCCCGTCTACACTACAGGCATGAAAAAATCTTGAAGCTGGGCGTGTCTGAGGCTTGGCGATTTATCGCGCCCAAGGCGACCAACAACCAATCAGGAATCTACCGCCCATCCCGTGTATGCTGAGACCTGCGGTATCAGCATACACGCAGTTTGAATGGCTAGCGCTTGTACTGGCGGGAATTGCATAAATGGGATTTGATTGGCTGATGCCAAGCATCGAGCCAACAAGTTGAACATTGTTCAACTTTTGATGCCGATAGATGCTTGTGATGCTTGCAAAGCCATGCCATGCTCCCCACAATGCAGTTCGGCGAAGATTCACAATCTTCTACGTCACCCCATTCAAATGAATGGGCGAAGCGTTGAAAGCATTTTTCGATGCCTGTAGTGTAGACGGGGCGTCAGAGCGAGGAGACATGCACGTCCCTCTGAGCTGAGTTATTGACAGATTCGAATTTCGCGGATCAATAACTCATGAACATAACGTTGTAAAAATACAAACAACATGACTTTAAAATCATAGCAAGATAGACAACGAGCTACAGAGTCGTTTTTATCAGAACAGTTCGATACGCGCCGTCATCCGAGCTAAACATCAAGAATTTGTCACAATCTGCAGCTCGAGGAGGGAGAGGAGTGCTTAGGGACCGTCTACAAACTGCAACGGGGTTTTGTGAGATTTCGCAAAAGTATTGCGAGATCTCGCAAATAATTTTTTTTTTCTTCTCCATGTCCCTTAGGGGGCTCCGTACACGACAGATCTGAGAATTGTTGAATATATATTTGTTTCGATATATTATTATATTGTGTGGGCATCCATCCATCCATCTTATCTTAATATTTTTAAGTATTATGTTAGTTATGACAGCCAGGCACATTCACTGGTATAACTAGATGATTCAAAAGTTAAAAAAACGTGCTTATTGGAATGGCATCAAACAATTTATAGCAAATTCCTTAGTTTTCCTAGGAAATTCTAGTAGTAGCCTAGTAGTCCATTCATCGTGACGCCGGGGAACTGCGATGACGTAACGTTCCCTGATCCGTCTGCGCTAGGTTTGTCAATAAAGGTTGTATTTGAAGTCAGCCAGGATGGCAGACTACGATTTGACAACCAAGATAGCCCATTTTCTGGACCGGCATTTGGTCTTTCCTCTTCTGGAGTTCCTGTCAGTGAAAGAGGTACACCAGCTATTACATTGTATGATAGTAACATATAACGTGGCAGTTTTTTAGCGCGTATTTCTACCTGAAAAAACGGTTTTGCGAGCACCGACTCAACCAAAGATGGCTAGCTGTTTGGCTAGCTGTCATGTTATCCCACCGGCTGACAGCGAACGCTTACTAAACTGCACGTGAATTGAAGTTAAAAGCTGGACAGTTGTTTGGTACAGTAGCAGTCAATTCCTGGAAATCTGTTAAACCGATTTTATTTGTATGTCTTTGGCTTACAAGCTTCTTATTGCCGATACCTAGCGTTAAAGGCTATAATTTAGCCACGGATTAGCGTTAGCCATAGGTTGATTTCAGCATTAATTATGATACCCTGACAGTGTTTCACTTTTCTCTTTTGTTCAGTTGTTTTCTCGTTTGAGTGCGTGTCTCAGAGGAACTTCATATCGTTATTTGTTTATATTAACAGATCTACAATGACAAGGAACTGCTCCAGGGAAAGCTGGACCTCCTCAGCGAGACAAACATGGTGGATTTCGCCATGGATGTGTACAAAAACCTGTACGCCGACAAGGAAATCCCACACTGTAAGAGAGAATATCAGTTTAATAAACACTTTGTTCCGATTCTCTAGCATTTCATTATGTCATACAGTCTATCACACAGTAATGTTGATAAATAGAATAGATGCATCTTGGGTAATGACCAAAGCAATTGGATCTGTTTATTGTTCCAATTAATAAGAATATATCAGCACCAACAACATATCTCGGAATCAAACCATGTTCTGAACAGTGAATATGAACTACTACCATCTAATCGGAGATACAGGGTCCCGCCATGCAATAAAGTCAGACTGAAGCACTCCTTTGTGCTCCAGTCGATCCTCTCTGTAAATACAGAGCTGATCCCAGATCAAATGCACGCTGAAGGCTCTTTGAGCATGTCTTCTCTCAGTGATTATGACGTTATGTTACATTTTTGTTGTTTTTGTATTGTGACTTGATATTTGTTGATGTTACACATGGAGCTGCTGTGATGCAAGTCACATTTCAGACTTGATCTGACCATTAAAGTATTATCGTATGGTATCGTTGTCTCCTACCATAATCTGGATTAAAGGGTAATTGGTTACTGGACACAAGTGTTCTTGCCTATATTTTCATGTCTTCTGCTCCAGATTTTCGAACCAGATGAACAAATGTGAACAAAAAGTGATTGGTGATAGATGCTTAATGTGACAATTGTTTGTGTTTCAGCTCTGAGGGAGAAGAGGAGTTCAGTGGTGGACCAACTAAAGCAGCTGCAGTCAGAGACGGAGCCCATTGTCAAGATGTTTGAAGACCCAGAAACCACTCGACAGATGCAGTCCACGCGGTCCGATCAACTTAAATCCTTAGCTCAATCTATTTTATAGTACTGCCAATATAGTAATACTTCTGAAAGGATGTCTGTGGACTTTACTTGGCTCTTCTAACAACTATTGATCTATTTGTGTTTTTCTTCTTCAGAGATGGGAGGATGCTCTTCGACTATCTTTCAGAGAAACACAACGTAAATTCTGAAATGTTAAATGTTGTATTCATTTTGTTTGACAAAAGGTGCCCTGCATTTAGATATTTGTACGTGGGTTGCACAATGTGCTTTTGTTTCCATAACAACCAGCTGCCACGTGAGCCAGCAGGGCTGTTTTTCTAGTCTCAAAATCTTAAAACACCACCACCAATGTCCTCATTATAAACTCAATCATCAGTCACTTCTTCTTTTCTACCAATGCTTTGTTTATTTTATATTTGTGTTATATAATCTACACATACACTACACAGGATGTTGTTAGGTCTGCAACTATTGTCTATTTTCATATCAATTTGGTCCATAAAATATAATGGAAAAGTCCCCCTCTCTCTCTTTGAAGAATTCCAAGATCAAATGTACTTCTTTTGTCAAATACCTACATATATTCTCTGATGATATAAAAGGAAGGAAAACAGGGAATCTCAATATTTAAGAGACGGCTAACATTTTTGCATTACATTTTTATTTTCTTCTGTAATTGAATCATGTTCTTCATCATTTGCCCTGCCAGAAAATCGGACTTGTGAAAATGAACAGGTTTTGTTTTGGCTAAAAGGATGAAAGATTCAGACACAATCTGTCAGCCTTACAGCCTCTCATTTTTATTTTCTCTGAAGGAAATAAAAAGCAGCTAGCAGTTTGAAGGACAGTGCTGTGACTTCACTCCAAGGCCAAAGACTGTTCACTCATGTCAGCTTTAATATCTTGCCATACCTCTAATGAGTCTTTGGAAGCTATATTGCAGGTAGTAACCGTTTGATCAAATCCAAACTTTACCTCCGTATAATTAGTTGTGGGTTAAATGTCCCTTGTTTCTCTTCTCTTAGTTCCGACAAGAATACTTGGACACACTGTACAGGTACGCCAAATTCCAGTACGAGTGTGGGAACTACTCCGGAGCTGCAGAGTACCTCTACTTCTTCCGTGTCCTGGTAAGAATAACTACCCAAAAATAAAAACATGTTTTTATAAGCCAAGATGGATATAATCGTTTTTCATCTATTTTGTATTATTATTTCCAAAATACAGCTCAGTCTGTTTTGAACATTCTGAATGTGTTCCTCTGCTCAGGTGCCCTCCACAGACAGGAACGCTCTGAGCTCAGGTGCCCTCCACAGACAGGAACGCTCTGTGCTCAGGTGCCCTCCACAGACAGGAACGCTCTGAGCTCAGGTGCCCTCCACAGACAGGAACGCTCTGAGCTCAGGTGCCCTCCACAGACAGGAACGCTCTGAGCTCAGGTGCCCTCCACAGACAGGAACGCTCTGAGCTCAGGTGCCCTCCACAGACAGGAACGCTCTGAGCTCAGGTGCCCTCCACAGACAGGAACGCTCTGAGCTCAGGTGCCCTCCACAGACAGGAACACTCTGAGCTCAGGTGCCCTCCACAGACAGGAACGCTCTGAGCTCAGGTGCCCTCCACAGACAGGAACGCTCTGAGCTCAGGTGCCCTCCACAGACAGGAACGCTCTGAGCTCAGGTGCCCTCCACAGACAGGAACGCTCTGAGCTCAGGTGCCCTCCACAGACAGGAACGCTCTGAGCTCAGGTGCCCTCCACAGACAGGAACACTCTGAGCTCAGGTGCCCTCCACAGACAGGAACGCTCTGAGCTCAGGTGCCCTCCACAGACAGGAACGCTCTGTGCTCAGGTGCCCTCCACAGACAGGAACGCTCTGTGCTCAGGTGCCCTCCACAGACAGGAACGCTCTGAGCTCAGGTGCCCTCCACAGACAGGAACGCTCTGTGCTCAGGTGCCCTCCACAGACAGGAACGCTCTGTGCTCAGGTGCCCTCCACAGACAGGAACGCTCTGTGCTCAGGTGCCCTCCACAGACAGGAACGCTCTGTGCTCAGGTGCCCTCCACAGACAGGAACGCTCTGAGCTCAGGTGCCCTCCACAGACAGGAACGCTCTGTGCTCAGGTGCCCTCTACAGACAGGAACGCTCTGTGCTCAGGTGCCCTCTACAGACAGGAACGCTCTGAGCTCAGGTGCCCTCCACAGACAGGAACGCTCTGAGCTCAGGTGCCCTCCACAGACAGGAACGCTCTGAGCTCAGGTGCCCTCCACAGACAGGAACGCTCTGAGCTCAGGTGCCCTCCACAGACAGGAACGCTCTGAGCTCAGGTGCCCTCCACAGACAGGAACGCTCTGAGCTCAGGTGCCCTCCACAGACAGGAACGCTCTGAGCTCAGGTGCCCTCCACAGACAGGAACGCTCTGAGCTCAGGTGCCCTCCACAGACAGGAACGCTCTGTGCTCAGGTGCCCTCCACAGACAGGAACGCTCTGAGCTCAGGTGCCCTCCACAGACAGGAACGCTCTGAGCTCAGGTGCCCTCCACAGACAGGAACGCTCTGAGCTCAGGTGCCCTCCACAGACAGGAACGCTCTGAGCTCAGGTGCCCTCCACAGACAGGAACGCTCTGAGCTCAGGTGCCCTCCACAGACAGGAACGCTCTGTGCTCAGGTGCCCTCTACAGACAGGAACGCTCTGAGCTCAGGTGCCCTCCACAGACAGGAACGCTCTGAGCTCAGGTGCCCTCCACAGACAGGAACGCTCTGAGCTCAGGTGCCCTCCACAGACAGGAACGCTCTGAGCTCAGGTGCCCTCCACAGACAGGAACGCTCTGAGCTCTCTGTGGGGGAAGCTGGCCTCTGAGATCCTGATGCAGAACTGGGAAGCAGCCATGGAGGATCTGACTCGACTGAGGGAGACTATCGATAATAATGTGAGGGAATAATACTAGATAACCTAACTATGGATTACATTAGCAATATAGACATGGGCCAAGCAGCACATCGCCACAGGGATTGATAGGGGCCCCTTTTTAGTTGTTTCTTTCAAGATTTGAATTTTTTGTTTGTTTTACGGCCTCATTATATTTCGACATGACAGACGTTATTACTGTGTCGCTGAATAAATACAAAATTATCCAAAATGTTATCAATAGTTATGCATTTAGCTAATTTTGCTGAGACAATATTGCAACATGTTTCTTATCAAATAGAGTGGTTAAATATAGTTCTAAAACAAGCCAGCCTTTTAAGTGTATTTGTGTTTGACTTAGGCATTGTGATAAAAATGCTTATAATGTCAGGACAAATAAATTGAATTCACATTTTGAAAAGATTCTAAGATATTCTGCATTTGACATTTCTTCTATCTGACTCCAACGTAGGCTTTGTAATTGGGCAGGAACTGCATTGAAAGGTCTGAATTGTATTGTCGGTTGTTGTTGCTGTACAAACACATCCTGATACTGTGTCCCTCTCCCCTCAGTCGGTGAGCTCTCCTCTGCAGTCCCTGCAGCAGAGGACCTGGCTCATCCACTGGTCCCTCTTCGTGTTCTTCAACCATCCCAAAGGCAGGGACAACATCATCGAGCTCTTCCTCTACCAGCCTCAGTGAGTCTCTGGGTTCTTAATGTAGCAGAGAACAGTCAACTTGAACAAACAATACAAGGCATATGATGCTGTCATCCAGACTCTAGATCAGGGGTGTCCAAACCTTTTTCACAAAGGGCAACATACAGAAACATATGCAAAGGGCTGGGCCAATCACTAGAGGTATATTGCCTCATAGGTTCAGATACAAGTCAGCAAAATCAATCAAATGGAGGTAAATGAGGCCTTAAAACAGAAGCCTCAGATTGATTATAATAAGGAGAAATATAAATGGTGTATTTCAATCAATCAATGTTGATTTAGCCCAAATGTTTGGAAATGCATGTGTCTGTAATAAGAAGATGAATCCACGAGGATGTCAATAACCCTGTGGGAGCCATCAGGGAAGTCGTATGATTTCAAGCTTGTTATGTAAATAAGTCATTGGGCTTTTTGCTTATCAACTAAGATATGTTAGAACATTTTTCCAAATGTAATTGACTGAATTGATTTGAAAAGTGGTCTTATTAACGCATTAATACTATTGTGTAATATATTTGTACATTTATATTTAAGAAGTACAATATAACACAAGCACAAGTTTAATTTGTGGGCAATGCTCCATTATACTTTTAGAATTTGCTGAGGCCCAATTCAAAATGGTCCTCGGGCCGCATTTGGCCCACGGGCCGTAGTTTGGACACCCCTGCTCTAGAGTTGAACATAAAAGCTTGAAGATTCATCTATTACATTTACAAATCTATATCAACTTAACAATGGGTGCAGCTTTTTCTTATTTTGAAGTCTATTCATCCTGATCAAAATGCAGAGTTGCAGAAAAAGAATAGGCTACGCAAATTGTATTTCTTCTATTCCTTTATTTGAAGAATTCTAATCCCTTGGTGGCTTTGTAGCATTGTTTCAGACTTGTGTCATGCATTTATTATAACAATTGTAATAAGTAAAACAAATGAATCAACATTTATTTGCTGTCAAAAACATCTATTTAGCTCAAACGCTTTTTTTGTTAATAACGATTGAATAAATCTCATTCCACTTGATGACATTTAAATGTAATTAAATGTAGGCGTGGTGTACAGTCCTACTCACCTTTTTAGAAATAACACAAGGTCTGAATACAGGTTTGATGGATCTGTCATCCATACTTCATTCTTAATCACGCTCCAGAATGTCATGACTTGTTTTGAAAAGTCCTTTTGAGCTTGAAGGCCACCCTGCTGTTGTATTGTCTAAAAGAATGTGATTCATAATAGGTTGCTAAAGTGTTCAGGTGTTTGTCAAATGTTCTACCCTGTATTTCGCAGCATGAATCAGAGCTTTCTCTGCGTGAGTGAAATGATTGATGCCTTCACGTTTTTGTTGTGATGGCAGCTAATGGTGGTGCCACTGTGTGCTTTTGTGTTCTTCAGGTATCTGAATGCCATCCAGACAATGTGCCCACACATCCTGCGGTACCTTACGACGGCTGTCATCACCAACAAAGACGTGCGGAAGCGCAGACAAGTGCTCAAGGACTTGGTGAAAGTCATTCAACAGGTAAGATCAAAACCTCTCAGCGGACTATTTTTTAATTTGAAATCTAACATGGCTCAAGGATTCAGGGCTCAAATGAGTTGTGCTTGTATCCCCCGTCTCTCTCGCAGGAGTCGTACACGTACAAGGACCCAATCACGGAGTTTGTGGAGTGTCTCTACGTCAACTTCGACTTTGACAGCGCCCAGAAGAAGCTGAGGGAGTGCGAGTCGGTAAGGATGGCTTTCTAAAGTTTGACAGTGTGTGTTTGTCACAGTGCATGAGCCATCAAAGTGAGCTGTCTCCTGGGACAGAGGGCTCACATGAAGCTTCCCTTAGCCATAGTGCTCTCATCTCAGTCCCAGGCATTTCACTCCGCAGCCATTCAGCCTCTGCAAATCCATGTCTGGCCTGATTTGCTGGCTCTTGCTTTTATTCAGTTTGATTTTCAAAGCGGAACAGCTGTCAGATTTGGGGCTCGGTTGCCTTTAGGAACCCCTCGGTGCAGTTTTTTAAATTCGGGACCACTTTGCCTATTCTCGCAGCACTCTCATCAATTGGCTTTAACCCCTCCTGATAAAGGATGCAGTGATCGTGAAGGCCTCAACACTCCTGTCAGATACAGAGTGTGAGCGCAGTGATGGAAATTAAGATAGTCTGTTGTCATGGATTCTGATGCCTTATTATAGTCAGGGGTATTTCAATGTTTTTGTTCATTGCTTTGCTCTTGAGATTAACATTGTGATTGCTGTCCAAGCATCACGTGATGTTTCTTTAGCATGAAGGTCTGTTGTTGTGGCGAAATAACTTTTTGGTGCAAAATATGTCAAAAGTGCAGTGGCAGAACATATTTTCACTCGAGTTCTTTATATAGGTAGAATTGGGAGGTACTTGTACTTAACACTAGAACCGCCAACGGGTCAATGTTATCCCTGTGCGATCAAAACTCACTGTTCTACATGATAAACAAAAGAACATTGTACCTTGAAAATCAATAGCGGGTACATTTGACCCGTTGGCGGTTTTATGTATACAGCGACCTCTGGCGGTTCTAGTGTTAAAGAGGCTCTAGTATGCTTTCTGTGGTTCTCTCCCTGTAGTGGGTTCTATAGGTTTGTGTGCATGTAAATGGTCTGCAAAAGCTGAAATCCCAAAGTCCCCTCCAGAGGGAGTTTCTCCCCCACACACACGTAACACTAACACTGCTATTGGCTAGCGGTCCAACATTTTATACATGGCTAGAGGCGGGACATCTCTAAGCGGTTGACCAATCACAACAGAGCCGGCCAGCTAACCAATCAGAGCAGACTGGGCTCTGGTTTCAGACAGAGGGTGAAAAGAGGTGCTGCAGCACAGTATGAGAAACAGCATGGAGACATGTCCCAGTAGAGACACTACATACTCTAATGAAGCTGAAAATGAGCAAAATATGTCATATTTAATAGAAAATCAACGAATGAATCATGTTGAAATATTATGGAATCAGAGACTTGGAAATATAAAAAGCCGTTAAAGTTAGCAATACCTTTACCAGCTGCACATTTATTGTTTTACATTAATGGATCACTAATAATAATCAGACGTGATATCATATATTTCATTCAGAGAATGGCAATTCTGGATAATGAGCACTGTCAATGTTTGTACTATAAGTATATTTTGATGCTAGTACTATTGTACTTTTACTTAAGTTACATTTTGAATGCAGGAATTGTACTTGTAGCAGAGTATTTCTACAAAAGTATCCTAAGAACTTTCTATCTCTGCAGAAGTGGCCCTGTCTCTATCAAAAGAAAATAATAAATGGGATATTAACGGCCGACCCTGGCTCTATAGTTTGTGTAGAATAATTGGATTTGTCTCACAATAACTCACTCCGCGTGAAATGAAGGTGCCACACCTCCTTTCAAAATCCCAGACACTAATATATTCAGAGATTAAAGCTTTACTAGAGATCTGAGGTGGCCAAACATCCTATCTGATGTTTCTGTGATCATGGCTTTAAACCACAGATAGACGACACGACATCGCCTCCTACAGAGCTCAGGCCTGGTGCTTCATGTGGCTGCTTCCCTGATGGAGTAAGATGTTGACATCCTGTTGTGTAACATCCAAACACATTTGTTTAAATAAAACATCATTGCATCATACAATACATATAAACCTGTGAGCATGAGCATTGTTCTCAGCATTAGTGAATGATCTATCCTTCACAGCACAGGAAGCTCCTATAGATCAGATAGCCTCAGGAGACCTGGGAGCAGCACCGTGATGCATTCTTTTTAATGAGCAATAGTAGATCTTCTGTTTTTAATGACGTGACCTACAGCCTGTGTACACATTATATATATATATATATATTTCATTTCTGGCAATTGATTTTTCCTCAGGTTTATATTTAGCAGCTATTTCAAATGTTGTCTTTAAATGGAAGGTTTTAGTCCACACAAAATGCTTCGGAGACATGAAGCCAAAATAATCAATCAAAACAGAGCTAACCCCCCCAGTCCTAAAACAGAGCAACACCTATCTGTGATTATCCAAAAAGCTTAAATCCAACATTACTCAATAATATTGTGATAATAATAATAATAATAATAATAATACATTTCATTTTAGGTGCCTTTCATGACACCCAAGGACGCCGTACAATTTGTTAAAAAAGAAAACGCTAATAAGCAACAGAACATGATAAAAACACAAACAGGAAATCATGGAGGAGACGATCAAGTGGACACAAATGAAACATGTAATGGGGAGCACTAGAGTGAGTAGGCAGATTTGAACAGGTGGGTTTTTAATTGGGATTTGAATATGGTGATTGTGTCTGACTGACGGATGTGCGGTGGGAGGGAGTTCCAGAGTCTGGGAGCAGTGCAGCTAAAGGCCCGAGCACCCATGGTGACGAGGCGTGGGGTGGGGACGGTTAGCAGAGCAGCAGAGGAGGAGCGGAGGGAGCGAAAGGGGGTGTACTCCTGAAGAAGGTCAGCCAGATAGGGGGGGGGGGGGGCAGGTTATGTAGGGCTTTGTAAGTGAGCAGTAGGTTTTTGAAGTTGATACGGGATTGAACCGGGAGCCAGTGGAGTTGGATGAGGATGGGGGTGATGTGTTCTGAGGCCTTGGTGCCAGTGATGATCCGGGCTGCAGAGTTCTGTATGATTTGTAGTTTATTGATGAGCTTGGTGGGTATGCCCGAGAGGATGGCGTTACAGTAGTCGATGGGGGGCGTGACAAATGCATTGACCAGGACCTCAGTGTTTGATTGAGAAAGGGATGGGTGGAGTCTGGAGATGTTACATATGTGGAAGAAGGCAGTCCGGGTGATGTTATTTATGTGAGGTGAAAATGAGAGGGAGCTGTCCAGGATGACACCAAGGCTCTTAACTTGGCCAGAGAAGGGGATGGGGTAGCAGGCAGGGGAGGATGAGGTTTACAATACAATTAAAAAAAAAAAGGTGGGTCTTGAGTTTGCTCTTCATTGCATTAATCCAGTTTTAGATGAGTCATAATATGTTGGTTAACTTTCTTCATTTTGTCAGTTTTGTGTCAAATTCCCATTTTCGGTCATATCGATTACTTCCAAAATGTGTGTCAATCTAGTCTTGCTCAAACAATCATTTTGTTATTTCAGTCAAGGTTATTTCAAGATTTTATTTGATCATAATTCTCTAATGAAAAACACGGTTTGAATGATTAGCAGCTTTGATCAGAGTCCTCTTGACTGAGCATCAGTGATGCCCAGCTGGCTTGCAATCATGCAAAAATATGCTTTAATCAAGAAGGCCAAACCTGACTTTAACCACACATGTTAAACATTATAACAGCACAATTGTCCCTGTGAAGTTATCAAACATATGGTTCCGTAACTTCATCAACACTGCTTTGTCCCAAAGGTCTACATTATCCAAACCAGATAGAAAACCGTACATTGTGAGGTCTGATAGTTTGGAACAGGACATTTTAATGTATGGGTAGATAAAAAAAACAGCCAGACCACAGGAACGTTTTCCGGCCAATCAGATGTGGTCACCGTGTGGTGCTATTATGTGCTTATAGTATACTTATCATTCCAGTTAAACATGGATATGGTTTAAAATGATAGCTTCACACACATCATATCCAAACAATGGAAAATGTGCTGGCAGAAAAAGTCAAAGACATTTCCAGATGTTTTTCCTATACTTTCTATATTGTGTTTAAAGTGATGGTTTCTTACAGTGGATTCTTTCCCCTCAGGTTCTTGCAAATGACTTCTTCCTGGTTGCTTGCCTCGAGGATTTCATAGAGAATGCCCGCCTCTTCATCTTTGAGACCTTTTGTAGGATTCATCAGTGCATCAGCATCAGGTACACCGTCTTCGTAGTCTTTGAACTTGTCAAAAACGGCGTGTGCAGTGCATTATTTATTAGTCAAAGCCCAGAAACAGAAACTCTCGTAGACCCAAATGATTGATGTTCTGCAGCGCTCCCAAATTGTAGTGGTTTTTCATCCTAGTTCCTTTTGAAGTGTTATCAACAGTAAAGAGAATTTTGAAGACTTTAATGGATATTTACTGAACTGAAAGGCCTCCTCCTCTTCTCTCTCCACTCAGCATGCTGGCAGACAAGCTCAACATGACGCCGGAGGAGGCGGAGAAGTGGATCGTCAACCTCATCCGTAATGCCAGACTCGACGCCAAGATGGACTCCAAACTGGTGAGGCTTTCACTGATCCACATCCAGTCAGATATCCTTCAACTCGCGCAGCATAGCATAAACAACCCTGTACAGAACGGTGCAGTCAAGTTTGATGTTATTATGTTTGACAGTTAGCATCACAAGTGCTCTCTGGTGAACACACGTTTATGATACTGACACGTGTTGTTCAGCAGGACCCTTTCAACACATTAATGTAATGTTCGGCCTGATGACTCTTCTCATTTAGGTCCTGTGTCCGCAAAGCTCCTATTTTTGGGACATTTGAAATATTTTCAAATCAAAGCGGCTGCCCAAAAAAAGGTGGCGCAGTCGGGAAAGGATGCTGGGAGTGTTGCCCTTTCTTGAGGTGATGGCATGTTCTTATTAGAGGCACTTGTTAGCAAAAGCCATTCATATACAAACTACACATAGAAGCTTCAGACAATAACAAGTGGGTTATTTCCTGACTTTGAGACGAGGGAACATGGTTGTGGTAAAATGCTAACTAACTTCCTGGTTTTAGGACTCATTCCTGCACCACTCTGTTATCCATATGAGATGTAAAACCGTTCTGAAAATAGATGTAACTTGCTCTTACAGGACCGAAGGCAGCATCGAGTGCGTTCTTCTGAATATTCATCTGTGAACTTGTTCCCCAGGGTCACGTGGTGATGGGCAACAACGCGGTGTCTCCGTACCAGCAGGTGATCGAGAAGACCAAGAGCCTGTCCTTCCGCAGCCAGATGCTGGCCGTGAACATAGAGAAGAAGGTCGCCCATAGCAACAGGAATGAGGTATACTGAGAACTAAACATTTTAAAGAGATGTTAACATGTCTACCTTTAGTAGTCAACTGACATAATTGAGAAGGACAATAGAAATATTTTCAAATGTGTGGGTTACGCCAAATATTCCTAGCCTTATAGTCCAATAGTTGCATTGGCGGAATATTGGGTTCTGAAACAATAGATCGTTTCTTCCAGGCTAAATGATGCTATTGAATATACAATCAATTATAGTTTTGCTTGGTTTTTTTTCAGTAAATCATGATATAAATCATATTCTTAGATACAAATCATCCTTCATAATAAATATATAAAATAATTAAAAATATAAATAAATACACTCTTTAGTGTTTGTGAAAAATTGGCATTTAGAGTGAGTGCACTAAATATGAAACATTTGTATACCTATAATACAATACCTGTTATGTGAATGAAAGCATTCAAGCCTAAAATAACTCAAACAAATACATTAGGAAAATGCTATTATTAATTATTAAATATTTAGTGAAACCAAGCTAGTATTAATTACAAACTGGATTGGTTGAAGCGGCTGCATTAGTCGGCCAATCACATCCTTCATTTAATGAAATAACTCTTACAGGGATTGGCTGTAAAGAAATGGATGACATGCAGATATGATTTGACTGGGGAGGGTTTGGGTCATTTCAGTACCCCTCCCTAACAATCTGTTTACAATCAGCCAATCAGATGTAACTTTGTTAACTCTTCGTTGAGGGGACCCAAAGTAATGTTGAAGATTGATACGCTGGCTGTTACCAGTTCAAGGCTAATGTATTTGAAATATATTTTATACTTTATAAAGACACTTGTTCTAAAGTGTTCTTTTTAGATGTTGGCATTTCAAATGTTCCTAAAGTCACCTGTCACTTTCCTCTGTCTTACTGCCCTCTGATGAATCAATATTGTAAACATCCACAGATAACTTCTAATGTATTTTATTTTGTGGTTTAAAAAATAAATGTTGAGCATTCCTTCTAATGCTTTGGATTTGTTGTTGTGCTTTCTCTCAGACACCAAACTGGGCTGCTCAAGACTCTGGCTTCTATTGAAATGCAAAGCGGCTTCAAGAGGATGCAGATGGCTCTCGGGATTCATTTAGGCTTTTTATTGAATTTATTTATTTATCAGCATAGTATTTATCATTATTTAACTGGCAGCTTAACCTCTGCATTAAGAAAACACATTGTGTTCTCTTCGTTTGAAATGATATCTGGTTTCATAAATGATTTACACTTTGGAAGTAACAAATGTCATAAATTATCATTAAAACATTTGTGCCTCTTTGAAGAGATGTGTCTTCTTTCTTTCTTTTCATTCGACCACTAGATGGCGCACTTGGTTCATTTGTGTTTCCTAAGCCTCAACAGACTGAAGTTCCTGCCATAGAGCCAGAATATCATATGTTTAAATGGGTTAGGGTTAGAAGCCGAGTGTTACATGTTAGGGAAGTAAACAAAGGAGTCCAATGAAGGCGTTTCATGGGGGAGTGTGTGGGAGAGAAACTCCCTCTGGAGGGAACACGGATTGAATCCTTTGCAGACCATTTACATGCACACAAACCTATACAACAGGAAAGGGACAACCACAAAAAGCATAATAGGGGCCTTTTTAAGAACAGACAGAAGGAACTTTGACATAAAAAGAACACTTTAAAAAGAGATACTGAGATTTCTACAAAAAGCCTTGGCGTAGGAGGCGCTAATAATTTGATAATTGAAAAGAAAAGTGCTCGGTTATTCTCGCGTCCAGGAGAGAAGCTTAAAAAAGGAGACTGAATGGAGTCTCTGAGATGGTTTCAAATTGGTACTTTAATTAAAATAAAGGCGCTGTAATGTTACAAACAGAATATTGCTGGACAGAAAAGCAGCTGTGTCTCTGGCTCTGCCAGGTGAAGAAAGTGGCCGAACGCCTCAGGTCCCGCTGTTTATATATCCTCTGCTGGCTCCTCTCTGCGGGCCGGTGTTGTGTCACATTATGCCTCCCCGTCATGAAATGCCCCCCTTGTCACGGGAACGCGCATTTCTAAATGACACGTTTACACCTTAAAACGATGTTTAAAACGAAAAGTAAACGTTCAGGGTTTTTATTAATGGTAATTTTCAGACTGTGAGTTGTTTAGTGGTATAGTCTTTATTCTTCTGGTTTAACTTTTCGCTCCGTATTTGATGTGTCGAAATTCATTCGTCACTTCCTTTTCAGTTTTTGTTTTTTGAAATCTTTTTTATATCATTGTTACGTCCTGTCTGTATAAACGTGCTTTAAAATGTATTGTTTAATTTGACATAGTTGTCATCTAATAATCACAATATATGTTTACAAATGTTACATAGTCTTTGTCAGCATATTATTATATACGATATGCGTACAACGTAAAAGTGTGACATTCATGAAACTTGCTCCATTTATTAGTACAAGTCCTAGAACCATACCCTGAAAAATGCTTGAGGGTGGGATTCATAGAAACCTCTTTTGGGGAGGGGGGGGCATTTCATGACGGGGAGGCATAATGTGACACAACACCGGCTCTCCAACATTTTAATGTCCGTTGTTACGCATATCAGAGGATACAGACATTGGACATTCAATATATCCAAACACGCCTTTTCTCTTCCTTAACTCTTTCATGACTTTTCATTTAAAGCAAATATTAGCCCTGTGTTATGTCCTGTACATAAGTCTTCAGTACATATTCAAACAGTAACATGCTGACAGGGTTTATAACAAGTGTATTGATATAGCACACAGGTGTAGACTCAATGTGTGTGAAAAAGTAAATAGCAAAGACACGATGGGAAGGTATTTTACGAATAGAAAAAGAGAGAATACAATTGGAATTAAGGAATAATACTGATTTAAAAAAAAGTTTGACTTGCTAACCACATACTTAAGACTTCCCAAAAGGCTTGTGAACGTTTTTTTATTCTTTTAAAGACAACTTTTTTTTATATAGAGAGTAATGGGGGTTATTTAAAACCTGTTAGGTGAATCGTTTTGGTTCACTTAAGTTCACTATATCTTTGTTATCTTGTGCACACCTTGTAAGTCTGTCTAAGAATATGTTGACCTGTAGGTCCAGGTTTTTGACATGTGTATGGACAGAAGCTCCACGAAACCCCCTTTAAAAGGCATCTATGAGTCAAGACACAATCATGCATCCGTCGTTATTCAAATACTGCTGGCAGCTGTTCAGGTAGAGAGGGGAAAGGGCCCAGGTGCATTTCTGTGACGCCCCTCTGCATTACAACTCCTTCTACACTACAACTTCTGATGTTCAGCAGGGGAGTGGCTGGCGGTTATTCTGCCGCTGTAGCTCCTAACCACTCCTCCCAACTGTTTCCCTTATGCACACACAGGCACGCACACACACACACACACACACACACACACACACTTTTCCAGGACTCCGTAAAACACAACAGACACAAGCTCATACACACACACACACACACACACACACACACATGCTCACACACTCTGAGAGCTGACGTGGGCTGAGCAGGGCTCCTTGTGGAACAGCTGGTATCCATCTGTGGCTGCTGGGCTCTATTTGCTCTCCTTGCTGCTGCTGGAGCACAGTGGCTGCACTGAGGACACATACACACCGGCAACACATCCATTATCTCTGCTGCACACACACTCTGCACACACACTCTGCAGATCAGACAGTGGACAGCTTTCAGCATGGACGTCCTGACAGCCTGGGCCGCTACTAACCCGGCTGTGGCCCGGCTCCTCTGGGTCCTGGTCCTGGTGCTGCCCACCCTCCTGGTGTGGCTCTTCTTCTTCTGCTGCTACAGCTGGAACCAGAGGTCCTCACCCTCCCTGGAGAGGTACCTGGCAGGTAGGTGGGCCCTCAACCCTTCACACACACCCTTTATAGGTGTGTGAGGCCTGATGCACACACTGCTGCTGCATGCTCTTAAATTTTTACTTTAATTCAGGCTCGAGCACTGAGTGGAAATGCCTCTTTTCCCTTAAGTGCGGTAATTGTAAACTGTTTCCTTTCCAAGACTCCAGTACTTTCCAGAAATTGCCAGCTCGTGTTCGCTCCGCCTGCATTTTGTGGTCGGAGCAGTTCTCTTTAAATGTTCCTGTACCCATGTGAGAGCATACAATGGGGCTTTCATGCCCTTTATTACAAAAAACATGTCTATTTTTAGGAAGCCGCTGAGCCCAATCACAGGCATACTTCCCTGTTTGATTATGTTGTAGCCTACCACACTTCAGATTGTGAGTGATTTTGCAGAATCCTGATAAGAGGCTAGAAAATCAGCTGGAAACGCTGACCTTCGCAGTAATCCATGGCTCATCTCCACTGTCCTAGAGATATGTCTGGGTCACGTTCACCACTTCATGTTAGTAATACTTTGTTGATTTGTTGTGATATTATATTATACTAAAAATGTGTTGATTTTTTTCTTTATACAGTGATGGTTAAGCGCTCCAAATCTAAGGCTCCGGCTAAGGTGAGAAATTGTCTTAAGTGTGACTTTATTCTGTGTTTTTTATTAAAGAATGTAATGTGTTGTAACTGTCAACACGCCATGCCATGTTCAATCTGTTTGTATTATTGCAGTAGTGTGTCAGCTTGTAATCCCTCCTTCAGACTGCAGAGGTCCTCATTCACTTACACTTCGCTCAGTTTCGTGTGACCAGGCTGATCAAGTCAACTATTTACTATTCAGTGTTATTATCAACCATTATCCTGAAATATGTACACCAGCCAAAAGTAGGCTACTTAGAATATAACAAATTAAAATATTCAATATGTAGAAGAAAAAATGTGTCAGTGTTTTACTATTATATGATGCTTCTGTAATAATATAACTGCTCCATTAATGTGTATGTTGCATTTGATTTCTGTTTATTTATGGTTGTGCTCAAATTAAATGAAAATGCTCAAGCAACAAACCTACAAAGTGCCTTATATATATTATATATATTATATATGTGTTCCATGGATTACATTCTAACACTACGCACATGTCCAATGCTTTTAGAGGGTTTTAGGTTTGAACTAAAGATTGGGATTAAATCCGCAAAGCACTGGTGGATTCAACCTTGATGAACACCACTTAGTAATACAAAATAAATGCAGCTTCAAAGGCATCCTTCAGTTTTGAGTAAACTTGCAGCACTCAGGAACGCTAGTTTAGAATGTTTAATGCTTACCACACATCCTGTAATGAGTTATTAAAGCAGGTCAGCTACATTTACATTGGTACACTGCCATTGTCAAGCATTGAAAGGCACCTCAGTGCTATGAGCTAAACGCTAACATGCTCTCAGGAATTCACTATCTCTCTCAATGTTAGCATGCTAACATGAGTTAGCATTAAAGGCTGCTAGGAATTTCAGTTTTTAAGAGTCAAAAATATGGTACAATAAAATCTTTGACCTCATGATGCATCTTACTGAGAATGTTACTCAGAAACAAAGTAATTACAATTCATACTATGGTGAACACAAATGTCGGAACTAAAGGTCATTGCAATCTGATAGACATTTCGCCCAAAACCACATATGTAAAGCTTGTTGTGCTAAAGGAACTTCCGTGATACACTAAAGATGTGAGGATTCATCATCTGGGAATGTGTAATGTCTGTCAAACCTTGTTGTGTTAATCCGTCCAGTATTGTTGAGATATTTCAATCAGAACCAGTTTTTTCTGGCTGCAGGCGAACGTTTAGGAACGTTGAGGTTGCTGACAGCACAGGAGTGATTCACTGAGCGAGCAGTGTATCCTGTATTTATATTTGAAGTTCTGTGTCAGTAATAAGGGGAAGTGATGCATTAGCATTAGCAACAGTGTTTCTTTATTATAAATGCAGGAGGAACTGGCATTTGCTGAAGCTCAAAACGAAGCGCATTGTTCTGGAACTATAGGCGCATTCTCACTGCGGTACTTTTCCCACAAAGGTTCATGCGAACTTAGTTCATGAGAACTCTTTTATCGCGTTCACACCAAAAAGAGCCGGTACTAAAATTAGTTCATGAGAACCTTTTTACCCCCTCGAAAGTCCCTGCTAGAGAGCAGGGACTTTCGAGCGGCTCTTTTGTGAGAAAAGAGCTATATTTCTGATTGGCTGGGCGGATTGCAAACCACGCCCCGTAAAACTTCCAAACAGTTTTGTGAAGCCGCCATTTTATTATCCTCGTATTAGCATTATTAGCATTAGCATTAGCCCAGCGCAGAAACGCAGAGAGACTAACGTATGGCAACACAAAATAAAACATGGGAGCGGTGGAGATGAGGAGGTGTCGGCGTTCTGGCGATTTACTCGGAAGGCTTTAGTAGAAGCTGCTGGGAGTCCCAGCAGCTTCTACTGAAGCCAGTCCCCGGAGTTGGGGACTGGCTTCAGTAGAAGCTGCTGGGAGTCCCAGCAGCTTCTACTGAAGCCAGTCCCCGGAGTTGGGGACTGGCTTCAGTAGAAGCTGCTGGGACTCCCAGCAGCTTCTACTGAAGCCAGTCCCCAACTCCGGGGACTTCCGGCCAGGGACTGTGGGCGGCAGTATACGCCGTGAAGTTGTTTGTTGCCTGTCAGTAAACCCAAAGCAGAAGAAGAAGAAGTGACATCAGCGGCTTCATTTGCCTAATCCACCCCCAGGGACTTTTTCCGGTGTGAACGCGATCTGTACTTAGTTCATGCGAACTAAAGAGTTCTCATGAACTAAGTTCGCATGAACCTTTGTGGGAAAAGTACTGCAGTGTGAATGCGCCTAAAGATCCAGTCAGTTAAAGAGCATGCAACGTTAGTGCATCTACTACAGTTTTTAAAAGCCAAACGAAGTGAATGTAATATTGAACAGATACTCTTTAGCTTTAGCCCCCTCTTGTAACATATTGTTGTGTTGTGTATCCGTCTTCCTATATAATCTATGTACCACAATATAACCTCTTGGCAGCTGCAGCTTTATCACGCTGCAATACCATTACTAAGTATGCTGAGAGTGGGCTCATAACAGAGATCTGTAACTGTAGTGGCATCACTCAGTGTGTTGTGGCCCTGTCATTATGAGTGTTGTTACACAGTGGAGAAGCACTGTGCAGTCATTGTGTGTGATACGTTTGAAAGACTCTCTGAAATGCCTCCATGAGTGAAGCCCTGTTTGGCACCGACACATCACAGACTGGGTCCAGTCCCTCCTGCAGCAGCCAATGTGTGGACAGAGAGACATGTGAGGGCTCTTTCTGAGGAACCAGCAGCAGCCATACGTTATTAAGATGCCAGTCTGTTCTGAATCAGATCACATAGGAGACAATGACAAAAAAGTACGAAACACATGGAACTTATTGTGTCGATACTGTATGAGTATTTACTTCATGTCTTAGGAAATTGGGTGTATAATGTCAAACCATAGTCATCGTATTGCATACATTTATTCAAAAAACAGTCAGAGATTGTAGGAGGGGGATTCGGAGGTTACAGCAGAGCTCAGTGCCCTCACATTTCTAGCATATCCATCGCGCTATGCGGGACATGAATGATTTCATTGTGATTGCATGTGATTGTTCTAAAACTGTATGAAAGAAAGGGCTTGTTCATTCTTTCGATAGTGGAAATGTCACTTACATATTCCGTCAGCTTTCATTCACATGAAAGAAAGGTACGGAGGGTCTGTATGATTCCCTCACTTTGGGGCTTTTGTTTCTTAATTCATGTGCTGACACATTTTGAAGATGTTCTCTATTTGCCTGTTTATGGTGAGTTGCCTTGGATTGAGCTTCAGGGCCACCATAGAGAGGACAATCACTCTTAGTCTGGTATTCATCCAGAAGGAAATTATTCACAGTTAATGAAAACTCTCAAAGCGTGCTGAAAAAAAGACAAAAATAGCTATAGAAAAGAATAAAACTGTAATATAGTAGTAGACACTACTTCTGATAATATAGGGAGGGATGAAACCTTCTTTAATGGTCTCACATGCGGAGCACACAGTGACATGTGTTCTCTGCTTTAAACCCATCCTAGCACCAGGAGTCTAGTACAGGAGCAGTGGGCAGCTATTGTACAGCGCCCGGGGAGCAATGGGAGTGAGGGGGGAAGGGGGGTGTCCGGTGCCTTGCTCAAGGGCACCACGGTAGGGCAGGAGGTGAACTGGGACCTCTCCAAGTAGAAGTCCACACTCCATATTTAGGTCTGGTAGGGGACTTGAACCGGCGACCCTACAGCGCCCAGTCCAAGCCCCTACTGACTGAGCCACTGCCGGACTGATTTACAATCTTTAAAATAAGCAGTCAAATCCAATCCGTAAATGCTACTATCAAAAGTTCCCACGTTTCCCTTCAATTCCAGCACGATGTATCACTTGGGTGCCAACAACTCATTTGATGGAGTTGTATTCCTCTTCAGACAGTTTCAGCAGCAGGAAAAACAAAAGCCCATTTGTTTACCTGACAGCTCTAATCAGAATCAAAGGCCTCTGAAGAAGGAGGCTTTTGTCTGCCTCGGTCAGTGCATGCCAGATCTGAGGAGCTGCCGTTTTCCAATGGTGAGATCTGTAATTGGAAAGTGGGTTTTCCTCGAAGCAAACATTAAAAATAAGCTTTAGTTTTGGAAATTACATCAGAAATTGGTTCCATGTGGTTTTATGTTACAGGGATTTCATGTGTTTTGTTCCTAGACTGTACTAAATTGTTGTTATTTTCACAAGGGATTAACATGATACAGTAGGAACAACTCTTCAGGTTGATGTAAACATTTTGTAATTTCAGAGGAAGAAAAAGCCCAAAGAGAAGGCTGCTGCTTGTGTCCAGTCAGAGGAAGCTGTGGTGAAGGAGCCACCATGTCCTTCGCTCAGGAAGAGGAAGAAACGACCTCTTAAAGCCCCGGTGGAAACTGTGACAGCAGCCACATCACAGAAGGTGAGCAATGTTTCTCCACTGTGTGTCCTCAAACGCCTCGTTTCCTGGCATCTCAGGAACACTTTATCCACTATGTGTCCTCAAACGCCTCGTTTCCTGGCATCTCAGGAACACTTTCTCCACTGCTTTAATAACTCTGTTTTGAACCTTTTAAAACTGTTTTATGGATTTAAAGCTGTTTGTTCTTATAGCTTTAAGTCAGCTGTTCTAAAGGAAAATTGCAGATATAACCAATACATGTTGATTTTTAACTAAAACACTTTTAGTTGACTACTAGGGAGGACTTTGCCTTGCGATGATATGATTGAGTGCCTGAAGTCTTAAAGAGACAGGTGCTCAACTGAGTGTTTCAGGCAGATGGCAAATACAGATGTATTCAAACCAAAATGATGAGAAAGAAAATGAGTTTTATGACATTTAAGCGTGTAAAACTGTTCTTTTAAAAACCAGAAATACAAATATGAAGATGATTAGTCTAAAACGTCCGCTTTAAGGTGTTTCTTTTTTTATGGACCTAGTATTTTGTATAAATGAAACTATTATACTGTACGTTTCGTATATTACTGTGGAACAACTTTTAGTATGTAAAATATTTACTCAATTTAAGGCACATTTATTTTAAATATAATGTGTTGATTTCTTTATTGTATCAAAAACGTACTATTTTTTCATTTTATTTAAATATATTTTAGGTTGTACTTAGGACACTGACTAATTCTTAATAATAAAAATAATAATAATAATAATACATTTTCATTTGTAAAGCTCCGTTCATAGCTAAAACAAAGCAATCCCAGAGTGCTACAGTAGGGCATAAAAGACATACATAAAAACACTTGTTTAAGAATAGGCTTTTTTTAAAGAAAGGTTTTTAGGCCCATTTTAAAAGGGTCAGTGGCTTGTGGAGCCTTCCTGCGGTCTGGGAGGGAATTCCACATTAAGCCCGATCCCCCATGGTGCGGAGCTTGGTCCTGGAGGGGTGAAGCAAATGTTTGTTTGTGGAACAGGGCTTGCATGTAAAGGTTTGTGGTGAGAGTCCTTAAGGGGGGAAGGAGCATTTCCGTGGATTAAGTGTGATTAAGTTTTCTCACCCTCAGCAGAATCCTAGCGGCACGGTTCTGTTTTTTAGCATCTGACAGGGAGAGTTTGGGACAAAGTTTTGCAATGTTCCTGAGGTGGTAGAAGGAGGTTTTGCACAGATGCTTGATATGGTTGTCAAAGGTGAGATGACGGTCAAATCTTACACCCGGGTTGGTAACCGATGAGGAGAGGGGTATGTTATGACCAGAAAATGTAATGGGGATTATGTGGGATGACTGGACCTGGTTTGGTGTGCCAACTAAAATAGCCTCTGTTTTGGAGCTATTGAGCTGCAGGAAGTTTTGTTTCATCAAAGCCTTTATCTCCTCAAGGCAGGTGTTTAAGGATGATGACGAAAGTGAGGCTGCATGTGCAGGGCCGGCCCTTGGCATAGGCAGTATAGGCGAATGCTAAGGGCGCATCAACCCATCGGGGGGGCGGCGAAAATTGGGAAAAGTTAGAAATTAAAACAATTATTTTTTTGAAATTTCATAACAAAGCAATTTCCCGATTTTGGATCAACAAAGTACATCTTATTATCTTATACTAACAGAACTACGCCAATATTGCGTACAGCACCCATAAACTATGGTACACCCCCACCCCAAAATCAAGTTGAACTGCCCCAGCCCCAGTAAAAACCAGAGGTGTATGTGAAATTATTCTTTTTTTGAAATAATAGTTTTAGTGTGCAATTATACGTTTTAATTGTGTATTTGTGTTAATTTAAAATAAATCAAACTCCCAAAAAACGTATACAGCTTCTGTGTGCTTTTATTAACATTGGAATTTACTGTGTAAGCGGCCGTGGGGGGGAGAGCTTTAGAGACCTCTCTCCTGAAAGACTGAGAGGCTCTGATAACCTCAGCTCAGTGAGGTAAAGGCACACCTTTATATGATCATTATAGTTATTAAAAAAAAGAGAATAGGTGAAAAACAGGTATAAAATACTATATGACAGTAAAAGTTGTTATTAATAAACAAGAATACAGTTTGAAAGGGGAGTGATTTGTAAAATATCCATAAAGAAAAAGAAAATCTGCTTACAGTTCTGTTTCATCTGGGTGTTGAGAGATGTATCCATAGATCTCTTCATGTTGCTCTCAAAGTGCATCAGATTGATGCTTTTAACTTCAATATTAAAAAAAAAAAAAAAAATCTTCCCGGGGGAGCATGCCCCCGGACCCCCCTAGAGGATGTTAGGTCCACCCCCTACTTAAATCATGTTCAAATGGATAGGATACTAAATACAGTTGCAGACATCTTGTGTCCATATCGTTCTGTTTTGGTGGTCATGCCACAACAGCTAAAGTCTTGCCCTGTGCATGTGAGATAGGGATAGGGTCGGTTTTTATATATAGCTAAGTGTCATTAGTGTAGCAATGGAATGATAATCCATGCTGGCTGATGACATGGCCAAGGGGCAGAGTGTAGAGGGTGAAGGGAGTGGTCCCGAGAACCGTCGCTTGAGGGATACCACAGGTGTTTGAAAGAGCAAACTTCACATACAGTATAGGAGTAGATGTATTTGTTGTTCTGATAAAAAGTATTTTATCGCAATGCTTTTTCTTGACAGATTTTTTTTAACTATCGTAATTTTAGGTCTAAACTGACCAGGAGCATCCTTTCCCTTCTTCTGATCTCCACTGTTCTCTGGCTTCATAAAGTACTTGGTTGATGAGGTTGGTCCAAAGGGTACATAGCTGGCATGAAGGCTTGCATTCAGAAATGATGGCACGTATCATTTTGGCTCAGAATGAGTGAGCCCAGCCCCCAACTCAT
This sequence comes from Harpagifer antarcticus, assembly GCA_902827135.1. Classification (NCBI taxonomy): domain Eukaryota; kingdom Metazoa; phylum Chordata; class Actinopteri; order Perciformes; family Harpagiferidae; genus Harpagifer; species Harpagifer antarcticus. The sequence goes on from CADEHL010000314.1 coordinate 3,141,932, forward strand.
GTGTGCCCATTTGTTTATTCAACAAGTAGAGGGACTAATAATGTAGTAGGACCACATACACAAACAATCCATCTATCATTCATGGTGCTGTGATTATTAGCTTAGCATGACACTTTTTAATTAGACTTGGTACAACTAGGCCACATTTGGAGAAAAGACAACACTTGAAAATACATGACAGGATAAACTAATTGCAAGGCAAAAAGAGAGTTACATGATAGTTCTGTTTATTTGCATTTTTATGACAAGGTGCAGACAAACATACGATGGCAGACATTGGCAAACATATGCATTACACAATAGATGTGATTGACTAAATACTAGCGTGACTCTCACAGCAATTTATCATATTCAGATTTACACAAGGGGTCAGTTCTGAACATTTTGGAGAGCCAAGTCTACTTGGGAGAACATTTTGGTTATTTGTTTTTATTCATCGTGATGACAGACTATTTTAATTGCAAAAATACTCAACATAAGGTCCAATGAAAGTGTTATTCCATAACTGTTACCCACATCTAATGGCCATTTTCAGTGGTTTGAGTTATGTAGTTGACTTAGAGAATTATTCATTTGTCTTTACTTTAGGTATAAACACAGTATTATTAGCTACTTACTATCAACTCAAACTTGGAATGAGACGCTTTGTCAGGATTTAAGGCATTGCTCCAAAACAGAAAGGCAAAATGTAGTCTATTGAACCCCAAAAGATGCTTTAAATTGATAAATACTATGCTGTTGATTTTTATGGTTAAGTGGAAAGCTTTGAAAACTAGCAATGACTCAACACTTGAACAAGTTGAACTACAGCACAGCTACCTTATGGATTTGTTTACCTTTGCGCGTTCTGACTGCACGGGTGGGTTGCCACATAAATTCTGCCCAGCCTCTCTCTCGATAGACCTTTTAACTAGTTCAGAGAAAGTAAATAACATATTTGGGGGAGAACGTAGACATCTGGGAACACTGGAGATATCCAAACATCTGGAGATACTGAATCACTTGCCTGATTGGCTCTGTGACCCGAGAGTTGACCGGTCATAAAACTGAGATAACAGAGTCAGGGTTGGTTATAAACGTCAACAGGCGAAAAGGCAACCTGATCTCACCAGAATGCGTGACTCCACCACGACTCCTTAACACCGCATTGCGTGGTGGACTCACGAACTTTGTTACATTTACGTGTCTGCACCACGCAAACAACCCCAATGTAAAGTGAATCAGGCTCTTTTGTCGTGGTGCACACACGCATTTCTACAACGTCCTGCAGTGAGCTTTTATTCAATAACACGTTTTTAAAATCTACTTTATAGCTTGTAGTAATTCACGGGAGGCTTCTTTTATTTTATTTGTATTCATAATCATTTTTATTTTTCGCCAGAATGTATTATGGTGCATTAGTTACGAATTTTTGTTCTCAAAAAACAGTGCATTGTGTGTAATACAATTGTGATTTTTATTAAATTAGTTAGTTTTTAAGGAAGGCCAGAGCTTCAGCTGTGTCCGATAGATTGTTCCCTTTTAGTTAACGTTTTTTAAAACAACATTATATTCCGATTTGATCATGTCCCCTTTATTGTATTACGGAGAGCAATGCGAGCATCCATTCCTATTGGATAACGGAGGATTTTACACCCGGAAGTGAGTATTCTCCTTACTGTGGATTGATTTTACAGTGATATCTGCACTACTCATCGACTAAAAAACACCAGATTATCCTTGTTGATTACACAACATTGATTGGTTTAAGTTGTGTACAATGCTTTTGTAATTTTCCCCTTCGATACGGAGAAACAAATATTTGTTCAGTTTAGGATGGCCGAAGACACTACACTACCCAGAATCCTCAGCTATTGTTCCGCGTTGCCTCAAGCTCTGTGATTGGTTGACCTCCAACTTCATTCCATATGAAAAAAAACGTTTCGTAAAAGATAAATCATACTTTATTCAGCAGTGCTTGCTTTACTCTTTGAAAGTCATCACATGAATGCATTGTAATAAATGGTTTGGCTGCATTAGATATATTACACATCTGTCGTAGATCTTTATTTATCTACAGAGATGGGCTCAGAATAGACCGTAAACTATTCTTTTACCGTTCTGTTTTAATTTCACAATAAAGTTAGTAGTAATAATTTGTTTTGATATTATTGTTTTTTATTAACTATTAGACCGCTGGGTCATGTTAAGACCATCTTTTCTGTGTTGCTGTGGGGTTTTCCATCGCTTTTGTGTTACAAATATCAAAACAATAAAAGAATATATCCGTCATAAACTAAACCAGAAACAGCAGTATATTTTATTTTGTAACACTGTAAACTTGACAGCTTTTTAACCCAAACCACCTACTGGTTAAAGCACGTTATTACACGGTTGGAGTAATATTGAAATCTTGAAAAGGGATGTCCAAAATAGCAATTATATACAGTTTTTAATTAACTATTTGTAGAGAATAACGAGTAATGTATATACTTTATAGGGATCTGCAGATACATATTTAGTCTTCTCAAGCACCAACAATCATTACATTACATTACATTGCATTTAGCTGACGCTTTTATCCAAAGCGACTTACAATAAGTGCGTTCGACCAACAAAATACAAGCTTGACGAAAACAGAATCATAAAGTACATCAGGTTTCATAGAGCCAAAACATTTCAAGTGCTACTCAACTGGCTTTGGAGAAGCCAGTCCTCCAATCAAATGTCTCTCCTGATTGTTGGCACTTGACAATCACCTTCCCTGAATTTTACTCAGGTGTAACTAAAGTCTGCTTTAAGGGTTGTTTATATTTCACATCATTAATCAGAATCTTTAAAGTAACTCAAATAAATGTAGTGGAGTAAAAATACCAGGTTAACCTTAAAGAAAGCCCTCAGGATTATAAAAGACCCCCATCACCCCAGCCACAAACTGTTCTGTCTGCTGCCGTCTGGCACAACAGCCGCATTCTAGGAGAGGATGTGGCTGTTGTGGAGGACTACAAGTACCTGGGAGTGCACTTAGAACTGGAGCATCAACACTGACGCTGTGTACAAGAAGGGGATGAACAGACTCTATTTTCTGAGGAAGCTGAGATCCTTCCACGTGTGCAGCAAGATGCTGGAGATCTTCTATCTGTTGTGGCCAGTGCACTCTTCTTTGCTGCGGTCTGCTGGGGGGGCAGCATCAGAGCCGGTGACACCAGCAGGATCAATAAACTGATCAGGAAAGCTGGGTCTGTCATCGGCATCAAGCTGGACCCCTTTGAAACTGTGGTGGAGAGGAGGACACTGAACAGGCTGTTGTCTCCATAGTTTCTCTTGTAATACAACCTCGCTGTACATTTTACACATATATAATCTGTTCAATATTTGATATTCCATATTCCATTGTCATATATTTTTGAATATGTATATTTGCATATATAATATCTACATGTATATTTTCTATTTCAACACGTATATTTTCTATTTTCTTTTCTTTCTATTCTTGTTTATTTGTGGTTTTGTTTTATTGTAAAATGCCTTGTGTTTTATGCTGCTGCAACAAAAACAATTTCCCAAATTGGGATCAATAAAGTACCATCTTATCTTATCTTATCTTATCTTATCTTACATCCGGACTAAAACCACCAGACTCAGGGACAGTTTCATCCCACAGGCCATAAGACTATTAAGCACCTGAACTTTGAAATAACATCCATAGCATTAATCTGGCTGCTACAGAAATGATTTGTCTAATATATCATATTCCAATCACTTGTATAGACTCTTATTGCACTATTTCACTTTTTACTATTTTTCTTTTTGTATTGACTTGCACTATTTTTTCTGTGTATCTGTTTTATTGTGTTGCACTGTTGGAGGAGCCTGTGTTGGGGTAGGAGACGTTCGATTCCTGTTTTGAATAGTGTGCCGTCGATGGGTTTCATTCCATTTCAAAATGCTGTTTGTCGCTCAGCGTAAATTTCACGCACTGCCACTCCAACATCCAATCACAGAGCTTGAAGACAAATCACGGGGTTTGACAAGCAAAGCACATGGTGTAGTCCCAAACGATAGCTCAGGATTCTGGGTAGTGTAGTGTCTTCGGCCATCCTAAACTGAACACATATTTGTTTCTCCGAATCGAAGGGGAAAATTACAAAAGCATTGCACACAATTTAAACCAATCAATGTTGTGTAATCAACAAGGATAATCTGGTGTTTTTGAGTTGATGAGTAGTGCAGATATCACTGTAAAATCAGTCGACAGTAAAGAGAATACTTACTTCCGGGTGTAAAATCCTCCGTTATCCAATGGAAATAGACGCTCACATTGCTCTCCGTAATACAATAAAGGGGACAGGATCAAATCGGAATATAATGTTGTTTTAAAAAACGTTAACTAAAAGGTAACAATCTATCGGACACAGCTGAAGCTCTGGCCTTCCTTAAAAACTAACTAATTTAATAAAAATCACAGTTGTATTACACACAATGCACTGTTTCTTGAGAACAAAAATTCGTAAATAATGCACCATAATACATTCTGACGAAAAATAAAAATTATTATGAATACAAATAAAATAAAAGAAGCCTCCCGCGAATTACTACAAGCTATAAAGTAGATTTTAAAAACATTTTATAGAATAAAAGCTCACTGCAGGACGTTGTAGAAGTGTGTGTGTGTACCAGACAAAAGAGCCTCATTCACTATATTGGGGTTGTTTGTGTGGTGCAGACACGTAAATGTAACAAAGTTCGTGAGTCCACCACGCAATGCGGTGTTAAGGAGTCGTGGTGGAGTCACGCATTCTGGTGAGATCAGGTTGCGAAAAGGTTATATATTTTAGGAGTAAAGACAGAATTATTCCCTAACAATTAGGACAAAATTAGGAAAAGGTGTAATCTTAAAATGCAAAGAAAGCCACTCCATTTTTTCTTTTTTTAAATCCCCACCTGTTCACATGTCAAATATTAACCAAAAACAGAATTCTACAGGGTAACTTGGAGAGGGTCCGAGTCCGACCCTTCTCAATTAACTACAGGGGTCCCTCAGGGCTCTGTTCTTGGTCCCCTCCTCTTCTCCCTGTACACAAATTCGCTCGGATCGGTCATTAGCCCGCATGGTTTTTCATACCACTGCTACGCTGACGACACCCAATTAATTCTGTCCTTTCCCCGCTCAGAGACCCAGGTCGTCGCACGCATCTCTGCTTGTCTAGCTGACATCTCTCAGTGGATGTCTGCTCATCACCTCAAGCTCAACCTTGACAAGACTGAACTGCTTTTCCTTCAGGGAAAAGATTGTCCCACTCTTGATCTGACAATCAACATCGGCACCTCTGTTGTTTCCCCGACTCAGACTGCAAGGAATCTGGGTGTGACCCTAGATAACAACCTGTCCTTCACTGCAAACATCGCTGCTACAACCCGTTGCTGCAGATATACACTGTACAACATCAGGAAGATTCGTCCCCAGCTGACCCAGAAAGCCATGCAGGTTCTGGTCCAGGCTCTCGTCACCTCACGCCTAGACTATTGCAACTCTCTCCTGGCTGGTCTACCTGCATGTGCCATCCGACCTCTGCAGCTCATCCAGAATGCAGCGGCTCGTCTGGTCTTCAACCTTCCAACATTTTCCCACACCACTCCGCTCCTCCGCTCCCTTCACTGGCTCCCGGTAACTGCTAGAATCCACTTCAAGACACTGGTACTTGCATACCATGCTGCGAATGGATCTGGCCCTTCCTTCATCCAGGACATGGTTAAACTGTACACCCCAGCGCGTGCACTACGCTCTGCATCAGCCAAACGACTCGCTGCAAACTCGCTGCGAGGGGGACCCAAGTTCCCATCAGCAAAAACACGTGGGTTTGCTATCCTGGCTCCAAGATGGTGGAATGAGCTCCCCATTGACATCAGGACGGCAGAAAGCCTGCACATCTTCCGGCGCAGACTGAAAACTCATCTCTTTCGACTCCACTTCGAGCGATAGAATTACTAACAAAGCACTTATATACTAATAAAGGACTGGCTTATCTATAGCCAGCTGAGTAGCACTTGAAATGTTTGGCTCTATGAAACCTGATGTACTTATATGATTCTGTTTTCTTCAGGGTTGTGTCTTCCTGGTCGTATGTACTTATTGTAAGTCGCTTTGGACAAAAGCGTCAGCTAAATGCAATGTAATGTAATGTAATGTAATGTAATTCCCTAAGAATTATGTAATTGAAATTGAAAGAAAAAAGTGGCAGAAAATGTATATGGTAAAACAAACAAAAAAGTTAAACAAGATAATAATAATATGTTTTATTTATATTGTTATATGTTAAAAAAAAGCTAACTACACAAATATTCCCCAAAATGTGTTTAAATACTGCTTGAATAACTGCCAATATTAAAGTTGTTGAGCCACCAGCAAGCTATACTGCAAAATGTAGTTTTATATTGTTCATTATTCCCCAACACTGTATGTAAGTGTATATGAATTGTAGGCTATGTTTACTATGACAGCAGCCATCTGTTTCCACCTACAGTCTATGGTTTCCACATGCAGGACAGATGCTGAACTCAGCATGTGCTGGCATTGCTGCAGCATCCTGAAGTGTGAAGTTCAAGGTCAGATTAGGCTTCCCTGTCAACATATAATGGATTAACGATATGAGCTCCAACATGAGCACAAACGAAACGTAATACCACAGTTCATAATTTCTCTCACAACATTTACATAAAATAATTTGGGTATAATGCGTGAAGAAACCTGTGCCTCCACTCTCTGCTGTCAGCTTGATCTGAGCTCAGTTTCCTTGCGCACCGAGCGTGCAATCAGATCTCTCCTCTCATCCTCTTCCTAATACGTGCCTGCTGTTTAGCGACAACTTCACCCGTGCTGTTGTACTAGTATCAGGGAGGAAAGCAGGCGGGAGGAGCAGCTCTGCAGCCCGGATCAGTGCAGGTCTGACAGCCGGGACACTGCAGGACCCAGGCGCGCCCCCGCTGAGCTCGGGATGCTGCTTCTCTAACTTTCAGCGAATGTAACCGGGACAAAATCAACCGACAGCACCGCTGCTATAATTTGATTTGTATCGAGTGTTCACAGGGACTCAAACTGCAGTCATCATGGATATTTTAGACGTGAGTAAACAAACCGGAATACACATGTTTCATAATGCATCTTTTGCCGCAGCGCCGATCGTGCTATTGACAGGACTGAGTGTCATTGAATACACTGCAGATGAATAAAAACATGATCTATAGGCACTATGAAAAACGCGATGGTGTAATTAAAGCATGTTTCTAATGTAACAGCAGGTGAACCGCAGGTCTTTCATCACTGCGGCTAAACAGCATGATGTCAGGTGGGGCATTGCAGTGTAGCCTAACTCGGTGCTATTTTGAGTTTTTTTGGGAAGAATCCAGACAATCTGTCAAGTGATGATCAACAGATCCAGTCCTAATGAAGTCCATCAGTTGTTCACAGTTAAGAGGGTGGAATACAGGAGCTTCAGTCAGTTGTCAATGATTCAGACACTGTCAGAGTCTCTTTATTCCTGCACACACCACTGAACTTTCTTCCATTTCCAAGTCCTGAGAGTTTCAGGAGCTCCTCAGGGTTGCCAGGTGACACGGATCAGCCTGATGCTTTCTGCCTGATGTTATTTGTAGTGTATGTAGCTCCAGCCTTATATAACCCAGGCTGCATTTCCCTGAAGTTTTCATGCAATATCTTGACATTTTATAAAATGCTTAATCATAGGAGCAGAGTTGAACAGCAGTATAACAGACAGGTCAAATGGTGGCTAGATGCCCATGTCTCCATTAAGATCAGTCAATACATTGTCACTGGAAATGTGTTAGTGTCCTACTTTCAGAGGCTAACACTGTTAAAAAAAAATGATGATGTGACATATTGAGGTACGGCGTGATACAATGACTGACAAAACTTTTTTTGTCAAGTTTTTCTGAAAAGAAAACTTCCACACAGGTTGAGTTATCATGTCACTTTCCTTTATAGAACTGAATTAGTGCAACACTATTGGTATTTAGGCAAAAGGTTATTTAAAAGCAATTACCCAGAGTTACAGCTCAATCCTAACCTAAATGTGAACTGTATCTAATGCATATGTTTACACTACTCCTGGGACTTTGGTCCTTTGTGCTGCTGTCCAATCAGAGAGGCTGTGGCGGAGCAGCCAGCGCCCCTGTGGGGAGCATCCTGAGTGCTGGATGGTGACTCAGCTGAAAATAAACGTGGTGACGTTGTACAGTTCATCCGCAGCACCTGCCGTTTCTCACAGCAGCTCTCTCAATGAGTCAGGTCTCAAGGATTTAGGTGAAAAATACTCTGTCTGATCACTTGGCTGCAACCTTGAGCTTTTGTCCTGGTTACTGCACATTAGGTCTAAATATAGATGTTCCACATTTCGGGCTGGGCAATATTTCAGTTTCATCATTTATTAATGTACTCTAGAATCATATTTTTGGGTGTATGACTGTGCAGTTTCTAATAGTTTCTCAGATGGAACAGAGGATCAACTTGCCTTGAGCATCAATTCACATTATAGGCTAGTGGAATTTGGCAAGCATTACATTGTGATATATTTACACCCAAAAATATTTTATGAATATCATTGTATTGATTTCGACTGCCATTAATATTTAGTTAGAGATATGTATCGATAACAAGTTTTTCTTCATAGTGATGTTTTTAAATGTCTGTTTTGTCAGTCCGAAAGACAAAGATAGAGTTTAATATGATATAAGACATTTTTTTCAGTAAATTAGGTTATATATTGTCCCTTACAGCTCACACTAGTTTTGTAATATCACTATTCAAATTAAACATGTTCCAATATGTATAGGCCATACAAGTGTGAATACGATGTTTTTTTAATTCTGGAAATTATTAAGAAAATAGTGGGGGTTATATCGGAGAACTAGATTTGTTACAACACAATTCATAATAACATTGCTGATATTTTCTAACCCTTTTTCTGTTTACCATGAGTCAAACTTTAGTGTGCCTGTTGCTTTAAGAGAATAGCACGTGTTGTTTTTAGTCAGATGTTAAGCTAGCTTTTCACAGCAGGTGTTTCTAATTAGTAAGTAAGCCAGCCCCAAAAACGTTCTAGGATAACCTAGCTTGTCCCGTTTAATGATAAAACTCTAACTTTTGCTGCCAGAAAGAAAAATATACTTTGAACGAGCCGAGTCCGAAGGTTTTAACCGCAAAATGGACTATATAGAACTGTCTGTCAGGCGGCGAAGACAATTTTAATTGTTTTATTTAACCAGATAAAAGCATTGAGATAGAATCTCATTTGCAATGCTGACCTGGCCAAGAAGGCAGTAACGTTACACATAACACAAACATATAAAATACAGAGAACATAACTAAGAAAACAAAAGACAAAAAAGCAGTCACTACATTGTGCACATTAGGACAGTAAGAAAGGTGCACTACTTATTACTGCAAGAGCAGCTAGTGGTAAGGACTTCAGACAACTTCAATTTAAAACAGGCTATAGAGACAAGTGCCCTCAGTTTGAGGCGTGATTGAAGGTCATTCCAAGACCAAGGACCATAATAAAAAAGACTCCTTTTCCCAGCCTCAGTCCGCACAGCAGGAACCTGGAACCGTATCCAGGCACTGGATCTGAGGTTGTAAGAGTCACAAACTGGAGCAAATCTGGCACATATGTAGAGTGGAAGCTTACCTAAAATGGCTTTATACATTAATAAAAACCAATGCTGCATCCTACGCATAGTAAGTGAGGACCATCCAGTTAGGCTATACAGTTTGCAATGATGAGTCCTATAGGGTGCATTTGATATATAACGCAGTGCAGCATGGTAGAGTGGGTCAAGTTTGGCCAACACAGTGGGACAGGCACATCTATAAATGGTATCACCGTAGTCCAGCTGGGACAGGAATAAGCCAGAGACCAACCTTTTACGGGATGAAGTTGAAAAACAACTTTTAAGTCTGTAAAAGAAACCAAGAGTGAATTTCAATTTCTTAGTTAGAACTTCAATATGGTGTTTGAAGTTGAGATTACTGTCCAACCAAAAGCCAAGATATTTGTAGGTATCAACAAACTCAACAGAGACGCCATCAAGGGTGTCAATGGAGAGGCAAGAGGACGCTGACTTTGGAGCAAAAAGCATTGCTTTGGTTTTCTTACTGTTCAAAAGCAGTTTGGAATCAAGAAGTGCATGCTGCAGCGTGATAAAATCAGATTTTAAATTGGAAACGGCCATATCCAGAGAAGGAGCATATGAGTATACAATAGTGTCATCAGCATACATATGATAGGTAGAGAATTGCATCTGATTACAAATATTGTTTACATATAATAAAAAGAGCAAAGGCCCCAAAATAGAGCCCTGTGGAAATCCCTTCTTCAAGGTGACAGGGTCACAGACAGTACTACCCAACCTGACGCATTGAGTATGGTCGGTTAGATAACTCTGAAACCAGCAAATGGCGTTATGACCGAAACGAGACATCAACATAACATTAGACATAATGTGGTGATCTACAGTATCAAATGCTTTGGCTAGGTCAACAAACAATGCAACACATACAGATTTGTTCTCCAAAGCATCCTTAATATCGTCTAAGACTTTCAGACTGGCAGTCACAGTACTGTGCTTTGATCTGAGTCCAGATTGCATAGGGTTAAGGATGTTGTGTGAATTTAAAAAAAGTTTTAGCTGAGTAGAAACTAGGGACTCAAGAATCTTTGATAACACAGAAAGATTTGAGATAGGACGATAGTTATTTAACTCCGTGGGATCACCAGCTTTCAAGAGGGGCGATACCAGAGCTTGCTTCCACACAGCTGGCAGTGTGTGAGTGGACAGGGAGAGATTACAAATATCAGTTACTGGTTGTGCAATAATCTGAGCTGCAATTTTTAAAAAGAACGGGTCGAGGCCGTCAGGCCCGGTAGACTTTTTAGGATCAATTGATTGAAAACCCTGTAAGACTTCAGAGACGAAGAAAGAAGCTCAATCAAAAACAGGGGAGTTCATCTCTAGACTAGGGCTGTGAGTACGACCATTTAGAGAGTCATAGGCTATGTCACAGATAGTCATGGACGGTAAGCCAAAAACAGTAAGCAGTAGGCCTACAGTTAGCTAAATAACAGTAGGAGAAAATATTCGCGGTCCAACAACGTATTCCTTCTGTGTGTGAAAAAATGACAAAAAAACAGCATAACTGTTAAAAGTTAGATAACCTGAAGCCATATTTAACTAAAGGTAAGACACTTCGTTTCAACGTTAGCATGTTGACTAGATGGTTCAAGCATACCCACAAAACATAACTTCTCAGAAGACCAGTAATTGCAGTCTGTAAACAATATTTTTGTGATTCTTTATTCCTGTTATTGAATTCTTATTTTCCAAGTTGTTAATTAAAAAAATCGTAACTTTTAGAAGTTTGCTTTCATGAATGTGTCATGAAGTCAAGCACTTGTATTGCTGTAAAGTTTAACATATACAGTAACAGGCAATTTCCTTTCTTGTATGCTTGAAAACAGGAAAAGTTTCTCCTTTTTGTAATTTCTAGCAATTGAACCTGGCCTCGGTGGTCTGGTACCTACCTCTAATATTTGGTAGTTAAGTTGCAATAACTTACAGGACCCTTCCTTTTGATCTGTTTTGAGAGGTTCTCTGACTCCATGTTCCTACTTTTCTTCTCTCCATGTCCATCCAGACCATGGAGGAGGTGAAGGACAGGCCCAAGAGGAGGCCTCTGGTCAGGGCTGCTTCTGAAGAGAGCTCCAGTGATGTGGGCGCATTAAGTTACACTCCGTCCCCCGGAGACACGCTGCCCTGGAACCTGCCCAAACACCATCGCATCAAGCGCTCCAAGTCGGCCTCTGAAAATGTGTTGGACCCAGCAGACAGGGCCGTCATCCGCATTGCAGGTACGATATTCACGTAGAAGGAAAAAAGAGATAGAAATGTCTATTAAGGAGAGATCTTTTTGTTTGTGCAGTAATTCCTGCTCAGCATGTACTGTAACCAACTGTTAATGCTGCGACTATTCTCTTAGGAAGCTCTCCTCAACAGTCAATCGCATCCCTTTTTTGGCGGCTTTGTTATAATACTGATAATTGTGATTGATCTGTGATCCTCACTGCAGCTGGTCGCATGTTTTAATTGTATTTCATCTACTCGCCATATCAACTGTTGTCTAAAATGTACACATTAAGTTGGACCCTTGTTTTTTCTGTCAGTGCTGACTGCTATTGACTGACTGCTTTACTTCTGAGGATGTGTTGCATATTATGCTGACAGTTTGTTCTTGTGTTCTAGGCAAGTGTTTTTGTTTACTCTGCTGTAGTCCTGCGTGATGGTCGTATTCTGCTGTTAGCATTGCCAGAAGGTTTTGCTTTTATGCTTTAATGATATCTATTTACCTATTGGCAGCAATTGCATTGTCATTTGTGAAATTATAGTGGCAGACCAGAGTTTATGCAGCGAGGCAAAAGGGACATATTTACTCAAATGTAATGGGTTCATGTGATTCATGTTTTGTGTTTTATACTACTGACATTTGCACTGCCAGCCTTAAATGTATACTAATTTACTGTTGATTTTTCTGTCACTTATTGACAACAAAACAATGTTTCATAAGATGATCAATCTGAATTCACAAGACATAGTGCCTGTAATGAGAATATCTTCTATTGTGCTTTACACTACCTCAGAGAATCTTTGAAGCAGTTAAGAGACATATATTGCATAACACCTTTTCATTACCATGATCTCATTAAGCTTATTTACTCCTCATGGGGGGTTTCACACTGATCGTTCCACTGCTCCTCCACCTCTATTCTCTATCTGAACACTGAGACACTCAGAAGACGTTACCTGCTGCTTCAGCACTTCCTGTGGTGGGTGTAGAGTCTGGTCTGCTAGGGTGGGGTACTGCAGCACAGTCCTGACTACTGTGGCAGGGTGTTATTGTCTCAGCACACACAATAACAGCAGCAGGATTGTATGACTTTCACTTCAATGTCCTTCTCATGACTTACTGTACGAGCCACAGCCCCCAGACGTGATGAAAATGCTGGGGTCAGATCAAATATCAGATTAAGGCCTCTGTAACTATGTTGTCTCCTTGGATAGCTGCCATAATGGCTCTAGTCTATGATTAACCTTGTGAGACACATGTATACACGGTCGGAGCTGTAGCTTTATCTCACAACAAATGGAGACAGGATGACTTGTTATCAAGCTGCAGACAGTTTGATAGGCAGACAGTGTTGGTTGATACGTTAAATAAGACGTCAGTAATGCTATATCAGGTAGGGGTCTATCGTGCTTGTTTATTGATCAAATTACTGTGAGTCTTCACAGTTGCTCTGTTGACGCGAGTACAAGTCATGGTGATAAAACATACAACACACAATGCTTATTAGAGAGAAACGCCGTGATACTGTCAAGGTCAGAAGAATTGTAAAGAGGAGGGGGGTGAATGATCGTGGTTTAGCATGACCTTTATCCTAGCTGTTTCTCACCAACTGCTGTTCACCTCCCATTTAAAACCCAAATCTGACATTCCGTTTTTTTACATCACTAAGTTAAAAAGGTAACACACTTGCTTATTTCTGAGCCAAACCATGATGTTTTACTAAACCTAACCAGTTCTATAGTTACCTAAACCTAACCAAGTTTTGTTGCGGTTTTCTTTTGTCCACATGTTTAATACTGCAACTGTAATGATCTTAGCTGGGTTCAAATCTTAGTGAGATGATGGTTTTTAGCGATGCTAGCATCACGGCTCTTAAGATGACAATGTCAATCTGTCTGTGCTCTTTAAACTGTTTGGAGGTGCAGGTAATTATCTGCCTTACGGGGTCAGAAGCATCAGCACATGTTTACAATGATATTAAGAACACACTGTTGTAAAAGGCTGGTTATATTTATGGAACTCTGATCTAGTTTCTTAGTGAGAGATAAACCATGACTCATGCTGTGTCAGGCCCCACAGTGTGGGAGAGGAGTGTAGAGTTATTGCAGTACCAGTGAATCTTTCAACATTTCATAGAGGAACATCGCTGAAGGGTGTTTAACTTCACTGAACACAGACTAAGGCACTCTTGCTAAATTAACTACACAACTTACCCACACTTTTTTTTCTTGACATAATTCAAGTTTATCTCAACGTTAGACAAAATGCTCAACTCTTCTTTGAAGAGAAACATGATTTAATGTCATGCTGTAGTTTCTAACTTTGTTCTGTGATTAAGGATCGCTAACTGGACTTAATACTTTTTGTAGGGTCTTCTCACAACACATTCTGATCAAACAGCTTGTGGGGCTTTGTGCACTTTCTGTCAGAAAATAGATTTATGGATCCATAGATTTATGGATTCCATTGTACAGTCGTCTCCATGACTACTTGGGGCCTAAGGATATCTTTGGGACCATTGTGCGACTGACCATTTTTGTCTTTCATTCAACAGTTTCTTGTTTCTTTCCAGAGGCTTGTCCTGTCACTTCCACCGAGCAGTTTCTAAATAATAAAGATATGTAGGAGATTTGATCCTACACTTAATGCATACCCATTTCAAATGAGTGTCTTCAGTAACATGCTTGGTGCACTCTGATCAAACTCGGGCTCATGACCCAGGAAAGGAGAGAGGAGTTTGTGCAGTATACACTCTGGACACAAGAGGACAGTATACACAGAGAAAGTGCAGCAGAGCAATGCATACCTGTATATCCTTATTTCCTCCAGAATAGTACTTTGTCAGTACATATATTTAAATGACTCAAAACTAAATGTGTTTTTAAATAAAGATACATGCAGTCTGTCTGTATGAATTATTTACAACTTTGTTTACTTGTCTTGTAATGTCATGTTCACTAACATGAAATACTTTATTTTGAATGTGAACTTTAATGTAAATCGTTAACCCCTTGTTTTCCTTTGGTTATCTTCTTTTTATTTCTTTTTTAAATGTAGGGCTATTTATGCATTCAATGGAAGTGCATAGACAAAAATACATTATCTCATGGATAAGATCTATGAAGAGATTGAACACTAATTCACTAATTCCTGGCATTAGAACATTAATAATGCTAATGTGATGACAGTAATATATTACACACACTATAGCAACACTGACTGCATCACAATATGTGATAAGAATTCCAGCTGCCAACTTGTAACCAGGCAGGATCACACAAATCAGAGGATACACAAAAAGCATCCAATGACTAGTGAGGGGGCGTTGGGATCCTTCCTTAGATGTGTGGTTGCTTTCTTTTCCGTAAGCAGAGAACAGAAATGAGTGGCACAGAGTCTTCTTTTTGGTGATGTGTGGGATGGCTGCTTGGCCCTGCGCTCAGTCACTGCAGCCAGAGTAAGACCCGTACTACTGGGGCAGAGAGAGATCCATACATTTGCACTTCATACAACAATATCAGAGCCAACATGTTCTGTATGCTGTAAAAAAACAACTCACAGGATAAATAATCAGGCCCTCGGTGTTTAATTGGCTTAGTGTGTTTTACTTTGTAATATCTTTGGAGTGTTTTGAACCTTTTCAGTAATTACAGGTTGACTTTCTGTCTTTATTCAGAAATGTTCGTAGTGGCTGTCACTTAAGCTTCAAAGAGTTTCACCTTTTACTCCAAACAAGGCACTGCCGTTTTTTCCGCATTTTTCTGCATCAAAATCAAGATAATCATAATTGTATCGATAACATAGTTTTCTCCCTATAATATCGCTATTATAGTTTTTATCTGTGAAAATCTTAAGGATTTGTTTATATGAAAAATCCTATTTCTCCTAAAAACATAGTGGATTAGGTAAGTGTTTATTATATTCAGTGGGTTAAACAATTATTGAATTTATACATATGTTCATGGTTTTATCATTTAATAACTCAGTTGTTGAGAAACACTGCAATTAGTTTGGTGCTGCAAAGTTGCATACTGTAGCTTAAGCTTTACAGGATTTCTCGGGTGACTGAGGATGTTGAAATAGTTGACATTCCTGACGTGAAGGATTTGTTAATGTACATTTAGCAATTTGCAGTTTCATGAAATTCTTCTTTGACCCCTAATCCCTCTGAAGGCTGAGAAAACAAACTCCCAGCTGTATGAGAAAGTGATAACACACACACACGTGCTCAGGCTGCGAGGATATCTGCAGTATGTCTTTTTACAGCATTACTACTCTGACTGGCCTGACTTCAAATGGTGCATTATGTCAAACATTGTTCATATTATATTTGTTAAGCAAGTAAAGATTTAAAAATGTTAAAAAAAAAATTATTGAATCTGTCCAAAGAGTACGGAGCCCCTAAAGAGACATGGAAAGACAAAAAAAAATTATTATGAGAAAAAAAATAAAGTCAGGAAAACGGGTTCCTTTCTCGTGCGCACGCGAAACTAATCCGTTATCCTGACTTTATTTTTGAATCTACTTCCTATTAACCAGTGCGCCAAGGAGGAAGTGCAGCACACAGGAGTAGACCAACATTTCAATGCAGACTTGTATGTATACGTTTTGAAATGACAGTGGAAAGTTTAATTCGGGTATATTTCGCCTTTTCTGGAACGTGAATATGTCCACCTCCCCTGCCATTGTTTATGGGTTGGACTTGGATGAGCTACCTGAAAATACTGAGAGAATGTAACGGTGACGACGTGCAAGCAGGACCGTAATGTCCTTAGGCTATAAGGAAGTCCGAGATTAAAATACACCTTTCCACTGTCATTTCAAAACGTATACATACAAGTCTGCATTGAAATGTTGGTCTACTGTGTGCTGCACTTCCTCCTTGGCGCACTGGTTAATAGGAAGTGGATTCAAAAAATAAAGTCAGGATAACGGATTAGTTTCGCGTGCGCACGAGAAAGGAACCCGTTTGCCTGACTTTATTTTTTTTCTCATAATTTTTTTTTATGTCCCTTAAACCGTTATCCTGACTTTTTTTTAAGATACTTTGTCGTGCGCACGCGAATAGATACAAACCCGTTATCCTGACTTTTTTTTTCTCTCTCTGTTTTTTTTTGTTGTCTTCCCATGTCCCTTTAGGGGCTCCGTAAAAGAGTGCTGCAGTGTTGACGTATTTCTGTAGGCAGACCCAGAAGTTAGTCACAACACATCGCTTTGCTTACAGAATCGCAATACTTCGCAAAAACTGAAATGGTTGAACCTCTATCACTATACGTTTCTTAAAATCATGTGCTTTCCAATACACACCCTGCTATCAACAGCAAATAAGCCCATCTATTTTCAGATGGCATTTGTCAATGCATGAGTAATTTTGTGTACAGAATTCATGCACTATAATAAGCCTTTTCTCAGGGCACGCATTGGAACATGATGCCTGGTGGTTGAGCTGCTTCAGAGTCTGGTCCTGGGACACAGCGCTCATTAATGTTATCTGTCCCATCTGCACTGCCCCTGTTATAGCAGGTCCAGAATCACTCTCTCATTGACTGTAGCGGCTAATCAAATACATTTGGCCCAAGTTGCGCCCAATGACATGGCCAAAGGTATGTGAATGTTAGCTTATTTGTGCAAGAAACATTGCCTCATAAGAATGGGGTGTTCATGGGTAAATGAAGACTTGTAGAATGTAAGACGCATTGAGGGGTCGTAAAGACTGGATAGAGCGCTATATAAACGCAGTCCGTTTCGTATTTGAATGATTCAAAGTACATTTCCTCAGGAAAATCTCAAATGTTCCTGTCAGAAGTATGTACTCTGTGTTTCTTCCATGTGCATCCCGTTTTTCTTGGCATCCTGATGTGCTATTGTCACGGCTTCATCTGAGAGGCTCTGTGATCTCTCTGAATGTAACAGGAGATGTGTTTACTCCTTTCCTGGCACTTTACATCACACTGATTGAAGAGCGCGGCCGAAGACTCAGACTTTGTTCTGGTTCTTGCACAATATATGAATAATATTAATTGTGACAGCTAACCCAAAAAAAAAGAATGTCCGCCAGTGGCTCAGTAAGTAGGGGCTTGGACTGGGAGCCGTAGGGTCGCCGGTTCAAGTCCCCGACCAGACCTAAAAATCGAGTGTGGCCTGCTACTTGGAGAGGTCCCAGGTCACCTCCTGCCCTGCCATGCTGCCCTTGAGCAAGGCACCGGACAACCCCCTCACACTCCCATTGCTCCCTGGGCGCTGTACAATAGCTGCCCACTGCTCCTAGTGCTAGACTCCTGGTACTAGGATGGGTTAAAAGCAGAGAACACATGTCACTGTGTGCTGTGTGCTCTGCATGTTTCACCCCTCCCTATTCTATCTATTCTATTCAGAGAAGGCCGAACAAGTTGATTGATCTTGTCAGAGGATAAAACAAGTTCATTATATTTTTGAATATAAGCAGTGCTGCATATAAGCTGCAAGTATTTTTAAGCAATCGTTATGTCATGTGACATTTGAGTTCACAACATATCTCTTTTTCTGAAAGAATAAGAAGTTGGTTCAGAAAGTTTTAGCTTTAGTCTCTTTTCTGTGAATGTATTTTCTCACTTAAGGTTGTTTATCTCCAAGCTGCTCCATTGTTAAGAGCAGCACTGAAGAGGTGTTGTTCTCTGACATTAAACTTTCAATGCTGCCGTCATTCAGTTTAGGGAATATTACATTTTTAAAGCTCTGAGTCGTACAGGATCTTCTCGGCATGCCTTGCCCCAGTTTCTCCAGCAGCTGGAACTCAAATAACCCCACGCTGCTCCGTCATTTGTTTTTTCCCCGAGGTAGCCATGTGTGTCTCTCTATCAGGGTTGTGGCGTGTGTGTGTGTTTAGGAACTGCTGTCTGCCTCAACTGGCATCTATCTCTGACATATGTGCTCGCCTCTGTGCCTTTAAGAGGAGGGTCTGATATCCGTGTGTGTGTGTGTGTGGGTATTTCTCAAGCTGAGGAGGGGAGTGGTGGTGGTCTGGAATGAAACCTACAGCTTTAGGGGGAACACTGTGACTGAGTGTGGCTGAGGAAGAAGGTGGGGACAGACAGATAGGTGGACACACAGCCAGGAGGGCTTTTCATCACCACTGAAGGGACACAGAGTCAAAGAGTGCCAGTGGAAAGTTTAAAAGAAAGTTTAAAGAGAAAGGAAGTTGCCCTAACTCTGAGTACCAGGCCATGTCCATGCCCATGTTTGACCCGCGTCAGAGGCTGGCGGAGGAGCAGGACTATGTGCAAGCCTTTGAGAACGTCAGAGAAAAGTATAAAGGTAAAAACACCCGCCTCTTCTCCTCCTTAGTGGCTTTCATTGTGCATAACTGTGCATACTATGATGTAGCTTGAATTGGAGGTTTGGTGTGAGTTAGTGCATGCTCCAGTGACTCTAGTATGGTGTCTTACTCACCAGCCTTCATTGGTTTCATGGTGATTTGTCCTGTAGTAAGATGTCTCTATTATCTATATGACATATACATGTGGTCTGACTCCCAGGCATTGAATATTTCTTGTCCCTGTTATCCTGACAAAATAAATGCAATTCACAATATTATCCCAACAATCATAACAATATGCTCTAAACTCTAAAAGATTGCACTGAAATAAATTGAAATAATTAACCTTACAAATATGTTATTATTATTTTACGTCAGGATATTCACTACAATCTTGAGCATTCATTGCGATCAACTTACTGTGAGTGTTTTATAACGATCCACGATAAAATCGCATAATATATATATCCTAAAATAGCGTCCCGTCTCCACTGACAACTTTGAACAGAGCTGCTAGAGCCATCGTACAGTTCAGAATCAAATCTTTGTTATTATTATCGCTGGAGCAGCGTCACTTCATCCACGCTACATTTGAAACCATAGCTTCCTCTTTGGTGATCTGTAAGGGCGCCAAGACTCTCTGAGAGCAGGTGGATGAGCTTTGGCCTTCAGATCAAGCAATTCATAAACAAAGGAGTCCTAGTCTGTCTCCTCTTCTCTGAGCTGGCAGCCTCTTTGACATACAGGGGAATCACTGGCATTGTGGGCATAGAGAGGTGAGACATCTGGCCCTGGGTTGAATGGCACAGGTCCAACAGTGATAAGGACCACCAGCCAGCAAGGCGGCACATCAGAAGGACATTCACTTGATAATGTCCGGGTAAACCATCACTTTCAAGCCATGACTTGAAAGTGATTTTCATATTAGCAAGCAGACACAGAAAAGCCAGAAGCCTCAAGATGCTCCGACAGATCTTTTGCTTACCGGATTCATCATTCTGAATTTAACCAATGCAAAACCTGAGATGGAATCCTGACCTCTGTGGTTAGTTTCATACCTTTTGGACATAAGGAGGCCTTTAAAGTTCTACTGTTTTGAAATGCTTCTGTTGCAGGCGTGATCTCACTGACCCCTAAAAGAAAATAGCACTCAAAGACAGAAGTACAAAATGAAAGCCCTATGCGGTGGACCATCATTGCATATGTTAGGGCTGCACTCATTTCTGCAAATCATTGTGCAGACCTATATGCATGCTTGTTCATGTAAATGTCATTATTGATTACTGATTCATTTAAATAAAATGTATTTGCATTTGTAGACATAATTGTTTTCTAGTACTTTATGCACCAACTTATTTTTATTGGTGAATTAGGAGGAACAAAATATCAGGCTAGAACCATATTGAGTGTTTGACAAAGCGGCCTCTTGCCTTTTATGGGTCAAAGTGCAAGTAAAGGCAGGTGTACTACAACATCTGGAGGGGGTTTGGGCTATGACACAGGCTGACAGTAACAGCTGTGCTCTCCTATTCTGCTTGCCATTCATATACAGTAGTAGGACATCATTGGAAAGCAGCTGTTTAGAGTCACAAGTAGTTTGAATGCCTTTAAGTATGTCTGTGTGAATCAAAGCTATGCATTGTTGTTGAGAGGCAGCATGGATGTTCTAACATCTCTGGTTAAAAATAGGTTAGAAGTAAAAGCCTCCCTAAGGATAAACGGGCCTTGTCTTGTGTCTATGTTTGGAGCAGTAACCATCCATTCCCATTCGTCCTTCTCTTCCCATGCGGTTGCCCCCTGTGCATGTCACTGTGGGAAGAGCTCCTGCTGTGTAGCTCTGCTGGCAGCACTCTGCTGCTCCAGGCCTTCAGTCATATCATTCCTCCAGGGCAGTTGCATAAGTCTGCATGTGTGTGTGAACCGGAAAATGAAAGTATGGCCCCCTTAATACTGTAACTATGATGTGTCATAAGAACAGGCTGACACTAGAACGATTTCTCATTCATTTTAAGTTAAACTGCCAATTGTAGTTTCATTCAGGAATGAAAAATCAACCATAAATAACACTGAGCTTATATTTCTCATTTATTGTAAGCAGGTGTAATTATTAGTATAACTGCATGATTTAAATTGTTATTAGCGTGCTCTGCGGACATTGATGAATTCTCTTCTATTCTTAACACTGGTGAGAGATATCAGGTTCTTCCAAAGTATACCTCTTGTACAACTTGTATTAATCACTGGGGGGTTGAATATTTATTTCTAAACAAAATGGCCTCCCATTAGACGGGTTGTTAGTCTTGTCTTGTGAGGCCCATATGCATAAGATATCGCAACAGGTGGAAGTCCCTCGAGAATGATACAGTGTGTTTTGAGTGCAGCGCTGTGTTATAATAGTTACTGAACAGATCTATTCGTGTAAAACACGCAGCTCTGTAAATACTTACCGTATATATTTATCCCAGGAGTGTACTCTGTCAGGTTATTCTAGTTGAAAGACGGACTAAAATGACTTATGGCATTTAGCTCAATGAGATGTTGCTTAGGCAACCACAGTGACCTCGCCTCAGTGAAACTCAGAGGAGTTTGCAGTCTTTTTGGTTAGTCTGTGGTTTTTGAATACCCAAGAACTCCAATTTAAAGTCATTTACTTTTTCTCTATGTGTCTTAAAAATACATATTGAAGGCAGAAGACATTGCACACAAAATCAAACAGTGAAGCCACCTGAAAGGTGCATTCTTATGCTCATCATTCGCCTCTAACACACTTTTCTTTCTTTCCCTTCTTGCTCATGTGTGCTGTCAGATGAACTGTGACAGGTCAAACATCACAATGACAGCATCCTTGTTTTTCATGATCTCATCTTTGTGTGTGCTCTCTAAAGCGGAGCTCTTCGATTATATCTGTGTCCAGTGTCCCACTCCCACTTCTCAAACACTCTTAAATAAGCAAGTCCTCTGGGAAACCTGCAGCTACAACAGACCTTGTTTTTGCATTTACACACTGCAGTCTGTCTGTATGTATGTGTGTGTGTGTGTGTGTGTGTGTGTGTGTGTGTGTGTGTGTGTGTGTGTGTCTATACATACACACTTAACTTCTAAAAGGGCTGCGATAAGTTTGCCGCAGCTTCCACAGAGAACCCCCACCACTTTGCTTCCAGTACTTCCCTCCGATCGGTTTCATGCAACTCGATCTGGAATTCCAAAATAGCAATAGTCCCCCAGGTGTGCACGCATGCTGTGCACATATCAAATCGCTTGTATGCATGGATACTTAGGTTGACTTTGGGATTTGGTTGCAATAAAGTGCAGTTTTTTAAGCATCTATCAGATATATAGATTGTAGAGATAAAATCCTTATATATATATATATATATATATATATATATATATATATATGTATATATATATATGAAAATAAGAGACCAGAACAACTTTTATTCAGGTTTGTGTAAGGACTATAAATGCTGAGGATTGTCATTCATGGATATTCATTTGAAATTGAGGAGAATAATCGTATTGGCTTCCTTGCTGATAGTGAGAGTTATTTGAGAAACCGATAGAGTACTAGCTGGAGCCGGGTGATGGTTAACAACGGTAACAAGTTTAGTGGATAGTGATTTTCGTTTAGCGATGGTGACATGATGTCATGGGGGAAGTAGTCTTGTCTAAAGCCTAACGTTAGCCACAGATGTTATTCCTGCAATACTCCCAAATCAAATTGCAAATGGAGTCATTGCTTTTTGTTGCTGGATCCCTTGCAATGCTAACTTCCAGGTTGGCCGACACGTTATTTGCTGCACTCTATACTGTACACATATACATACGAGAGATTGGTGTCACAATGCAGACTTTTTATTGGCCAGGAACATTAAAGTTAATGCTCCTGGAGTTTGGCCATTATCTTAAGTTCTAGGTAGCAAATTAACATTATTGATCTTTGTTTATTCCCAAGGTGTTGTTGAACAATTCCTTTAAACAATATATTATTTTTACAGAAAGACCATGCTCCATAATCAAAAAGCTTTTTTTGGCTTCTAGACTGTAAAGTTTGATGGACTGGTGTAATTATGTGTAATCACTGCAGTCATTTATTATATATTTAAATGGTGTGTGTGTGTGTGTGTGTGTGTGTGTGTGTGTGTGTGTGTGTGTGTGTGTGTGTGTGTCTCGTCATGTCCTGTTACCCTCAATACTTTGAGCAACCTTTCAATTGACTGTTTGTGTTAAGCCCTGAAGAGCTGAGAGGCTCTTACAGTTAAATGACTCCTAATTTAAATTAGAAGGCCTCCTACTGCACGTCTGCTGTTAGCTAAACTGTCAATCATCTGCTGACATAATCTGATTAGTATCAACACGCAGTTTAATGTTGGATTAATCACATTACATGTTCATAGCAGTTGGAAACCAATAAACTAATACATCAGACTAAAGCTGTTGACAGCTTGGCAGGTTTTAATGGAAAATGTGGACGATTTTTGAGCAGCAGTTTTTCAGTCATCCATAATTCTTCGGCCTCTCTCGCCCCTGCAGGCTGTGTGTGTAGAGGCCAGACACTGGACATAATGAATACAGTGAATGCCACTTGTGTATCCTTCTATGGTCTCTCAGTTTGATGACCCCTGTTGAGAGAGGACATTCTCATATATTATCGCTCCACATAAATGCACACCTACACTCCAGCCACAGTGAGTGTACTGTAGATTACCCAGGATGCTGTGCTGCAGCAGGGTCCTCTCACCTGTCTGCTACTTCACATGAGTTTGTAAGATGACCTGTTTGCTCTCTGTTTGTTCACATGTGCAGCTGAGAACATGATGTGTGTGCTTGTGTATGAGTGATTGGACAGGACTGTATGACTGAACTGTTTTCAAAATATTGTACCTCCAAAGATGTTGCTTTTCTTAAACCAAGACAAATGCTTTGTTTTCATATTTTCTCCTACTTTGACTATTACTTATCAAATGAATTGCTTCTTTAAAATGGATCGTTTTGTACTATAAAATGAATGACTAATTACAAATACCTGTCACAGGTAACTTCTTCAAACTTTTGATATAAAGTGGTGCATTGATGACGTTTCTCTGTAAGCCCACCAGGACCTTGTTATCAGCGGGTGCAAAATGCCGCAGCAAGGCTCTTAACAGGCACACGGAAGTATGACCACATTTCCCCTGTTTTAGCTTCTCTCCACTGGCTGCCAATTTATTTTAGGATCCATTTTAAAATTCTTTTATTTACTTTTAAATCCCTAAAAGGCATGACCCCACCATACCTTACTGAGCTGCTACAGCATTACACGCCGAACCGCCCTCTCAGGTCAGCGGACCAACTGCTCCTGAATGTGCCTAAAACCAGGTCAAAGCTCAGAGGGGACCGTTGCTTCTCTGTAGCAGCTCCCAAATTGTGGAACGCTCTGCCCCTGGAGATCAGACAGGCCTCCACACTGCCTGCTTTTAAATCGCTTCTTAAAACCCACCTCTTCTCCTTAGCGTTTTAACATTTGGCGTTTTAACATCTTTCAGTGTTGCTTTTTTGCTTTTAAATTGTTTTTTGTTTTTACTTGTACTTGTTTTATGGTGTGTGAGCTGAGCTGTGTTACTTCTTTGTATGCTTTGTTTTATCTATTTGCCTGTACAGCACTTTGGTCTGGAGGTTTAAAGTGCTTTATAAATAAAGTTGTATTGTATTATTATTATTGTATCATCCCAAGGGTTTCCTCCACACGATTTCTCCATTGGATTTTGAAATATTACAGAAATTAAACTGTTACATCTTTTGGCAAAAACACGATTATGATACTTTCAGGTTTTGTTCCGCAGGATAATCTCCACAAATTGACAGCACTTTGTGATTTTGGAAGGCAAATGTAATCGCCAGATAAATGAACTGCATCAAGAAGATTTTTTTTAAATGTTAAAGTTAAAAGCATCAATCTGCTGCACTTTGAGAACAAAATTAGGGACTAAATCTATGGATACATCTCTCAACAACACCCATATGAAACAGAACTGTAAACAGATTTACTTTTTCTTTATGCATATTTTACAAATCACTCCCCTTTTAAACTGTATTATTGTGTTACTGTCCTATAGTATGAGTTGGAATCATGTCATACCTGTTATTCTCTTGTAACAGGTATGATCATATAAAGGTGTGCCTTGGAAATACTTATTTACATAAATGATTACCAAACCGTTTGAGAGCCACTACTTAGACTAAAGTGAACTATCTAAACACTCAGTCCTTTACCTCACTGAGCTGTAGTTATCAGCCTCTCAGTCTGACTGGAGAGGACTCTCCTCCACCTCTTTAATAACAGCGCCTTATATCCGGGTGCTAGTGGAGCACGCTTGTGAACTCTTAGCGACGGAGCCTCGCAGCGTGGAAACTGGCGCACATAATTTTACAACTAAAGACACAGCTACACAAAAAACGCAGCATGTGTAGGGCTCTGAGAATCTGCCTTGGTACAAAGTAGCAGTGAAAACATGGTACGGAGTTTCATTGCTTTGGGCATTCTCTCAATAAGCAAGTGGAATGGATTTGATAATGAAGCACTGACACAGCGCTCTACAACGAGTGGCGAGTGGATAGACCGATTCACGGACTTTCTGCATAGTAAAAGTGGGGGGTCTAAACTAATTATTTTAAAAGGTGGGGGAGACTTGTCCCACCCTCATATAATGGCTGCGACGCCCATGCATAACGGGCTAGTATGCACTGAGAAATGATCGACAATAGCCATGAGAACATTCAGAAATGAAACAAAGGCCACAGTAAAGAACCTGATTGTGATTTGTAAGGGATCCAATAGTACACTTCATACTGACACCACCAACACCTTAACTTCAGCAGTGGATCCAAACGTATACGGAGCTTTTCAATCAGGGTAGATATATTGACCCTGATGGCGGAAAGTCTTTATATTGTTTCTGCAGTAAGACCAGTTTGGCCATCGTGCCATTTCATCTGGCAGTATTGTGTTCTTCACATTCATTCACTGGGAAAAAACCCTTTTGATGGTTGATGACATCAAGATGTGATTAGTTGATTTACTGTGTCTCTGGTTCTTTCTCTGGAACAATTTCAAGTCTGCAGAGAAGTGCAAACCATGAACCATGTCAAGGGAACTCTGCCTGGAGAGGACGGAGTAGAGCTTCTGTAATTGAGATGGGATTTGTGTTAGAGTGGAGGATTACCGTCTTCCCAAAACCAGGGAGCCAATAACAGCTGACAGTAATTATGCTACCAGACTATAACAGCACGACAAGTTATTTTAATCTCAAACTCTATCAGAAAAGATCAACCAAATCACATGGTCTTCCTCATACCTTTGTTTAGATGTGGTAGGAAGCCATCCATCCATCTTCTTCCGCTTATCCGTGGTCGGGTCGCGGGGGTAGCAGTTCCAGCAGAGAGCCCCAAACTTCCTTTTCCCTGGCGACATCAACCAGTTTTTAATTATGATTTGACATATTATATGTCATTAATTGTTTTTTAATTTTCGATTATAGTTGTGTATCTTTTTTGATGTAGCATATTCAACTAGAAAATGTAGTGAACTGTTTTAGAGTCAGAGCTGTGTTAACAATACTGTTGCTAAGGGCAATTAGAACAGGTAACTACCGTATCTCATGTGGTGAATCCCTATTATAATACATCCATCTATTCCTGCTGTCTGTTTTACAGTTTTACAGAGTCTCAAGAGAAAGAAACAAGTAGAAAGAGTTTTTAACGATTAACCTCAGGTGATTAAACAGTTTGAAGTCAGTGTTTACTTTCCCACAGTGTTTGGAGTAGTGGGGTGGTATTGACTGACACTATGAAAGGATGCCTTTCTAATCTGCCTGTGAGGGTGATGTCACCGGCAGAGAAATAGTGTCTGGTCGCTGGGACATTTCAGTTTCCAGGATACATTCAGATGCAAACTGTCATTTTATCCTGCCACAGTGCTCTGTGCGGTTACACTATAAAAGATTGGGAGTAGCTAGAAATATAGACCACATTGAGTGATTGTACTCTGAGCCTTCTTTATGCCCACATGTGTCGATTGTGTGTATTGATTCATTTACTCAAGTGCCCCCTTTTAACCCTAGCCTGGGTATTACTGTGTAGTATGAGGATACACAGAGACCCTGGCCTCATGCTGGTCTTTGGGGGTAGAACAATGGTGCCAACACCCTGGTTCTGGCTTGCTTCAATAAGCCAGACTAATGCCAGGAATGTCAGTAGTGAGCTAGCTGGCATGTACTCCAATTTTCAGCAGAGTGCCTGAGTTTTGGGAAGCTCTGCTGCCTGTCTTTTCCAAGAAACCCTGCCCAGAGCTACTGCTTAACCCTCTCTCGTTATAGCAGGAACTATGAGCTGTGGATCTGTAATTGTTATTCAACAATAACAACATTTATATGGATTTGGTCTCACCTGGTTAAACTTATCTTAAAGGCTGAGAATGAATGAACTTGCATCTTCCTGTAGGCTATAAGGGTCCCAGTAGCTCGTTCTGTAGATCTTGCTGGTTGAAGTCCCAGCTGTTAAGTAATGCTGAAGTGCCTGTGAGCAAGGCAGCGGGCCCTCACACTGCTCCCTTGGAGCTGTTTGTAATCGCCTCCCACAAGTCCTAACACTAGGATGACTTTAAAGCAGAATCCTCTTGAACATGTCTCCGCTGTGGGACTTCTAAAGGATGAATGATTCTATTCAAATATTCAACTTTAGATGCAATGCATATATTTATTTTCTTAAGTCGAAATGTTCAAGGTTCATTGTGGTCAAAGTAAAAACAAGACTGACAAGTTAACAGTAAAACAAGGTTTAAAACACTGCACACATGAGTCACCCAGTGCTTGATGTTGCGAGAGTATTGTACGAAGTATTGTGCATATTCTTTCTTCTGGATTCACGTCTTTCAATGGTTACAGTTCAACTATCCACACAGAATGTTTGTTTTCTTTTGGTAATAAACTGTTCCTCTGGCTGACCCTAGAACAGCCTCTAGCGGATATCTGTCAGTGCTACAGAGGGTAAAGAGGCAGCCTGAATGTGTGTCTTTAGAAGTGGTAGATCTGAGGGATAGTGGGCCTCACCATACATTTTTCATCTTGACACAGTTAGTGCATTCCTCCTGTGTTGGTGTACACACTGACACTGTTAAGTGTTCTCTTTCTTCTGTCTGAAAGTCACACGCACACACACGCACAGGTACACGCACACACGCACGCACACGCACACGTTACCCTCTAGTTGCTCTCTTAAACCTTCTGCAATAGTGAATGTCAGCATCTGGTTCTTACAGTATGGCCCCTTTTCCGGCACGTTGTTATGTGTCATGCATTTCAGTGGATATACTGTATAGTAATTAAAATCAACCGGGATTTGGACAATTATAATCATTTATTTACATATAAAATACACAAATAATATGCTCTCCTCAAAGCCACAATAGTCAAGTAATTTTTAGGCACTTAATTCAAGCTCAACTGAAACAAAGGAACTCACCGAAACCATCTTTTTGAGTCTTTCTACTGTTCCAACACTGACTCTGGTTTCTGCCAGTTAGCAGGATTGGGGGAATGTGGTTTACGCACCTCAACACCTCATCAGACATCACCCAGTAAAAAAGAGGAACCCAACTTGATTGTAGCTACTTTAATGTGATGACCTATTCTAGAGTTGGCCTCACAGGGATTTCATGCTGACACTAAAGATGAAGAAACGTTCTATTATTTGTGTCCATCAGAACTTTCTTCTTGTGTCATTTTGCTTATAAACTGTTGAATTTGCCCTTTTGTATGTGTGAGAGGAGCAGGGAGTGGTAATCGTAAACAGGTTATTTTTAACTCCCTGACTAGACTAGGTTGTTGTCTGTTTATATATGTGTGTCGATGGGCTGCACAAACTGTTCTTGGAGTTTGATATCGCTTTAATGAATCTAGACAGCACTGGAAGGCACCAACAGTAACACCTCCTCCCCCAAATAGTGGCTGAGAATGGTACACCACTACAAAGTGTCCTGGTACTACTCCAACTTCTAATAGTGGGAATGGGCACATCCCTGAGAGGGGTGCAGGGGGTGTATCAGGTCCTCTGATTAAGAGAAATGAGACTTTTAACTGTGTCTCAGATTGAGTTCCGACACAGTAGTACTGAACAGCTGCGTGAAAAGAGAAACATAAACTCACCCCGGTGTGGAGTCATGTGGCCTACCATGGCACATGGTGACATTTAGCAACAAAACTTCATTTTGTCTGTCTTTTAAAATTCTACAATTGCATTATGGCCTTTTATCATGTTTTTTTAACTGATTCAAAGAATAGAAATTGCACCCAAACTTAATTTAGCAGTGTCTAGTGATGGGACAGATATAACACGGTTTTATTTGCCAATGTATCAGATGGCTTACACTTCCTCTCTGATAGTTGGCATCAATGCCTGTATTCTGAACGTACCAAGATATAAATATTGTGCCTTAGAGTCTTCTTTTTTTACAGTTGTATGAACTAAGGTAAACATGAATCAGTTAATACTTTATATACATATAAAACATTTACACCTTCTTTTCCTATCACTAATGATAGTATGTTTAAACAAATATTTTTTTGTAGACAAGTTGATGTTTCAGGTGTGGCCTGACAGCTACTGCCTAATGTTTTCCATCATTGGTCATCACCTGGGGGCCTTTGGTGTGAAGCCCTTCACCCTACTCTTTACTGCAGCTGTATTTTCTTCACCTCTCTTCACACAGCACTGATCTCAGCAGGGCGGCCCCTAAAGTCAGAAATCACAGAAAGCGGCTCTAGGGCCATTTAGAGCAAACCTAGATCCAATCACAGTGCATCACCTCGGAGTAAATGCAGAGTTTGGGGGAACAAAGGGATTAAATGCAACTATTTGTATTGAACAGCAAAGTGGTATAACAAAAGCAAGAACAATAGCCCCTTCGTACAGCACACACTTTGACTTGTTATCTAAATAATAACATTAAAGAATGTTGCTGTATTCCGTTCCAGCCCTTCCAGGGCTCACTGGCACTGAGACAGCCACACCTAAATGGAGAACATCCATCAGCTCTGTGTCAAAATGTCTGCTCTCAGGAAGGTTGGTTGTATCATCCCAGCATTTTTTTAAATTCACAGTTTTACTGAAAGAATGTACATTGGTCAAAAGAGTCATGTTTGCATGGCATTGCTTTCTCCCAGGTTGTTTACTGCCTGAAAAGTGGTCTACCAAGAATTGTAATACAAAGGCTCATAAGGGCTGATTCTGACGTGAAGGGCCATTATTGGTTTTAGGAATTGCCCTTCCCAGGAGTATGGCTTTGAGAGAAGTGTGTCTGAGAGCCTCACATTGGGGAATAACAGACCTCTGTTCGTCACAACAAAGTGAAATATTTGATTAAACAGTATAAATAGGAAAAGACTGCATGTTTTGTTCTTTTATAGTATTGAGGAAGTAGACGCAAAGGAACATTTGGATAATTGAATCAAGTTTGATTGTCTCTTTACAGTAAATAAATATATCCCAAACTTAATATTGAAATCTGAGGGGCTGTTGTCGTCATTTGAAGCGTTAATCTCTCCCCATTCCTCACCCACAGAAACAGTAGTCAGTGTTCATCTCCTCCCTGCTGCTGCTGTAGCTGCCTGAAACTGGATCTGTGCCGACAAGCATTCATTGATTGTGTGTGGATTGGTAAAGGAGTCATTACAGCCCTCCTGAATCATTTCTCGACTATAGCACAAGACTGTGCTATAGTCCACGGCTGAACATATATCAGTAGTGTAATGCAATTTGCAATAGAGGTGTTTTAAATTGATACTTCGGTCTTACTCACACTTGAAGTATTTATTTGGCAGCTGATTGGGCAGGATGAATAATTACTGTGCGAGGTCAGAGGCAGGCTGTTGAATTCAGCATCACGCTGTTAGAAAAAAAGAAACAGTAGGATCACGTAAAGTTGAAAAAACTAGCTGAATTTGCAAGTTGAACATCTACGATGGAAAAACTTGCTTTTGTATCTGAAGAATTTATATATAGATAATTTGCCCCCAATTATTTTGTAATGCCTGTTTTATGTTTCTTGCAAAGGAGGCCTGGTTTAGTTTCAGGACATATTTAAATGCTGTTATTGCGATTTACTGTCTGTGATGGGTTTGCAGGCCAAGTGAAATATTTCAGCTATTTATCTTTTATAATAAAAATCAGCTGTTAAAGTTATGCTCTTTGGATCAGGAGAACATTTCAGACAGGTAGTCAGAAGTTGAACATAGCAATGTTTATTGAATTGTAATGGATGCTCTTTAAAACCTTTGCACTCAAGATGTCTCGCCACGGAACGATTCATTAGGAAGAAGACGAACCATGAGCAGGAAATGGCATTGACTCTGAAACTTGAACCGGTGTGGAGCTGTGGCCCTGAAGCACGGGACCACATGAACATCTGTCCTTTGGGAGTGTGGAATGAATCAGATCACATGAGGTAGCTGTAGCTGATATTGTGGGATTCTTCTTTATTCCAGAACATAAGCCTATTTAGAGGACACTCACCTACATGTGCACACCCGTCACCACATGAACTCCCTTGTGTTTGTATAATATTTTTATAAATATGTTCATTTTTTTGGTGCCTTTCTTGCTTTACATTTTAATAACTCATGATATTATTTTATCTGTTTATCGCACATTTCTATTTCCTATGTTTATAAAAAAATATATATATACTTACTTATTTCTATAGTGGAACAACTTTCACAAAACCAAATTTCCCGCGAAAAAGAACGATTTTCTGCTTCTGATACATTTAATGTAAATCACGCTTTTCAAAATTGCACAATAATTCGTGAAATGATGAAACTCCATCCCAGTTCCAGTGAACTCCATGAAACTATTTTGTTAAGTTTAATGAAAAAGATTAAGGTTAATGTTTAAAAAATGACTCCGTAACGTCACATGACAACCTCCTATGGCATGTTGCAGCATTGTCGTCAAAAACAACTTTGGTTTCACACGGGAATCAAACAGTGGTTAAAGTCCAGCGCTTGACATTCAACGTATTCCGTATGATGCCAATGTTTTCTCATGACTCAAGGCTGACACATGAATAGTTTGTCCTATTCAAACCAAACAGCTCACATACACCTGCACGATCCTCACGTCTACACTGAACAGACACAAATACACCATGAGTTATTCTCAGCTTCATCAGCCTGAATGAAACGGCTGACTCACCCTCTCCTTTCTCCATATAACAAAGTATAATCCTATTACCAAAATGTGCTGATTTAGACGAGGTTCTGTGGATTGTGTTTTCAGTTACTCATGGATTTTCCCCTGTAGTTGAGCTGGCTTTCCTCATAATCCTTTTCCAGACTGCTGTGTCATCTTGCATTGACACATCAGTTTCTAAAAGTAGAAACAAATCATATTTGTATCGATCTAGCTTGACTTTATGACATTAGCTATGACAAAGATAACTGTTGGCTTTAAAGGGGCGCTCTTGTGCTCATTTTCAGATTTCATATTCAGATTGTATCCCTCTACTACCGGGACATGTCTCCATGCTCTAATGTTCAAAAAGCTCTTTATTGTTCTCAAACTGCCTGTGCTGCAGCGCCTCTTTTCACCCTCTGTCTGATACCAGAGCCCAGTCTGCTCTGATTGGTTAGCTGGCTGGCTCTGTTGTGATTGGTTAACTGCTTAGAGATGTCCCGCCCCTTAGCCTATCACTTACAATGTGTCGGAGTGCTACCCAATCGAAGCGTGTGTTACATACTGTGGTCACTGTGTTAGGGAACTAAACAAAGGAGTCACATGGAGTTTCGGGGGGGGGGGGGGGCCGTTTTAATATTAGGCACTAGCAGATCATATTGGACACTTTTATGCTGATCCTTTTTAATAAAATAATTTACTTAGTTAAATTCTGCCAACTAGGTATTCTGAGTTTCACATACTGCACACACGTATTGTTATATGTTTTCCACTTCTGGTCAAAGTCTTAAATGTAGAGGCTGTCAATTTATTTATACTTCGACAGCATAGCAATTTCAGTATTGCTGACTTCAGACACGACACAGCAGAGTGCCAGCCAGTCTTTGGAGGATTGAAGAGACTGCTGAGTCAAAGGCAGCATAACCTTCATCTTCTAAAATAACACTGTCGAGGCTCTAACAATGTAAACCTTTATTTTTGTATTTTTACCGCTGGATTGGATCGTTTGCTTTTTTTTTAACACACTCAATTTAAAATGTGTGTAATTTGAAGTTCTCATTAGCTGTCATGGGAATGTAATTAAATCTATCTCAAAGTGCCATCATTTCATTTAATTCTGATTGCAAAGTTTAGTTAACTAAAAAAGTGCTGTGTCATCTGAGCCCCTCCCTGAGATCCGAGGTATCCTCTGCAGCGCTTTTCATTCAAATAGAAAGGCTTTTACTTTTATAGGGGGATGTAATGCTGAGTCACTGACACCATTGTCCTGAGGGAGAAGGAAACGTCCCTTACCCTGATTTTATACTTTTTATTTGAACAGATATCTAGTTTTATAACACCACATGTCAAAGTAAACTGTTTATTTGTGTCTCCTAGAGACCTATAGAGTAATATGTTATCTGGGAATGAACATGAACACTTCTCATACAGCACCTCCTACAGTTAAATCTGTCATCATTTCACACTCTGCATTGGCTGCTTCCCTTCAGCTGTACACACTGTTGTGATGTGATGGAGCAACCTGACTGTTATTGGTTAAGGCGCTTCCCTGAGCACCACAAGGATGGGACGGGACAACATCAGGGAGGGGTGAGACTGAGGTGGGAGAGAAAGGAGGGAGCTCCTTCCTTTCACAATTTCTCTGCTGACAGTGAATGTGTGCAAGCCGGCAGGAGAGAGAGGGAGAACAAAAACACTAAGCTGCCAACTTCTGTGGCAGCAGCGGAGCGGAGAGAGGGAGAAACAGCCTGCAGTTAGCGGAGAGACGTTAGCATCCTCAAGCCTGGTGTTTCAGAGCTGACTCGTCAGTTTGCAGACACAGTGAGCATGGACCCTGGAAGATCTATCCAGCATGAGATCAGCTCTCTAAAAGGTACTCCTCACGCCTTTTTCAATATCTAGCGTATTCTGGACTGCCATGTTTTCCCAAGATGGTGAGGATGTCCTCGTCGTTTTGGAAAAAGTTCAGTTTTGAAGGGTTTCAGGACTGTCGGGTAAAATGGAGGTATCATAATCCTCTGTTCTGTTGTCAGACATGCTCTTTGTGGATGAAGAGCTTTTGTTCTTCTTTGTGTCCAGGCATGAGCAGAGGGATCAGGGGTCAGGGGCAATGATTGTGCAGAGAGGATGTGTTTTACAAGCTGTGGGTGCTGCTGCTGCTGCTGCATGCGGCACAGTGATTGCGTCTGCGCCGGGTGATGCAGAGTGACTGCTGCTGCATCACCGCGGTAACAGCAGGGATACGGCCGTGCTTTGCCCTGCCCCTCAGTCAGAGATAAGAGTGTTCAGCCTGGTAAGAGGACAACATCTGCAGGAAATATGTTTACATCTGTTCTGCTGCTCGTCAGGCTGCAGCTTGGTTAGATGTTTCCTACATCTAGTGTTTACATCAGCAGTGTGCTCCTCCCACTTCTCTCCTTATCCCACGACCTACATGTATCAGAATCCAGTTATACAATCCTTTTCAGTCTCATTTCTTGCAGCTAGTTCTCCATTCGGGCTTGATATTAAAGCTCAATACTATTGACCGCAATATGTCTCTGACAACAATCAGAAACGTTCCAATGCACGATCAGTTTCACAAGCATTTTTAACAGGTATTTAATGAGATTGGAGCCGCAACTCAGTTTTATTATCAAATTAGTTTGGCAATTGTTGTTTAGATGAATTGTCTAAAATGTCAAAAAAGTGAAAGAATCCTCATTACTATATCTCCAATGTTACTTCAGGTGCCTTGTTTTATCTGACCACAAGTCCAGAACCAAAAATATTTAGTTTAATTGGATATAAAACAGCAAAACAGCAGTTTTGTCATTGATCCCTTAATCATTTCAACCTATATGTTCTATTACTAGATAACATTGTTGCACATTTCAGACACTTTTTATTTACTTATAGGGAAGGGACTTACTATTTGAGACCTTTGGCTTGTTTTTTTAATAAAAATGTTGATCCTGTTCAAATTAAGAAAGTATTGTCTAAAACTCTGGTATCATACTTTTTCTAATAATACCCAACCCTTTTCTCCAGGGTTTGGTATTATGGTGTGTTGCTTGACTTGCAAAGTAAGGCCAATTCTGTTTTGAATCAAACTCTTAGTCTTATTATTGGCATGCACCCAACTGTGTGGATATTCTGAGTAAGTTCTGTCCCTAAGGCCTCTTAAATATACTCACATACTGCTCCTCTCCTTCCATCTATATTCCATGCCCTGCAGGCACCACTGTCTGCATGGTTGGTATATCCAGACTAAGTTATTAAGATGTTCAGGTCATTGAGAGTGTGCTTCATTTACTGTGTGTCTGTGAATCAATGTTCAGCATACTGTATATGCACATATCTCACTAAGTAAAGGATTCACAGCACACTGACTGACAATTATAGTGACAGAAAGCCTCAAATTTGAGGCGACAGAACCCAACCCAACTAGTGAGAGCCAAAAGGAGTGGAAAAAAAAGCTGTTCTGTGTGGACTTTTCTTTTTTTTTGGAGTATTTTGGCGAAATGTGGTCAGATTTGGAGCAGCTTCCAGGATGGCATGGGCCTTTAAATGATCCTGGAGAGGGATCTAAAGAAGTCCTCCTCACTCAGACAGGCTGAGAATGTTTTCCACAGAGCTCCTTGGACAAAAGCTCCCTCGCTTCACTGAGCACTCCCAAAGGAGTTCCTTAATATGTTAAACACTGCTGCTTACTTAGTGAAGCTCACTTCATTTGTAAGCATGTCGTCACCTCAAGACCATTGCTCCCATTGTGCGCTCTTGTCAGCTACTTCCAGGCACTTGGTACAGAATCAGCGCTTTGACACAAGAGCCTGTTGATGCTCTCCTGTGTGTGTTGGGACCCTATGGTTGGGACCAAGCGGCAAACTCTGGGGAAGAGCCGGGACGCCAATACGGAAGTGCCACACACTGCAGTTCATATATTGGCCGATAGGGACTGGCTGCAGAAAGGAGCAATTTCCATAGACCCCCATGTTAAAATGCCCAACTTTACAGCAGAAAAAAAACATGTTTCTACCCATGGATGCAACAAATATTATTATGAATATAGTTAGATTCCACCTTCATGATTATGAATCTGTGAGTGAATTGTTTTCTAACACAACCCTTTTATTTATATTTGGTCTTAAAGTTTTTGGATAAATTAGGGCGTGGTCACATTGAGTGACAGCTCTGTAAAGTGACTGCTGCTGTTAGCTTCTTGTCTCTCTGCTAGCTGCTCCGTGAAGCTACAGGCACTCTGCCTGCTCAGCTCATCCAGGGAACACAACTTGAAGCCGGCCGTGGTTGTTTGTTCTTCATGCTTATATATTGGACTATTGTGACTCGCTCTGCGGTTGAAACAGACGGTGCACGCATGCGGTTTTACGGTAAGTGAAAATCGAGTACTTATTTATGTGTTAATGATTTTAATCTGCTACGTAATGAATGTTAAGGCTTGGTTTAGTGTGTAAGCGAGTGGTAGCTACATTGGTGCTAACGATGCTAATCGTAGCCTACAAGTTGAAACCATAGACTGTATATATAAAGGTTAAAACGAAATAGACAAGTGTTAAGCGTTAAGTGGGATAATACTGTAGAACAAACAGCTTCTGTTTGAGGTTGATAAAATAAGGTCATCCTTGTAACTTAGAGAGATATTTTATTATGTAGGTAGGAACTGTATGCATCGCTAAGGTTAATTTAAATTGGCTAAGCTCAAGTATGTAGACAAGCTAACGTCGAAGTAGTGTATGTGAAATCAACCTCACAATAAGATGTGTGTATATTACAATTATTAATGTCATATTTCAAGAAGATTACTTAGATATTACAATATGGTTGGTTGAGCTGGAGTTCATTATTGAGCTTACACGTTAACGTCAGTCATCTGAAGAACGAACCCAAACCTTGTTGTTTTTATTAATTGCATTACCAAATGGGTATCAACTAAACAGTAAGCATTGGTAACACAACTTCCAAAGTTACAGTAAAATAAAAAGGACCCTGACTCAGACAATACACAATCCAACATGTTCAACAGAAGAGAATCAGTTATATTGTTTGTACACATGGTACTTCACATATATATCTGTTTGTTTAAGGTGTCCAGGTGATGCAGACAGGCTGGACCAGAGAGTGAGAGACAGAACTGGACTCCTCACAGCAGTGAACTTCAGCACAGGTACAAAGACTCTTTTTTCATACTGTACAAAGAGTCAAGAAAGATATTGGTTTAAATAAATGAAGTATTGACTTTAATACACTGATATGTATTCCATTAAACAATACTAAATACTAGATCACCTACACATCAGTTAAGTTGAGGGGTTTTTCCATGCAAAAAGTTACATTTTAGATATTTAGCAATTTGACTTTGTCAGCTTTCTAATTTAATGTATTGAAGGCAAAGCTATTTAACACATAGTGAGAACTGCTACTATTTATCTCTCAATATTGTCTGTAAAAAACGTGGTAAAAGTTATTCTTTCTGTGAGACAACAGAGCAAGCTTCTACAGTTGCACTACGTTTTGTAACAGTTAAATATTATTTTGATAATAACATATATTTCAATGTTGATGAACTTCATTCTGTTCATTCATAATCTGATTGTCTTTGTAGCTCACTGTTGAAATAAAAAAAGACATTACAATTACAAAGTAATTATATCTGCAGCCCCTAAACACACAAACACACCTCTTTCATAAATAACACACTTGTTCTGCAATAATATGTTTTATGTTTCCTGTCATTTTTGTTAGGAAAGGACATGCCTGAAAGACATGACATTTTCTCCTTATCTGAGGGTCAAGAAGAACATCCAAGAGGAACATTAAAAGCTGATGCTATGAGATTTTAAGACCAGTACAGGACATTCACTAAGAAACTACTTTTATTGTGAAAACAGTCAGCTGATCGAATGCACCTATTTCCACATCAACACTCCATCAGCTGATTATTTCTATGTGCCTCACTTTATGAGCTTCACATCACCTGTGCCTTGTACCGCAGAGTTTGCAACGTCACAAATAAATGGGGCCAATCTTCAGTCAGGTGTGAATGCGTAATCTAACATTTTCAGTAAAATAATGGACAAAAGGAGTGCAAATACAATTTATTGAAATGTGAACCAAAACTTAATCAAACATGTTTTAAATAAAAAGCACATATGGACAGAAGGTGTAAACCTATTAAATGTATAAGTAAACACATTTAGTCAAATAACGTGACAGACTAGGCCTGTGCAGTTGGTATCAGCTTTGCCCAGCATGGGCTCCTCCATCAGGCCTGGTCCTCCTTGCAGAGGAAAGACCCTCAGTCCTCTCCAAACCAACAGACAGGACGTCCATCACATGGAGGTTTCTCCCTGAAGTCTCTGCAGCTCTCTGGACACCACGCTGTCTCAATCCATCCACACTGAATATGAGAGGGGGAAAATGAAAATAATAAATGCTTTAGACAATACAAAATATAAAGTTGAGTTGCTCAGTTTTTTTTAGATTGTCAATACTATTACTGTATAACTAATATCTCAGGTTAAGAGGCACATTCAAATAAAGATTGGTCTTTAAATACATTTTGTCTTTTGAATTGTTTGTCTAAAGTCAAGGATCTAGAACTGGTACTTAGTTGTAATGATACAGTCTGGTTATTATGCTGTTTGGAGGAGGCCTCACAGGTAAGAGCACTAAGTAGCTACCATCACATGTACCTTAGCTTGACTTAAATGTATTAAACGTATAATTAAGTGATATCAAAATATAAATAACTAATGTCATGCAAACATATTAATATTTGCTTGATTCCAGTGTTGAATTTAGCACAATTGCATACAAACGTTAAGGGATTTTAAGATTCTGAAGTATTATGCTAAAAACTCAATAACTTCGATTATTATTTATAGTTTTGCTGAATAGTTTCATGTCCGCTTACCTTAGAAACGTAAAATGCCACGGCAGTGTGCAGATGGGGAGCATGTTAGCTTAGCTTGGTAGCTTCAGCTAGCTCTGGAACTTCCAGCTCGGTGGCAGCAGGTCCCACCTCGGCTCCGCCTCTTTGCCCTTATTTGGATCAGGCTGGAGCAGGCGGGAGTTGAACTCTGACTTCACTGTCGAGCCGTTAGTGGCCGACTCCGCCTACTAAGGGCTTCTCGGCAACTCTGCAGAATTCTATGGGTGACGTCACGGACCCTACGTCCATTTATATATATACAGTCTATGGTTGGGACAAGCGGGGCCACTTTTGACACATGGCTTTGATGACTCATTCCTGTAGAGTTCACCCTTTAAAACATCTTGATATTCTTCTCACTTTAACCCTGGTCTACCAGACAGCTTTGGGTTCTTGACCTAGATATTTCTGAGCTCATTTAAGGCTTATGCAGATCTCTGAAAAAGGGCCAAAGAGCTGAATTTGCTGAACTAACAATGAACTCATTTTTGTTACCGGGGTCATTCAGCTGATCCTTTGTCACTCCAACTTATTACATTGCATTTAGCTATTTCCAGGCACTTTTTACAGAATCAGCGCTTTGACACAAGACACTTATCATTGTAACTCAATCTTGAAAATGACTCGGTTAATAATTTCGCAACGATGTCATCACTATCACTGACATGAGCCATCATGAACGAAATCTATCGATTTATGATTAGAAAATATTAAAAATATATTTCAAATATAATTGTTTAGAATATCTTAGGCTCTCATAGAGGGCCTAGAGGGCCTGATGGCTCGCCACTGATGGAAGCTTTTCTTTCTTATTTACTTTCTTACTTAACTCTGAAAATGTATTTTCTTTTGTTTAGCATTCTTCTGTTTCTTACCTGATTTCTGCATTGTTTTATCTCCAACTTCTCCAACTCAACAGTGCACTACTGTGAGTGATGCTTCCTGTATGTTATATGCCTGCTTGAAAGTTGGGCCTTTCAAGCAGTGCAGGTTCAAACCAGCCATATCCAGTTAAAAGGAAAGTCAGGGCAGGGGTTAGTGCTCTTGACCTCTGGTGGTTTAGTGTTTCAGACGTACGTGTCAAAGTGGTTTCCTGACAGTGGCAGGTTGTGTTTTGCAGAGCTACTTCAATATTTCACACAGATACTCAGAAAGTAATTGATTAATTATAACACTTAAAAGAAGCGGCTACATTATATATACAAAAACATGAATACAGGAGTTCTACCCAGATTAATATGTTCAGGCGGAGACAAGCATACAGTACACATATAAATAATAAAGCTGTGTTCTGCTTATCAAGTTCAGGTACTAATAATGACACTAGTCCTTTTTGGAATCATTCAGTGGATTCCCTTTTTCACAATAATGGTGATACAACCTCACGTAGGGATTGCCTTAGTTTGAACTGGAAGGAGAGTTATAAACGGTGCACACGCCACAGCTGACAACCTGTTTGCTAATGAGCTCTGCAGGCGATTCTGGGTCATCAGCTGTTGTTTCCAAACCTGCAGCCCAGAGTGAAGACCGTTGTGTCTATAACATGAACAGAGACATACAGGAAGTGCTTGCTATTGTCGGCAATACCATGTGACATTGTTTTGACATCACTTGTGATTGCAGTATCAGTTAGACAGGTGATAATTAAGCTGTAACAAATCCATGTTTTGGTGATATTTGATATTGTTTAATTTATTAGATATTCAGATAAGGAAACTCAGAACCAAAAACAGAATATAGCTTTAAGCAAATGCTTTCTAAACACCCAGTCACCTAAAGGGGTTAGTCCTGATTTTTTAAAGGGGAGATTATATGGCCTACCTATCCATTTAAGTGTATTGCCTGTAAGCTTGGAGAATCAGACACCAGTAACAGTTTAGCATGTATAGCTGTGTTGAGTGTGTCAGCATAATGTCATTTAGAAACATAAAAAGAAAAGCCCATATAAAAAAAAAAACAATGTCAGTTTATGTCACGATTATCATGTCATGTCACAGTTCTATGTCTAGGTTTGGGTGTTTTTGCTGTTCTCTCTGTCATGTTTTCCTCCTGGGTTATTGTCTGGTCCTTTTCCCTGTGTTTTTCCTCCTGTCGTTAGTTTCCCTGGTGTGTCTAGTTATCTGATTGTGTTCACCTGTGGCCCTTGTGTTTCTCCTCCCCTGCCCGGCTGTTTCTCGTCTTGTGATTATCCCTCCCTGTATTTAGTCTTGTCTCGTCCTGTGTTCAGTGTTGGTGCTTCTTTTGTTTGTGACCTAGTTCACCGTAGAGTGTTTTGTTTGTTGAAGTTATATATTAGATAAGAGCCCTTGCAATAAAGGTATTATCAAGTGTTATCTGCGTTTGGGTCCTACCTGCTTCACTCTGCGTATCAGAAAGCACCAACCAAGAAATGGGCCCAGCAGATCCGTTCGAGCTGGAATTATTGAATTTTTCCTTTTTTTTGGCTAACTGCTCGGATCGATGGAAGAGAGTACCCGGAGTTCAGCAGCGAGAGGCTGTGTTGTCGGAGGCGCGCCAAATGGCTAGAGAGAAACCAGGTTTGGTGAAGTTCTTACCTGGCTGGATTTCAAAGATCCTCCCGGTGTGTGATTCCCGGCCTGCTAGCCCCAGGACTGGCTTACCGGCCAACGCCAGCTCCCCGAGTCCTGTCGGCATACCGGCCGACTCCAGCACCTCGTCTCCTGCTGGCTCTCCAGCCGACGCCAGCTCCTCGTGTCCTGTCGGCGTACCGGCCGACTCCAGCACCTCGTCTCTTGTTGGCTCCCCAGCCAACACCAGCTCCCCGTGTCCTGTCGGCGTACCGGCCGACTCCAGCACCTCGTCTGCTGCTGGCTCTCCAGCCGACGCCAGCTCCTCGTGTCCTGTCGGCGTACCGGCCGACTCCAGCACCTCGTCTCTTGTTGGCTCCCCAGCCAACACCAGCTCCCCGTGTCCTGTCGGCGTACCGGCCGACTCCAGCACCTCGTCTGCTGCTGGCTCTCCAGCCGACGCCAGCTCCTCGTGTCCTGTCGGCGTACCGGCCGACTCCAGCACCTCGTCTCTTGTTGGCTCCCCAGCCAACACCAGCTCCCCGTGTCCTGTCGGCGTACCGGCCGACTCCAGCACCTCGTCTGCTGCTGGCTCTCCAGCCGACGCCAGCTCCTCGAGTCCTGTCAGCCTACCGGCCGACTCCAGCACCCCGTGTTCTGTTGGCGAACCAACT
This sequence comes from Harpagifer antarcticus, assembly GCA_902827135.1. Taxonomy (NCBI): domain Eukaryota; kingdom Metazoa; phylum Chordata; class Actinopteri; order Perciformes; family Harpagiferidae; genus Harpagifer; species Harpagifer antarcticus. The sequence continues at coordinate 3,184,461 of CADEHL010000314.1, forward strand.
CTCTCAAGTCTCCCCTCCAGACACTTCTCAAGTCCCCTCTCAAGTTCCTACCGGAGTCCCCTCTCTAGTCCCCTCTCGAATTCCCTCCCTAGTCTCCTCTCGAGGTCCCTCTCCAGTCTCCTCTCGAGTTCCCTCTCGGGTCCCCTCTCGAGTCTTTTCTCGAGTCCCCTCTCAAGTCACCTCTCAAGTTCCTACCCGAGTCCCCTCTCAAGTTTCCCCTCAGGTCTCCTCTCGAGTTCCCTCTCAAGTCCCCTCTCAGGTCCCCTCTCGAGTTACCTCTCGAGTCACCTCTCGAGTTCCTTCTCGAGTCCCCTCTCCAGTCACCTCTCAAGTCCCCTCTCAGGTCCCCTCTCGAGTTACCTCTCGAGTCCCCTCTCCAGTCACCTCTCGAGTCCCCTCTCGAGTCACCTCTCAAGTCAACTCTCCAGTTTCCTCTCGAGTTCCCTCTCAAGCCCTCTCTCGAGTCCCTTCTCAAGTCCCCTCTCGAATTCCCTCTCGAGTCACCTCTCAAGTCAACTCTCCAGTTTCCTCTCGAGTTACCTCTCAAGTCTCCTCTCAAGTTCCCACTCAAGTCCCTACTCAAGTACCGTTGGAGGTTCCGCTGGGGGTCCTGCCAACCCCATGTCCTGTCCCGTTGGAGGTCCCGCCGTCTACTCTCCTGCCGGGGGTCCTGCCAACCCCATGTCCTGTGCTGTTGGAGGCCCCGCCGACTACTCTCCTGCCGGGGGTCCTGCCAACCCTATGTCCTGTCCCGTTGGAGGTCCCGCCGTCTACTCTCCTGCCGGGGGTCCTGCCAACCCTGTGTCCTGTGCCGTTGGAGGTCCCGCCGACTACTCTCCTGCCGGGGGTCCTGCCAACCCCATGTCCTGTCCCGTTGGAGGTCCCGCCGACTACTCTCCTGCCGGGGGTCCTGCCAACCCTATGTCCTGTCCCGTTGGAGGTCCCGCCGTCTACTCTCCTGCCGGGGGTCCTGCCAACCCTGTGTCCTGTGCCGTTGGAGGTCCCGCCGTCTACTCTCCTGCCGGGGGTCCTGCCAATCCTATGTCCTGTGCTGTTGGAGGCCCCGCCGACAACTCTCCTGCCGGGGGTCCTGCCAACCCTGTGCCCTGTCCCGTTGGAGGCCCCGCCGACTACTCTCCTGCCGGGGGTCCTGCCAACCCTTTGTCCTGTCTCGTTGGAGGCCCCGCCGACTACTCTCCTGCCGGGGGTCCTGCCAACCCTGTGTCCTGTCCCGTTGGAGGTCCCGCCGACTACTCTCCTGCCGGGGGTCCTGCCAACCCCATGTCCTGTCCCGTTGGAGGTCCCGCCGACTACTCTCCTGCCGGGGGTCCTGCCAACCCTGTGTCCTGTGCCGTTGGAGGTCCCGCCGTCTACTCTCCTGCCGGGGGTCCTGCCAATCCTATGTCCTGTGCTGTTGGAGGCCCCGCCGACAACTCTCCTGCCGGGGGTCCTGCCAACCCTGTGTCCTGCCCCGTTGGAGGCCCCGCCGACTACTCTCCTGCCGGGGGTCCTGCCAACCCTTTGTCCTGTCTCGTTGGAGGTCCCGCCAACCTCTCTCCTGCTGGGGGTCCTGCCAACTCCTGGTCCTCTTCCGTGGGGGATCCTGCCAAAGCCTGTCCCGCCGGCTCCGGTTCCTGTCCGGCCGACACCGGGTCCTGCCCGGCCTCCGGAGCTGTCTGGTCTTCGCCCTCGATCCCGACCCTCTGTGAGCCGCGGTCTTCGCCCGCGGGCCCGGCCCCCCTGACTCTTCCTGCCGCTGCCCTCGTCCTCGAGCCCGGCCCCCTGACTCTTCCTGCCGCTGCCTTCGCCCTCATGCTCGGCCCCCTGAGTTCGCCCGCTGTGGCCTTCGCCCCACCATGGACTCTGCCTTGCCCCCGGGCCGTCCGCCCGAGACCCCCACCTTGGACTCTGCCTTGCCCCCGGGCCGTCCGCCCGAGTTCCCCTTCTCGGCTTCTGCCTTGCCCCCGGGCCGTCCGCCCGAGTCCCCCACCTTGGACTCTGCCTTGCCCCCAGGCCGTCCGCCCGAGTCCCCCTTCTCGGCTTCTGCCTTGCCCCCGGGCCGTCCGCCCGAGATCCCTTCCTGGTCCTCTACTGTGCTCCTGGGCGGTCAGCTCAGTCCCGTCCTCCGGACCCCCTCCACCCACCCTGCTGGACGTTGTTGGATTTTTGTTTTGGTGTTTAGGGACGTCTAGAATCCGTCCCTTGAGGAGGGGGTTCTGTCACTATTATCATGTCATGTCACAGTTCTATGTCTAGGTTTGGGTGTTTTTGCTGTTCTCTCTGTCATGTTTTCCTCCTGGGTTATTGTCTGGTCCTTTTCCCTGTGTTTTTCCTCCTGTCGTTAGTTTCCCTGGTGTGTCTAGTTATCTGATTGTGTTCACCTGTGGCCCTTGTGTTTCTCCTCCCCTGCCCGGCTGTTTCTCGTCTTGTGATTATCCCTCCCTGTATTTAGTCTTGTCTCGTCCTGTGTTCAGTGTTGGTGCTTCTTTTGTTTGTGACCTAGTTCACCGTAGAGTGTTTTGTTTGTTGAAGTTATATATTAGATAAGAGCCCTTGCAATAAAGGTATTATCAAGTGTTATCTGCGTTTGGGTCCTACCTGCTTCACTCTGCGTATCAGTTTAAGTGTACACTTCATCAAATGTTACCTCGCATAACGGTTATTTTAATTTGTATAATTGTGTGACTTTGATGTTTAAAAGGACTAGTAAACATTAACCACGCCACAAAACATCTGAACTATCCGTTTAATGATCATGAGGTGAAAATCCTTCTACTGAAACTCTATTGATTGCAGCTTTCCGTTGTACAGATCAACAACATGTAGGCTTTCCAGAACCAACTTAAAAGCAACAACATGATTGGGGTTATTATGTGGTTTCCTCATGATCTATAAGTATATGGTTTAGATTGTAATCTCCCATTTAATGATGAATAAGTATCCCACTATAATTTGCTTCCTTATTTCCCCTCAACATCCCGTACATGTGTATCTGCAGTCATGCTCTGTTTGATCTGCAGATAACAGTCCAGCATCACATCAGCATTTTATTTTCTTCTCTACTGCTGTACTTTTGCAGGCCAAGAATATCCCAGCATATAACGATCCAATGCAGGGGATAAATAAGTGGCTGCTGTATTTGAGCGGTGGGGCTCATAGTTCAAAACACTACAGTAAATATGCTTGTGAAATGGACATCTTTCTGTACATTTGTAATTCTTGAACCCCTGAACTGGCCTCATTAGGCGTGTCTGCTGAATGTTGCTGATTCATACATCCTGTCTGTGTTTCATGCTCAGATATGGAGGGATCATATGTCACTCTGCCTGCATCTGTAGAAGCAGCATTAAGTTGCTCTCAGAAGCTTCAGCTGCTATTTGAGCTGAAGAAATTGGTGCATGGCCATGTTTCAGATTCCTCACCTGTTTCTGTCCAGCAAGGTGTAGTAGTCACTCCAGATGGGAAAACCACGTACACTGCATGCAGAGACATAAAAACACCAAAGAGCTTGCCCCGCCCTAATTCAATTTAAATCAATATGTTTCCACTGCTACTTTTGTTTCCCTAAAACTGTACTAAAACAAACCTACACTATTTCCACAAGCTTCTCAAGCAACGAAACAAGCATTACATTAGTTAAAAGTGAATCATTTTAAATATCATTTTAGGCCCGTTAAAAACGCAGCTACGGCCCTGCATTAAACTGCGGAGCGGCGTTCACACAGACCGCGGCTCACAGAGCTGCAGAGAGGGAGCGAGCTGTCCCAGCGCCTATGGGTCAGGTTCCCCTGGGAGCATTTCCCCTTCCACTAGTTTTGTTTTTACTAAGGACGAGAGCTTGAAACTAAATATTAATAAAACGCTGCTGTTTGAGTCGATAACGTTTAACAGACGGGCGCTGTTTGGGGCGTTACGTTACAAAATACTACGCAGACAGCGTGAGCTGGGAGATCGATCACTTTGCTAAACTATGCGGTAGCCTACTATTAAATCCACGTAAACTACACATCACAGCAATGAGGCCAGATCAATGAAACCAGGATACATCCTTTACCGTAAAAACTGGATCTAAACACAGCTGCCTGTGTGCGCTTGATAAATACTTTCTGATGATATGCTACTTATTAGCTAGGCTACATGGCCCTAACGTGTAAAGTTATACAAGCATTTGTGCCAGTGCTTTTCACAAGTAGACTCTTGCAGGCCAGAGTATAGGAGTGATTCAACAACAACAAAAAGACATATCTGAGAAGACATCAGGACGAACAGAAAGAGGAAAAGGAAAAGAGAGTTCACTGAAGAGACCAGGAGGGTGAGAGCAGGAGGAAGAGGAGGAGATGAAGAGACCAGGAGGGGCAGAGCAGGAGGAAGAGGAGGAGATGAAGACATTAGTGAAGAAGAAGAAATGTATGTGAGGAATAAAGATGAAGTATCAGAAAGAGGGACTGAGGCAGGGATCAGGAGGCAGATGAGACTCCAGCTGGACCACATGGTGTGTTCTTATTCTCCTTATATATTCCATTACAGCAGCACAATCTAGCAGCTCTTAGTATTGACAATTATTGATTGAAATGTGTTGCTGCACAGGTCACCTTTAGCTCTCTGAAGAGATGGGTCATGTCATTTGTGTACTTAATTATAACTAAGTACTTACAGTATGCAGAATTAGAGTATTCTCTGAATCGGGTGCCTTTTGGGTCTTTATATCTTTGAAAAATTAAACCAAAATGTTTGGTCATAACATCTGGTAGTGGACTACTTACATTTTCCTACCCCAGGCACAAAATATAAATAATTACTAGGAATGTACTTACTTACTTTTTTAACAGGGTTGAAGTTTTTGACAAAAATTAGCCATGATACCTTGTTTAGAGCTATGGCACCACATCATCTACTCAATGATTTGGCCCCCCTAAGAACAACCAGGATAAAAAATCGCGCTGAGCCGTGGATGCACTCCGGCATACTGACCGCCATGAAAACCAGAGACAAAAAATGCTCTGAGTTTCATAAAAGTCAGTCAATGCTATCCAAAAGCACGAGCAGTGAACTCCAGGCCCACGTGACTGAACTAAAAATTGAAAGAAACAGACTAAGAAATGACGTAAGCTCCATGATCAAAACTGCCAAAAAGAATTTCATCAATGTCAAAACTGAGGAAAACAAAAATAAACCCCGTGAACTTTGGAAATTACTCAATAACCAGCTTGGCTGCAGTAAAAAACTCAAAACGAGATTTTCGAACGTAAACATAAAGACAGATAACAGGCTCATCACAGACAAACTGGATGTGGCCAAGTACTTGGAAATCTTTTTCACAAACATAGCCACAACTCTTGTAAATAAATTACCCTCCCACTCAGGGCTTTTTGGAGTAGATCACATCATGACCTACTACAAAAACCTAGGGGTACGCAAAGATGATTTCAGTCTAGCAAGGGTAACAACAGCAGAGGTACTCATTAAACTGAGCGCCCTCCAACCTAACAAGGTCACTGGCCACGACAATATCCCCTCCAAATTCCTCAGAGACACAGCAACCGCCATCTCACCAGTCATAGCTCACATAATTAACCTCTCCATAAAACAGGGGAAAGTACCCAGAGACTTCAAAATTGCAAGAGTAACCCCCCTGCACAAAAAGGGCAGCAAATTGGACCCAGGCAACTACCGCCCTGTTTCTATACTTACCTCCATCTCGAAAGTCATGGAAAAATTGGTATATGAACAGGTCGAAAAGTACCTCGCGGAAAAGAAACTAATCTATGAATTTCAATCTGGCTTTAGAACATCCCACTCCACTGACACATGCCTTCTTTATTTGAGCGACCACATCAAACAAGAGGTGGACGAGGTACTGCGGCATGGTGATGCTGGACCTACAAAAGGCTTTCGACACTGTCAATCACCCCATTCTGATTGACAAGCTAAAAGCAATTGGTTTTGATAAACTATCGGTGAGCTGGATGCAATCCTACCTGGAGGGGAGAGAACAGATGGTGGAGGTAAACGGTACTCTGTCCCCCCCCCTCCCAGTGAGCTGTGGTGTTCCACAAGGAAGCATATTAGGTCCGTTACTGTTCCTAATTTATGTAAATGACATGTCATCAGCATGTGACTGCAACTTGTTCCTGTTCGCGGACGACTCAGCCCTGCTGGTCTCTGACAGGAGCAGATTGCAGGTTGAAAAAACCCTCAGCTCCGAGCTCGGCAGAATCTGCACCTGGCTCACCGATAATAAATTATCATTACACCTGGGTAAAACAGAGTCCATTCTCTTCGGTTCAAAACATAATCTCAGCAAATCCGACGACTTTTCAGTTGCAGTGGGTGACATTATTGTCACAAGTAAGAAGGAAATTACATACCTAGGATCTATTCTTGAGGCAAACCTCTCCTGTGACAAAATGGCATCCAATGTAATAAAAAAAGTCAATCAAAGAACTAGATTCCTATACCGGATCTCCTCTCTGGTAAACAAAAACACCCTGAAAACTCTGGCAGGAGCCCTCATTCAAGGGTACTATGACTATGCTTGCACGTCATGGTACCATAGCACCTCCAAGGCGCTAAAAATAAAACTTCAAACATCGCAAAATACACTGGTCAGACTACTGCTTGACCTTTCATCTAGAACCCACCTCACCTCTGCCCACTTTGACAACCTAGGATGGCTTAGAGTAGACGACAGAGTACAGCTTCTTGCAATGGGCCTGGTCTACAAGATCCACTACACCTCTATGGTACCCATGTACATGTCAACATTCTTCTCAAAGGTCAAGGAATACCATGATCATAACACCAGAGGGAGCTCCACAAATCATGTGAAACCCAGATTTGGCACAAAAAAGGGGGAATACACGTTTCGCAATTATGCCACATCAAGGTGGAACGCTCTTCCCACAACTGTAAAGGAAAGTAAAACTGTACTTACCTTCAAAGCCTCTCTTAAAGAGCACCTTCGGGGGAGAGCATTGCAAAACTGGCCCCGGTAATGGTACACATCTCAACCTGTCGTACAATGGACATCTTCCCCACCCCCCCCCCCCCCCATCTATGTATATACTCGCATTTTAGACTCTGTTACTAACTGTATATCTGTAGACTTGGTTGGTCTTAAATGTCCGGTTAGGATGTATTAGAACGAAATCTAAAATGAAAATTGTAAATAAGAAATCTGTTTGTAAAAAACCACCTGTATGTAAATTGTAAATAACCCATCTGTTTGTCAAATATGTCTTATATGTCTTAAATGATATGATGAATTGGAAATGGGGGACCCTGATGTAAACAAGACGAAAGTCTTTCTCTGGTCTGCATCCCCTTAACAATTGTATGTTTTGAGCTGTACTGTACTGTACCCAATATACAAGCTGTTAATAAACTTTTCAATCAATCAATCAATCAATGGAAATCAAGGACATTACAAAATTGTAATATTTTGCAAAACTATTGTTTATTTTGTAATAAACAATTATTTACTATTATTAATTCATATAACAGAGTTTAAATGTTGAGTTTTAATCTGAAAATACAAAAACTGAAATATAGGCAAGAGAAGAAACTGACACTTTAGTGATGTAATTCCCTCAATGCAGATCACACATGGACTGATCCATTAATTTAATAGAAGGGTAAATGGTATGGCCTGACAGTGTTGAAACAAACTGAGGGACGTGTGTCAATATTGCAATTTCATAGATAATTCAAGTATTTTTTCAGAATTTATTTTTGATCAGTTAAAGTTGACAAGCATATGATTATATTAGCAGCAACATTTTGGAATAATTGGCCATTTTGATTTGTTTAATATTAAATGAATATGTAATAATGCTTAGTGAGCACATGCAAATATGTCTGTCTAATACTAAGACAACACATTTTTTGTAATGCAAAACAACCTGTTCCATTAATGAATTGCTTTAAAATACATTTTGTAGTTTCCTTTCATTTAAAATTATTGAAGTAAGCTTGGGGGACTCAAAGGGCACCCGATTGTTTGTCTGAACACCTTGTTTCTCTTGTGCATTAAGAACACTTGTGTTAGGGCATGAATGAACAATAAATAGGTTATATACAGTGTAAAATACCACGTACTGTCCGCCCTCCCATGCCACCCTGGCATGACCTCTTGCCCCCCCTTTGCCACCCCATGTAAAATGTTCTAGAACCACCACTGACTGAATGTTTTAGTGTCCTTCTGCTTGTTTTGGTTTTACAGCCGAAACGTTATTCTTATGATTCAGTTTTATAAATCCCATCAACAATATTTTCGGACACGACATCTCAACGTCAATGCTTTTTTTACCTTCCTGTCCAGCCGACTACATTTTTCCGCGCCTCTAAATACATTTATTAGCTGTATCAAATAACAACAAAGACTAAGAGTATTTGTCATGCTTATGCTCTATTTATGTAGATGAGTCAGATCAGATCATGCTTGTCATGGCATTCCAGAGCCATTTTCAGGAACTTGATGTGTTCAAAAATCTCCCCCTGTTCTTAAACTTTGGATAAACTGCACAGTACATAATTGGAGTTTTGCCAACATTCTTTAACACCACCCAATTAAACTCCTTATTCAAGAGGAATACAAATGCTCGCTTGAACTTTATCACATTAACTTTGTCATTACCTACTCGCATAGTCTTGTGAATGCCCAATCTGTACTGCGTATATGCATTGGGCAAGAACGTTTTAGATTACCAGCTCCACATTGTATTTTTTCGCCAAGTGTGCAAGCAGGAAGCCGTTTTCAGCAAAACAGTTCTGATAAATGTAGTGTTCACCATCTGCTGGGAACCAAACAGCAGACACAGTTACCACTAACATTTAGCAGCTAAAGAGCTACATTGTTTGTTTGTTTGTAGCCTTTATTTAACCAGGTGAATGCCCCTTGAGATCAAAAGATCTCTTTTTCAAGGGCGACCTGCAAATTGCTTTGATTACGACCTACAGTAACCGAGAGTGGATCCATATGTATCTTTGGCACATACATATCTGTTGCATGTTGCTAACAGGTTTGTCTTATCAACTTAAGACAAGTAATATGTTGGTATTAAGTACATTTACTCTCTGCTGCTTCTGCTGCCATAAAGTGGCCCAAAAAACAGCTGATGACCCAGAATCCCCTGCAGGGCTTTTTAGCATCAGGCTGTCAGCTGTTGCATGTTCAGCACTCAAAATGTGCATTTCTTAACTTAAGGGGTGTGTATTTTCCTGTATTACGGGTTTTAGTAAGAAAACCTTTCCTAATACACACCTTAATAAATGAACATTTTAGAAAAAGCGTAGAACTAACCAACCAAGATCGATAAGAAAATTAGGTAATGCAGTAAAGAGTTTGAGTAAACAAACCCCTAAAATAACAAACACCACAGTGACTACACTGAGGTGCTGTTTACACGGGAACGAAACGGGTTGTATCCGCTACTTTTCTCTTTCGTATAGCCCGTTCGTTCACACGAGGCCGTAACGGAACCGCGGAAACGGACCCCTCAAACGATAACGGGTCCCAAGGTGGATAGATCTGCGGACGGAACGCTCTGGGGGGGGCAAACGGCTCCGTGTGTACGTCTTATACGATCATTTCCTGATAACGATGAAGCCATAGCCCCGCCTCTCCCCACCTCTGCTCACTGCTAGCTACTGCTACTGACCATGCTACAGATGTTAGTGCAAAATCTACAGCTCTTCTACCACAACCATCAGCAACAAGTGGACATGGAGAACTACATGAACTACATGTTGCTAAATCCATCGCGGAGAATAAACAGAAGGCGACCATGCTCGGGGGTCTTCTTCGCTGCTTTTGGTGTATTTTGTGGCGGAAGTACAGCGCCACTTACAGGCCCGGCATTTGTATACAGCGTCTCCAGCGGGTCGAGCAGTCTCGTGTGAAGGGACACGTTTATTGAGCCGTATCCGTGTGAACGGAAGACTTTTTTGATATCGAATTTGATTTATTTGCATTTAGTTTGCATTTGCGTTCCCGTGTAAATGGGCGCTGAGCCTTGATACTTGATCTGAGGTGCATTATGGGTCAATGCAGGATTGGGATAGCTTGCTTTGGATCTTTTTTTTTCACCACTAACCTCAGATGTATTCAGCGATTGTATAAAAGCAAATAAACAAGATGGAATCAAATTGACCAGTACCAGGATTACAACAAGCCCAATATGAATCTAGGCACTCACTGTGCCTAGATTCATACACTGATTGTGTGCTCTGTGTTGGCTCTGTATTGCTCAGTAATAGTAATGATAGTAGTGAGTGTAATCCTGTTACAGTTGTCAGTGAGTCTGTCAGTCATGCTAGTTTAACAAATCTGGCCACAATCTAAGCGGAGCGTCCTCCTAATTTAGCTGATGTGATTACATAATCTCATTAACCCCAGGTTTCCTGTAATTCAGTAGGGAGACTGCCTCTGTACTGACACATCCTCTCTAATCATACACTCCCTCCTCTAATCCTCCTCTCGGGGGGACATGATTACACTCACCATGCTTTGTTTAGTTAGGACAAGGGGAATCAGCTCAGGAATTGAAACCAGGTGACTCTTAAACCACTTGAAAGACAAGCTTTAAAACACAGCTGCTTCTGGGCTTGTAGCTGTCCCTGCAGGGGCCAGCAGGTGTCGCTGTTAGTGAAGCTACTGCAGGCTGATGGCAGAGTTGGTGGGGGCCTTAATGAGATTGCATTCACAGAGTTAAGTACTATGAAGATCAATGCTACTTCAAAAGCCATTTCCATCTGCTTTATTTGTCTTTCTTTAATTTTGCCCTGAAGGGTTTTGTGGTCTTCTCATTAATCTGCATCTTATACCGTTAAAAGCATTTCCAAAAGGCTTTGTTGGCACTGTTCAATCCATTATCAACTACAGTAACGCACAGTGTTTGTGTCAACACCACTCCCATTTTAAAGTGCTTTCTTTTTTATACTAGCATTTATATTTTTGGAATAGTAACTATTTCACTTTAGGAGAACTGCATTTTTGCTAAATTTGCCTCTTTCTCTTGTGTTTTTTCTTCTAGGTAAGTGGCTGTTCCTGCCTTTAAAACTGTTTGTGGGTTTGAGTTGTGGCTCCCTGGGGCCAGTGGGTGCTGCAGGTGGCACAGAAAGGGTGAAGTCCTTCTATGTGCTAAACATTTTAAAAAGTTACCTGTTTTTGTAGCCTTTAGATTTAGCAAACGTTGTCTCTTGGAAGAGAGTTTGATAAAATCTCATTCTCTGTAATACGATTATCCAAATGTCTACAATAGTAACATACCAGCTTTGTATGTGGGTATGAATACAGCTTTTCATTTGACTTAACGATAGTGACTGGCGGCCTGTGCTGTGTTTGTTGGTGGCATGAGATGCTGCAGGATGTTGGTCATTATGTCTGACATGCTCTTTGCTCGGATGCCAAGGGAATCAACTGTAGCCTATCTGATGTGCAGATCAAGGCGATGTCTCTGTCGCTCTTTCTGTATCTCAAATTAAATCTTGAGCCCTTTGGTGAGAGGATTGAATCACGTGTGTTTACAGACTGTCTGCTTTTTGTGTGATATAAGGGCTGAAACTAATGATAATTTCATCTAATTCACCCTGTTTGTTTAGTAAATGATTATCCCAACTTACAGAGCTATTCAGCTTACTTTCATTGTCGGACCAACACTCCAAAAAGTATTATTTAGTTCACGATTAAAGTCAATAAAAAGTAGATTTTGTTGTTGTCACTTGACAAATCAGTCTAATAAATGTTTCAGCGATACGATCGACTTGCTGGTTGACTTGGGTGCCTCCAAAGTCTGATCAGATTTTAGATTGATATAGAAGGCACGTTTAATTAGCATACATTTCTTTAAGCCCGCGTCACACTGTCCCGAAATTGACACCAGATGTACACACGATAAAGAAAATGTTCAAATGCGGCTCTGATCGTAACAACATCGGGCCATTCACGAGGGAATCTTAAGCCATCGTATGACCGCTGGTGGAGTTTCTCAGGCTCCGGCAGCATCTTCGTGAGCGGTGGCAAAATCTTTGGCATGCCAACAAATTTCCGAAACTCCTTGCGAAGGTTCATTTTCGTGTTGAATTCGTGTGTCCATTTTGCCCTTCATAAGGCACTCATGAGGGCATCTTGTAAAATCGTGTCATCTTCGTCTTTACTTCGTGTGATCATCAGTGCCATCGGGCATTTTTCGCCTCACAAAGACAATACGAAGGAAACAACAAGCTGCCCGATTGTCTTAGGAAGGAAACACGACTACGTGAAGCCCTCGCAATGCCATCGTGTAGCCATCGTATTATAGTACGATGACATCGAGATGGGACCACGGTGTGCAATGTTTCCTTGCAGATTGCTTCTCTGGTTGTTTTATTGCATAACAAAATCATGTAAACATATTATGTAAATAACCCAATTTGTGTTCTGTGAAACTGAAAAGGATATTACATTGTTTTTGTTACTTCCGTTGCAGTTGTGTGTCCTAAATGTAATTTAAGTTAACTTCCTGTTTTATTTAGATGCTTTTATTTTGAAGGCGAGTTTACGCTGTTGACAGGAAGTTGTTGTTGCTATGGAAACAACATGGCGGAGAAAACTTAATATCTTCTACATATAAAGACGGAAAAAGTAAAGAACAAAGTCTGAAAATATCAGTGACAATTTGTAGTATATACAATCTCAAGTTTCCAAAATGTAAAGTCCCATAGTACTTTAACATAATTGTTTCCGTTACTTTCGTTGCAGTTGTATTGTATGTCTTAAATGTAACATAAATGTTGCCTTCGTGTGTGGTTCGGGCGACATTGTGTGGCCTTCTGTAGGCATCGTACTTCTTCGGCTGTTGCTTCGGCTGTTGTTTGGCCGTTGACCAAGTTCGGGGCCATCTTCGTGCGAAATTCACAATTCCATATTCGTGTGTCCATCTGGTGTCAATTTCGGGACAGTGTGAAGCGGGCTATACTGACAGACGTTAGGACCTGGACACTTATTTAAAGGTTTCTATTGTCGAGTACACTGCAATCTCTCTCTGTTTGGACACTCATCACTGAATATCATATTATTTCAAATGATTTTATAGAAGAGACTTGTTTTGAAACAACATTTTGAACCACGCCTTGTTGGTTTTTATAAAAATGTTGAATAAACTGATTTATTGATTCACAGACACTTTTTCTGTGCAGCAAAGCCTGCATGAAGTACCTTACATTTCCTACCATGATATGCATTCTATTTTTTGCAATCCAAACACCCCTCCTACTGAAATTCTCAGTAATTGTACGTTATAAAGCCGTCGTCCTTGTGCCATTTCCAGAACTGTCCTGGCAATGAGATGAAGTTTTAAAAGCTGCAGAGGCAGTTTGTTTTCCAGCTCTCACCGCAGGCACAACAGCCAACAACAGCCAGCCCCTGCATATAAAATGATACCTCTTCTTTGACACTCTACTATCACGCATTTTTGTCATGGTGGTGTAAAATCTGGGAGTGATCTAGAAGGGGAAGCAGTTAAAGGGTATATTCTAAAGTAGCCCCTTTCACACTGTCAGGGTACGGTTTATGAGGATTTATAGGACTCCATTAATGTCCCCGCCCCCCCCCACATATCATGCTGACACAGTAGCCTCAGAGTCCCCGCTTGATCAAAGAGGATTTTAGCTACCGGGGTGTTACTTTGCCAAAGTGCCTTAAGTTTTGTTGTTGCTTATCTGGCATGCAAAAACACCACTGTTGCCCCACAGTGGATTTACTTTCCCTTACCCTACATTCCCTCGAGTCGTATCCTCTTAATGGCGGCAGTTGTACACAAAGTTTCTTCTTCATCTGGTAGTTTATTAGCGCCTAAGACATTGTTCAAGGTCTGAGTGTAAGGAGATTTCATGAGTTGTGAAAATTGTTGACTGAGGCCTGCAAGCCTCCATGGAGAAAAATGAATGTTTGACCGTCTTATCTGCGCGCAGAACACCCTGGTTTGTGTTTCAATTAGGCTTTCAGTGCCATTCTGTATCACTGAGAACATTTCTTAAATATTATTTTAGTTTTTTAGGGAACAGTGCCATTTCTAACAGCCGTCATCTGCAGGACTATCCCTAAATGACAGCCACAACAAGAACATACCATTATAAACTTCATTTTTGAAGCTTAGAGCTTATCTCCTTTGGTAGCTTGCTAGAAATATTAAATTGCTGCAAAAGGTTTGGTGTAGTACTCTCGTTTCTTTGCATCAACTAGAGCTTAAAGGAACACCCAGTACTCTGCTTAGATTCACAGCAGTTTCAATACATTCCACCAGTGACCCAGGGCCACAAGAGAATGTCAAAAAGTCAAAATGTTCATTGAAAAAATGTGAACAACACTGCTGTCTAATTGACTTCTTCTTGAGATCGGTATGCACAGTATGTATTGTAAACAAATCCTTGCCTGCAGCAGAGCTTCTGGGTAATGTTGAAGAAGTGGTGCAAATAGCTGTGTGTAGTGTAGAAACTGTGAGTTTTAGACATACAAAATAGTGTAGATACTCAAACTATAAGTATTCCTTTTAATAATTAAACTTCTCATCCTTGTGTTTTTTTATCTTGGGATTATATGTATTTCATAGCCTTGAGGGGAATACGTGTGGCCTCTTCAAAATAATGTCAAAACCAGTCTGCGCTCACCTCATCCTGCACCCACACTGCCAGTCTTTTGATGTTTTTATCATCTGCAACTTTTGGATGGTCACTAATTGTTGCCTGGTGATGAATCACTGAACAGCTTTCTCTTCCAGGAAGAGTCTGTCTGTTTTTGTGTTGCCAGTAGCGATGCTATCTCCTCTGACCACTGTTCTGGACTCGTGTATTTACTCATATTTCTGTAATGTGTCATGCTTCCATGGTTACAGGCATTTCTGGCCGACCACACCCTATCATGGGTTTTTTGATGACTCACTGCAGTGGCCAGTCTGACACACACACACGCACACACACACACACACACACACACACACACACACACACACACACACACACACACACACACACACACACACACACGCACAGAAACTCTCACATTTCCTCTCTTCTGTCGGCATGGCCTGGTTCCTCTTAATCACACAGTTCTCTTGTGATTTAATTTGACAAACTGGCATCTCTTGCAAAGTTAGCTGCTTTCTAAATCATTTTAACTGTGATCTTTTAGAGAAAGTGAGTCCTGTCACCTTTGCACCGAGCAATGGTTTTTTTTCACATGGTTTTTTCATAACGTCAGGGGTTCAGCCACTTTGATGCGGTGAGCATCCATTAACTGCTCACACTGACAGCCATTTTACCTCAATCTACACAGCTCAGGTTCCAATGCTTTTATACTGAAAATCACTTATAGCCTCACGAGAGGTTTGTGCAATACTAACTGAAACCCTTTTGCTCCTTCCAACATTCTGTTGAGGATTTCATTTTGTATGGAGTTTGTTTTATGAAATGCCCCAAAATAATCATTTCCCCAGCATTGCAAAGAGGTAGACTAGAGTAGAACATACATTTCCATTCAAATCAACATATCAGGATGGAACTGTTGCCATTCTGTGTGGGCAGCATGCCAGCTTCTTCGGATTGCTGTTCTTAGTGGTACTTTCATTACAAATCAGTAACTGTGTATGTTACTTTTTTGCCTAATTTTTGGCTAAAACTGTTAGCTAGCTAACTATGTTACATTTCCTCTAACTCCTAATGTAAGTTATAAACCTTTATTTAGACAGATAAATCTGTCTAAATAGCCTATCTTTTCACAATATATATTTCCATAGGCATATATTTAGTGTATAAGCTATCATGTCCTAATCATTGTCATCCTAACTGTCTTGTATGGCACTACTTTTTGAATAACCCATATCGAAAATAACGTTTTTTTCTTAGTATTTTCCAATTCATATAAATGTCCATGATTAAGTACTATCACAAACTAGCTTCTCATCAGAGATCTTATCCTAGTGAGTGTAACACTCTTAACTGCCCCTCTTTCATGTCTTGTCACCATAACAATTAACAACCACCTTATCTTTTAAAATGAACACCGTAAACATGTCCACACTTGTCAATGCATGTTATGTTTTTAATTCCAATAGCAAACACCTTGCACCACGACCACCTGCCATGACCTGTCATCTTGCAGTCTTTCAGCTACTTCCTTTGCCTTTTGCAACTTGTCAGAAACAGAACAGCGTGCTGCTGGTGAATCAGATTCAGTATCTTGCTCCCTTACAGACAAGGCTGGTTTGTGAGTGTCCTAGATGGGATAAAGTCACTGTGCACATCTGACTGGGACCTACCGCTGTCCTGAGGTTTTCTAGGGACACAACTGCTTCTGTCTAAGAAGGCTTCTTTGTGTGTTGCGAGGATAAGTAGAAAGAGCAAGACCTTAAACGCCCAAACAGAAGCCTACAGTACTGGTTTCTGATAGTTTGGAGTCTCTAAACGTCAGGAACAGTTTTGCAAGGAATATCAGCAGATGATCAGTTTGCCCTGGGAGAATAACAGAACAGAGAGAACATATGAGACAGATGTATTGGCTTTTGTTTCACTGTAGACAGTTGGTCGATCAGCTTATTGGATGCATACTAGATTGTTGCAGAATAGTTTGTTTAACCAGATGAGCTTGTACTTTGTTTAAGCAATACTGCTACCACCACTTTTCCCACTGCTCCGTTTCCAAATGTCAAATGCAGAATTGCGTTTAACGACTTGGAAGACAACCATATAGCTTGAATTACTCGCTATGAAGTCTGTACTGGAATGCAGGGAGCATTTCATCTTCCAAAAGAGTTGAATTGGTTTGTTTTTGAAGCAGCCACTGTCACCTTGAGTTTTCTTCGTTCTCCTGTCGCCTGCCACTCCCACAGGCACAGAGCTTTCATTGAGGGACACAATAAACCAGCTTCTTTATATGTATCCCGGCAAAGCTATGCATGCTGGGTTTCTTCATGGGTTGCACAAATGGCCCTGGGGCAGCTGATCACAATTACATCACGCGAGAATGGCTAGCACCATCAAAAGCGTGTTGCCACATCTCTACCGGTGGACACAATTCTACTATTGCAAGGTATTACATTGTCATGTCGCCCATCCCTAACACAGCACATTAATTCCCATTTGGTTAGTTGAAACATTTTTAAAACGTTTATATATAACTTATACATTTCTTATCGTGTTATAGCCTTTGCTTTGTTGTCTTTGGTGTTTTAAAAAAAGGCTTTATTTTAGAGCAGAAGCTGGAAGAGGTTTGACGTAGGTACAGACAGTTTCATTTTTCTGAGATTTGTTGGTAGTAACCAAGTCTGTTGTTGCCGTGGTTTTGTTTGTTCTAAAGCCAAAGCACAGGTGATGAAGAGCACATGGAGATAAAGTCTCTGCCTCATAACCATCACAATACAGGCTGCACATTTTTAAAGGTTTCATAAAAACAAGTTTGCACGGTGAGAGATCTGTTTTCTTCTCCCCTAACGTGCCCTGAGATTGATCACACTTTTCACCATCCCAGCAGTCAGTCATGATTATGATTTGTGATTCCTTCTTCTAGATAGCTTCACTTATTGCTTCAGTTTATCATTCCTTGCTATTAAAATACCATGGAACTGGCAGCACATTATTGCCGAGTATGATCTGCCGTGGAGCCTCGTCTGGAGCAAAGATTATTCGCAGTGATCGTGGTAACGTTGCCATGTCCCATAAGGGTGTGGTTATCTCTATCTGCAGAGCTCACAGTGTGCTTAAAACGTATTTCTACATTGTTTTAAGTGGTGTAGACACAGAGCCCCTATTCAACTGTAAGCATTATTGACCAATGCTGTTCAAGCCAGACCTGGTGTCCTTGCTCAGCTCTCCTTGCAGGCGCTTGTTGTGAAATGTTGCTTCAAGTAGAGAGCAAGGAATCTGTTTCACATTCATTTCCCTTGACAAACAGGGTGACAAACAAAGGTGCTTTTCATTAAGAGGATTATAAAAAATGTGCAAGGGGCTAATTATTAGAACGGCTTGAAACGTTCTAAACTTACAGTGTGTATAACAGATGTTCTACCAGATTTCCTGTATTAGCTGTTATGCACAGCCTGGGACTCTTAATGTGAAATGCAGAGGGCACTGTAGCCTGTCCGGCAGTGGCTCAGTCAGTGGGGGCTTGAACTGTGAGCCGTAGAGTCGCCTGGTTCAAGTCCCCGAACAGACCTAAATATGGAGTGTGGACTTCTACTTGGAGAGGTCCCAGTTCACCTCCTGCCCTGCGGTGGTGAGCAAGGCACCGGACAACCCCCCCCCCCCCACTCCCATTGCTCTCCGGGCGCTGTACAATAGCTGCCCACTGCTCCTATAGACTCCTGGTACTAGGATGGGTTAAATGCAGAGGCCACATGTCACTGTGTGTGCTGTGTGCTCTGCATGTGTGACCATTAAAGAGGGTTCATCCCTCCCATTCTAGTCTGTTCTATGTATTCAGACATTTTCTTCAGAATGACATTTGAGCAGCTGTCAGAGGAGGGAACACCTTATTTAAAGGCAAGTGGGGAAAATCCCCATCCCCTGCAAACATTTTCCAAACCTCCTCTCTGTATTTATAGCCCCTGTGGCAATTTCCAATGGCGATCATCCCAAAGGAGGTTGAGTAACAGAGAAGGAAACACAGTCACAACTGTCTTCTCCTAAAGGAAAGAAATGACTCGATGGCTTTTCCATTTAACTTTGCAGAATTGGCTGGTTGGGGTTGTGGGATATGACTGCTGGGGGAATGTGGGTAGGCCAAAGATCATTGAATCTCTCAGTGACTGGGAACTAGTTTTAGTCTTTCCAAAATAAATATAACATCTCTAACACAAGCTATGATTTGCCATAGCCATATTGTGTATCTTTGTGCTCAAGTAGACACGTTAAATCCACCAAACCTTTGCTTCTAAAAGTGGTAGACTTGCTGCAGCCGTGTCTTGTGTTTTGTTTGGATGATGGTTTCTCCTCAGCGCTGATGATAGTGGGTTGTGTGCCATCTCTGCTTCCTATCAGATCAACCTTTTGATCTGTTGCTCCCTTTATCTGCTTATCAGTGCACTAGACCTGGTTTTACAAACAGAGCATCAGTTGTACACCTATGTTATCAGTGTGCACTGCGACTCAATGTGTTATGAATCTTTACACCAGACAAAGCACGTTTCTGACTATGCTTCAATATGACTTGATAACAATGCAGAAACCAGGAGTTTAAGTTAATTGTAAAATAATATTTCTTACTAATGTCATTTACTTCCCATAAAGAATGTATGTGTTTAAGTCATTTGGATATCAGTCCGGAATTTGTATTTGTATCGGGATTGAAGAAGTCAGAACAGTGCATCCCTATAAAATGACCATTCCTCTTCTGATTTTGTAAAAGAAAAATAGAATAAATATTGTGTCAATATCTAAAAACAATGAATTACTGCACTAATAACAATCTTAGGTACAAAAGAAAAACACTCTTGTGATGGTTGATTTGTAATGGTAAACTATGAGTATTGATATATTGAAGTTTGAATATAGCAATAGTGGCTAGTGTGCACATGTGTTTAAGAAAACCTCGGCTAAAGCTTGTACCTTTGTTTGATTGCTTTGTATTAGTCATACAAATGAGATATGTTAGATCTGGGTTTGTAGCAGTAATGCCCATTAGCCCCGCAGGGCACAGACCTTCTCTACCCTTCTTTCATCCTTTGGTTTCTGTCTTCATCCTGTCAACACCCCCCCCCCCCCACTTGATATCTCCTCTTTTCTTCCCTCTCATCATTGCCACACAGTTTCTCTTTTAACTGGGGAATGAGGAAGATATGAGTGGTTGTGAGCCTCGCTGTTTCTCCATGCCAACTCATGATGACAACTTGGTAGATGGAACTGTTGTCAGTGTCGAGAAAAACTGACGCAGAAGAAAATATTTGTGGGTTGTTTGTGAAATGTTACTGCATACAGAAATATCTCAAAACGTCATTCCTCCAAGAGGTTAAAAAGAAAAGCCAAATTCAAAACAGAAGCTAGTTTGTTAATGCCCTTATGCGATCTGAGGCCAATCTACAATATTCTCTTCCGACATGGTGTCCATGTGGCCAAGAAGGACAAGCGTCCACAGTCCATGCCCTCTGAAGTCACAGGGGTTACCAACCTGAAGGTGATCTGTGCCACTGGCTCTCTCAAGTCTAATGGCTGTGTCCGGGAGACTTGTGCTTGGAAACCCGCCTGTTACTATCTTCCAGACGAAGGGATTGCATACCTACAAGATTACATGGACCTGCCTCCAGAGAACAGACCTTCACCCCTTCAACTTGTTAGTCACTGTGTGTATTCTGATCATGTGCATACAGTTTATACAAGTCCCCACATTGCACAACCCGAGGCCTCCAATAAACGTTAGAGCCTAATCCAGCTTGGTGATGAGACCTTTCTTAAACGAGACAAGGATTTCAGCAGAGGAGAAGAACTTTGGGTGAAAGAAGTTCAAACAAAAGAAGTTTGGGAGCTTCCATCCCCCCTACCAAAGACAAAGCTACCAGAAATCCTGACTCACTGAAGGAGGCCAAGCCATCCCTTTTTTTAGACCCTTCTTCTTCTATTGTACCAGTATTCTCCAACTGTCTAGGAAGTCCTGCAGACGTTTGATATGAAGGCTGTTGTTCCCCCACCTGCTGCTCTTTAAGAGTCTGACTGTGTGGAGTTGCAGTAGGCTACGTTTAAGGAGCCGCAGAATAATTGATCTTAGTTGTGAGGAGAAGACAAACCTCAAATCCATCCCTGAAGACACCTGGAGAGATAATACCTGAGGTTGAAGATGCAGTAGTTGACTGGCAAGCAATATCTTTGTTGGCGGAGCCCATCGAAAAAGAAAAAAAAGGTCTCTAAAGATGAAGGTGTTTTTGAGGACATGAATGGGTTGACTGAAGAAACCTTTGGTCATTTGAAAGTGATGTTGAGACCATGAAACAGCTGAGAGTCAAGTTCTTCTTCTTAAGTCTGATCCCAACCATCAGCAACACCCCCATCAACAGCCACAGGAAATGTAGTTGATTATAAGATAAGAAAAAAACAACATTTTTTTATGAACCCTAAATTGAGAAATGTTTCATTACAGCACTAACTGTTAGAGGATACCAAGAAAGATGTGGTCTACACCATAACAGCCATCTCTGAGTTTGATTTAGCTTCAGAGACCTTCTCTGAGGAAGGGTGTCCCTGTAGTCCCTTCAGAGATTCCAGTTGTTTCCCATATCACCTTGATCCTGGGAGCTTCCTCACAGAGGACCCTGGGGAGGATGTTCAGAGGGCCTGACTTCCTGGAGAGTTTGAGCTTGTCTTACTCCTCCACTCTATCTGTTTCCTTCTCTTTCATCTTGTCTGCAGTGGATATCCGGGCGTTGCTATGGGTACTGCTTGTGTCTGGGAGGTTAAGAGAGAGATCATTTGATCATCTTACAATACAACTGATGCTCTTCTCATTGTCCATACAGTTAAATAACAGCCAGACTGACAATGATGTATCATTGTACTGGATGCATAAAGGTGTGTGCCAACCTGTGGCTTGATGTGTGCCCAGTTATGAAGTGTAGGTCTTATTTCTACATTTAAATCTCAAGTAACTTAACAATTCCATTTGATTTGATGGAGATGTTTGCACAAAGTAAAAAGGAATGGTCCATAAAAAAGAAAATAGATACCCCTTTGCATACTTCAAGTCCATTTGATGAACTCATTTAGGCTGGTGTAACTGAAAGTACAGTCACAACGAATACACTCTTAATCAAAGTGTTATGTTAAATGCAAATAACCCTGCAGTACCTGTGGCCTGGGATACTTTATGTCTGCTCTATTCTCAAACACAGTTTCTACCCCTGGGCCGTCAGGCTGCTCAACCACCACACATAATGCAATAACTGTAACCATTCTCACACATACTTTTAAATGCACTTTATATACTATTTTTTATATCAATATTTGTAACAATTTATTCCCCCGATTGTATGCTGTCTGTCCTATTGCCGTGTTCTTTAGTGTTATGTATTTGTTTGTATTGTTTGCACACCGGGACAGAGTTGCACTCTGAATCTCGTTATACTCTGTGTATAATGACAATAAAAGGCTTTAACTTTAACTCTATATATAGACCAAATATTTATAAATGATTCCTGTTATGTGAAGATGCAAAATCCAAAAGAAAGCTTATTTATAAGACGCTGTATGTAGCAGACGAGTTAGCAGGTCATCAGGCTAGTGGTGCTGATACATAATAATAATAATAATAATAATAGATTTAATTTGTTAGCGCTTTTACAGGTGCTCAAAGACGCTTTACAGATATAGTGAAGGGAAAAGGAAGGAACAACAAATAAATATATAGTAAACAATCACACATTAAAAGCCAGATTGAAGAGGTGAGTTTTTGTAAGTTATTTGAAGGTGGTGAGGTCAGTGCAGCCTCTGATGGGTTGGGGGAGTGAGTTCCAGAGGGAGGGGGCAGCGACGGAGAAGGCTCTGTCCCCCCAGGTCCGGTGATTGGTGCGGGTGGGGATGGATAGGAGGTTGGCATCTGATGAGCGGAGGCAGCGGGAAGGGGTGTGGTGGTGCAGCAAGTCTGTGAGGTAGGGGGGGGGGCCTGATTGTTGAGGGCTTTGTGGGTAATGAGGAGGACTTTGAAGTTGATTCTTTGACGGACGGGGAGCCAGTGGAGGTTCTGGAGGACGGGAGTGATGTGGTCTTGTGCTTGTTAGTCTACTCTATACTGACACATGAAAGCAGCACCCCCAAGGGGAACATACATCAAGGCCTGGATAGCAAACAGTTTAGCTTAGTCAATTGGGAACTACTTGATTCATTTGAATAACACTAGTTTGTTCAATTATAGATATTAGGGACTAGTATTCAAGCATTTTTTTTTTTAATCGATTGTGCAGAATTACATTTTTTTACACATTTACTGTAATTTCAAACCTACCGAAATGCAGTTTTCCATAAGGTTTACTGTATGTACATGTAGATTTTGTTGGTATGGACTTTACTCTGCCATCTGCTGGGGAAAAAGTGATCTGTTTGAAATGCTGTCCTGCTACTGTATGAGACCGTCCACTTATTCTTTCTCTTCAGAACACGCAGCCACTTGATGTCGATCAATACTTCTGCATAAGCTTCCAATGTAAGTCCCAGGCGTTACCTTAATATGCAGCCTTCCTCTTAGCTTTCCATTGTCAGGGCTGATATATGACTAAGCAGAGGGACTGGGGAAAGTCCTATTAAACCACACTCAGCTTTTCCTGCCAGTGCCTCTGCATAAGGGGCGAAGCAGTCCAGATGGGAACATGTGGCTAACTTTCATCTGCCCTTCAGTGTTTTAGCCCAGCCTGCAATGAACGTAAACTCCAACATTTAAAAAGATCATACTGTACTCGAAAGGACCAGCCACAGCAGCACTCAGATTCACTAACCTGCTGTGTCATAATACTATGTAATGCATTTAGTATAGGATATAGAAACCACTTGAGAAACAATGGAAATTAATTACAAACGAGACTCCATGGAGGCTTTGATTCAACACGGCCAAGGTAGGAAGTCTTCATTGTTGAACAGTTCTGTCTTCTTACCAAAAGGTGTCAGCACAGAAATGCTTTATGGTGAGTGTGAGTCTGGACCAAGGAGCATGAGGCAGGTTTGGGTGTGGCTCTCATTGCAGTGTATTCGAGGACAGTCCAGGATAGGGCTTTGTGTTTGTGCTAAACAGGCAACATGTTGTTTGAAGGATTCCTAAGATTTCTCTTTCTTTTAAATCCAGAACTGCACCCTTTTTGTCTGGTTATTTATAATCCCAGATGTGCACAGCGAGCGTTCATTTAGAGAAAAAGAGTTCAGATGATAGTTTATAACTTTACCCAGGAGACCTTGAGCTCCACACAGCACCCGCTCTGCCTGGCAGTGTCTGGGATCATGTCCCATGGTGTTAAATGCAGAGGGCAGCTGGAGGACCCTGACAGGCTGCTCCACGTCTTTCTCCACTGCATAGTAGTGTTATGGGTGAATACAAGCATCCCAGTGAAGTACGAGGCCTGGTGAGGCTCAGTGAGGCACAGCTGCATGTACACACGCCTTTAGGACACATGTTGCCTCAATAGAAGCACACTTTATACTTTCTGGGGATTATCATTTTCCATGAAAAATCTTTCCAGTCCAAGAAAATAAATATATATTTGACCTGCAATAATATAAACAAAGTTATCATATTTGAGACTGGAACCAGGAAATGTTTGGCTTTTTTTTTTAAAATAAATAATGAAATGTTTCAAATCAAATAGGTCTGTTTTTTCAGCACTGATTATTTGTAGTGTTAGATAAAAGATACTGCAACTCGAGGGTATAGTACAGTTACATCCGAATGTTGGACAAACAGAAGAATCATTGTGTACAAAGAGACTACTGTATAGATGTGTGCTTAGTATAATACATTACAAATATGCTTCATTATCATTGTTTTCTTATTCTTTCTGGTAGCATATGTTCCAGCTCCCACTGTTTAACTTTAAATCAATGAAGTAGTCATACATTATTATCCTTATCCTGTGGATGGGGGGGTATATTTAAACTGTCCAACTTTTCCATGGCTTCCACAGAGAAGCCTTTGTTATGGTAGCTTGCTGGCAATAAATCTTGTTTTCCGCTCTTTGTTTAAACCCTGTAAGAAAATGTGTCCCAGGGAGTTTCTGCAGCACATGGACTCAACCCAGTGGCGCTCGTCAGAACCCACCACGCATGAGATGCTGTTTCCACAGAGGAAGCCTCACAAATTAAGGCAAACTCGCAGCGCTGTCTAGTTTTCACTTCCCAGCCGTGCCTCCGCTTTTCTGTTTTTTTTGGGCTTTTTTTAGCACGCCCCCCTGGTTTTCATCAGAACACAATGTCGTGAGGTCAGATCTGACTTCCTGGCAGTTGAGTTTTTTCTCTAAAAGTTGCAAAGACGCTCGCTCAGCAAAGATGGACTTATGCTGCTGTCGCTGTCCGGGACCACCAAAAGGTAGGCTTGCCTTTTACAGCAACTTGTCATTTTAGACTTTGTCTTGTGGCATTCAAATATGCTACATCTGGAACCAATGAAGTAGAATTGAATTCCTTTCATCATGCATGTCACATCCAGACAGTGTCTCTCCTAGCATCAGCATCTTTTTTGTTGTAAATGGCAAATTAAAAACCTGTCTGACATTCTTCTCTTGACTTACCCACTTGTCACCTTTGGGAAGTCTTTGCCACTCGTGATAGAGGCATCTTACTGAATACTGAACTGTTTGTACCTAACGGACTGTTTTTTGGCTGTGAAGTTCTGTTTTATTGCCTCCATGTGGGTATGCAGAGTATGTATCACAATATGGGAATCAAACACATACCATGTGAATAGAGCGGGAGGGGGCTGACTCCTCCCATGAAGGAGTGGTGGAATGGATTTATTCCAGACATCTGTACTTCTCCCTCCGTTTTATTCCCTTTTCTCAGACTTCACGGTTCATCACTTCCAATTTGAGCTGCCAGTTTCAAAGGCTTTGGGGATTTGGTTGGCATTTTAAAACTGGGATCATATAAGGTCTCACCCAGAGTGAACTGCCAACAGTTCAGATCAAAATCTGTGTTCTGTTGCAAGTGAACTATAGACTCTGTTTCCCACTGCTATACTTTTGAGACAGCTTTCAATTGAGTCACTCTACTCTGTCATAATGTGCCTTAACAGTTTATCAAAGGCCAGCAAAATCCCCAATTAAAGGCACAAGCAACACTTTAGTGTTGGTAGAATTGTTTAACAAGTTTTGCTAGTGTTTTGGCCCCTTTATAATGTTTTCCTTCTTCTGGGTTGCCAGAAAATCCATCAAGGCCTGTACATCAGAAGACTATTCTGAATTCTCCTCCATACATTCAAGGACCCTTTGCTAATGCAAAAGACAGCTCGAGGTCTAACTTCTATCTATGGCCTGCTTTTTACGAGGCACGGCTGGCATGTGGCATTGCCTCCGATGTGTGATCATGTCACCGGTCCTGGTGTTAGGTTTCTGCGTGACACTGTTTCTAAGGTGCACACCAACTTATGTTCCGACAACAGACACTCTGGCGGATGCCATTTTGCCCGCAGCAAGAAATGGTGTTGATGTCTCTACAGTGATGTAAGCTGGTATTGTATGGGTTATTTTTGCTGTTTCAGTTATTTGAAAAAATCCTTCAAGTGTCAAGGGCTTCTAGTCCTTGCTTAGTTCCATACACTCAGATAACAATGCACACAAAAGCCATGTTGCTGGGAGAACCAGATGGAAAGCTTAGAGAGGAATTTACTGGTAATCACACAGTGACACAAAGCTTGTAATTATAGATGAATAACAGGTTTGAAAATGTCAAAATCATAAAAAAGTGGTGTCTGCGTTTTCCTTCAAGACTTTTCAGTGTTTTAATAACTTGCCCAAAGTGAGAATGCAAAGCTCTCTCTGATTTTTAGGGTTAATTCTAAGGGAGAATATAAAATGCTTCGTGGTGAAACAGTATGCAGTAAAATAGGTCTCTGGGAAGTATATAAGACATGCTGTCCGAGCATAAGGAAGCAATTATCATCTAGTGGAACATAATGCGTAATGAGGATGAATTGATGGTGGCTTGGTGTACTGCGCATTGGAAACATAAAATGGGGAGCGATGGCTTCAGTATAGACATTTGTAAGGGAGGGAGTCCTTGGATGATCTATGACTCGTAAAGCATGGTGGAAAATAACTTTTGGTGGGTAAAAGAAAATAATATGGTAGGGTGAATGAGTTGGAAACTTTGACAGTGGCTGAAGGTGTACTTCCCTCGTACTAAGGTGTACTAAGTTTTCCTTATCAAGACTGACTGGAGAGAGTTTGTTTGTGTGTGTGTGTTACACAAAACAGCTTCATATATTATTAACTCCTGCAGATAGGGTGCAGCGAGTGGGGAAAGCAGCGAGCCAGTTCCTCTAACAAAACCAGCGGAGTCACTTGAGCCGTCAAGGAGGACAACACTTCTTTGTGGCAAGTGGCTCATGCTGGAACAATTAAAGTACATTTTGAAATAACTAGTCTGTAGAAAATAAGAAGAGGAATTGTTAGAGTAAACTATAGGGAAAAAAGGGGGAGGGAGGGATATCGGCCACTTCTGCCAGAGGACTGAGTCACAGCGGTGAGAGGAGAGGGAGGGGTGCTCTGCCAATCTTCTCTCTTGTAAAAAGTCACGGACAACTTGGCTGCGCAGCTTCTTTTAAAGTCCAGGATGGTACCGCACCCCTAGCCGCACACCCACCTCCCTCCACTCCCCCTCACCTTTCAACCCCCCCCCGCACCCTCCCATTCCTCAGCCCTCCCGTCGGTCTTCAGAGCCTGGGACTCTCCACTTTATACCAGGCCCGATGCCGGCAAGCCCCCCTTACGTGTTCCCAGCCCTGGTGGTTGTGGGCCATGTTGTTACCTTAATCCTTGCCTGGCAGTGGAGAGTAAGGAAGAAGCAAGGTAAGAAAACTCATCGCCGCGAGGCTCACTTTAAGCGAAACAACCGTGCCTTTCAGAGAGCAGATCAAAGGGTTTTTCTGTGCAAATAGCTTCTGTTGTCGTCCGTCGACCTTGCTCCTCTCTGCTGTGTTTTTGTGGCGCACACTCCTTCTCCTCTCTTCCTCACACCCCCCTCTTTCTGGGACTGGGTTTCCTGTGGTATGGATGTGTTGCAGTTAACCCTTTAAATGCTGGCTGTAATGTGATGACGTCAGAGTCGGAGTATTCCGGGGGTTTCGGCTTAGTCAGAGCTCTGATGTGCACATCTCAGCATCAGCTTTCTCCTATGCTGGGGTTTTGCCTTGAATAGTGTTTTTTTAATTGCTTCATCCAAGTTCTGTCTAAATAGAAACGCGGCTTCAGTTGTGTGGTTCCCTTAAGGTGACTTGAGGTGAGATTAAGCCCTTAACTAGTCGGTGTTTACTCATGTATCAATAATCCAGTTCTACTGGTTTCTTGGAATGGTTTTAAAGCATTTGCATATCCTCTTCACGTCCAAAAAATGCTGACATGGAAAAACAATTCATCTCTGTTCGACCCACGGAAAAGCCTCAAGGTTACCTGCAGGCACCAGTGGCTAACATGTCACCAGACACACCTCACAAAGGCCTTTTGTTACTGTTGACACAGCCTTGCACATTGGCAGCTGTCAAACACACCTGCAGGTGACACACCCAGAGTTAAATTAGAGGATGTCTCAGTCTGCAGCTCTAGGTAAAGTGCAAGCGTTTATTTTCCTTCCTGAAAGCATTGTGAAAAACCAGTTTGGTCAACAGACACTTGAAAACAATTCATAAAATGTACTTAGGACAATGAGGCAGCTTAAAACATTAAAGTAGCCTCAGGTCACATCACAAAACCTCTACCTGCTTTACACTTCAATCCAGTTGTAAAGTGTTTGTAGTATCAATCACACCATACTCAAAGGGTTTTGGTTGTTTTGCTAAACTGAAGGCAGGCAGGTGTTTTCCCTTATCGCTCCCAGTGGTCTGGTAATAAACTGCACAGGGAGGACACACCTCGAGTAGATAAGAGAGGTTTTCACAACACTGAGTTTATTATGACAGCATGATCATTTCTTATAGCAGTGTCAAGTCATCAGCGAGAGAACGGACCCACAAACTTTCTCCCAAAAGGCTTCGTATGGCTTCAAAAGTAATGGAACAAAAGCAAGAAGCATTTCAAACAGTTTTCTCTTGATCAAATAAACGTTGCCTGGAAGAGTGGTTTGACTGGTAAATTGCGGGCAAACATTGCATTGCAAAACTAGGCTGCATGCTATCTCTACCTTCCGTCAATATCCAACCGATTTGCATTTGAAGAGATCTGCTTTCATCTGTGTATCTGCCGCAGTGCAGACAATAGGAGCACACTCCTCATATTCCCTATGCCCAGAACTTTAATGATGTATTTTCAACAGAGAAGGTAGGTGTGGCTATTGATTTTGTGTCTTTCTGCTTGTACTGGACCCTGAATGTAAACAATGACCACACTTCCAAACATCTGCAGTGTCACGTGCTGGATATATGGACACAGCTTGTGTGACTTACAGCTATAACCCACACGGCAAGGTGCCTTTGACACAGTGAAAGTAGGTGAAAGGGATTTCAACCCGAAGCCAGGTTTAAAAAAAGCTCACACAGTGCCACACATGGCGTCCGGCGAATGGTAGTAAACTCGACACCGAGGACGCAGCACTGTGTATCCTGGTTACAGCCATAACAAACTGCAGGAGGTCTAAGGTTCCCCTTCACGAGGCCTCACGCTGATCTTTAGGATCTCTAAAGGATCTCTCTTTAGATAATTACAGTGATTAACACTAAGTGATTATCTATAAATCAACTGTTCTTAGTTCTGCATGAGGCTTCTTTTGATTTTGACCTCCTCCTCAACACTATACGATCTTGAGATGTCCTTTAATGATTTACTGCGAGGCTTTCTGAAGATCCAAAAGCTTTGTTTACTGCACAACATTGTATATGTTTAATCCATTGAGGAAGCCACACCCAAATCTGCTCCCATGTTCATGGAGGAGCCACCAGACTGGGTTGGTTTCTGCTAAACCACATGCTGCATATAGTAGGGCTGAGTTTAGACCTTGACTGGCCGTTGGCAGCTGTGACTCACTTCCCTGTCTACTTTCCCTGTGGCATTAATGACAGTCTTTAGGAGGGGGGATGGCCTGCTGTGTTTTAACTGAAAAAAACCATGCAGTTATTGAGCTGTTGAAAGAAAGTACGCCCACCGTGCCCCTACATGCCCTTCACGATAGAGAAAGTAACATACAACACATTATGGTAAACCTAGCTTGTAGTAAGGCTTGTCACATTGTTCTCTGTGAGCCCATGCTGAGGCTGGAGCTTGGCTCTGATCTGTGTTTAAGGGAGGAGGACCAGTAACGGTGTCAAAGTGGCACCAACTCCTGCAAACATTCAAATGCATCCTGCATCAATCTTAAGTATTCATTATTTTAAGATTAAAGACTTAACTGTGGAACATTTTTTGTGTCTTTAAAGAATTCTAATATATGCTTAAGTCATATAAGTTGTGTCTTTGCTGTGCTTTGCTGCAACATTATGCTGTTGCAGTGTTGTGATCCTGAATCAAGCAGACATGTTAGTTATCATTCCTACTTTGAATATCGTGAGAGATACAAACCGCTTTTATAAAACTGACATCCACATGAACATTCAAAGCTACATAAAGGCTATAGCTAATAAAACAGAAATAAATGTGGTTTATTCCCATCTACCAAACTTGAAATGTTTTGTGCCAATATAGTTAAAGGGCCCTATTATGAATTTAAACATTTACATTATACATATTTGTAATTTGTGTGCCTTCTGTGACATGTTTACATGATTTAATGTTCAGAAAGTTCTTTATTTGATCTGTGATGAGCCCAATGCTCTGATTGGTTAGATTGTCTGATTTTTTTTAAAGTGCAATAAATCGATGTTTTCAAAGTCAATGAATAATCATATTTAATAATTGTGATATCAATATTGACCAAAATAATCCTGATTATGATTTTTGCCATAATCGAGCAGCCCTAGCCCGATTGTCTTTCTCTCTGGAGGGAACCTTTCAGATTTGAGCCTTTGCAGACCATTTACATCCACAAAAAACCAATAGAACACACTACAGGAAAGGGAGGACCCTAAAAGCATAACATGGACCCTTTAAAGGCAACAATTATAAGTCGGTTAAAGAAAATCATGTAGGCACACTATGTGTAACAACCAGGATCATTTCTAAATAATAATTACATATTTTTTTAAATAAAGAGCTAAGTTTCTGTGCGTTTGTAACTAACAGTTCAGACAATTGACATATTATTGTTTAAACTTCTCTGGTACTGACGGGACATTTAGACTGTTTGTACAAGTTCTGAAGTTTGGTTGCTGAAAAGCTCTACATGTGTTATTGTATTAACTACATTCCAATAGCCTGATTGTACTTAACATGAAATATTTACTTTCACAATGGTTGCTCCGTTAACTTGAAAATAGACCAATGTGAATGTGAACTATTTCCAAATGTTGCGCTGAGAAAAAAATAAATAAAACAGACTCCTCCACAATGTTGAGTTATGTATTACCCTGCAGCTGTTCTGCATGCTGGGAAAGTGATCATTTATTACCCCGTGCTAAGCTGCACTCTGCCCTGTGGACAGCCTCAGAGGGACAAGACAAAGGAGCTTCACTCGCTGTTTGTAAGAATCAAATAAAATGCGTCTTCCCAGAAGTGATCCTCGTTCTGTTTCGCATTGAGGGGACTTGGAGGGGTTATGTCACGTGGGAAGGGGCGCAGATGCTAAAATAGGGATATCGTGTGGTCCTCGGCAGCACACATACAGCACTGCTTATTTCGGGGAAGTCCCTCTCAGGCGCGTTTCAATGGCACACATCTTTATAACACTCTTTACGCACGAAGGCGAGCGGGATGGAGCAGAACAGAACTCCGCTCACTAAACAGAAGAAAAGTGGGCCGGGCTTGTGACAAAGTGTCTGCAATCTGACACGACCCTGTGTTTGTGTGTCCTCCGTGTGGCTCGGGTAGGGGAGAGGGGAAAGTTTTGAGGGCTGGTAACGATCAAGAGAAAAACGCAAAGGAGGGGCGTTTTCTGGAGAGTCCTGAGCTATTGCTTTACGCGCGGCACAAACACACGCTGGGATGGCGGGAGTGGAGGATACGATGCGCGCTGCGGTGCCGTCCTGGTGCGGAGGCTTGGAGCTGGAAATGATATACCGACGAACTAATTACATCCACGAGATGAGCTGCGGGGAAGTGGGGCCTCTTCTGTACAGCAGGATGTGCTGCGCAGGTAGGTCTGAGCCGCCGTCTCCATCTCTCCGCGCCTGTAAAAGGAGGACGATGTGGTGGGGAGGGGCTGCTGGGTTACTGTAGTGATGATGTTAACCATTCACATGCCTCCGCCCACTGTACAGAAAGCGCGGAGGGTCAAAAAAGCTAGGAGCGTTGTTGTTGTTCTATTTATTAATAACTTTTATTTTACTTTTGAAGGAAGTTGACACAAAAAACATGTTGTTTATGTAAGTGATGGCAACATGTTGTTTACCTCTCCTCTCGTAGAGAACACTGAACTGTTATAAAGAGCTGAAACTAATATTGAACTACAGAAAACTCAGCTGCAGCTCATTTCATAATCATTCCATTTGTTAAAGTATTTCCACATGCACAAATGCTCCCCAGGGAAAGCTTCTTAAATGAACCTCTTTAGGCTTCGGGTCTGTTAGATCAAACAAGTTATTTAAATATGTAAGCCTTGGCTCTTGGAATGTTTAAAAAAAAAAAAAAATGTTTCTGATAACTAATTAAACCAAATTATTAATAGATTTAACAAGAAATAATTACCATATTAATCAAAAATGATAAGAAGATTGTTATGTGCAGCTTTTGGCTAACAAAGCATTTTGATGGTGTTTAATGGTCCCTTTCTTACAACGTCAAACGGAGGTGTGCATAAAGAGGACATATGTGATGAGCTCTGATGTTAATACACTAACAGACAACAACTGCGTACATATTCAGTCTGGAAGCAATTACAACATGTTCTACTCAGCCACTGATTATATGAATGTCTATATTTCCATGGACTTTTAGTTTAGGACGGAGAAAAAAAGCGTTTATGAACCTCCAGAGGACTTTATGAGTCCTCTGGAGGTTTGTGGCCAAAACTTCTCCTCTGTAAACATCACGCTGACCAACTCACAGCTTCTGTGTGTTTCGGCTGTGTTGTCATGGCAACCACTCACCCACAAGTCACTCTCCCCACATGTGTAAGTGACTGTTCATGAGTCAACACTGCTGGGCTCCACTAGACTTGTACTTTCTTAGTCTGTCTGTCTGCTTCTAGTTACACTTTAAAATATTATACTAAGATGATCATTGATGACATATATTCATACTTTTCTTGTGTTTTGTAGTGCAGCCTTTCCAACAGAAGAGGGAGACAAACTGTGTTGAGCAACAACTTCATCATCTTTTTAATTGTCACATGTGAAGATCATAAATCCAGGAATGATCTAGTCCCCATATTTTCGTAACTGCAAGAGTGTAAACACCATGTGTGGCGAATTACAAGTGCTTATGAATGCATACTGCCTTCAAATATTACTCCTATTGCAAAAGTGACTTTCAGTCATCAGCCCTCTTTAATTAGAGAGAACACACAATGTGGGCAACATTGAGGACACAAAATGCCTCAGTGTTGTTGCTTTTTGAATTCATGAGTTTATTATCCATCTGCATTTTGTAAAAAGTTACATTTTTCTCCTTTAAACACCTGAGTTTATTTCAATAACAGACCGGGCTTAGTCTCATCTGTGTAGCACATGCTTTTATACCGTCTTCACTGCCAGGTTGGATCTGCCTGGATAATTCCCCGGGGCTTTCATTCCTCACCTTGGCACAGTTCTTCCCTGTTCTGTCCAACTCTCATTCCATCATCCCTGCACCATAACGGCATCACGACCTGCTATCCAGATGATCCTCGCTGTTAGTTAACATTCCTGTCCTTGCTGGGACTGCCACCGCATGCTGTCACTTGCACAGTTTAGCAGGCAGGCAGGTTCGTTTGATTGGGGTGGTGTTATCTCAGAGGCGGCTCCCCCTGTCTGCGAGGAGGGTGGGCACGCCCTCAGGAATGCACAGACCTGTGTGCTTCTCACGCCAGAACTGTCATCGTAAAACTCCTATCAGCTCGCACTGCTCGGTTTATCACTGCATGTGATCAGAAACAGGGAACAATCTACACGGTAAAGCACTGTGCTGATAGGATATTGGAAAGTGACCTAACTGCATCACATTAAAGGCACTTGATACTTATTCAACATTGCACACATTTGGGTTTCAAGTCAAAAAATGAAAACTCATCAATCAGCTGACCTCAGCACAATTTAGTATTTGGCAGCCAATGATTTGTACAGCAAATACAGGCCTTCATAGACACCTTACATCCTACATATAGTATTTCAGCACCTATAGAGCCTAGAGTCAAATGCAGGTCTACTCCTCAAGCCCCGACAAGCCACCTCACTGTGTAGGCATTCAAAGAATCCCTCTCTGAACACTCTTATGTCAGTATCTGCACAGAAGATAGATGCTCCCAAGGGTGAAAGGTGTTACAGGTATTCATGGGACATTTATGTGCTAGGGTGGAGGTGAGAGCAGCGGAATGCTTAACTTGCAAAAACAGCAGTGCCGTGTGCAAACCACACTATGCATGCACAATATGGATTATTTACAGCTGATCCCAATAACAGAAAAAGATACCTGTCATAGCTAATACCGATGATTGATGAACCAATCATTTCACATTTTTGTATTTTTAAAATAAGTGAATAACCTGTACTTTATACGCACTTTAGTGGTCTAATCACTTCTGACAACCACTATCTACTTCTTCTCTGTATCTATTGGCGTTCGGAAACACAATTTAAAGGCACATGCCGCCACATACTCATTTTTAAAATGTTTTAGTTACTAGCTCAAAAGAAGCTAAGATTAAGATAACCAATAAATGTAGGATTTTGTATTTTGAAAAGAATATCATATTCTCTGGTTTTTGCACTCCAACCTTTAGAAATACTAAGATGTAATTAGCAGACATGGATGATTAAGTATTCCAAAGCTCTGACCTAGCCAAACCAAACTCACTGACATTAATATTGTTAATGTTATATTTATACTGTATTCTAAAACTGGAAACACAAATACAACCAGTTCTTAAACATCCTATAAGACTGATTACCAAAAAGGTTTTTGTTGTTGTTGTTGTTGTCCACACTGTCCCTCTCTGTTAAGTCAAGTGTTTGGGCTTCATATCTTCGGCCGATCATTTACGATCTATAATTCAGTTTCTGGAATAATACATGATAATACCATTTCTCATTCTCAGCGGTGAGTTATCGTGACAGTGTATATCGTGCATTCCTAGTTGGGGGTGTTCATTGGACATCATGTGTACAGCTGAACAGACGGACTGAAGTCATATTTACATGAAATAGAACAATTCTCCCTTTCTTGCACCCCTAATTGACGCACTCTGTCCAGTCCACTCCAGAGCCACAATCGCTGCTTTGTGTCTGGGATCATTCCGTGCAGCAGTGTGGTTTCTCTTTTTCAACGTTTTTCACTAACTAGCTCAACAGAAGCTTTTATTCAGGATTGACGGAATATAAATCCAAGTCCAAGCCAAACACTTCAAGTAAAACATTGCAGGTTGTTCTCATTAGCGATTTTTAAGTGCTTCTATTCTTCCTGCCACTCGATTCTCTCTTATGTACGGAAACAAATCCTCCATGCCAGTTCTTCCTGTAATTGTGTCCTGATGGAGGCAGAGGGCTCATGCTCGAGGGTTTCATGTGATTATACCATGTCGAGAAATGGCCGCGGACGTTGTTTCCACCGCCTGGTCTCCTCTGTGTTCAGGAACAGGACTCTCTTTGATGATCTGTGGTGTTCGGTGCAGCCTTCAGCTTCAGACACAACACTGGTGACTGCCAGCCTGCCCATGTGGAGTTCAGTTGGGGTTAAAAGCTTTCTGTAAACGTTGGTCTATAAGAGGCAATGTCCCCTTATTCAGAAAGTCCTTTTAAGAACATAAGTTTGGGCTGCTGTATTAGTCAACTTTCATTTATTGCAAAGTTATTTAAAACACACTATGTGTTAGAAAAGCTCAGTTTTGGAACCTAAGGTCCTAAGATGCCCCGAGTTCAGGCTCCTGTTTTGGACCTCTGACCTCCCTCTGAAGATACTCTGTCATTACTCTTGGCATTTTCATTAGCAGTTGTTCTAATGCTGTTGTTAAAGTTGACTACCGTACAGAAGGTTTTACATTTGAAGTAAACAACTATTAGCTACATTTAGTCATCATTAGAAAACAATTATAATGAATTTAATGACAGTATTTAGGTCAACTGTAGAACATCATTACACTCCCAAAAAACCAGTATTTTTGTCAGTTGTGCAAGACATATGCAACGTGCAAAAAACCCTCTCCTCTCTCGAAGTTGCTCAACATATCAAAGTGAAATATCAACTGTAAAAGATAGGCATATGGTGGTTGAGGTCTCCATATCTGTGCATTAGTATGTCATCGGTGTTGGTGTGGTGCTCAGTGAGGGTCTTTCATGAGGTGTGGTTTGATGGGTGGGGTCGGGGTGTACATAACAGGGCTGGGCCTGGGGGGAGAATCTTCCCTCTCTCTCCACAGATCACTGTAAATGACAGCTTCTGACAACATAGCCCGCAGGCAGGCATTTTGCGAGGGCTGGAGAAAAAAACGAAATGGGAGCATAGAATGTCAGAGAAGGGAGGAAAAAAGGGAGTAAGACTCAGGAACTGAATCAGTGAACACTCCCACTTAACTACAGGACTGTGGAGAGGGTTTCAGGCAATACCAAGAAGTGGAAGTAGACAACAACGCCTAAACCTGCAGAGGCTTCTGATTTGTTTGTGATTACTGAGATAAGGCCAGCACAGAGATGGAGCGCACATTCCGAAACTACTCCTCCGACAGTGTGGGGAGTGACGGGGTGTTCATAGAGGAGTCCCACTACCAGGGGATGCTCAGGAACATGGACCACAGGAAAGGTACAGTCTTTCATCTTTACCTTGTTGGACTTTCACTGGCATGGAAGTCTTCTGTATTTCCCTTCAAATCGAAACATAGAAAAAGAGCAATTGAACGTTTTTAGATATTATAAAAAAATGTTATGTTTAATGTTTAAATTATAGAATCGACTTTTGTTTGCAGTAGTCGTCTGGCTCTCTTTTATCAAACAGGCCACACCCCTTTTATGCGTCATGGCTTTTTATTGGTCAACTGTGCTGACACCCAAACCCATTTTATGATGAAAGATCGACGATCATCTGACGGATGAACTGAAAAATGTATTAACTTTATCTTTCTTCTGTTCACGCTATCAAAGTCAGCTGCGGTCAGATGTGTTAACCAGAAGGGGCTTGAGAACTCAGTGATGAAGAGATAAACATGTCGTCTCCTTCAGTGGGACACTTGCAGTTCTGTCACAGCCATAACGGGATGAGTGAACAATAATGTTCTTTGGGGAGAGCGGATATCTCTCACCTCATCTCAAAAGATTCTTTCAGGGGATGAAAGGAAACACCAATAGCTCTGTCTGCCGCTCAAGGCTACATGTCAACCACACACATTCTTTTTAAGAGAGATCAGGGAGTTGTGCTTTTCTGTCTCAATCTATTTCTTTTAGCTGGTATGTTAGTTTCCTCTGGCTTTGATTCCTATATTGTATTTAACTGCATGAAGAAACAAGAGAGTGTTTCTGCAGATTCATCTTCGATACAAAGCCATGCATTCAGTGGGAAATGAACCGGTATCCTTTCTCTGCTTTTGAGGTTAATCTCACTTCTCTGTTTTTACTCCTAACTGGTCACAAGCGTGCTTGTGAGTCATGGGCACAATGCCACCCTGATGCGCCGTGGCACCAGGGGGTGTCGTGTTCTTTGGGTTCTCTGTTCCCTTTTGGTCCGAACACTGCATCTGTTGCACAACATAAACATTACCTGCTGGTATGTTTGTGATTTACATGTTACATGGTGGAACATGTTTCTGTAGAGGTGTTTAACTGTTGTGCAGTCCCTTTCTGTGTCACCTGAAGCATCTTTAAACGTTTCTGTTGGCTTCCCTTCATTGTTCTGGTTTCTTTCATTTATACGACTTTCTCAAACTTTGATTAAATAAGGAAATACAAGTTTTTTCACTGAAGTTGAACTTTAACACTGTTTTTGGATGGACAGTACTAATAATGTTTAGTGTCTAAAGCAGGGGTCGTTAACTCGTGGTTCTTGACCCCACTGAGGGGGTGACTTGGTACATCTTAGTGGTTGTGAGTCAGCTTCCAGCTGGAAGCTTAGACATTGATAAACCGGTATGTTTTGGAAAATAATCACTGTGTCTGTAATGTATATATGATTTGTCGTAAATAGTGTAAAGAGAACTAATGCATGGACACATTTCATTAAACTAAGTTTCTGTTTGATCCCCACAGATGAACGGGACAGAGTTCAGAAAAAGACTTTCACAAAATGGGTCAACAAGCACCTGATGAAGGTAAGGTTCACTACATACATACTTGTGCATTATATTTGTTGTAAAATGAAGTAGATTACAAAAGTAGCTTTCATTTGGAGCTCAGAAAACAAGTTGTCCTTAAATGACCCTAAATGTTGTTTTGTTTAAGTCAAACTGCAGTGGTTACTTTAATGTCCCATCTGGTTACAATATGCCTAATTGCTGAGTAACCTTGAAGCAACAACGGATAAACTGGAGATGGAACAAAAAAGCTATATCAGATTTCTGTTCCCTATGCCTTTATTCCAAAAAGCGAAACTCTTTTGAAAGGGTGAACAACATCGTAAAAAACCGCTCCTCCACACATGCTATTTGTGTTAACTGTGAGGGTGTGAGTCACGACACCTGGCCTCGCTTTAGAAAAACAGAAGCATTGTGGGCCGGCCTGCTCAGGTTTCACATCTGGGCTCCAGACTGTCAGGGGCTCCTCAGGGCTCCTCGGGGCTCCTCAGGGCTCCTCGGGGCTCCTCATGGCTCCTCAGGGCTCCTCAGAGCTCCTCAGGGCTCCTCAGGGCTGGGGGACGGGAGGCTCCACGTCTGAACTGCTCTGAGTTCAGGCCAATGCTAAACATGTGATACTGTCAGGAAACACTTGTAAAGCATTCTGCCCCACAACCCTTAGACATGAAGCACTTCCTGCTTGTAGTATGCAAGCCCATGATTGTTGTTATCATGTTAAAGTCTTGTATGTCTGTTTGTTAAACAAAAAGAGCAGTTTGAGGACAAGCCTCTTGAGCTCTGGGAATCAAAGAATCCTCCAAATAATCAAGAATTAATTAACATAAAATAAAATAAATCTTTGTGTTTTTCTTTTTCTTTGCAGTTAAGCAAAACTAATCTTAACAATTTTCAAGTTCCAATAAGACAATTATAATTTTTTCGACCAATTTTTTGACCAATAAATATTCACTTTTATTTATTATAACGAAAACAATCTTACAGATGGAAAACAGGAAAAAAAAATGTGGCTTGAAAAATGACTACTTAATACTGGAAAAAAAACAGTGGCCGATAAATAATCTGGCAACTAATAATCCACCTATCGTTGCAGTTGTTGGTTTTTAGTAAAGTTTTTTGAAGAGTTAAATAATAATAATAATATAACAAGAAACCCAAGGACGCTTTACAATAGGACGAGGAGCCATGGGGGGGACAAGATAAAAAAGAACAGGCTGGTCACAGAGATATGGAGAGTTCACTGAGACTGAACGCCTTGACAAACAGATGTGTTTTCAGTATATAAGAGATTCATTTCTCACAATATGGTGTCAATGAAAATGTCAGTGGAAAACACTTTGACACTAACAAGAGGACTAACAGGGATCTTTCTATGTGACACTTTACTTCAAATCCATATCTCCTCATATCTCATTCATAGCTCCTGTTATTCTATGTGATCACAGCAGAACGAGAAGGAAATAATGTTCAGTTTTGAACCAACACACTTTCATTTATATAAAAGGGATCTCAGGTGTCATTTCATTATAGACACTAGTCATATATATTACATAGAATACAAGTTGTTTCCTGTTGCCAAAGTGTCCAGGGTATACTGTTAAAGATACCGCTCAGCTGTACCTGAAGTGTCCAGTTCTGACCGCTGCTCTGCAGACACTCTCAGGTTGATGAACCCCTGTGTTGACAGGGGGATCGGAGTGTGTAAAACTGTGAGGAATGTCCTCCATGTGTGACGAGGCCTCTGTCCGAGACGGCTCACTGGCTTTTGTCGACACTCGTTGTTTCTTTGTCTAGAAATCCCCCAGATTTGGCTCGAACTTGAGCGGGTGTTCGATGTGGCTGCCCTCGAGGCATTTTGGACTTGTGGTCACAACAGAATCATGGGACTAATGTTTGAGGGCCAGGAACACTCCACTATTATACTTAGCTGTCTCAAAAGTGCCATCTACTGTAACATGTAGCATTTACGTCTCTAGATTACGCAGAATGGAAACCAGATGTCCTTCTGTGTTTATTCAAGTTGTATTAATACCAATGCAATCCAAACAGAAGCAAATGAATACTGGACAACAGTTATAAATCGTTTGTTGGTGTACCAGTCAAACCAAATGATTTAAAATGAGGAAATGACCAACAGTCTTTGTCTTTAATATCAACCAGCATCTGCATGTTTGTCTCTTGTCCCCCTCACTCGTCCAAGCTGGTTCATATCTTCTCTCATCAAACTGTTTCTTCTTTCCATCCTTCATCCTGTACTTCATCTTTTCCTTCAGCACTGGAAGGCAGAGGTAGGTGCTGTCAGTGAGCCGAGTGCTGAGTGGATATACATTCATTTCTTCCTGCATGCCTGTGGAAACACTTTACCCTCTCATCGAGATTCACTTAACTTGTTTGGTAGAGGAAATGAAGCATCACATTCTGACCCAAAAACAATTGAAAAAGTATACGTTGTTGCAGACCAATACTATTTTTCAATGTTTAACTTTCATACTAATAATAGCATCGTTTTTCTATGCAGTGTCGGTTAAATATATGAGTGTACTCACTTTGGTTTTCACCTCTAAGAAAGTAGCTTAGTGGTTGAACTGTTTTGTGTTTCCAAGTGATCGTAATGTTCCTTTCGCTAAAGAGACGATTCATCCCAAAATCTCAAATATTCTCCCTCTTACAAGTCGTGGAATTAATCAATCTTGTTAGTTTTTTCTCTCCAACATAAGGAACTAGATGGCTCTCAGAAAATACATGAAAAAAACTCAACAGTAATATCGGTATTTCTAGAAATCATGACCAATTACTAAAGAAATTCCACAAACTTTGTTGTGAGCAGTTTCATTCAAGAACTATTTTCTGTTCCAAACTACATCCGCTTACCACATCACCGCGCCCATCTTTTCATGGACGCCAGGCCATTTACAGCAGGGGATCCTTTCCTACTTGGCTAACATGTAACGTTAGCTAGCACTATACAAGCACAAGCTTCTTATGATACTGATAGTGGATTGAATTCTGTTCCTACTTGAAACTGCTCTCAAAACTGTCTGTAGAATATTTGGAGAAACTAGGTCATGATTTTGTGAAAAGTACATTTCTGTTGAGTTTTCAAAATGTAATTCTTGTTGCTTTGAGTTCTATTTTATTAGATAGAAAGCAGACATCTCTACGGTCGATATTTAGCACAAAAACAAATCTAGAGAGTTGTCATTGTGTGTTCAGTTGCCCTTCCCTTTTTAAGTTGCTTTAATTATTTTGACGTGACACAGTGGGACTCAGTGGAATATGTGCCTTGAGTGAAATGTCAGTGTTGAGATGGTAACCTGTTCCTGTGCTTTGCAGTGTGTGTATTGTGTGTGTTCACTGCTGATGCTCACACTCTGGGAAAACCAATGAATAAAAATGGTATATCAGTGAAAAAATGTAAGCCTTGTCTCCTCTCTTGTGTCCACAGTCCCAGAGACACATCACGGACCTGTACGAGGACCTCAGAGATGGACACAACCTCATCTCCCTGCTGGAGGTGCTCTCCGGAGACACACTGGTGAGACCTTTGACCTTTAAGTATTTGGACATCTGCTTCTGCTGTGACCCTCTGTCCTGTCCAAACACGTCTAATTGTTCCTGCTCCCTGTCCCACTGACTTGAATGTGTTCTCCTGTCCAGTACACTGGGTGGAACATGAACTGCTGGGTCTCTTGTCTCCACTCTTGCATGTGCTGACTTCAATTCTTCCAAGGTTGTAGGACATTTCAGAACATGCACTTTTTTACTTGACTTACCTAAGCACTGTTTTTTTGTGGAACACACATTCTGGTTGCTTTACAACACTAATTTCCATTCTTTGCTTCCATCTTGTAACCTTTCCGCACTGACTTGTTTGACCCCTGGTTTTTCCTTTGATCTAACTCCTGCTGACCTTTGCCCTGACCTCTTCCCCCTGTGCTTCCTCTCTGTGCGATGCTCTTGCTGGGGTAGCCGAGGGAACGGGACGTTGTGAGGAACGTGCGGTTGGTGAGTGGCGCCTGGACTGTGGGCGTCAGGCACGGCATGTGTCACCACCACAGGTGGCTGTTGGGATGTGCATGATGATAGTCACACTCCCTGCCTCGTCTCCTTTGTGTGTCGACATCGCCCTCTTCCATTTTATCAGCGGGGCGTCCAGCCTGGAGAACAGAGGCGCAAGTGTAGCTTTAAGAGGAGTCATTTCTACCTTTATTTTGTATTTAAAGTTTGTATTTAAAGTTTGTATTTAAAGTTGAATATTGACGTCTTTA
Source organism: Harpagifer antarcticus (assembly GCA_902827135.1). Lineage (NCBI taxonomy): Eukaryota > Metazoa > Chordata > Actinopteri > Perciformes > Harpagiferidae > Harpagifer > Harpagifer antarcticus. The sequence goes on from CADEHL010000314.1 coordinate 3,226,862, forward strand.
GAGTAAAAAAAACACTTACATTACATAAAGAAGTAAAGAGCGGAACCAGGACAAACAATATTCTTATAGGAGCATACTATATATCCAACATTTCAGAACTTGCCACTAAACTAGGTATTTTTAATACAGTAAATGACAATATTCGCAACCTTCTATTCATGATTTGTCTTCTTGATTGAACTGTCTTTCATAAATCCAAGGCTTTTCATCATTGACGTTTGCTTGAATACGATATAATGATTATATGATTTTGATAATAATCAAATAAACTAATGTTCTGCATTACAAAATAGAACATTCATTGTCTCTGCTAGTTAGATATTTGATTACACCTTGTTGAATTGACACTTTGACATTGATGGGTATAGAAAAGTATAGAATCAGTCTTTAGTTATTTTATTATTCAAAAGTAAACACCAGTTTAAGTTTAGGGCTTGAACATAAAAACATTTCCCAAATTGGGATCAATAAAGTACATCTTATCTTATCTTATACGTTGACTAGTTATGCGGCGAAGCTTCTTATGGACTTGAAGCTTCAAATGTGGAGCACCAATGCATGTCATGGCCATCAATGCTGGGGTCTCATTCTGGGTAGCTTTAGAAACCGTAGATGCTTTTATGGCTTTTAATAGTGCAGAAAATAAGATCTTTGACAAACACACATTTATGATACTTACACGTTTTGTTCAGCAGGATTATCTCCACATAATTGCAATCCCCAGTAAAACGTTAGGCTATAGACGGACTACATGACATTCACATGATTTCACGTTACCACCGCTAAGCTAAAGGCGGCTAATGTTCGCTGACTCATGTAGCCACTTGTTAGCAACTGTCGTTCTAAAGATGCAGTTGGGTATCTACAGATGCAGAACAGATAGTGATCTGTTAAGCTTTTGTTAACCAAAGACCTTATTTCAGGTATATAAAAAAAGAATTGACTTTGAGATGAGGGAAACAGAAGTGGTAAAATGCAACTTATTCCTGTGCTTAAGGAACTTCGTGCACTACTATAAGGTGTAAAAGGTGTTTTTATTGTAATTAATCAACTATTTTTATTTTCAAAGTGTTGAGAGGCGCATTCACACTGCGGTACTTTTCCCACAAAGGTTCATGCGAACTTAGTTCAGTGAACTCTTTTATCGCGTTCACACCAAAAAGAGCCGGTACTAAAATTAGTTCATGTGAACCTTTTTACCCCCTCGAAAGTCCCTGCTAGAGAGCAGGGACTTTCGAGCGGCTCTTTTGTGAGAAAAGAGCTATATGTCTGATTGGCTGGGCGGATTGCAAACCACGCCCCGTAAAACTTCCAAAAAGTTTTGTGAAGCCGCCATTTTATTATCCTCGCATTAGCATTATTAGCATTAGCATTAGCCCAGCGCAGAAACGCAGAGAGACTAACTTATGGCAACACAAAATAAAACATGGGAGCGGTGGAGATGAGGAGGGGTCGGCGTTCTGGCGATTTACTCGGAAGGCTTCAGTAGAAGCTGCTGGGAGTCCCAGCAGCTTCTACTGAAGCCAGTCCCCAACTCCGGGGAGTTCCGGCCGGGGACTCCGGGCGGCAGTATACGCCGTGAAGTTGTTTGTAGCCTGCCAGTAAACCCAAAGCAGAAGAAGAAGAAGTGATGTCAGCGGCTTCATTTGCCTAATCCACCCCCAGGGACTTTTTCCGGTGTGAACGCGATCTGAACTTAGTTCATGCGAACTAAAGAGTTCGCATGAACTAAGTTCGCATGAACCTTTGTGGGAAAAGTACTGCAGTGTGAATGCGCCTATTGTATAGGCCTCAGAGGAAGTGAAGATTGTGACTGATGGGGGAATCACTGAGATTGTGTATCATTCATCGTCATGCTCTCACCTGCAGGCATCCTGGCTGCTTTGTTTAATGCACATCAGGGTCAGATCTGGTCTGACCGGACGCTTTGATCACAATCACGCCGAATTTCAATCGTACTTCAAATTTGCTACAGTTGAATTTTGAAGTTGTGGTCATGACTGTTAAATGTTGTTCTTGTTCTACAGTAGAATAGATATTGTAGTCCTGGACACTGAAACACCTGTTCTTCAGTCAAGGGGCCTTGCTGTTTATTCATCTTTAGTCATGTGCTCCCCCCTCCTCATGTTTGGTGTCCTCTCGTCTCTTGCAGCCACGGGAGAAAGGTCGTATGCGCTTCCACAAGCTGCAGAATGTACAGATCGCCCTGGACTTCCTCAAACACAGACAGGTCGGTAATAATGACATTTCCAATACAAGTTTTTTGATCAAAAGAGCATTTATATTTGACTGTTTTCCTTATGTCTTCTAAATCTTCACAGTTTAAATAAACCATAAGACTGACCATTAGGTTTAATTGGTGTCCTTTCAGGTCAAACTGGTCAACATCAGGAATGATGACATTGCAGATGGAAACCCAAAGCTGACCTTGGGGCTGATATGGACCATCATCCTTCACTTCCAGGTAATGTCTAGCAAAAGGCATGTTTAGCTATACATTGCTGTTTTTAAGGCATGCACATTAGCCAGTACAGAAACGAGTGTAACAAATGTAGCTATACATTGCTTCAGTTAAAGGGGCCCTGACATGCTGTTGGGGTGTTCCCTTCCCTGTAGTGTGTTATATAGCTTGTTGTGCGTGTAAATGGTCTGCAAAGGCTAACATCCCGAAGTTTCCTGCACTGCCCCTTTAAGGCACTGAAGGAAACTAGCACATCAAATATTGGACACACATATCTGTCATTATATAAATTGCATTAACCTGCAATTTGCATGTATTTAAGTGGACTTACTCATATTTCCTAAACTACATTTGGTGTTTATGTTTTAAACTGTACGAAGAATCCTTCCACCGTGCGAGTACAATGCGTTTCATACAATTTGCTTTGATTACATTATAATTAGGGTTCTTCCGCAGCACGTTCCCTCTTTTAGCTTCAATCATCAGCCCCACTTCATCCCGATGTTGACACAGCAGTGTGAGCACAGTGGACTCCAACAGCCAATCACTTCCAAATGGACTTTATTGAACATTTGGCAGCATTTTGCACTTTTATACACAAATCCCACCGCTTCCCCTGTCCTTCAGAGCACGAAGACTAAACACTGAAAAAAAGCTATTCATTCGTTCTGAAAGAACAGTGCTCAGTCAGTTTTGAAGTCTTTTATGACTCTTTCCTCGGTTCTGCGGCTTACAGTCTAACAATCTAAATAAAGGGGTTTTCTTTTATCCGGATCTCAAATGTAAACAATTTAAAATTCTTAACACCACCTATGGCACATTTGAGGAAAGCATTTGTCAATGAGCAGATGTGTTCCTCATGTTGAAGAGGCGTGTTTGGAAGATTTAGGGGGAAAACAGTGGAGATTCTTTGATGCTATAATCGGTATGATGGTTTTGATGTTGGTGTGGGATTCATTTTTTCCATCCAGTGTGACTCAGTCATTCCCACGAGAAAGCTGGAAGAGGACGTGGGCGTGACACATCGAAAAACTCCAAAGCTTTAGAGAAAAACAGATTTCCAGCTATTTATATGGTTACAAAAGTTAACTATTCCCCGATATCTAACTAAAAATCTCATTCAAGCAATAAAAGAAACATTTCCGTTTAAGTGTACTGAGTCACCAGCCAGCTATTCATTGTACGTTCCCATACCCATTTTGTTTTGGAACATCCTAGTTTTCACAAACAATGGTGGATTTCCTCTCTGCTCCCCAGGTGCAGGTAACAGTTTACTCACACACAGGTGACCAGTATCAATAATGGGCCTGCTGCGTGACAGAGTTGGGATTCTCTAATCACTTTTTTTACAAAATCTGCGAGGGCGGAGGTCCTGTTTCCAGTCTGAGTCACTCAGTGCCCACGTCCACGCTGAGCACCCGGGTTTCCCTTCTGAAAGGAAAAAAGCAGAAGGAAGTCTTCTTTTTTCCCTCCAGCAGCTTTTCCTGCAAAAATAGATTCTTAGTTCTGCTATGACTCGCCGAAAACCCCTGAAAATAGTATATTATGGGAATGAAAACCATACTTCTTAAGTTAGAAACTCTGACATTTATCACAACATTAAATGCAACCTTCACTTAATGCATAATATGCAGCTTATTTACAGCAATTTTATTTTACTTTCTGTATGATTTCATGTCTTTATATGTGAATACAAATCCCAAATAATAGATATCAAGACATCAAAGACAAACTGTTGGAATGATTGGAAACACGGGTCTCTGGGTTTGTTCTCACAATTGAAATTGCAAAGTAAAAAAACCAACAAATAACTTTTAAAATGTTTCCTGGAATTGTTCTTGCAACTTTTTACGACATGTGCCTAGTTTTATAGAGAACACCGCCCACCTGGAGCTACATGCAGACAGAAGCAACTCCAAGGCCTTTTCAAGTACTGTTTGCATGTCTCATTATAGATATGGGCCAGGCAGCCACTTCAGGGTGATTCATGCAAAATACAAAACATCGAGTCAAACAGCTGCATTATTTGTGATGTCCCTCAGTGTCAACACAAGGCTGGGATTTACCTTAAATTAGTATGATTATGTCTTTATAAACGGGGGTTATAAAGTATACATAAATCTCACAAAGAGAAGAGATCATTCATTACAGATTTAACGATTAGCTAATATCTGTCTGTGTTGATTCAAAATGTTTATATCATCTTTTATTCACTTAAAACTACAAGATAACTTTAAAACAAAAGTTATATTGTTGGGAGATTTCTTTTAATAGTGTGTTCTTGTGACTCAGAGCCAAGCCTCGCAGCTCTTAAAGAATAGCAATTTGCCTGTGGAGGTTCTGCTACACAGTCCAACATTCATTTTCAGCAGCCTTTTATTTAGTGAGGTTGTTTTTGTTTGGAAACGTATACATTATAACGGTGTATGATCAGTGACTCATCGACATGTTGCTGGAAAAGAACTTGTGTTTCTCTCCAAAACAGTGAGTGTTTTGTTTCTTTGGCCTCCAAGTTAAAGTGCTGCTTGGTATTTGAGGTTTGAAATGTGACTCATGTCAAATCTGGAAGAAATCAGCGGGCAAACTGGAAAATACGTTTTCCTGCCCTTCAACACACACTTCAATCATATTCAATACAGGAATATCAAAGTAACGGAAAGTCATGTGCAAGTGGTTTCTTAACTGAAAGGCAGTCAGAGCCACTTGGGGTCAACATATCCTATTTCCTGAATTTGGAAGTAGTTCTTCCAGCTTTGGTGTACAGGAGTTGAAGTCGTGATGTGAAAACATGGACACTTTTTAAAAGTTCACATCAATATCTATATATCAACGATTATTGTTCCGAATTGTGAAGCATTCACCAGCGTTTTCCCACGGTGGAACTACTGTCAGCAATATGTCCGACATCACACGATGCAACACTGTTTAATCTTGCAATGTTAACGATGATGAAAATATGGAGTTCTTTCCAATGCTGCACCATTCTACCTCGTTTCCTGAAAATCATGCCAGTCCTTTATTGTGCTAAAAACCAAACAAACAAAGGGATCGACCCATCAATAAAATGTCCTATGGCGGATATATATGTAGTCAAATATTCTGACACGATGGTTAAGAAAAACTCTCATGTTCGTGAGTTATTTAAGATGATTAGTATGTGTTCTACTTCCATTAATATAAATGCATGAATGAAGGTATTCTGATTCTGATTACTTTACACTCATTTGGAAGATATTTGCCTTACAATTAAAAAAATCATCAAATTAAAGCAAACATTATTTATATACACTGAACAAAAATATAAACGGAACACTTTTGTTTTTGCTCCCATTTTTCATGAGATGAACTCAAAGATCTAAAACATTTTCTATATACACAAAATAACCATTTCTCTCAAATATTGTTCACAAATCTGAAAGAATCTGTGATAGTGAGCACTTCTCCTTTGCCGAGATAATCCATCCCACCTCACAGGTGTGGCATATCAAGATGCTGATTAGACAGCATGATTATTGCACAGGTGTGCCTTAGGCTGGCCACAATAAAAGGCCACTCTGAAATGTTCAGTTTTGTTTTATTGGGGGGGTCTGGGGGGGTCCGAAAACCAGTCAGTATCTGGTGTGAGGGGTAGGGGTAGGGTTAGGGGTAGGGTAATGTTGTGAATCGAGTGGCCCATGGTGGTGGTGGGGTTATGGTATGGGCAGGCGTATGTTATGGACGACGAACACAGGCCACTCGATTCACTACATTACATACATTACCCTAACCCTAACCCTACCCCTCACACCAGATACTGACTGGTTTTCGGACCCCCCCAATAAAGCAAAACTGCACGTTTCAGAGTGGCCTTTTATTGTGGCCAGCCTAAGGCACACCTGTGCAATAATCATGCTGTCTAATCAGCATCTTGATATGCCACACCTGTGAGGTGGGATGGATTATCTCGGCAAAGGAGAAGTGCTCACTATCACAGATTTTTTCAGATTTGTGAACAATATTTGAGAGAAATGGTTATTTTGTGTATATAGAAAATGTTTTAGATCTTTGAGTTCATCTCATGAAAAATGGGAGCAAAAACAAAAGTGTTGCGTTTATATTTTTGTTCAGTGTAGTACTTTTTATACAGAAAAGGATAAAAACATAACGTTCTTAACAAACCAAAAATAAAAACAATACTACACCCCCCCTTTCCAGGTAATAAATAACATATACGTTAAAGAAATGAAATGAAGTTTACTATCACTGCTGACTTGTTGTAACTTCTCCCCTCCAGATCTCAGACATCCAGGTGAACGGCCAGTCGGACGACATGACGGCCAAAGAGAAGCTGCTGCTCTGGTCTCAGAGGATGGTGGAGGGATACCAGGGTCTGCGCTGCGACAACTTCACCACAGGCTGGAGGGACGGCAAGCTGTTCAACGCCATCATACACAAACACAGGTGAGGCACTGATGGAGGATAGAGTGGCTCTAAGATAAAGTATGCACTTGGATGTCTTAGAAAGAAAAATTACCCTAAGGGGCAATACTTAGAATTGAATATAGATCTGATGCATAAACAGCAATAATAACTTGCAAAATGGTATTACACCTACCTGTATTACGACAGTGACACAAAAGCGTCATCTAAGAAAGGGATGCCATGGAGATTCATTGCACAAAGCACTTTTCCATGGAAAATGATTTCTGGTTGGAGAAGCTTGCCTGGGCTTGGAATCCTTTATCACCGTAGGATATGAAATGTACATACATTTTAAAGGTCTTCTCTGTGACCTTTTTTTTGCATTTCATGTTGCGGTACCTTTTATTATTTATTGCTGTTGGTATTTCATTTTACAGAGGCACACCTGACTTGTCAGGACAAATGTGGTTGGTTATTGTAAATCAAACATCGAGATAAAGGCTCACTCAGACCTTAACTCTACAGCTCAGTCTTTCATTGCTTTTGCAACTGTAATTGCATATCAATTCTGTTAAGTGTTTAATTGACTCTTAAAGATCCATTGCAACTTAATTAAATCTAGCCGTAAACATAAATAAACTATAATCAGCCGCCCTCCAAGCCTGCAGTATTTCACGGTTTAACACTCAAACCATATCTTTTGGTTGGAGCGCCACTCTTAGTCTTTGCACCTGCAAACACAGACAAGCCCTGCAGGATGGCTCTCCACCACACAACACACAAAACATGTACAGCCTAAGCTGGCATCATTAAGTGTGAAAAGAGAAAGCGTTCTTTGCCATTTGTGGTTGCATTACACTCATTTGAGGAAAGGTTGCCCTGGAGGTAAGCTCACTGGAGGCTTGGCAGGTTGCAGCAAAACACAGGTGCGCTCACTGCTCTGCCTGAGAGTGTCTCTGGGTGGAGGAGGAGCAGGACGAGCAGAGACTGAGCAGCTGCAGAGAGGAACCTCAGGATGTAATCAGGAGCAAGATACAGTCCATATTCCTCAGAAAACCTTTTTTTCACAATTTCCACTGCATTTGCAAGGAAACCTTTACGTTGCTACAATGTTGAAACTGAAGAGGAGGTTTTCATCGAAGAGGCGTTTGAACAGCGCCTCTAGCAGCACGGTGGGCTCCGTCAGTGACCTGGAGGATCGGGTGGTGATGCTGTGCGAAGACATACCCAGCGAGAACTCTTTTGACTCGAGCCGAGGCTCCACCGGCCCCGGGGCCCGCTCCAGTCGAGGCTCCCAGAGCGTGGAGCACGACTCAGAGCCTCACATGGTGCACCTGAGCAGGGACAGACTGTCCGAGAGACAGGCCTGTTTTGTGGAGCAGGAACCCCCCCGGCCACACAAAGAATACTACATCCAGAGAGTTATGCAAGTGTATGGTGCTTTTTAATCAGAATGTATTTATTAGTCAACAACAGCAGAAGTATAGTGCAGATAAAGGAAAGAGAATAGACGTGCACAACACAATAAGTAAAACAACAGATAAGAACACCATGGTAAAAAATAGCAGTATATTTTTTTTTAAGTGATCATATACCATTAATGAGGTAGCTGGTACTGTTTACGGATTGTAGATAAACTGAAAGAAGAACTAAGTTTTATATTTACTGGCATTGTTACTCAGAACTTCCTCTACATCCTGAATGTTATCTTTGCTATCTGTAGGCATGATATGTATTTTCATCCTCTGAGCCTGTGCCTACATGTTAGCAAGCAGTTACCTTTGTGGCAAAGTGCACTCAAAGGCAAGGTGTCTGTTTCCTTTTGTATAAAAAGATGGAGGAATGTTAAGATTTCTGGCAGTGAGGACTCCTGTTTTTTCTTGCCCTCTCTGGAATCAGGTGCATACTGCTCATGACCAAAGGGCCTCGAGCAACATCAAATAGGAAATAAGCCACATCATTATTTATGTTTTACCTGGCAGCCGTCAAAATGGAATTTCTGCTGTGGGGTAGAAGATAAAAATTGCAAAAGCACAGAAGTGAGGGAGGATGCCAGACTGTAATTCAGTATATCTTTCGCTGACATTTTCAACTGTCCAAGAAAAAGACTTGACTGACAGTAACTGTGTAACAACCTTTCTCCACTTACCCTCGTTTGCTGTGTTTGCCCGCAGGCCCACTCTGATTGACATGGGTAAAGTGTACCGGCAGTCCAACCAGGAGAATCTGGAGCAGGCCTTCAGCGTGGCCGAGAGAGACCTGGGCGTCACCAGACTGCTGGACCCCGAAGGTGAGAGCAGTCACATGTTCAATACCTCCCTGAAAGCCTCTACTCAGGGAATATTAGAGCCTGTGTGAATTGCTTTTTCCAGCTTCCAGTTAAAAAGAAGTAACCATTTTTTAAAAAACATTGTTATTCCCTCCCTCTGCAGATGTTGATGTGCTTCACCCTGATGAGAAATCCATCATTACATATGTCTCCTCTCTGTACGATGCCATGCCCAGGGTACCAGACGTTCAGGAGGGTGTCAAAGCCAACGTGAGTCCTCCTCTTCCTCATCGTCAGTTCTTCTTTCCTCTAAATAACTGCAAAGATATTTCACACCAGAGAGAAGGAAACTATGAACTTATTAAAGATATATTCTTAGTAATATCAATATTTTAAGCATAGTTTAAATGCCATTGATCAAGGGTCCAAGTGTATCAAAGCAATGAGGATTGACAAGTACAGATGACCATATTTCCACAAAATGTAAGTACAGTCAGCCTTTAAGCCATGACAGTATAAAGACATGACAGCATTAGGTTTATAATCCCTTTACGAAGAAGATTTGTTGAAAGAACGTGTCACAACAACAATAGCTTCAGAAATGCTGAGTAATAAATCAAATATTTGTAAATGGTCTGTTGCAGGAGCTGGAGCTGCGTTGGCAGGAGTATTATGAGCTGGTCACCATGCTGCTGCAGTGGATCAGACATCACATCATGGTGTTCGAGGAGAGGAAGTTCCCCAACAGCTACGAGGAGATTGAGGTGAGGGGGTCTGGGCGTTAAGACCGAAAGAAACATTTTTGAACAGCGAAATGACACGATGACAGTGCTGATGAAGCGTTCTCATTCATCTCTTTTATTTGCAGGTTCTTTGGCGTCAGTTTCTGAAGTTTAAGGAAACAGAGCTTCCTGCGAAAGAGTCTGATAAGAACCGCTCCAAACACATCTTCAAATCTTTTGAAGTGAGTTCCATCAGCAGCTACACTCCATAGGCATGTTTAAGTATAGCCGTGTTTGCAGTAGGTGCTGAAAATGCTCAGACAAGCAGGTACAGGGTGAAATAGTATTCTATGTTTTATAGTGCAGCCTTACAGAATAAGACCTGTAGCACCTGTGTTATGGAATCTATCGATACAACCTTTTCCAAGTGCCCAAAACTCTCATAACTGATCAAAAATGTGGGCTCCATAATGCTCTACTGTACCTATTACTTTTTTATGTTAAAGAGACTTTTAGAGACATTTGAATTTGATGAGATATCACTTTTTGAAGTACTCCAAGGACCGTCAGAGTTATTCTGTTGATGTATCCCCACAAAAGTATACTATATGAGAATTGAAACAGATATATATATTTTTCGGACATTTTGTGAACAATATGATAAAATGATGAATTGATCATTAAAAATAACAGTTAGTCAGTTTCAGCTAATCTGTGTCATACTCTTCAGGGTGCAGTTCAGGCCGGTGTTGTCAAAGTGCCTCCCGGTTACCACCCCTTCGACGTGGAGAAGGAATGGGGTCGCCTGCACGTCGCCATCCTGGAGAGAGAGCGTCTCCTCAGGAAAGAATTTGAGAGGTGAGTAACACCACGGCCCAAACCTCATCACATGCTACAGTATGTTGCCAAAACAAAACCTCACATTAAAAAACCACAAGAAATATAAAAAACTATGAGAAATGAATCACTACACAACCGCTTACTGTGTGAGGATGACTCATTTCCTTCAGAAAAAGTCCACTTCGGCAGAAAAAGTAAAAGAAGAGATGAAACTGTGTTTGTGGGATGGAAAGTAAAAATCATATTAAGACCAACACATGACAACCGCCTCGTCGCCACGGAAACCTCGCAATAATATGGTCATCTGATAGTCACTAATACATTTGTCTGTTTAATCACAAGATTGGCAGGGCGTAGCTTCTAGTTTGGGTTCTGTGGAGAGTTTTTAAAACCTCATCTTTACTTTAGTGGACAGACAGAGCTCTAACATGGCTTTCATGAATCAGGGATATGCGTTAAAGCATATATTGCGCCCAAAGACAGAGTAAGTGCTTTTCTTTATTTGTTACTTTGTCCATGCATTGTAATAAATCACTTCACATTAGGCTGAAATGTGTAAATCGTCTACCTTTTATTAAATGTGTTTGACCTTTGTCCTCCCTGCCCTCCCTCTGCAGGCTGGAGCAACTCCAGAGGGTTGTCAGTAAGGTCCAGATGGAGTCGGGGGTGTGTGAGGAGCAGCTGAACCAGGTGGAGACCCTGCTGCAGATGGTGAGACACAAACATCTGTGACAGACCAAATCATATACGAGTACAAAAAAAAAAGATTTGGACCACATGCAGAGCTGTAACCTGTGTCTGTGCTGCAGGACATGAGGATGATGAACTCAGGGAAACCTGCTCAGCACACCGCAGAGATGGAGGCAGATCTGGAGAAAGCAGAAGGAATGATCCGCTTCCTCTTCAATGACGTTCAGCTGCTCAAAGACGGGCGCCACCTTCAGGCTGAACAGATGTATCGCAGGTGACTAGCTTAGCTTATATCATTGCAAATGATTAACCTTTGACATGAGGACAACTAATTCATCATTTTGTTATTACTATAGTGCTTCAGTAATGGGTTCTATTAATACCTTTCTTTTAAATCTAAAAGTTTTTACGTGTCTCAAAAGAAAGTTGTTTGTCAAAATAGTGTTTTGATAAGACCTTTTGATGGGACATTAAACGTCCTTAGATCAGTCCGCCTTTAGCTTAGCGGTGGTGACGTTAGACTTGTGTGACATACTGTAGGTGGAGTGTGTTGCTAAATAATCCAGATCAAATGAAAGAGTTAGTTTGGATTTGGTTGAATCAATAATATATCACTGTGGTGAAATGCCTAGAACCAATAGTCTAAAGCCCAACAATAATACATACATTTTTTTGTTGTAAATATTTAGCATTTTTACTTTCATTTATTTCATCATGAAATGTATTTCCTGTGGACTAATTAATGAATAAATTGACATTCTGTATTTTTCCCCGGCTCCAGGGTGTATCGTCTCCACGAGAGGCTGGTGAACCTCCGCAGCGAGTACAACCTGCGCCTGAAGTCCGGCGTCACCACCTCCCAGATCCCCATGACCCAGATCCACACCTCCCAGATCCCCATGACCCAGATCCACACCTCCCAGATCCCCATGACTCAGATCCACACCGCCCAGGTCACCACCCTGCAGCAGGCCCCCATGAGGGTGAGGCCCGAGCTGGATGAAGTCACCATGCGCTACATCCAAGATCTTCTGGGCTGGGTGGAGGAGAACCAGCGGCGGGTGGATGACGGGCAGTGGGGCTCAGACCTGCCCACCGTGGAGTCCCAGCTGGGTAGCCACCGCGGCCTGCACCAGTCCGTGGAGGAGTTCCACTCCAAGATCCAGAGGGCCAAGGCCGATGAGGTACAGACTGCTGACATAAACATGAGGAGATGTTTCAGATAGAGCAGAGAGGTGTTTGATCTGGGGAGGAAGCATGGTAATATGGTTCAGGAAATGTCAAAGAATCTCTACTCACATCGTAGATACTTTTATAAATGAAGGAGTAAATCTGGACTCATATTGGCAAGTGGAACATTTTATTTTATGTGAGGATTTATTGTTATTATTTTATTTTATGTTTTTCTTTTACTTAACCATCATCCATTTCTTTATTTAGTTTCTTTGTAGGTTTGTATAATATACAGTTATCGTGCTGCTATTGTGTAGAGAACTCTACAAACACAGTTCATTTTTAACGGATCAACCTAATAGAAGTATATCTTTTTTTATTATAATTATTGCTACTTTGACTGACCTATTTTTAACATTTCTTATTTCCTCCCCCTGTTTCAGAGTCAGATCTCACCTGCCAGTAAAGGTGCCTATCGCGACTATCTGGGGAAACTGGAGCTGCAGTATGGCAAGCTCCTGGTAAGTAACAAAAAATGCAATAAAATAAATACTTTTATATTTTTTATTCAGCAGCCAGTAGAAATTGAGCTTTCCTAAAGCCATGGTGTCTCCTCTGTCTTTCTGTCCCTCATATTGGCTCGTTTTGTTTTGTCCTCTCGTGCAGAACGCGTCTAAGGTCCGGCTGCACTCCCTGGACCAGCTGCACGCCTTCGTCATCGCTGCCACCAAAGAGCTGATGTGGCTGAATGAGAAGGAGGAAGAGGAGGTGAACTACGACTGGAGCGAACGCAACACCAACATGACGGCCAAGAAAGACAACTACTCGGTAACAGAACAGCGTGATGCTCTAATGAGGTTTACTCACAGACCTTTCTAGTGCTGTCCTTCTGAGTTTTCTTCCCTCTTTGTTCCAGGGTCTGATGAGAGACTTGGAGCTCAGGGAGAAGAAGGTGAACGTCGTCCAGGCAACAGGAGACAAACTGCTGAGGGACGGACACCCAGCCAGGAAGACTGTAGAGGTACGATTATTATATTTATTTAGATAGCTTGACTACTAGAGCCTAAATCACCATATTCAATTGTAGTTTTATTGGTCTTTAAAGTTATATTTAATATAATAAATCCCAGATGGAGTGGGATAGACACAATATCCAACAGAGCCCCATTTAAGTAATACTATGCTGTTTAGTCATTATAAACACATTCCATTCTATAAACTCTTACATGAATGTGAATGTGATAAAGGGAAGTGGGACTTTTAGTAAATAGTGGTTAAAAAATGGTTTTAAATCCCAGATGTGTGGTAAGAAAGAAATGTAATAATATATGGGTCAATTGTTCTACATCATATGTGGGGGGAAACTTCTGAAGCAATAGGAGTCAGGACTCAGAGAGACACGAGGAGAGCTGGAGCTTTGATGGCAAACACTGACGGTTTATTTGGAGCTTCGGCCGGAGGATTCACAAGACGTGTCACGGGCCACGAGTTGACCACACGGTTGAGATGCCATAATCAATTCTGAAGACCCCTCCTGTAGCTCCAGGTTTTAACTAGAAAGTGTAATAATCAACATTCTTCAATAGATAGACTAAACAGCTGAGGACACTGAATCACATTTGTTGTCGCTTATGGCTCGGGGTCATCTACACCCCGAGAAGGATGTGTTCCAGGTGTCCCACAACAATAACTATCTCTGACCGAGAGTTGTCCGGTCATAAACTGGTAACATCAACAATATGCTAGGGCAGCCCCTCCTTATGGGAGATAACGGCTGCTCAAGGCTGGTCAGCTGCGTCAGAGGGCAAAAGGTAAACATGTAGGGCGAAATTATTCCCTGACATCATATATAAATTATTTCAATAAGCATACAATTTCTTTGCACAGCCTCTTGTATAAATATAATAAAAGAATAACAAAATATATTTAATATAATGAGTATAAGGTCTTTTGAAGAAATTATTTAATTCCATTTAGGCAGTATCAGTCGGCTAAAACAGATCCAAAATTCATCTTCTTTTGCTAAAATTGTAGATATTTTTATTTTGAAATGTTGACAATTGGTATTGTTTGTCCTCCTCACTTTTCTCTCTACACCCCCTCCTCAGGCCTTCACTGGAGCTCTGCAGACTCAGTGGAGTTGGCTCCTGCAGCTGTGCTGCTGTGTAGAAACCCACCTGAAAGAAAACACTGCATACTACCAAGTATGTTTACTAACTTACACAGCAGGACTTCAGCATTTAAAAACTGTCTGTGCACAAACATGGGGTCAGGTTATCCATTAAGAGTCAAAGCTCACCTGCTCATCAGTATTTATGTTGCAAACCTTTCTGTTTTTCGTTGGGCAAGTTCTGAATGCTGCAACTTAACCTCTTCCAATTTCTTCCTTGTCCAGTTTTTCTCTGACGTGAAGGAGGCAGAGGACAAGATCAAAAAGATGCAGGACACGATGAAGAGGAAGTACACCTGCGACCGCTCCGTCACAGTCACACGGATGGAAGATCTCCTGCAGGACGCCGCTGTGGGTTCATGATATTGTTTACATGGCAAACACATCAAGACACTGTTATTATAATGTGGAAAAGTGCAACTGTGGAACATATACAATATCTGTTGATTTAAGGATGAAGAGGGTCCTTGATGGAGTAGAGATAGCTGTGTGTTCTTCTGTTAACGCTTTCTTGTACTCTGTGTACTTCACAGGATGACAAAGAACAACTGACTGAGTTCCAAACCCACCTGGAAGGCCTGAAGCGAAGAGCCAAGACCATCATCCAGCTGAAACCACGTAACCCTGCCACCGCCATAAAGGGCAAGCAGCCCATCCAGGCTGTATGCGACTTCAAACAAATGGAGGTAGGCATCTAATGGTGTTTGCATTCATGAAAAACACTCAGTTCATGTTCTTAACCTGGAAGTTGGCATGGGATTTTTCAAGCATGGGACTTTGAGATAAGGGTTTAGGACTTATTCCTGCATCACTTCTTTTTCATATAAACACACATTCTGCCAGAAGACATAGGTGTAAGGGAAACTTCTGTGTAGCAATGCAGTGGGAGTCACCCACTCAGGAAGGACACACGGGAAGAGCAGGAGCTTTGATGTCAAACACTGATGGTTTATTTGGAGCTTCGGCCGGAGAATTCACATCACAAGTCCAAGAGCCAGAGGTTCTGACTTCACGGGAGAGTTGCCACGTCAATTCTGGAGCGCCTCTCTCTCGTTAGCCCATTTAACTGGTTTCGCAGAGAGTAATCAACATATTTGAGAAGATAGCCTAAACAGTTGGGAACACTGAGTTACTTCCGTCTGACACTTATGGCCACGAAGATTTCACACCTTGGAGTCCACAAACACAGAGAAGGAAGTGTCCCAGTGTACCCACAACAATAAACCATCTGTGACCTAGGGTTGCCCGGTAATAGAATGGGAACAACAACATTATGGTTGAAGCAGCCTATCTCCTTAAAGGAGATAACAGACGTCAGGGTTGGTCATGCACGTCATATCTAGGAGTCGAGGACAATTATTTCCCTAACAGTCCACTCTTTTTATCATTTATGATAACCTAAAAACATTAGTCTAATAATAATTTGGTCAATACTCAACTCAATAGGCGTCTCCAGATTTGAGTGTGGTCTCACCGTACATCAATTACATCACAAAGTAGAATAAGATTGAAACATTCAATCACAATGATTGATACAGACAATCATAATATGAAAAATCATCTCTCATCAGTGTTTGATCGTCTTTCGTCAAAAGCACAATAATAACACACATAAAACACAGATGCATAAATAGCTAAATATTTGTTATAAACTAATATCTTTTATCATTTACCATTAGTTAATCTCACTTATCAAACTATAAAATCAAAACCAGCTTGCAGCTTAAAGATTTACTTCAAGGCAATCACTAGTCAAAAGCATTTAAAACTTAGGATCCTAAGAGATCCAGTTAAGGTATATAACTCACAGTTGTGATTTTATCAATCTGTAATCTGCAAAGTTGCAGTGTCCTCAATTTTTAGGATTACTTTTACTTAATTACGCTTTAGTCAGGCACTTAGAATGGGAACAACAACATTATGGTTGAAGCAGCCTATCTCCTTAAAGGAGATACCAGACGTCAGGGTTGGTCATACACGTCATATCTAGGAATCTAGGACAATTATTTCCCTATAGGAAACAATAGGAAGAACACTAATAACTCAAATATAATTAAATTAAAGATAACAGGACGACACAGATTCAATTGTTAAATGTTCTCGACTGCACATCAAAGAAGTTCTAACCAATTACAAGACTCATGCCCTCCACTTATCTACCCTTTGAATTGTATTATTACCAAACTCTTAAACACTGATTTCCGATAATTCTTTTGGGACATGCACAAAAATTATGCATGCATAAAAATCAAAGAAAACACACATTTAAAAACAAAAAATAATTGTTAAATAAAGTTGATTTGCCAAATTCCTGATTGAATATAAATGAGTTGACTTTTAATGAAGGCTATATATTGTCAGTAAACAGCAGTACATTACAGGGATATCAGTAGCAGATGAAGTCAGTCAGACTGGTGTGTTTCTCTCTCAGATCACCGTCCACAGAGGAGACGAGTGCGCTCTGTTGAACAACTCGCAGCCTTACAAGTGGAGGGTGCTGAATGATAAAGGCAACGAGTCGTCTGTTCCCTCCATCTGCTTCCTGGTTCCTCCCACCAATAAGGACGCTGTGAACAGTGTCGCCGGGTGAGCTAAGATTCACCCGTATTGATTCCTAAAAATCTAAATTCACATGCAGTGAGTGCTAACCTCCACCTTCCCTTCCTCAGACTGGATGGAAACCTGCAGCGGCTGCACACCATGTGGCAGAACATGTTCCTGGACATGAAGAGCATGCTGTCCTATCAGTACCTGATGAGAGACATACACATCATCAAAACCTGGAACGTCACCATGGTAACGACACAGGATACGCTATATGAGAGAAAGAATAACACGCTAAGGAACTGCATTTGGGTTGATATACAATCCCTGAAGAACAGCGACTTGATTCAATTAAACATCAATGTAAAATGCTACCAAAGTACAATGGTGCATTAGGGCCATTTAAGGTAAAGAAAATACTTTAATACTGTAAATACAATAATAACACTGAGCTGGGAAAGGGGTAATATTTCACAAAAACAACTCAGAACTTTCAATGTTAAAGTCATGAATGTACACGAAAAAAATATGGATATTCTCTGACATCACAGTGCTAAGTATAAAGGTAAAGATTATCTTATAATATAAAGTCATACATTTGCAAAAAGCATGTTGTTGGGATGATGTTGATTCATCCATGCAAAGTAAATGCTTGTGGTTCCTTGTAAATATACTATTTTGGATTCACATTCAGTAAAACTGGAAAAAGTCAAAAAGAATAGTAATTTTGTTTGCAATTCAAAAGAATATTTGTACCAGTATACCTGATCCTTTTAATTCCTATAATAATATGTGTAGCATATGGATCAGATGTAGGCTACTTTTACTGTTCCTCCTAGATTGTTACATTAAATAAGATTCATTTGTACATAATAAGTATGAAAGCTGGTAAGTACTAAGTAGACAAAAATGACTTTTAAAAAGGACAAATTGACAATATATTTGTGTTGATTGTTTGCTAGAGAAGGAGAAAATGATTTGCTCTACACATACAGAATTCCTAAAAGTACTGGAAATGATTGATTTAAATAAAAAGGCACAGAGTTTTGTGATTTATTTTTTGTTTTCACAATGTTTATAACATGCATCTTCCTTGCACCCTTGCAGTTTAAGACCCTGAGGGTGGAGGAGTACCGTCTGTCCCTGAGGAACCTGGAGCTGCACTACCAGGACTTCCTGAGAGACAGCCAGGACTCTGAGACGTTCGGGGCGGAGGACCGCATGCAGGTGGAGTCCAACTACAACAAAGCCAACCAGCACTACAACACCATGGTCAGCTCTGCAGAACAAGGTGTGTACTGGTCACTTTCCAACCTGTCCCCAAACATGATCAACATGGGTCTGATAGGGATGACAAGGCACATTCTTTATTCATTTATTTAATTTTGACATTTTGTCGTTGAATAAGTTCTCATACATTTGTGCTGGTCATTTGTGTGGAAGTTGACTGTTGGATTCACGTTGCAGGCTATGTGCCCCCCAGAGCAGGTAAGGTCCACAGTTACAGTAGCAAGATGTGCAGTCGCAGCTTTTGATTGGCTGATCAGGAATGTGTGTGAACGCTGTTGTGTTGTCATTTCTTTTTTATTAACTCAAATCACCTTCATCATTCATCATCCTCACTGATCCCGGTATCCCTCCTAACTTCACTCACCGTTGCCTTCCTCTCTGTGTGCATGGTTTCACTGCAGCTGATCTACACTCTTTATCACTGAATGATTCAATCAAATAACTGATTAATTAACCACGAATAATCATGGGACCATTCAAACATGTACAGTGTGACATAAATCCATTTAAAAATCTAAGTATATTATTGTACTAAAGTCCTTATTATATATTCATATTATTGTGTTTTAAGTACTATATAGACATTTTTAAATCAAAATGCAAATGATTCTTTAAAATGTCCTGTTAAAAAAAACTAATACTGTGCCTGTTGGAATATGGCATGTTGTATGCAGATTGCTAGTTATTAAAACCTATAGCTTACATGCAATGCAAAATCTGATTTTGATCAACAACCGGTTTATAAATCCAGAGTTGGAATTTTCTGCAAAATAATAATGAATATTCTATTTCAATCCAACCAGGAGAGCAAGATGAGTCGGTGTGCAAGACTTACCTGACGCAGATCAAAGACCTCCGCCTCAGGCTGGAGGGATGTGAGAACAGAACAGTGACACGCCTCCGCCAGCCCGTGGACAAGGAGCCTCTGAAAGCCTGCGCCATGAAGACTGCAGAGCAAATGGTAAGAAACTGAGTTTAAAAACATGAACACAAAGTCAAGAAGGAAAGGGAATGTCCTAAAGAACCTAAAGAGTTCCTACTAGAATCAGAATATCTGTATTGCCATAACACTAGGTACAATGGAATTCCTTAACCCTTCTCTCAATGCAGTGAAAGTATGTGAACAAATAAATAAAAGCAGTTATCAAACCAGTAGTAGCAGCAAAGAAAAGGCCCTACTTAGATCTAATTAACTGTAAATATACATATTAACAACATTTATAAATCTACAAAATGTACATATATGTTAATAAATAGATGTTAAAATAGATAAACAAGAAATCTGTGTTTATATTAATGTGTGCTTGTAGTCTTTGAAGGGTGGAGGTGTTTTTTTTTAGCATTGTAGTGCTTCATTTACTTACCGTAATTTTCGGACTATAAGGCGCACCTGAATATAAGCCGCAGCAGCTAAATTGAATGATGTGTACATATATAAGCCGCACTGGACTATAAGCCGCAGGTGTTTTAATGTTTAATTACCATATGTAAGGGTTCGTGCACAGAGGGGATTGTCGGGGAAAGAGATGGCTGTTTGAGGAAGCTCCCATTTATTAACATTTCAACAAACAAGTTACATATTTGCATAACATATTCACAAAATATTTTTAATTGGGGGTCCGCGGCCAAATGTGTATCAATGTAGGGGTCCTTGGCATGAAAAAGGTTGAAAACCGCTGATCTACATTATAGCCTACAGTAGTACCATAACAAAAAACAAAGCTTACAGCGCTTGACGAGGCAATATCAATGGCTAAATTAAATGTGTTTTTTTTAAAAGTGCAAAATAAAGTGCCTGTAACACGACAGTAAGCGCGTAAATTGCAGTAACACGGCTGCTTAAAATATACGGTAATCAGCCTACCAGAAAAGTCATTAATCCTCGTCTTCTTCCTGCGTACTAAAACCACCAAAGTCCTCATCTTCAGTGTCGGAAAGAACAGGCTCAGGGTGGCTTCGTCAGCCACTCTCCTCTCTCCTTCGTTGTCGCTCTCAAAACCAACGAACTCCTCTTCGTCACTGTCGGAATCGAACCGCCTCTGAAGGGCCTCAGCTGTGGCGGCGTCCTCCTCTTCATCACGCAGCAGTCCAGCCTTTCGGAACCCGTTGGTGATCGTGGATGTTTTGACACTCCTCCACGCTGTCAGGATCCACTCGCAAACTTGAGCGAAAGTTGCTTTTCGCATGCGACCAGTTTTGGTGAATGATTTATCACCGCTAGTCATCCACGCCTCCCACTGTACGCGTAGTGCCACTTTGAACGCACGATTCACACTGATGTCCAAGTGGCTGCAGATGCCTCGTTGTGCCCCCAGGAATCACAGCTGGAATTGAGTTTGTGCTCTTGATGGCTGCTTTCACAGAATCTGTTATATGGGCCCTCATGCTGTCCAAAACGAGCAAAGCTTTTTTTGGCGAAAGAATCCTCCAGGGCGCTTGACGTAGCACTCATTCAGCCACTCCTTCATTATGCTTTCCATCATCCTCCCTTTCTTGCAGCAGCTCTATTTCCTTCTTTTACTGCCAGATTGACGGCCTTTAACTTAAAAGCTGCATCATATGCATTTCTACGTTTGTTTTCCATAATGAAAACTTCCTTTGTACTAACTGTCTCGCTCTCGTAATGTCTGTCTGTCTGTCTTGCTCTCGTTCTGTCTCTCGTACCACTCTCGGTTCCACTTTTACTTTTGCGCGCTACCGGTCTCACTCTTTTCCCGCCTCCAGCTTTTCCCGCTGGAGCCCGCCGCCTAAAGGTGGGGGGGCGCGGACAGGTCATAGAGCCCATAGAGTTAAAGGTGGTGGACTGTAACCTGTAAAATCCATAGATTAGCCGCACCGTTATATAAACCGCAGGGGTCGAAAAATGGGGGAAAAAGGCGCGGCTTATAGTCCGAAAATTACGGTAGTTACTATGTTTAAAACTCTCGTAACACATCCCAACTAAACCAAAAAAAACGATAATACATGCAAACAAATAGCTTTAATAATGGGTCACTAAACCATCTGCCTTTTTCTCAATGACAGAAAGTCCATTCCGAGCTGGAGGGCTTAAAGAAAGACTTGAACTCCATCTCTGAGAAGACGGAGGAGGTTCTGGCTTCTCCACAGCAGACGAGCTCCGCCCCCATGCTGCGCTCCGAGCTGGACGTCACGCTGAGGAAGATGGACCACGTCTACGGCCTCTCCTCCGTCTACCTGGACAAGTGAGGCTTTGTGACTCCTAGCACATCCTGGTTATTTCACAGTTGGATTTGTGCCTTTGTATTAATGTGAACACATCTTGATTACAGGCTGAAGACCATTGACGTGGTGATCAGGAACACTAAAGAAGCAGAAGACGCGCTGAAGACTTACGAGAGTCGTCTGCTTGATGTTAACAAAGTTCCAGAGAATGAGAAGGAGGTGGAGGAGCAGCGTAGTCAGCTGAAGGTATTTTTCTTTTCATAAAGACAGTCATTTTACATATTGAATTGTATAATCTTGATGCTAACTTGTTCTTTTGCGTCACAGTCAATGCGTGCCGAAGTAGAGGCCGACCAGGTTATATTCGACTGCCTGCAGGACGAGCTGAGGAAAGCGTCGACCATCAATGACAAGATGACGAGGATCCACAGCGAGCGCGACGCTGACCTGGAGCATTACCGTCAGCTGGTCAGCAGCCTGCTGGAGCGCTGGCAGGTCGTGTTCGCTCAGATGGACATGAGGCAGCGGGAGCTCAACCTCCTCGGGCGCCACATGAACTCCTACAACGTGAGCTACGAGTGGCTCATCCACTGGCTGGGAGAGGCCAGACAGAGGCAGGAGAAGATCCAGGCTGTGCCCATCGGAGGCAGCAAGGCTCTCAGGGAGCAGCTGGCAGAGGAGAAGGGTATTGTTAAGAACATGTGTGTGGGATAGGGAGCCAGAGTCAGTACGCCCTCTGGTGGTCACACCGATGGGACACATTTAACCGTGTCTTGAATTCCTATGAAACTCTGGATTTTTATTGTTTTACTGTTTTTTTTCTATATTTCTGATTAGGTCTTAGCTATATTTTATGTTGCATTTTAAAGGAGTCTGAGAATTAGCGGTTGTGGATATGACTAAGAGAATATAGAATCTAAAAATAGAGTACTGAAGTCTCATAATGATTAGAGTAGTAGCTATGTTTTTTCTACTTTCTTTATCATTTTTTTTTTAATGCGCTGTTATTTCAGTAACAACATGTTTTATTATTTGGGTGTTGTCTGGTTATAATGGTTTCATTTCTTTTTCCAGAAACTCCTGGAAGAGATTGAGACAAACAAGGACAAGATTGACAGTTGCCAGAAAAACGCAAAGGCTTACATCGATTCAGTCAAGGTGTGTACTGATATTTCCAGCTTTACAACAATAAGGTTTTCTTTATGGTTCAATGAACCTTTTCCTTCTCTTTTTAGGATTATGAGCTCCAGATTTTGACTTACAAAGCGCTCCAGGATCCCATGGCATCTCCTTTAAAGAAACCCAAAATGGACTGTGCTTCTGATAACATCATCCAGGAGGTACGTCACACATGAGAAGAGCAAACACCTCAAGTTCAGTTTTAGTATGACTGTCTGCTCATAACAACAAGTATTTAAATGTTATATACATAATCCTGGGAACAAAATGTACTATAAAGAGTGAGACACCATTGATATAACATGTGTAAAGTAAATACACTGCATCTTTTCCAGTATGTAACTCTGAGAACCCGCTACAGTGAGCTGATGACTCTCACCAGTCAGTACATTAAGTTCATCACAGAGACGCAGCGCCGCCTGGAGGACGATGAGGTAAACACACACATTAACCCTGTGCAAGCAGCAGGTTCCTGTCAAATAACTCTCTAACACAAACAATGCAACTCCTACCTGTTAACTGAGTGATGTATGGGAAATCATTTGTCATTAAATAATACCAAAATGTGTGCTTAAGAAAATCTCAGATTATAGTGACAGCCTTCAATAGCGAAGCAAACGGTGTCAACACATCATATCCCCCTACAGTACATGTCGCTCATTCCTCTGTCTATTTAGTCAATTCATGTCACATAGTCTGTACATATGGCACATGCTGCATCAGTTACATTTTACACTGCTTGATTAAGTCCTTGCTTCTTTATTTCCTCTTGAAATCACACACACTTGTGATTTCTGTTTGGCTACTGCCTTCTTAGATATGTTTTTTTTCTTCCTTAGCTTTTACTTTGTTCCCCCTTTTTTTCATTTTCTAACTTTCTATTGTGTTTGATCCCTTTGATCTGCTTGCCAGTGCTTTGTCATGATGAGTATTAATTCGCAACGCTTAAGAGATGAATTTACCCCCAAAGCACCAGGTATTTCAAACATTAAAAAGGCCCTTTCTGTTCATGTCATCCGTCTCTTCATCAGGCTCTTTGTATAGTCAAAGGAAGGTTCAGGGCATTTAGGAGACCTTTCATAATTGTTCATTAAGAAGTTTCTCTGATCAATTGCATCAGCTTCCTGTAAGCATGATCTTGCATACTCGTGTTAGATGTCAACGTTTCATCTGAATGTGCAAGCCACTTTATGTAATTATTTTGTCTTCATTTAATTATCTGACAAAAAGGCACTCAGGACGTGGATTTTTTATCAATACTGTGTAGGGGCTGCAAATCATGATTAATTAAATTAATCTTCAGTATATTAAATCAAAACTTATGAAAGTATTCAAATCACAATTTGCAGTTACATCTTTAAATATGTTGTTTTATTTGTCAAAACGTTAAAAAATAAATCAGAAATTGCAATTGGAAAATGTTTTTCACTGTTCTGCTTTTAAAAGAAATATATTAAGATAACTAACAATTAATTTGAGTAACAACTATTTTTCTTATCGATATAATGACCACTTGTTTTATCTTCAGCCTCAGATTACCAGCAATAACCATCCTAAACCAGATGAATTATTGATCATTATGAAAGATTTCTAAAGTGTTGGACCTTCTGAGTTGTACACAATGCAATGCCCACTTCTAAAGAGTAGAACTCATGTCTTGATGTTATCTGTTGTCAGAGTTAAATGTACCCTGATCTTGGATTAATGTCTGGTCACTTTCATTTTAATCCAAGCTTTCTTTGTGTTATATCAAATCATGCTGGTTTGCTGCATCACTATGCTATTCTTCCTTATTTCCTGCTTATATCCTGAATGATTTTTCAATCAGCTGCTTTAAACCAGTTAAACCCCATGGCCCCGCGGGCTGGGGCAAAACGCAACATCTTACAAGAAACAGCATCTGAGGGCTTCTTAATATTTAACAAACTATGAATGTGTCATACCCACTTAACGAGAATAAACTCAGCTTTCAGACAATATTAACCATTTTTAGCTAAACGAAACAAAAGGGTAATAACAAAGGCTCTGAATTAGCCCTGAGCGAAGAAATGCTAACGCACTTAGCACAGAACTCAAGGTAAAATACCCTTATTACTTATCGGATCTGCACAAACAAGATATCGATTAGCAAACTGAGATTCCACAGATTCATCACTGAGCAATCAGAACTCGCGGTGAAACGACAACAAACAACAACAACAACAACATTTGCTTTACGGAGCCAAAACGGCTAAAAACGTCTTACCTCTGTTGTTTTCTGATCAAAAGTTGTGTTCAATGGCAGAAAACCGCTACTGAAGGTTAATCCATAGGTTAATCCAATGTGTCTGTGTCACTTTGAAATGGTTACTGATAATCCATCATTCCATTTGTATGTCAATAATGGAGATTTCATATTAGCTGCTACAATAGCTACTAGAGTGTATGACAGCTTCCGGGGCATTCTGGCTACGCATCACTCATTCACCAATGAGTAATGTTTGGATGGATCTTAGGAACTTCCCCTCGATTCTATTGGCTCTAACGTTTAAAAAGAGGTGTCAATCATCAAAATCGACCGAGGGGGGGCCAGAGATATGGAAAATGCACCCAAATGACCCCAGAAGTGGATTTTTTTCTAAATATTCTAAAAAAGTCAAATGTCACTTGTTTCTGACACCAGGGTACTTATTATATGTTATAGTTTGGATTCCTAAAGCTTTTAGTCTACTATCCCATCATTCAAGGGTGGTTTTCACTATAAGTAATGATTTTCTTTTTGGACGGACACTATAATTTACATTTTTTTCACTATGTTCATTCTGAATTTACTTTAAAGGGGACCTATCATGCAAAATGCACTTTTAGATGTGTTTTATATATACATATGTGTCCCCGGTGTGTCAGGGAACTCACGCAGCGTCAGAAAATA
Organism: Harpagifer antarcticus; assembly: GCA_902827135.1. Taxonomy (NCBI): domain Eukaryota; kingdom Metazoa; phylum Chordata; class Actinopteri; order Perciformes; family Harpagiferidae; genus Harpagifer; species Harpagifer antarcticus. The sequence goes on from CADEHL010000314.1 coordinate 3,252,695, forward strand.
AAACCCTTTCTCTTTTCCTCCGTACCCAAATCTTTTAAAAACGGGGGTACAACGAGCGGATATAGATTTGCTGCCGATATGACGTCAAATCGGCGGCAGACCCACAGCGAGTTGCTATCAGAAACAATGCCTGACGTGTTTTGGACGTAATCTCGTCTTTGTTTACATTAGCAAGCCTCGCTAACATTCAGAGCTAACCTGTACTGTAGAGCACATGTGTTTTAAAAAGCAGGAAATAAAAAAAGGAACTCACCTTGTGATAAACCCGCAAGAGAAAAAGCATTTGAGCTCCATACTGTTTCAAAAATAATCCTTGATATGGTTTAGAACAGGATGGCGTTTTATCACAGCAGAATTTAACTTTATCTCCTGTAGAATTCTGATCAGGCATTAGCGCCGCCACCTCTTTTTTTTTTTTTTTCAAGCTAAGGACCGAAAATCCGTGTTTCTCTAACAGGGTAGCAAAGAGGGGTTTGAGCAGTATGATCCATGGCTACAATGGGTGATCTGTTTGGTATTTTAATCAAAAACTTCACAGAAATGTTTTGTATAGGTATGGCCTACAATATGTTTTTCCAATATAGCGTAATAGGTCCACTTTAAAATAAAAAAATTCTATATTGATTCTGACTTTTCTACATCCAACTCACAGGTTTATCGTTACTTGAGAAAAAAGATTATTAATTACCTCTTTTAGAAGTAAAGATATAGTCAATTGTTCTGGGAATGTCATTTTCGAGCCTGAGGCCTGAAAAACAGGCTCAGGTCTCAACTGGTTCATTTAAGAAAGTAAAGATAAGGAAACACAACTACTGAATTATACAAGACTGTTCCTTTAGAAACCCAAATATTAAACATTTTATAGCAGCAACACATTCCGCACATTTTAACAAACTTGTACTGAGTATGAAATCATTACGACTACATTCACCTATTATATATTGCTCAAAAAAAGTCTTACAACACTGTATATATAAATATTGCCAGGTTTTATTATAGCTTATATTAAACAAAAAATAAATTGAAATACCTCAACTGCATGAAAGCAAAGTGAAGTGCTGTGCTGTAAAGTCAAGTGTCGTTCTGTGTGCCACACATTAAAATAAATGCACAATATGGATTATTTACAGCTGATCCCAATAACAGAAAAAGATACCTGTCATAGCTAATACGATGATTGATGAACCAATCATTTCACATTTTTGTATTTTTAAAATAAGTGAATAACCTGTACTTTATACGCACTTTAGTGGTCTAATCACTTCTGACAACCACTATCTACTTCTTCTCTGTATCTATTGGCGTTCGGAAACACAATTTAAAGGCACATGCCGCCACACTCATCATTTTAAAATGTTTTAGTTACTAGCTCAAAAGAAGCTAAGATTAAGATAACCAATAAATGTAGGATTTTGTATTTTGAAAAGAATATCATATTCTCTGGTTTTTGCACTCCAACCTTTAGAAATACTAAGATGTAATTAGCAGACATGGATGATTAAGTATTCCAAAGCTCTGACCTAGCCAAACCAAACTCACTGACATTAATATTGTTAATGTTATATTTATACTGTATTCTAAAACTGGAAACACAAATACAACCAGTTCTTAACATCCTATAAGACTGATTACCAAAAAGGTTTTTGTTGTTGTTGTTGTTGTCCACACTGTCCCTCTCTGTTAAGTCAAGTGTTTGGGCTTCATATCTTCGGCCGATCATTTACGATCTATAATTCAGTTTCTGGAATAATACATGATAATACCATTTCTCATTCTCAGCGGTGAGTTATCGTGACAGTGTATATCGTGCATTCCTAGTTGGGGGTGTTCATTGGACATCATGTGTACAGCTGAACAGACGGACTGAAGTCATATTTACATGAAATAGAACAATTCTCCCTTTCTTGCACCCCTAATTGACGCACTCTGTCCAGTCCACTCCAGAGCCACAATCGCTGCTTTGTGTCTGGGATCATTCCGTGCAGCAGTGTGGTTTCTCTTTTTCAACGTTTTTCACTAACTAGCTCAACAGAAGCTTTTATTCAGGATTGACGGAATATAAATCCAAGTCCAAGCCAAACACTTCAAGTAAAACATTGCAGGTTGTTCTCATTAGCGATTTTAAGTGCTTCTATTCTTCCTGCCACTCGATTCTCTCTTATGTACGGAAACAAATCCTCCATGCCAGTTCTTCCTGTAATTGTGTCCTGATGGAGGCAGAGGGCTCATGCTCGAGGGTTTCATGTGATTATACCATGTCGAGAAATGGCCGCGGACGTTGTTTCCACCGCCTGGTCTCCTCTGTGTTCAGGAACAGGACTCTCTTTGATGATCTGTGGTGTTCGGTGCAGCCTTCAGCTTCAGACACAACACTGGTGACTGCCAGCCTGCCCATGTGGAGTTCAGTTGGGGTTAAAAGCTTTCTGTAAACGTTGGTCTATAAGAGGCAATGTCCCCTTATTCAGAAAGTCCTTTTAAGAACATAAGTTTGGGCTGCTGTATTAGTCAACTTTCATTTATTGCAAAGTTATTTAAAACACACTATGTGTTAGAAAAGCTCAGTTTTGGAACCTAAGGTCCTAAGATGCCCCGAGTTCAGGCTCCTGTTTTGGACCTCTGACCTCCCTCTGAAGATACTCTGTCATTACTCTTGGCATTTTCATTAGCAGTTGTTCTAATGCTGTTGTTAAAGTTGACTACCGTACAGAAGGTTTTACATTTGAAGTAAACAACTATTAGCTACATTTAGTCATCATTAGAAAACAATTATAATGAATTTAATGACAGTATTTAGGTCAACTGTAGAACATCATTACACTCCCAAAAAACCAGTATTTTTGTCAGTTGTGCAAGACATATGCAACGTGCAAAAAACCCTCTCCTCTCTCGAAGTTGCTCAACATATCAAAGTGAAATATCAACTGTAAAAGATAGGCATATGGTGGTTGAGGTCTCCATATCTGTGCATTAGTATGTCATCGGTGTTGGTGTGGTGCTCAGTGAGGGTCTTTCATGAGGTGTGGTTTGATGGGTGGGGTCGGGGTGTACATAACAGGGCTGGGCCTGGGGGGAGAATCTTCCCTCTCTCTCCACAGATCACTGTAAATGACAGCTTCTGACAACATAGCCCGCAGGCAGGCATTTTGCGAGGGCTGGAGAAAAAAACGAAATGGGAGCATAGAATGTCAGAGAAGGGAGGAAAAAAGGGAGTAAGACTCAGGAACTGAATCAGTGAACACTCCCACTTAACTACAGGACTGTGGAGAGGGTTTCAGGCAATACCAAGAAGTGGAAGTAGACAACAACGCCTAAACCTGCAGAGGCTTCTGATTTGTTTGTGATTACTGAGATAAGGCCAGCACAGAGATGGAGCGCACATTCCGAAACTACTCCTCCGACAGTGTGGGGAGTGACGGGGTGTTCATAGAGGAGTCCCACTACCAGGGGATGCTCAGGAACATGGACCACAGGAAAGGTACAGTCTTTCATCTTTACCTTGTTGGACTTTCACTGGCATGGAAGTCTTCTGTATTTCCCTTCAAATCGAAACATAGAAAAAGAGCAATTGAACGTTTTTAGATATTATAAAAAAATGTTATGTTTAATGTTTAAATTATAGAATCGACTTTTGTTTGCAGTAGTCGTCTGGCTCTCTTTATCAAACAGGCCACACCCCTTTTATGCGTCATGGCTTTTTATTGGTCAACTGTGCTGACACCCAAACCCATTTTATGATGAAAGATCGACGATCATCTGACGGATGAACTGAAAAATGTATTAACTTTATCTTTCTTCTGTTCACGCTATCAAAGTCAGCTGCGGTCAGATGTGTTAACCAGAAGGGGCTTGAGAACTCAGTGATGAAGAGATAAACATGTCGTCTCCTTCAGTGGGACACTTGCAGTTCTGTCACAGCCATAACGGGATGAGTGAACAATAATGTTCTTTGGGGAGAGCGGATATCTCTCACCTCATCTCAAAAGATTCTTTCAGGGGATGAAAGGAAACACCAATAGCTCTGTCTGCCGCTCAAGGCTACATGTCAACCACACACATTCTTTTTAAGAGAGATCAGGGAGTTGTGCTTTTCTGTCTCAATCTATTTCTTTTAGCTGGTATGTTAGTTTCCTCTGGCTTTGATTCCTATATTGTATTTAACTGCATGAAGAAACAAGAGAGTGTTTCTGCAGATTCATCTTCGATACAAAGCCATGCATTCAGTGGGAAATGAACCGGTATCCTTTCTCTGCTTTTGAGGTTAATCTCACTTCTCTGTTTTTACTCCTAACTGGTCACAAGCGTGCTTGTGAGTCATGGGCACAATGCCACCCTGATGCGCCGTGGCACCAGGGGGGGGTGTCGTGTTCTTTGGGTTCTCTGTTCCCTTTTGGTCCGAACACTGCATCTGTTGCACAACATAAACATTACCTGCTGGTATGTTTGTGATTTACATGTTACATTGGACATGGTGGAACATGTTTCTGTAGAGGTGTTTAACTGTTGTGCAGTCCCTTTCTGTGTCACCTGAAGCATCTTTAAACGTTTCTGTTGGCTTCCCTTCATTGTTCTGGTTTCTTTCATTTATACGACTTTCTCAAACTTTATTAAATAAGGAAATACAAGTTTTTTCACTGAAGTTGAACTTTAACACTGTTTTTGGATGGACAGTACTAATAATGTTTAGTGTCTAAAGCAGGGGTCGTTAACTCGTGGTTCTTGACCCCACTGAGGGGGTGACTTGGTACATCTTAGTGGTTGTGAGTCAGCTTCCAGCTGGAAGCTTAGACATTGATAAACCGGTATGTTTTGGAAAATAATCACTGTGTCTGTAATGTATATATGATTTGTCGTAAATAGTGTAAAGAGAACTAATGCATGGACACATTTCATTAAACTAAGTTTCTGTTTGATCCCCACAGATGAACGGGACAGAGTTCAGAAAAAGACTTTCACAAAATGGGTCAACAAGCACCTGATGAAGGTAAGGTTCACTACATACATACTTGTGCATTATATTTGTTGTAAAATGAAGTAGATTACAAAAGTAGCTTTCATTTGGAGCTCAGAAAACAAGTTGTCCTTAAATGACCCTAAATGTTGTTTTGTTTAAGTCAAACTGCAGTGGTTACTTTAATGTCCCATCTGGTTACAATATGCCTAATTGCTGAGTAACCTTGAAGCAACAACGGATAAACTGGAGATGGAACAAAAAAGCTATATCAGATTTCTGTTCCCTATGCCTTTATTCCAAAAAGCGAAACTCTTTTGAAAGGGTGAACAACATCGTAAAAAACCGCTCCTCCACACATGCTATTTGTGTTAACTGTGAGGGTGTGAGTCACGACACCTGGCCTCGCTTTAGAAAAACAGAAGCATTGTGGGCCGGCCTGCTCAGGTTTCACATCTGGGCTCCAGACTGTCAGGGGCTCCTCAGGGCTCCTCGGGGCTCCTCAGGGCTCCTCGGGGCTCCTCATGGCTCCTCAGGGCTCCTCAGAGCTCCTCAGGGCTCCTCAGGGCTGGGGGACGGGAGGCTCCACGTCTGAACTGCTCTGAGTTCAGGCCAATGCTAAACATGTGATACTGTCAGGAAACACTTGTAAAGCATTCTGCCCCACAACCCTTAGACATGAAGCACTTCCTGCTTGTAGTATGCAAGCCCATGATTGTTGTTATCATGTTAAAGTCTTGTATGTCTGTTTGTTAAACAAAAAGAGCAGTTTGAGGACAAGCCTCTTGAGCTCTGGGAATCAAAGAATCCTCCAAATAATCAAGAATTAATTAACATAAAATAAAATAAATCTTTGTGTTTCTTTTTCTTTGCAGTTAAGCAAAACTAATCTTAACAATTTTCAAGTTCCAATAAGACAATTATAATTTTTTCGACCAATTTTTTGACCAATAAATATTCACTTTTATTTATTATAACGAAAACAATCTTACAGATGGAAAACAGGAAAAAAAAATGTGGCTTGAAAAATGACTACTTAATACTGGAAAAAAAACAGTGGCCGATAAATAATCTGGCAACTAATAATCCACCTATCGTTGCAGTTGTTGGTTTTTAGTAAAGTTTTTGAAGAGTTAAATAATAATAATAATATAACAAGAAACCCAAGGACGCTTTACAATAGGACGAGGAGCCATGGGGGGGACAAGATAAAAAAGAACAGGCTGGTCACAGAGATATGGAGAGTTCACTGAGACTGAACGCCTTGACAAACAGATGTGTTTTCAGTATATAAGAGATTCATTTCTCACAATATGGTGTCAATGAAAATGTCAGTGGAAAACACTTTGACACTAACAAGAGGACTAACAGGGATCTTTCTATGTGACACTTTACTTCAAATCCATATCTCCTCATATCTCATTCATAGCTCCTGTTATTCTATGTGATCACAGCAGAACGAGAAGGAAATAATGTTCAGTTTTGAACCAACACACTTTCATTTATATAAAAGGGATCTCAGGTGTCATTTCATTATAGACACTAGTCATATATATTACATAGAATACAAGTTGTTTCCTGTTGCCAAAGTGTCCAGGGTATACTGTTAAAGATACCGCTCAGCTGTACCTGAAGTGTCCAGTTCTGACCGCTGCTCTGCAGACACTCTGGTTGATGAACCCCTGTGTTGACAGGGGGATCGGAGTGTGTAAAACTGTGAGGAATGTCCTCCATGTGTGACGAGGCCTCTGTCCGAGACGGCTCACTGGCTTTTGTCGACACTCGTTGTTTCTTTGTCTAGAAATCCCCCAGATTTGGCTCGAACTTGAGCGGGTGTTCGATGTGGCTGCCCTCGAGGCATTTTGGACTTGTGGTCACAACAGAATCATGGGACTAATGTTTGAGGGCCAGGAACACTCCACTATTATACTTAGCTGTCTCAAAAGTGCCATCTACTGTAACATGTAGCATTTACGTCTCTAGATTACGCAGAATGGAAACCAGATGTCCTTCTGTGTTTATTCAAGTTGTATTAATACCAATGCAATCCAAACAGAAGCAAATGAATACTGGACAACAGTTATAAATCGTTTGTTGGTGTACCAGTCAAACCAAATGATTTAAAATGAGGAAATGACCAACAGTCTTTGTCTTTAATATCAACCAGCATCTGCATGTTTGTCTCTTGTCCCCCTCACTCGTCCAAGCTGGTTCATATCTTCTCTCATCAAACTGTTTCTCTTTCCATCCTTCATCCTGTACTTCATCTTTTCCTTCAGCACTGGAAGGCAGAGGTAGGTGCTGTCAGTGAGCCGAGTGCTGAGTGGATATACATTCATTTCTTCCTGCATGCCTGTGGAAACACTTTACCCTCTCATCGAGATTCACTTAACTTGTTTGGTAGAGGAAATGAAGCATCACATTCTGACCCAAAAACAATTGAAAAAGTATACGTTGTTGCAGACCAATACTATTTTTCAATGTTTAACTTTCATACTAATAATAGCATCGTTTTTCTATGCAGTGTCGGTTAAATATATGAGTGTACTCACTTTGGTTTTCACTTCTAAGAAAGTAGCTTAGTGGTTGAACTGTGTTGTGTTTCCAAGTGATCGTAATGTTCCTTTCGCTAAAGAGACGATTCATCCCAAAATCTCAAATATTCTCCCTCTTACAAGTCGTGGAATTAATCAATCTTGTTAGTTTTTTCTCTCCAACATAAGGAACTAGATGGCTCTCAGAAAATACATGAAAAAAACTCAACAGTAATATCGGTATTTCTAGAAATCATGACCAATTACTAAAGAAATTCCACAAACTTTGTTGTGAGCAGTTTCATTCAAGAACTTTTCTGTTCCAAACTACATCCGCTTACCACATCACCGCGCCCATTTTCATGGACGCCAGGCCATTTACAGCAGGGGATCCTTTCCTACTTGGCTAACATGTAACGTTAGCTAGCACTATACAAGCACAAGCTTCTTATGATACTGATAGTGGATTGAATTCTGTTCCTACTTGAAACTGCTCTCAAAACTGTCTGTAGAATATTTGGAGAAACTAGGTCATGATTTTGTGAAAAGTACATTTCTGTTGAGTTTTCAAAATGTAATTCTTGTTGCTTTGAGTTCTATTTTATTAGATAGAAAGCAGACATCTCTACGGTCGATATTTAGCACAAAAACAAATCTAGAGAGTTGTCATTGTGTGTTCAGTTGCCCTTCCCTTTTTAAGTTGCTTTAATTATTTTGACGTGACACAGTGGGACTCAGTGGAATATGTGCCTTGAGTGAAATGTCAGTGTTGAGATGGTAACCTGTTCCTGTGCTTTGCAGTGTGTGTATTGTGTGTGTTCACTGCTGATGCTCACACTCTGGGAAAACCAATGAATAAAAATGGTATATCAGTGAAATGAAAAAAGTAAGCCTTGTCTCCTCTCTTGTGTCCACAGTCCCAGAGACACATCACGGACCTGTACGAGGACCTCAGAGATGGACACAACCTCATCTCCCTGCTGGAGGTGCTCTCCGGAGACACACTGGTGAGACCTTTGACCTTTAAGTATTTGGACATCTGCTTCTGCTGTGACCCTCTGTCCTGTCCAAACACGTCTAATTGTTCCTGCTCCCTGTCCCACTGACTTGAATGTGTTCTCCTGTCCAGTACACTGGGTGGAACATGAACTGCTGGGTCTCTTGTCTCCACTCTTGCATGTGCTGACTTCAATTCTTCCAAGGTTGTAGGACATTTCAGAACATGCACTTTTTTACTTGACTTACCTAAGCACTGTTTTTTTGTGGAACACCACATTCTGGTTGCTTTACAACCACTAATTTCCATTCTTTGCTTCCATCTTGTAACCTTTCCGCACTGACTTGTTTGACCCTGGTTTTTCCTTTGATCTAACTCCTGCTGACCTTTGCCCTGACCTCTTCCCCCTGTGCTTCCTCTCTGTGCGATGCTCTTGCTGGGGTAGCCGGAGGGAACGGGACGTTGTGAGGAACGTGCGGTTGGTGAGTGGCGCCTGGACTGTGGGCGTCAGGCACGGCATGTGTCACCACCACAGGTGGCTGTTGGGATGTGCATGATGATAGTCACACTCCCTGCCTCGTCTCCTTTGTGTGTCGACATCGCCCTCTTCCATTTTATCAGCGGGGGCGTCCAGCCTGGAGAACAGAGGCGCAAGTGTAGCTTTAAGAGGAGTCATTTCTAACCTTTATTTGTATTTAAAGTTTGTATTTAAAGTTTGTATTTAAAGTTGAATATTGACGTCTTTAGAGTAAAAAAAACACTTACATTACATAAAGAAGTAAAGAGCGGAACCAGGACAAACAATATTCTTATAGGAGCATACTATATATCCAACATTTCAGAACTTGCCACTAAACTAGGTATTTTTAATACAGTAAATGACAATATTCGCAACCTTCTATTCATGATTTGTCTTCTTGATTGAACTGTCTTTCATAAATCCAAGGCTTTTCATCATTGACGTTTGCTTGAATACGATATAATGATTATATGATTTTGATAATAATCAAATAAACTAATGTTCTGCATTACAAAATAGAACATTCATTGTCTCTGCTAGTTAGATATTTGATTACACCTTGTTGAATTGACACTTTGACATTGATGGGTATAGAAAGTATAGAATCAGTCTTTAGTTATTTTATTATTCAAAAGTAAACACCAGTTTAAGTTTAGGGCTTGAACTAAAAACATTTCCCAAATTGGGATCAATAAAGTACATCTTATCTTATCTTATACGTTGACTAGTTATGCGGCGAAGCTTCTTATGGACTTGAAGCTTCAAATGTGGAGCACCAATGCATGTCATGGCCATCAATGCTGGGGTCTCATTCTGGGTAGCTTTAGGAAACCGTAGATGCTTTTATGGCTTTTAATAGTGCAGAAAATAAGATCTTTGACAAACACACATTTATGATACTTACACGTTTTGTTCAGCAGGATTATCTCCACATAATTGCAATCCCCAGTAAAACGTTAGGCTATAGACGGACTACATGACATTCACATGATTTCACGTTACCACCGCTAAGCTAAAGGCGGCTAATGTTCGCTGACTCATGTAGCCACTTGTTAGCAACTGTCGTTCTAAAGATGCAGTTGGGTATCTACAGATGCAGAACAGATAGTGATCTGTTAAGCTTTTGTTAACCAAAGACCTTATTTCAGGTATATAAAAAAAGAATTGACTTTGAGATGAGGGAAACAGAAGTGGTAAAATGCAACTTATTCCTGTGCTTAAGGAACTTTGTGCACTACTATAAGGTGTAAAAGGTGTTTTTATTGTAATTAATCAACTATTTTTATTTTCAAAGTGTTGAGAGGCGCATTCACACTGCGGTACTTTTCCCACAAAGGTTCATGCGAACTTAGTTCAGTGAACTCTTTTATCGCGTTCACACCAAAAAGAGCCGGTACTAAAATTAGTTCATGTGAACCTTTTTACCCCCTCGAAAGTCCCTGCTAGAGAGCAGGGACTTTCGAGCGGCTCTTTTGTGAGAAAAGAGCTATATGTCTGATTGGCTGGGCGGATTGCAAACCACGCCCCGTAAAACTTCCAAAAAGTTTTGTGAAGCCGCCATTTTATTATCCTCGCATTAGCATTATTAGCATTAGCATTAGCCCAGCGCAGAAACGCAGAGAGACTAACCTTATGGCAACACAAAATAAAACATGGGAGCGGTGGAGATGAGGAGGGGTCGGCGTTCTGGCGATTTACTCGGAAGGCTTCAGTAGAAGCTGCTGGGAGTCCCAGCAGCTTCTACTGAAGCCAGTCCCCAACTCCGGGGAGTTCCGGCCGGGGACTCCGGGCGGCAGTATACGCCGTGAAGTTGTTTGTAGCCTGCCAGGTAAACCCAAAGCAGAAGAAGAAGAAGTGATGTCAGCGGCTTCATTTGCCTAATCCACCCCCAGGGACTTTTTCCGGTGTGAACGCGATCTGAACTTAGTTCATTGCGAACTAAAGAGTTCGCATGAACTAAGTTCGCATGAACCTTTGTGGGAAAAGTACTGCAGTGTGAATGCGCCTATTGTATAGGCCTCAGAGGAAGTGAAGATTGTGACTGATGGGGGAATCACTGAGATTGGTATCATTCATCGTCATGCTCTCACCTGCAGGCATCCTGGCTGCTTTGTTTAATGCACATCAGGGTCAGATCTGGTCTGACCGGACGCTTTGATCACAATCACGCCGAATTTCAATCGTACTTCAAATTTGCTACAGTTGAATTTTGAAGTTGTGGTCATGACTGTTAAATGTTGTTCTTGTTCTACAGTAGAATAGATATTGTAGTCCTGGACACTGAAACACCTGTTCTTCAGTCAAGGGGCCTTGCTGTTTATTCATCTTTAGTCATGTGCTCCCCCCTCCTCATGTTTGGTGTCCTCTCGTCTTGCAGCCACGGGAGAAAGGTCGTATGCGCTTCCACAAGCTGCAGAATGTACAGATCGCCCTGGACTTCCTCAAACACAGACAGGTCGGTAATAATGACATTTCCAATACAAGTTTTTTGATCAAAAGAGCATTTATATTTGACTGTTTTCCTTATGTCTTCTAAATCTTCACAGTTTAAATAAACCATAAGACTGACCATTAGGTTTAATTGGTGTCCTTTCAGGTCAAACTGGTCAACATCAGGAATGATGACATTGCAGATGGAAACCCAAAGCTGACCTTGGGGCTGATATGGACCATCATCCTTCACTTCCAGGTAATGTCTAGCAAAAGGCATGTTTAGCTATACATTGCTGTTTTTAAGGCATGCACATTAGCCAGTACAGAAACGAGTGTAACAAATGTAGCTATACATTGCTTCAGTTAAAGGGGCCCTGACATGCTGTTGGGGTGTTCCCTTCCCTGTAGTGTGTTATATAGCTTGTTGTGCGTGTAAATGGTCTGCAAAGGCTAACATCCCGAAGTTTCCTGCACTGCCCCTTTAAGGCACTGAAGGAAACTAGCACATCAAATATTGGACACACATATCTGTCATTATATAAATTGCATTAACCTGCAATTTGCATGTATTTAAGTGGACTTACTCATATTCCTAAACTACATTTGGTGTTTATGTTTTAAACTGTACGAAGAATCCTTCCACCGTGCGAGTACAATGCGTTTCATACAATTTGCTTTGATTACATTATAATTAGGGTTCTTCCGCAGCACGTTCCCTCTTTTAGCTTCAATCATCAGCCCCACTTCATCCCGATGTTGACACAGCAGTGTGAGCACAGTGGACTCCAACAGCCAATCACTTCCAAATGGACTTTATTGAACATTTGGCAGCATTTTGCACTTTTATACACAAATCCCACCGCTTCCCCTGTCCTTCAGAGCACGAAGACTAAACACTGAAAAAAAGCTATTCATTCGTTCTGAAAGAACAGTGCTCAGTCAGTTTTGAAGTCTTTTATGACTCTTTCCTCGGTTCTGCGGCTTACAGTCTAACAATCTAAATAAAGGGGTTTTCTTTTATCCGGATCTCAAATGTAAACAATTTAAAATTCTTAACACCACCTATGGCACATTTGAGGAAAGCATTTGTCAATGAGCAGATGTGTTCCTCATGTTGAAGAGGCGTGTTTGGAAGATTTAGGGGGAAAACAGTGGAGATTCTTTGATGCTATAATCGGTATGATGGTTTTGATGTTGGTGTGGGATTCATTTTTTCCATCCAGTGTGACTCAGTCATTCCCACGAGAAAGCTGGAAGAGGACGTGGGCGTGACACATCGAAAAACTCCAAAGCTTTAGAGAAAAACAGATTTCCAGCTATTTATATGGTTACAAAAGTTAACTATTCCCCGATATCTAACTAAAAATCTCATTCAAGCAATAAAAGAAACATTTCCGTTTAAGTGTACTGAGTCACCAGCCAGCTATTCATTGTACGTTCCCATACCCATTTTGTTTTGGAACATCCTAGTTTTCACAAACAATGGTGGATTTCCTCTCTGCTCCCCAGGTGCAGGTAACAGTTTACTCACACACAGGTGACCAGTATCAATAATGGGCCTGCTGCGTGACAGAGTTGGGATTCTCTAATCACTTTTTTTACAAAATCTGCGAGGGGGGCGGAGGTCCTGTTTCCAGTCTGAGTCACTCAGTGCCCACGTCCACGCTGAGCACCCGGGTTTCCCTTCTGAAAGGAAAAAAAGCAGAAGGAAGTCTTCTTTTTTCCCTCCAGCAGCTTTTCCTGCAAAAATAGATTCTTAGTTCTGCTATGACTCGCCGAAAACCCCTGAAAATAGTATATTATGGGAATGAAAACCATACTTCTTAAGTTAGAAACTCTGACATTTATCACAACATTAAATGCAACCTTCACTTAATGCATAATATGCAGCTTATTTACAGCAATTTTATTTTACTTTCTGTATGATTTCATGTCTTTATATGTGAATACAAATCCCAAATAATAGATATCAAGACATCAAAGACAAACTGTTGGAATGATTGGAAACACGGGTCTCGGGTTTGTTCTCACAATTGAAATTGCAAAGTAAAAAAACCAACAAATAACTTTTAAAATGTTTCCTGGAATTGTTCTTGCAACTTTTTACGACATGTGCCTAGTTTTATAGAGAACCCGCCCACCTGGAGCTACATGCAGACAGAAGCAACTCCAAGGCCTTTTCAAGTACTGTTTGCATGTCTCATTATAGATATGGCGGGCAGCCACTTCAGGGTGATTCATGCAAAATACAAAACATCGAGTCAAACAGCTGCATTATTTGTGATGTCCCTCAGTGTCAACACAAGGCTGGGATTTACCTTAAATTAGTATGATTATGTCTTTATAAACGGGGGTTATAAAGTATACATAAATCTCACAAAGAGAAGAGATCATTCATTACAGATTTAACGATTAGCTAATATCTGTCTGTGTTGATTCAAAATGTTTATATCATCTTTTATTCACTTAAAACTACAAGATAACTTTAAAACAAAAGTTATTTGTTGGGAGATTTCTTTTAATAGTGTGTTCTTGTGACTCAGAGCCAAGCCTCGCAGCTCTTAAAGAATAGCAATTTGCCTGTGGAGGTTCTGCTACACAGTCCAACATTCATTTTCAGCAGCCTTTTATTTAGTGAGGTTGTTTTGTTTGGAAACGTATACATTATAACGGTGTATGATCAGTGACTCATCGACATGTTGCTGGAAAAGAACTTGTGTTTCTCTCCAAAACAGTGAGTGTTTTGTTTCTTTGGCCTCCAAGTTAAAGTGCTGCTTGGTATTTGAGGTTTGAAATGTGACTCATGTCAAATCTGGAAGAAATCAGCGGGCAAACTGGAAATACGTTTTCCTGCCCTTCAACACACTTCAATCATATTCAATACAGGAATATCAAAGTAACGGAAAGTCATGTGCAAGTGGTTTCTTAACTGAAAGGCAGTCAGAGCCACTTGGGGTCAACATATCCTATTTCCTGAATTTGGAAGTAGTTCTTCCAGCTTTGGTGTACAGGAGTTGAAGTCGTGATGTGAAAACATGGACACTTTTTAAAAGTTCACATCAATATCTATATATCAACGATTATTGTTCCGAATTGTGAAGCATTCACCAGCGTTTTCCCACGGTGGAACTACTGTCAGCAATATGTCCGACATCACACGATGCAACACTGTTTAATCTTGCAATGTTAACGATGATGAAAATATGGAGTTCTTTCCAATGCTGCACCATTCTACCTCGTTTCCTGAAAATCATGCCAGTCCTTTATTGTGCTAAAACCAAACAACAAAGGGATCGACCCATCAATAAAATGTCCTATGGCGGATATATATGTAGTCAAATATTCTGACACGATGGTTAAGAAAAACTCTCATGTTCGTGAGTTATTTAAGATGATTAGTATGTGTTCTACTTCCATTAATATAAATGCATGAATGAAGGTATTCTGATTCTGATTACTTTACACTCATTTGGAAGATATTTGCCTTACAATTAAAAAAATCATCAAATTAAAGCAAACATTATTTATATACACTGAACAAAAATATAAACGGAACACTTTTGTTTTTGCTCCCATTTTTCATGAGATGAACTCAAAGATCTAAAACATTTTCTATATACACAAAATAACCATTTCTCTCAAATATTGTTCACAAATCTGAAAGAATCTGTGATAGTGAGCACTTCTCCTTTGCCGAGATAATCCATCCCACCTCACAGGTGTGGCATATCAAGATGCTGATTAGACAGCATGATTATTGCACAGGTGTGCCTTAGGCTGGCCACAATAAAAGGCCACTCTGAAATGTTCAGTTTTGTTTTATTGGGGGGGTCGGGGGGGGTCCGAAAACCAGTCAGTATCTGGTGTGAGGGGTAGGGGTAGGGTTAGGGGTAGGGTAATGTTGTGAATCGAGTGGCCCATGGTGGTGGTGGGGTTATGGTATGGGCAGGCGTATGTTATGGACGACGAACACAGGCCACTCGATTCACTACATTACATACATTACCCTAACCCTAACCCTACCCCTCACACCAGATACTGACTGGTTTTCGGACCCCCCAATAAAGCAAAACTGCACGTTTCAGAGTGGCCTTTTATTGTGGCCAGCCTAAGGCACACCTGTGCAATAATCATGCTGTCTAATCAGCATCTTGATATGCCACACCTGTGAGGTGGGATGGATTATCTCGGCAAAGGAGAAGTGCTCACTATCACAGATTTTTTCAGATTTGTGAACAATATTTGAGAGAAATGGTTATTTTGTGTATATAGAAAATGTTTTAGATCTTTGAGTTCATCTCATGAAAAATGGGAGCAAAAACAAAAGTGTTGCGTTTATATTTTTGTTCAGTGTAGTACTTTTTATACAGAAAAGGATAAAAACATAACGTTCTTAACAAACCAAAAATAAAAACAATACTACACCCCCCCTTTCCAGGTAATAATAACATATACGTTAAAGAAATGAAATGAAGTTTACTATCACTGCTGACTTGTTGTAACTTCTCCCCTCCAGATCTCAGACATCCAGGTGAACGGCCAGTCGGACGACATGACGGCCAAAGAGAAGCTGCTGCTCTGGTCTCAGAGGATGGTGGAGGGATACCAGGGTCTGCGCTGCGACAACTTCACCACAGGCTGGAGGGACGGCAAGCTGTTCAACGCCATCATACACAAACACAGGTGAGGCACTGATGGAGGATAGAGTGGCTCTAAGATAAAGTATGCACTTGGATGTCTTAGAAAGAAAAATTACCCTAAGGGGCAATACTTAGAATTGAATATAGATCTGATGCATAAACAGCAATAATAACTTGCAAAATGGTATTACACCTACCTGTATTACGACAGTGACACAAAAGCGTCATCTAAGAAAGGGATGCCATGGAGATTCATTGCACAAAGCACTTTTCCATGGAAAATGATTTCTGGTTGGAGAAGCTTGCCTGGGCTTGGAATCCTTTATCACCGTAGGATATGAAATGTACATACATTTTAAAGGTCTTCTCTGTGACCTTTTTTTTGCATTTCATGTTGCGGTACCTTTTATTATTTACTGTTGGTATTTCATTTTACAGAGGCACACCTGACTTGTCAGGACAAATGTGGTTGGTTATTGTAAATCAAACATCGAGATAAAGGCTCACTCAGACCTTAACTCTACAGCTCAGTCTTTCATTGCTTTTGCAACTGTAATTGCATATCAATTCTGTTAAGTGTTTAATTGACTCTTAAAGATCCATTGCAACTTAATTAAATCTAGCCGTAAACATAAATAAACTATAATCAGCCGCCCTCCAAGCCTGCAGTATTTCACGGTTTAACACTCAAACCATATCTTTTGGTTGGAGCGCCACTCTTAGTCTTTGCACCTGCAAACACAGACAAGCCCTGCAGGATGGCTCTCCACCACACAACACACAAAACATGTACAGCCTAAGCTGGCATCATTAAGTGTGAAAAGAGAAAGCGTTCTTTGCCATTTGTGGTTGCATTACACTCATTTGAGGAAAGGTTGCCCTGGAGGTAAGCTCACTGGAGGCTTGGCAGGTTGCAGCAAAACACAGGTGCGCTCACTGCTCTGCCTGAGAGTGTCTCTGGGTGGAGGAGGAGCAGGACGAGCAGAGACTGAGCAGCTGCAGAGAGGAACCTCAGGATGTAATCAGGAGCAAGATACAGTCCATATTCCTCAGAAAACCTTTTTTTCACAATTTCCACTGCATTTGCAAGGAAACCTTTACGTTGCTACAATGTTGAAACTGAAGAGGAGGTTTTCATCGAAGAGGCGTTTGAACAGCGCCTCTAGCAGCACGGTGGGCTCCGTCAGTGACCTGGAGGATCGGGTGGTGATGCTGTGCGAAGACATACCCAGCGAGAACTCTTTTGACTCGAGCCGAGGCTCCACCGGCCCCGGGGCCCGCTCCAGTCGAGGCTCCCAGAGCGTGGAGCACGACTCAGAGCCTCACATGGTGCACCTGAGCAGGGACAGACTGTCCGAGAGACAGGCCTGTTTTGTGGAGCAGGAACCCCCCCGGCCACACAAAGAATACTACATCCAGAGAGTTATGCAAGTGTATGGTGCTTTTTAATCAGAATGTATTTATTAGTCAACAACAGCAGAAGTATAGTGCAGATAAAGGAAAGAGAATAGACGTGCACAACACAATAAGTAAAACAACAGATAAGAACACCATGGTAAAAAATAGCAGTATATTTTTTTTAAGTGATCATATACCATTAATGAGGTAGCTGGTACTGTTTACGGATTGTAGATAAACTGAAAGAAGAACTAAGTTTTATATTTACTGGCATTGTTACTCAGAACTTCCTCTACATCCTGAATGTTATCTTTGCTATCTGTAGGCATGATATGTATTTTCATCCTCTGAGCCTGTGCCTACATGTTAGCAAGCAGTTACCTTTGTGGCAAAGTGCACTCAAAGGCAAGGTGTCTGTTTCCTTTTGTAAAAAGATGGAGGAATGTTAAGATTTCTGGCAGTGAGGACTCCTGTTTTTTCTTGCCCTCTCTGGAATCAGGTGCATACTGCTCATGACCAAAGGGCCTCGAGCAACATCAAATAGGAAATAAGCCACATCATTATTTATGTTTTACCTGGCAGCCGTCAAAATGGAATTTCTGCTGTGGGGTAGAAGATAAAAATTGCAAAAGCACAGAAGTGAGGGAGGATGCCAGACTGTAATTCAGTATATCTTTCGCTGACATTTTCAACTGTCCAAGAAAAAGACTTGACTGACAGTAACTGTGTAACAACCTTTCTCCACTTACCCTCGTTTGCTGTGTTTGCCCGCAGGCCCACTCTGATTGACATGGGTAAAGTGTACCGGCAGTCCAACCAGGAGAATCTGGAGCAGGCCTTCAGCGTGGCCGAGAGAGACCTGGGCGTCACCAGACTGCTGGACCCCGAAGGTGAGAGCAGTCACATGTTCAATACCTCCCTGAAAGCCTCTACTCAGGGAATATTAGAGCCTGTGTGAATTGCTTTTTCCAGCTTCCAGTTAAAAAGAAGTAACCATTTTTTAAAAAACATTGTTATTCCCTCCCTCTGCAGATGTTGATGTGCTTCACCCTGATGAGAAATCCATCATTACATATGTCTCCTCTCTGTACGATGCCATGCCCAGGGTACCAGACGTTCAGGAGGGTGTCAAAGCCAACGTGAGTCCTCCTCTTCCTCATCGTCAGTTCTTCTTTCCTCTAAATAACTGCAAAGATATTTCACACCAGAGAGAAGGAAACTATGAACTTATTAAAGATATATTCTTAGTAATATCAATATTTTAAGCATAGTTTAAATGCCATTGATCAAGGGTCCAAGTGTATCAAAGCAATGAGGATTGACAAGTACAGATGACCATATTTCCACAAAATGTAAGTACAGTCAGCCTTTAAGCCATGACAGTATAAAGACATGACAGCATTAGGTTTATAATCCCTTTACGAAGAAGATTTGTTGAAAGAACGTGTCACAACAACAATAGCTTCAGAAATGCTGAGTAATAAATCAAATATTTGTAAATGGTCTGTTGCAGGAGCTGGAGCTGCGTTGGCAGGAGTATAGCTGGTCACCATGCTGCTGCAGTGGATCAGACATCACATCATGGTGTTCGAGGAGAGGAAGTTCCCCAACAGCTACGAGGAGATTGAGGTGAGGGGGTCTGGGCGTTAAGACCGAAAGAAACATTTTTGAACAGCGAAATGACACGATGACAGTGCTGATGAAGCGTTCTCATTCATCTCTTTATTTGCAGGTTCTTTGGCGTCAGTTTCTGAAGTTTAAGGAAACAGAGCTTCCTGCGAAAGAGTCTGATAAGAACCGCTCCAAACACATCTTCAAATCTTTTGAAGTGAGTTCCATCAGCAGCTACACTCCATAGGCATGTTTAAGTATAGCCGTGTTTGCAGTAGGTGCTGAAAATGCTCAGACAAGCAGGTACAGGGTGAAATAGTATTCTATGTTTTATAGTGCAGCCTTACAGAATAAGACCTGTAGCACCTGTGTTATGGAATCTATCGATACAACCTTTTCCAAGTGCCCAAAACTCTCATAACTGATCAAAAATGTGGGCTCCATAATGCTCTACTGTACCTATTACTTTTTTATGTTAAAGAGACTTTTAGAGACATTTGAATTTGATGAGATATCACTTTTTGAAGTACTCCAAGGACCGTCAGAGTTATTCTGTTGATGTATCCCCACAAAAGTATACTATATGAGAATTGAAACAGATATATATATTTTTCGGACATTTTGTGAACAATATGATAAAATGATGAATTGATCATTAAAAATAACAGTTAGTCAGTTTCAGCTAATCTGTGTCATACTCTTCAGGGTGCAGTTCAGGCCGGTGTTGTCAAAGTGCCTCCCGGTTACCACCCCTTCGACGTGGAGAAGGAATGGGGTCGCCTGCACGTCGCCATCCTGGAGAGAGAGCGTCTCCTCAGGAAAGAATTTGAGAGGTGAGTAACACCACGGCCCAAACCTCATCACATGCTACAGTATGTTGCCAAAACAAAACCTCACATTAAAAAACCACAAGAAATATAAAAAACTATGAGAAATGAATCACTACACAACCGCTTACTGTGTGAGGATGACTCATTTCCTTCAGAAAAAGTCCACTTCGGCAGAAAAAGTAAAAGAAGAGATGAAACTGTGTTTGTGGGATGGAAAGTAAAATCATATTAAGACCAACACATGACAACCGCCTCGTCGCCACGGAAACCTCGCAATAATATGGTCATCTGATAGTCACTAATACATTTGTCTGTTTAATCACAAGATTGGCAGGGCGTAGCTTCTAGTTTGGGTTCTGTGGAGAGTTTTTAAAACCTCATCTTTACTTTAGTGGACAGACAGAGCTCTAACATGGCTTTCATGAATCAGGGATATGCGTTAAAGCATATATTGCGCCCAAAGACAGAGTAAGTGCTTTTCTTTATTTGTTACTTTGTCCATGCATTGTAATAAATCACTTCACATTAGGCTGAAATGTGTAAATCGTCTACCTTTTATTAAATGTGTTTGACCTTTGTCCTCCCTGCCCTCCCTCTGCAGGCTGGAGCAACTCCAGAGGGTTGTCAGTAAGGTCCAGATGGAGTCGGGGGTGTGTGAGGAGCAGCTGAACCAGGTGGAGACCCTGCTGCAGATGGTGAGACACAAACATCTGTGACAGACCAAATCATATACGAGTACAAAAAAAAAAAGATTTGGACCACATGCAGAGCTGTAAACCTGTGTCTGTGCTGCAGGACATGAGGATGATGAACTCAGGGAAACCTGCTCAGCACACCGCAGAGGATGGAGGCAGATCTGGAGAAAGCAGAAGGAATGATCCGCTTCCTCTTCAATGACGTTAGTCTGCTCAAAGACGGGCGCCACCTTCAGGCTGAACAGATGTATCGCAGGTGACTAGCTTAGCTTATATCATTGCAAATGATTAACCTTTGACATGAGGACAACTAATTCATCATTTTGTTATTACTATAGTGCTTCAGTAATGGGTTCTATTAATACCTTTCTTTTAAATCTAAAAGTTTTTACGTGTCTCAAAAGAAAGTTGTTTGTCAAAATAGTGTTTTGATAAGACCTTTGATGGGACATTAAACGTCCTTAGATCAGTCCGCCTTTAGCTTAGCGGTGGTGACGTTAGACTTGTGTGACATACTGTAGTGGAGTGTGTTGCTAAATAATCCAGATCAAATGAAAGAGTTAGTTTGGATTTGGTTGAATCAATAATATATCACTGTGGTGAAATGCCTAGAACCAATAGTCTAAAGCCCAACAATAATACATACATTTTTTTGTTGTAAATATTTAGCATTTTACTTTCATTTATTTCATCATGAAATGTATTTCCTGTGGACTAATTAATGAATAAATTGACATTCTGTATTTTTCCCCGGCTCCAGGGTGTATCGTCTCCACGAGAGGCTGGTGAACCTCCGCAGCGAGTACAACCTGCGCCTGAAGTCCGGCGTCACCACCTCCCAGATCCCCATGACCCAGATCCACACCTCCCAGATCCCCATGACCCAGATCCACACCTCCCAGATCCCCATGACTCAGATCCACACACCGCCCAGGTCACCACCCTGCAGCAGGCCCCCATGAGGGTGAGGCCCGAGCTGGATGAAGGTCACCATGCGCTACATCCAAGATCTTCTGGGCTGGGTGGAGGAGAACCAGCGGCGGGTGGATGACGGGCAGTGGGGCTCAGACCTGCCCACCGTGGAGTCCCAGCTGGGTAGCCACCGCGGCCTGCACCAGTCCGTGGAGGAGTTCCACTCCAAGATCCAGAGGGCCAAGGCCGATGAGGTACAGACTGCTGACATAAACATGAGGAGATGTTTCAGATAGAGCAGAGAGGTGTTTGATCTGGGGGAGGAAGCATGGTAATATGGTTCAGGAAATGTCAAAGAATCTCTACTCAAATCGTAGATACTTTTATAAATGAAGGAGTAATCTGGACTCATATTGGCAAGTGGAACATTTTATTTTATGTGAGGATTATTGTTATTATTTATTTTATGTTTTTTCTTTTACTTAACCATCATCCATTTCTTTATTTAGTTTCTTTGTAGGTTTGTATAATATACAGTTATCGTGCTGCTATTGTGTAGAGAACTCTACAAACACAGTTCATTTTTAAACGGATCAACCTAATAGAAGTATATCTTTTTTTATTATAATTATTGCTACTTTGACTGACCTATTTTTACATTTCTTATTTCCTCCCCCTGTTTTCAGAGTCAGATCTCACCTGCCAGTAAAGGTGCCTATCGCGACTATCTGGGAAACTGGAGCTGCAGTATGGCAAGCTCCTGGTAAGTAACAAAAAATGCAATAAAATAAATACTTTTATATTTTTATTCAGCAGCCAGTAGAAATTGAGCTTTCCTAAAGCCATGGTGTCTCCTCTGTCTTTCTGTCCCTCATATTGGCTCGTTTTGTTTTGTCCTCTCGTGCAGAACGCGTCTAAGGTCCGGCTGCACTCCTGGACCAGCTGCACGCCTTCGTCATCGCTGCCACCAAAGAGCTGATGTGGCTGAATGAGAAGGAGGAAGAGGAGGTGAACTACGACTGGAGCGAACGCAACCCAACATGACGGCCAAGAAAGACAACTACTCGGTAACAGAACAGCGTGATGCTCTAATGAGGTTTACTCACAGACCTTTCTAGTGCTGTCCTTCTGAGTTTTCTTCCCTCTTTGTTCCAGGGTCTGATGAGAGACTTGGAGCTCAGGGAGAAGAAGGTGAACGTCGTCCAGGCAACAGGAGACAAACTGCTGAGGGACGGACACCCAGCCAGGAAGACTGTAGAGGTACGATTATTATATTTATTTAGATAGCTTGACTACTAGAGCCTAAATCACCATATTCAATTGTAGTTTTATTGGTCTTTAAAGTTATATTTAATATAATAAATCCCAGATGGAGTGGGATAGGACACAATATCCAACAGAGCCCCATTTAAGTAATACTATGCTGTTTAGTCATTATAAACACATTCCATTCTATAAACTCTTACATGAATGTGAATGTGATAAAGGGAAGTGGGACTTTTAGTAAATAGTGGTTAAAAAATGGTTTTAAATCCCAGATGTGTGGTAAGAAAGAAATGTAATAATATATGGGTCAATTGTTCTACATCATATGTGGGGGAAACTTCTGAAGCAATAGGAGTCAGGACTCAGAGAGACACGAGGAGAGCTGGAGCTTTGATGGCAAACACTGACGGTTTATTTGGAGCTTCGGCCGGAGGATTCACAAGACGTGTCACGGGCCACGAGTTGACCACACGGTTGAGATGCCATAATCAATTCTGAAGACCCCTCCTGTAGCTCCAGGTTTTAACTAGAAAGTGTAATAATCAACATTCTTCAATAGATAGACTAAACAGCTGAGGACACTGAATCACATTTGTTGTCGCTTATGGCTCGGGGTCATCTACACCCCGAGAAGGATGTGTTCCAGGTGTCCCACAACAATAACTATCTCTGACCGAGAGTTGTCCGGTCATAAACTGGTAACATCAACAATATGCTAGGGCAGCCCCTCCTTATGGGAGATAACGGCTGCTCAAGGCTGGTCAGCTGCGTCAGAGGGCAAAAGGTAAACATGTAGGGCGAAATTATTCCCTGACATCATATATAAATTATTTCAATAAGCATACAATTTCTTTGCACAGCCTCTTGTATAAATATAATAAAAGAATAACAAAATATATTTAATATAATGAGTATAAGGTCTTTGAAGAATTATTTAATTCCATTTAGGCAGTATCAGTCGGCTAAAACAGATCCAAAATTCATCTTCTTTTGCTAAAATTGTAGATATTTTTATTTTGAAATGTTGACAATTGGTATTGTTTGTCCTCCTCACTTTTCTCTCTACACCCCCCTCCTCAGGCCTTCACTGGAGCTCTGCAGACTCAGTGGAGTTGGCTCCTGCAGCTGTGCTGCTGTGTAGAAACCCACCTGAAAGAAAACACTGCATACTACCAAGTATGTTTACTAACTTACACAGCAGGACTTCAGCATTTAAAAACTGTCTGTGCACAAACATGGGGTCAGGTTATCCATTAAGAGTCAAAGCTCACCTGCTCATCAGTATTTATGTTGCAAACCTTTCTGTTTTTCGTTGGCAAGTTCTGAATGCTGCAACTTAACTACCTCTTCCAATTTCTTCCTTGTCCAGTTTTTCTCTGACGTGAAGGAGGCAGAGGACAAGATCAAAAAGATGCAGGACACGATGAAGAGGAAGTACACCTGCGACCGCTCCGTCACAGTCACACGGATGGAAGATCTCCTGCAGAGACGCCGCTGTGGGTTCATGATATTGTTTACATGGCAAACACATCAAGACACTGTTATTATAATGTGGAAAAGTGCAACTGTGGAACATATACAATATCTGTTGATTAAGGATGAAGAGGGTCCTTGATGGAGTAGAGATAGCTGTGTGTTCTTCTGTTAACGCTTTCTTGTACTCTGTGTACTTCACAGGATGACAAAGAACACTGACTGAGTTCCAAACCCACCTGGAAGGCCTGAAGCGAAGAGCCAAGACCATCATCCAGCTGAAACCACGTAACCCTGCCACCGCCATAAAGGGCAAGCAGCCCATCCAGGCTGTATGCGACTTCAAACAAATGGAGGTAGGCATCTAATGGTGTTTGCATTCATGAAAAACACTCAGTTCATGTTCTTAACCTGGAAGTTGGCATGGGATTTTTCAAGCATGGGACTTTGAGATAAGGGTTTAGGACTTATTCCTGCATCACTTCTTTTTCATATAAACACACATTCTGCCAGAAGACATAGGTGTAAGGGAAACTTCTGTGTAGCAATGCAGTGGGAGTCACCCACTCAGGAAGGACACACGGGAAGAGCAGGAGCTTTGATGTCAAACACTGATGGTTTATTTGGAGCTTCGGCCGGAGAATTCACATCACAAGTCCAAGAGCCAGAGGTTCTGACTTCACGGGAGAGTTGCCACGTCAATTCTGGAGCGCCTCTCTCCTCGTTAGCCCATTTAACTGGTTTCGCAGAGAGTAATCAACATATTTGAGAAGATAGCCTAAACAGTTGGGAACACTGAGTTACTTCCGTCTGACACTTATGGCCACGAAGATTTCACACCTTGGAGTCCACAAACACAGAGAAGGAAGTGTCCCAGTGTACCCCACAACAATAAACCATCTGTGACCTAGGGTTGCCCGGTAATAGAATGGGAACAACAACATATGGCTGAAGCAGCCTATCTCCTCAAAGGAGGTAACAGACGTCAGGGTTGCTCAAGCACGTCATATCTAGGAGTCGAGGACAATTACTTCCCTAACAGTCCACTCTTTTTATCATTATGATAACCTAAAACATTAGTCTAATAATAATTTGGTCAATACTCAACTCAATAGGCGTCTCCAGATTTGAGTGTGGTCTCACCGTACATCAATTACATCACAAAGTAGAATAAGATTGAAACATTCAATCACAATGATTGATACAGACAATCATAATATGAAAAAATCATCTCTCATCAGTGTTTGATCGTCTTTCGTCAAAAGCACAATAATAACACACATAAAACACAGATGCATAAATAGCTAAATATTTGTTATAAACTAATATCTTTTATCATTTACCATTAGTTAATCTCACTTATCAAACTATAAAATCAAAACCAGCTTGCAGCTTAAAGATTTACTTCAAGGCAATCACTAGTCAAAAGCATTTAAAACTTAGGATCCTAAGAGATCCAGTTAAGGTATATAACTCACAGTTTGTGATTTTATCAATCTGTAATCTGCAAAGTTGCAGTGTCCTCAATTTTTAGGATTACTTTTACTTAATTACGCTTTAGTCAGGCACTTAGAATGGGAACAACAACATTATGGTTGAAGCAGCCTATCTCCTTAAAGGAGATACCAGACGTCAGGGTTGGTCATACACGTCATATCTAGGAATCTAGGACAATTATTTCCCTATAGGAAACAATAGGAAGAACACTAATAACTCAAATATAATTAAATTAAAGATAACAGGACGACACAGATTCAATTGTTAAATGTTCTCGACTGCACATCAAAGAAGTTCTAACCAATTACAAGACTCATGCCCTCCACTTATCTACCCTTTGAATTGTATTATTACCAAACTCTTAAACACTGATTTCCGATAATTCTTTTGGGACATGCACAAAAATTATGCATGCATAAAAATCAAAGAAAACACACATTTAAAAACAAAAAATAATTGTTAAATAAAGTTGATTTGCCAAATTCCTGATTGAATATAAATGAGTTGACTTTTAATGAAGGCTATATATTGTCAGTAAACAGCAGTACATTACAGGGATATCAGTAGCAGATGAAGTCAGTCAGACTGGTGTGTTTCTCTCTCAGATCACCGTCCACAGAGGAGACGAGTGCGCTCTGTTGAACAACTCGCAGCCTTACAAGTGGAGGGTGCTGAATGATAAAGGCAACGAGTCGTCTGTTCCCTCCATCTGCTTCCTGGTTCCTCCCACCAATAAGGACGCTGTGAACAGTGTCGCCGGGTGAGCTAAGATTCACCCGTATTGATTCCTAAAAATCTAAATTCACATGCCAGTGAGTGCTAACCTCCACCTTCCCTTCCTCAGACTGGATGGAAACCTGCAGCGGCTGCACACCATGTGGCAGAACATGTTCCTGGACATGAAGAGCATGCTGTCCTATCAGTACCTGATGAGAGACATACACATCATCAAAACCTGGAACGTCACCATGGTAACGACACAGGATACGCTATATGAGAGAAAGAATAACACGCTAAGGAACTGCATTTGGGTTGATATACAATCCCTGAAGAACAGCGACTTGATTCAATTAAACATCAATGTAAAATGCTACCAAAGTACAATGGTGCATTAGGGCCATTTAAGGTAAAGAAAATACTTTAATACTGTAAATACAATAATAACACTGAGCTGGGAAAGGGGTAATATTTCACAAAAACAACTCAGAACTTTCAATGTTAAAGTCATGAATGTACACGAAAAAAAATATGGATATTCTCTGACATCACAGTGCTAAGTATAAAGGTAAAGATTATCTTATAATATAAAGTCATACATTTGCAAAAAGCATGTTGTTGGGATGATGTTGATTCATCCATGCAAAGTAAATGCTTGTGGTTCCTTGTAAATATACTATTTTGGATTCACATTCAGTAAAAACTGGAAAAAGTCAAAAGAATAGTAATTTTGTTTGCAATTCAAAAGAATATTTGTACCAGTATACCTGATCCTTTTAATTCCTATAATAATATGTGTAGCATATGGATCAGATGTAGGCTACTTTTACTGTTCCTCCTAGATTGTTACATTAAATAAGATTCATTTGTACATAATAAGTATGAAAGCTGGTAAGTACTAAGTAGACAAAAATGACTTTTAAAAAGGACAAATTGACAATATATTTGTGTTGATTGTTTGCTAGAGAAGGAGAAAATGATTTGCTCTACACATACAGAATTCCTAAAAGTACTGGAAATGATTGATTTAAATAAAAAGGCACAGAGTTTTGTGATTTATTTTTTGTTTTCACAATGTTTATAACATGCATCTTCCTTGCACCCTTGCAGTTTAAGACCCTGAGGGTGGAGGAGTACCGTCTGTCCCTGAGGAACCTGGAGCTGCACTACCAGGACTTCCTGAGAGACAGCCAGGACTCTGAGACGTTCGGGGCGGAGGACCGCATGCAGGTGGAGTCCAACTACAACAAAGCCAACCAGCACTACAACACCATGGTCAGCTCTGCAGAACAAGGTGTGTACTGGTCACTTTCCAACCTGTCCCCAAACATGATCAACATGGGTCTGATAGGGATGACAAGGCACATTCTTTATTCATTTATTTAATTTTGACATTTTGTCGTTGAATAAGTTCTCATACATTTGTGCTGGTCATTTGTGTGGAAGTTGACTGTTGGATTCACGTTGCAGGCTATGTGCCCCCCAGAGCAGGTAAGGTCCACAGTTACAGTAGCAAGATGTGCAGTCGCAGCTTTTGATTGGCTGATCAGGAATGTGTGTGAACGCTGTTGTGTTGTCATTTCTTTTTTTATTAACTCAAATCACCTTCATCATTCATCATCCTCACTGATCCCGGTATCCCTCCTAACTTCACTCACCGTTGCCTTCCTCTCTGTGTGCATGGTTTCACTGCAGCTGATCTACACTCTTTATCACTGAATGATTCAATCAAATAACTGATTAATTAACCACGAATAATCATGGGACCATTCAAACATGTACAGTGTGACATAAATCCATTTAAAAATCTAAGTATATTATTGTACTAAAGTCCTTATTATATATTCATATTATTGTGTTTTAAGTACTATATAGACATTTTTAAATCAAAATGCAAATGATTCTTTAAAATGTCCTGTTAAAAAAAACTAATACTGTGCCTGTTGGAATATGGCATGTTGTATGCAGATTGCTAGTTATTAAAACCTATAGCTTACATGCAATGCAAAATCTGATTTTGATCAACAAACCGGTTTATAAATCCAGAGTTGGAATTTTCTGCAAAATAATAATGAATATTCTATTTCAATCCAACCAGGAGAGCAAGATGAGTCGGTGTGCAAGACTTACCTGACGCAGATCAAAGACCTCCGCCTCAGGCTGGAGGGATGTGAGAACAGAACAGTGACACGCCTCCGCCAGCCCGTGGACAAGGAGCCTCTGAAAGCCTGCGCCATGAAGACTGCAGAGCAAATGGTAAGAAACTGAGTTTAAAAACATGAACACAAAGTCAAGAAGGAAAGGGAATGTCCTAAAGAACCTAAAGAGTTCCTACTAGAATCAGAATATCTGTATTGCCATAACACTAGGTACAATGGAATTCCTTAACCCTTCTCTCAATGCAGTGAAAGTATGTGAACAAATAAATAAAAGCAGTTATCAAACCAGTAGTAGCAGCAAAGAAAAGGCCCTACTTAGATCTAATTAACTGTAAATATACATATTAACAACATTTATAAATCTACAAAATGTACATATATGTTAATAAATAGATGTTAAAATAGATAAACAAGAAATCTGTGTTTATATTAATGTGTGCTTGTAGTCTTTGAAGGGTGGAGGTGTTTTTTTTTAGCATTGTAGTGCTTCATTTACTTACCGTAATTTTCGGACTATAAGGCGCACCTGAATATAAGCCGCAGCAGCTAAATTGAATGATGTGTACATATATAAGCCGCACTGGACTATAAGCCGCAGGTGTTTTAATGTTTAATTACCATATGTAAGGGTTCGTGCACAGAGGGGATTGTCGGGAAAGAGATGGCTGTTTGAGGAAGCTCCCATTTATTAACATTTCAACAAACAAGTTACATATTTGCATAACATATTCACAAAATATTTTTAATTGGGGGTCCGCGGCCAAATGTGTATCAATGTAGGGGTCCTTGGCATGAAAAAGGTTGAAAACCGCTGATCTACATTATAGCCTACAGTAGTACCATAACAAAAAACAAAGCTTACAGCGCTTGACGAGGCAATATCAATGGCTAAATTAAATGTGTTTTTTTAAAAGTGCAAAATAAAGTGCCTGTAACACGACAGTAAGCGCGTAAATTGCAGTAACACGGCTGCTTAAAATATACGGTAATCAGCCTACCAGAAAAGTCATTAATCCTCGTCTTCTTCCTGCGTACTAAAACCACCAAAGTCCTCATCTTCAGTGTCGGAAAGAACAGGCTCAGGGTGGCTTCGTCAGCCACTCTCCTCTCTCCTTCGTTGTCGCTCTCAAAACCAACGAACTCCTCTTCGTCACTGTCGGAATCGAACAGCCTCTGAAGGGCCTCAGCTGTGGCGGCGTCCTCCTCTTCATCACGCAGCAGTCCAGCCTTTCGGAACCCGTTGGTGATCGTGGATGTTTTGACACTCCTCCACGCTGTCAGGATCCACTCGCAAACTTGAGCGAAAGTTGCTTTTCGCATGCGACCAGTTTTGGTGAATGATTTATCACCGCTAGTCATCCACGCCTCCCACTGTACGCGTAGTGCCACTTTGAACGCACGATTCACACTGATGTCAAGTGGCTGCAGATGCCTCGTTGTGCCCCCAGGAATCACAGCTGGAATTGAGTTTGTGCTCTTGATGGCTGCTTTCACAGAATCTGTTATATGGGCCCTCATGCTGTCCAAAACGAGCAAAGCTTTTTTTTGGCGAAAGAATCCTCCAGGGCGCTTGACGTAGCACTCATTCAGCCACTCCTTCATTATGCTTTCCATCATCCTCCCTTTCTTGCAGCAGCTCTATTTCCTTCTTTTACTGCCAGATTGACGGCCTTTAACTTAAAAGCTGCATCATATGCATTTCTACGTTTGTTTTCCATAATGAAAACTTCCTTTGTACTAACTGTCTCGCTCTCGTAATGTCTGTCTGTCTGTCTTGCTCTCGTTCTGTCTCTCGTACCACTCTCGGTTCCACTTTTACTTTTGCGCGCTACCGGTCTCACTCTTTTCCCGCCTCCAGCTTTTCCCGCTGGAGCCCGCCGCCTAAAGGTGGGGGGCGCGGACAGGTCATAGAGCCCATAGAGTTAAAGGTGGTGGACTGTAACCTGTAAAATCCATAGATTAGCCGCACCGTTATATAAACCGCAGGGTCGAAAAATGGGGAAAAAGGCGCGGCTTATAGTCCGAAAATTACGGTAGTTACTATGTTTAAAACTCTCGTAACACATCCCAACTAAACCAAAAAAAACGATAATACATGCAAACAAATAGCTTTAATAATGGGTCACTAAACCATCTGCCTTTTTCTCAATGACAGAAAGTCCATTCCGAGCTGGAGGGCTTAAAGAAAGACTTGAACTCCATCTCTGAGAAGACGGAGGAGGTTCTGGCTTCTCCACAGCAGACGAGCTCCGCCCCCATGCTGCGCTCCGAGCTGGACGTCACGCTGAGGAAGATGGACCACGTCTACGGCCTCTCCTCCGTCTACCTGGACAAGTGAGGCTTTGTGACTCCTAGCACATCCTGGTTATTTCACAGTTGGATTTGTGCCTTTGTATTAATGTGAACACATCTTGATTACAGGCTGAAGACCATTGACGTGGTGATCAGGAACACTAAAGAAGCAGAAGACGCGCTGAAGACTTACGAGAGTCGTCTGCTTGATGTTAACAAAGTTCCAGAGAATGAGAAGGAGGTGGAGGAGCAGCGTAGTCAGCTGAAGGTATTTTTCTTTTCATAAAGACAGTCATTTTACATATTGAATTGTATAATCTTGATGCTAACTTGTTCTTTTTGCGTCACAGTCAATGCGTGCCGAAGTAGAGGCCGACCAGGTTATATTCGACTGCCTGCAGGACGAGCTGAGGAAAGCGTCGACCATCAATGACAAGATGACGAGGATCCACAGCGAGCGCGACGCTGACCTGGAGCATTACCGTCAGCTGGTCAGCAGCCTGCTGGAGCGCTGGCAGGTCGTGTTCGCTCAGATGGACATGAGGCAGCGGGAGCTCAACCTCCTCGGGCGCCACATGAACTCCTACAACGTGAGCTACGAGTGGCTCATCCACTGGCTGGGAGAGGCCAGACAGAGGCAGGAGAAGATCCAGGCTGTGCCCATCGGAGGCAGCAAGGCTCTCAGGGAGCAGCTGGCAGAGGAGAAGGTATTGTTAAGAACATGTGTGTGGGATAGGGAGCCAGAGTCAGTACGCCCTCTGGTGGTCACACCGATGGGACACATTTAACCGTGTCTTGAATTCCTATGAAACTCTGGATTTTTATTGTTTTACTGTTTTTTTTCTATATTTCTGATTAGGTCTTAGCTATATTTTATGTTGCATTTTAAAGGAGTCTGAGAATTAGCGGTTGTGGATATGACTAAGAGAATATAGAATCTAAAAATAGAGTACTGAAGTCTCATAATGATTAGAGTAGTAGCTATGTTTTTTCTACTTTCTTTATCATTTTTTTTTTAATGCGCTGTTATTTCAGTAACAACATGTTTTTATTATTTGGGTGTTGTCTGGTTATAATGGTTTCATTTCTTTTTCCAGAAACTCCTGGAAGAGATTGAGACAAACAAGGACAAGATTGACAGTTGCCAGAAAAACGCAAAGGCTTACATCGATTCAGTCAAGGTGTGTACTGATATTTCCAGCTTTACAACAATAAGGTTTTCTTTATGGTTCAATGAACCTTTTCCTTCTCTTTTTAGGATTATGAGCTCCAGATTTTGACTTACAAAGCGCTCCAGGATCCCATGGCATCTCCTTTAAAGAAACCCAAAATGGACTGTGCTTCTGATAACATCATCCAGGAGGTACGTCACACATGAGAAGAGCAAACACCTCAAGTTCAGTTTAGTATGACTGTCTGCTCATAACAACAAGTATTTAAATGTTATATACATAATCCTGGGAACAAAATGTACTATAAAGAGTGAGACACATTGATATAACATGTGTAAAGTAAATACACTGCATCTTTTCCAGTATGTAACTCTGAGAACCCGCTACAGTGAGCTGATGACTCTCACCAGTCAGTACATTAAGTTCATCACAGAGACGCAGCGCCGCCTGGAGGACGATGAGGTAAACACACACATTAACCCTGTGCAGCAGCAGGTTCCTGTCAAATAACTCTCTAACACAAACAATGCAACTCCTACCTGTTAACTGAGTGATGTATGGGAAATCATTTGTCATTAAATAATACCAAAATGTGTGCTTAAGAAAATCTCAGATTATAGTGACAGCCTTCAATAGCGAAGCAAACGGTGTCAACACATCATATCCCCCCTACAGTACATGTCGCTCATTCCTCTGTCTATTTAGTCAATTCATGTCACATAGTCTGTACATATGGCACATGCTGCATCAGTTACATTTTACACTGCTTGATTAAGTCCTTGCTTCTTTATTTCCTCTTGAAATCACACACACTTGTGATTTCTGTTTGGCTACCTGCCTTCTTAGATATGTTTTTTTCTTCCTTAGCTTTTACTTTGTTCCCCCTTTTTTTCATTTTCTAACTTTCTATTGTGTTTGATCCCTTTGATCTGCTTGCCAGTGCTTTGTCATGATGAGTATTAATCGCACGCTTAAGAGATGAATTTACCCCCAAAGCACCAGGTATTTCAAAACATTAAAAAAGGCCCTTTCTGTTCATGTCATCCGTCTCTTCATCAGGCTCTTTTGTATAGTCAAAGGAAGGTTCAGGGCATTTAGGAGACCTTTCATAATTGTTCATTAAGAAGTTTCTCTGATCAATTGGCATCAGCTTCCTGTAAGCATGATCTGCCTTACTCGTGTAGATGTCAACGTTTCATCTGAATGTGCAAGCCACTTTATGTAATTATTTTGTCTTCATTTAATTATCTGACAAAAAGGCACTCAGGACGTGGATTTTTTATCAATACTGTTAGGGGCTGCAAATCATGATTAATTAAATTAATCTTCAAGTATATTAAATCAAAACTTATGAAATTATTCAAATCACAATTTGCAGTTACATCTTTAAATATGTTGTTTTATTTGTCAAAAAGTTAAAAAATAAATCAGAAATTGCAATTGGAAAATGTTTTTCACTGTTCTGCTTTTAAAAGAAATATATTAAGATAACTAACAATTAATTTGAGTAACAACTATTTTTCTTATCGATATAATGACCACTTGTTTTATCTTCAGCCTCAGATTACCAGCAATAACCATCCTAAACCAGATGAATTATTGATCATTATGAAAGATTTCTAAAGTGTTGGACCTTCTGAGTTGTACACAATGCAATGCCCACTTCTAAAGAGTAGAACTCATGTCTTGATGTTATCTGTTGTCAGAGTTAAATGTACCCTGATCTTGGATTAATGTCTGGTCACTTTCATTTTAATCCAAGCTTTCTTTGTGTTATATCAAATCATGCTGTGTTTGCTGCATCACTATGCTATTCTTCCTTATTTCCTGCTTATATCCTGAATGATTTTTCAATCAGCTGCTTTAAACCAGTTAAACCCCATGGCCCCGCGGGCTGGGGCAAAACGCAACATCTTACAAGAAACAGCATCTGAGGGCTTCTTAATATTTAACAAACTATGAATGTGTCATACCCACTTAACGAGAATAAACTCAGCTTTCAGACAATATTAACCATTTTTAGCTAAACGAAACAAAAGGGTAATAACAAAGGCTCTGAATTAGCCCTGAGCGAAGAAATGCTAACGCACTTAGCACAGAACTCAAGGTAAAATACCCTTATTACTTATCGGATCTGCACAAACAAGATATCGATTAGCAAACTGAGATTCCACAGATTCATCACTGAGCAATCAGAACTCGCGGTGAAACGACAACAAACAACAACAACAACAACATTTGCTTTACGGAGCCAAAACGGCTAAAAACGTCTTACCTCTGTTGTTTTCTGATCAAAAGTTGTGTTCAATGGCAGAAAACCGCTACTGAAGGTTAATCCATAGGTTAATCCAATGTGTCTGTGTCACTTTGAAATGGTTACTGATAATCCATCATTCCATTTGTATGTCAATAATGGAGATTTCATATTAGCTGCTACAATAGCTACTAGAGTGTATGACAGCTTCCGGGGCATTCTGGCTACGCATCACTCATTCACCAATGAGTAATGTTTGGATGGATCTTAGGAACTTCCCCTCGATTCTATTGGCTCTAACGTTTAAAAAGAGGTGTCAATCATCAAAATCGACCGAGGGGGGGCCAGAGATATGGAAAATGCACCCAAATGACCCCAGAAGTGGATTTTTTTCTAAATATTCTAAAAAAGTCAAATGTCACTTGTTTCTGACACCAGGGTACTTATTATATGTTATAGTTTGGATTCCTAAAGCTTTTAGTCTACTATCCCATCATTCAAGGGTGGTTTTCACTATAAGTAATGATTTTCTTTTTGGACGGACACTATAATTTACATTTTTTCACTATGTTCATTCTGAATTTACTTTAAAGGGGACCTATCATGCAAAATGCACTTTTAGATGTGTTTTATATATACATATGTGTCCCCGGTGTGTCAGGGAACTCACGCAGCGTCAGAAAATAAAACCCTTTCTCTTTTCCTCCGTACCCAAATCTTTTAAAAACGGGGGTACAACGAGCGGATATAGATTTGCTGCCGATATGACGTCAAATCGGCGGCAGACCCACAGCGAGTTGCTATCAGAAACAATGCCTGACGTGTTTTGGACGTAATCTCGTCTTTGTTTACATTAGCAAGCCTCGCTAACATTCAGAGCTAACCTGTACTGTAGAGCACATGTGTTTTAAAAAGCAGGAAATAAAAAAGGAACTCACCTTGTGATAAACCCGCAAGAGAAAAAGCATTTGAGCTCCATACTGTTTCAAAAATAATCCTTGATATGGTTTAGAACAGGATGGCGTTTTATCACAGCAGAATTTAACTTTATCTCCTGTAGAATTCTGATCAGGCATTAGCGCCGCCACCTCTTTTTTTTTTTTTTTTCAAGCTAAGGACCGAAAATCCGTGTTTCTCTAACAGGGTAGCAAAAGAGGGGTTTGAGCAGTATGATCCATGGCTACAAAGGGTGATCTGTTTGGTATTTTAATCAAAAAACTTCACAGACATGTTTTGTATAGGTATGGTCCTACAATATGTTTTTCCAATATAGCGTAATAGGTCCACTTTAAAATAAAAAAATTCTATATTGATTCTGACTTTTCTACATCCAACTCACAGGTTTATCGTTACTTTGAGAAAAAAGATTATTAATTTACCTCTTTTAGAAGTAAAGATATAGTCAATTGTTCTGGGAATGTCATTTTCGAGCCTGAGGCCTGAAAAACAGGCTCAGGTCTCAACTGGTTCATTTAAGAATGTAAAGATTAAGGAAACACAACTACTGAATTATACAAGACTGTTCCTTTAGAAACCCAAATATTAAACATTTTATAGCAGCAACACATTCCGCACATTTTAACAAAACTTGTACTGAGTATGAAATCATTACGACTACATTCACCTCATTATATATTGCTCAAAAAAAGTCTTTACAACACTGTATATATAAATATTGCCAGGTTTTATTATAGCTTATATTAAACAAAAAATAAATTGAAATACCTCAACTGCATGAAAGCAAAGTGAAGTGCTGTGCTGTAAAGTCAAGTGTCGTTCTGTGTGCCACACATTAAAATAACCTGACAATCATTTCCCAATACAGTATTTAAAAAAATGTAACTGTAATATATTCATGTATTTACATATTCATGTACCTACATGTTTTATTAATATTGAAATGTCATTTTGAAGTCTAACACCTAACATTTTCTCAATTTCCTTTACTCCCTTTTTGCTTCTACTAATACAGAAAGCTTCTGAAAAACTAAAAGAAGAGGAGAGGAAAAAGATGGCAGAGATACAAGCCGAGTTAGATAAACAGAAACAGTTAGCTGAAGCTCAAGCTAAGTCTGTGATTAAAGCAGAACAAGAAGCCCAGGAGCTGAAGTTGAAGATGAAAGAAGAAGCCAGCAAGAGACAAGATGTTGCCGTGGACGCTGAGCAACAGAAGCAAAACATACAGCACGAGCTGCATCATCTGAAGAGTCTGTCAGAGCAGGAGATCAAGTCCAAGAGTCAGCAGCTTGAGCATGCGCTGGTCAGTCATACCAAAATCGAGGAGGAGATCCACACAATTCGCATCCAGCTAGAGATGACAATAAAACAGAAGAAAACTGCTGAGTCGGAGCTACAGCAGCTCAGAGACAAGGCAGCTGAGGCGGAGAAGCTCAGGAAAGCTGCTCAGGAGGACGCAGAAAGGCTCCGCAAGCAGGTGGCCGAAGAAACTCAGAAAAAGAAAAATGCAGAAGACGAGCTGAAACGTAAATCTGAGGCAGAAAAAGAGGCCGCCAAGCAGAAGCAGAAGGCGTTGGATGACCTGCAGACATTCAAAATGCAAGCCGAGGAAGCAGAGAGACGCATGAAACAGGCTGAGGAGGAGAGACTGAGGCAGATCAAGGTCGTAGAGGAAGTGGCACAAAAGAGTGCTGCTACACAGCTGCAAACCCATTCCATGTCATTCAACGTGAAGGCAACCAAACTGGAGGAATCCCTAAAGAAAGAGCAAGGCACGGTCCTCCAGCTGCAGGAGGAAGCTGAACAACTCAGGAAACAACAAGAGGAAGCTAAGAGAGCCAGGGAGCAGGCAGAGAAAGAGCTTGAAACATGGAGACAGAAAGCCAATGAGGCTCTCCGCTTGAGGCTGCAGGCCGAAGAGGAAGCCCAAAAGAAGAGCAAGACTCAAGAGGAGGCAGAGAGGCAGAAAGTCGAAGCAGAGCGGGATGCCAAGAAAAGAGCTAAAGCTGAAGATGCTGCTTTGAAACAGAAGGATAATGCAGAGAAAGAGTTGGAAAAACAAAGGACATTTTCAGAACAAGTAGCCCAGCAAAAGCTCTCTGCAGAACAGGAGTGCATTCGACTGAAGGCTGACTTTGACCATGCCGAACAACAGAGGGGTCTGTTGGATAATGAGCTCCAGCGTCTGAAAAAGGAGGTGAGTGCCGCCGAAAGGCAGACAAAACTACTGGAAGAAGAGCTGGCTAAAGTCAGAAGTGAAATGGATTCTCTTCTGAAGATGAAAACTGAAACTGAAAAGAAGACGATGTCCAACACAGAAAAGAGTAACCAGCTTCTTGAGTCTGAAGCTTTGAAAATGAAACAACTTGCTGATGAAGCGACCAGGCTGAGATCAGTCGCTGAAGAGGCGAAGAAGCAGAGGCAGACTGCTGAGGAAGAGGCAGCCCGGCAGAGAGCGGAGGCTGAGAACATCCTCAAAGAAAAGCTGGCTGCCATTAACGAGGCAACTCGCCTGAGGACCGAGGCAGAGATCGCTCTGAAAGCTAAAGAAGCAGAAAACGAACGACTGAAAAGAAAAGCTGAGGACGAAGCTTATCAGAGGAAGCTGCTGGAGGATCAAGCCGCTCAGCATAAACATGACATACAAGAGAAAATCATTCACCTAAAGAGCTCCTCTGATTCTGAGCTGGTGAGGCAGAAAACTATCGTGGAAGAAACTCTGAGGCAAAAGAAGATTGTTGAAGAAGAAATTCACATCATCAAGATCAACTTTGAGAAAGCATCCAAAGGAAAGTCTGATTTAGAGAATGAGTTAAAGAAGCTGAAGGTTATTGCTGAGGAGACACAGAAGAGCAAACTCAAAGCGGAAGCAGAGGCCGAGAAACTTAAAAAGCTTGCTGCAGAGGAAGAGAAGAAGAGGAAGGAATCTGAGGAGAAGGTGAAGAGGATTACTGCAGCGGAGGAAGAGGCGGCTCGACAATGCAAAGCCGCCCAGGAGGAAGTTGCACGCCTTAAAAAGAAAGCTGAGGAAGCAAATAAACAAAAAGAAAAGGCGGAAAAGCAGGCAGAGAAGCAGGTTATTGTGGCCAAAGAGGCAGCGCAGAAATGCAGTTCTGCAGAGCAAAAGGTCCAAGAGGTTCTCAGCAAGAACAAGGAAGATAGCCTTGCACAGCAAAAGATGAAAGAGGAGTTTGAACATGCTAAGCAACTTGCCCAAGCAGCTGAGAAAGCTAAAGAGAAAGCAGAGAAAGAGGCTGCCTTGCTCCGACAAAAAGCTGCAGAGGCTGAGAAGCAGAAGAAATCTGCAGAGGAGGAAGCTGCGAAACAGGCCAAAGCTCAGAAAGAGGCAGAAAGACTGAAGAAGGCAGCAGAGGAGGAGGCTTCCAAGCGAGCAGCAGCTGAGGCAGAAGCTCTGAAGCAGAAGAAGCAGGCAGATGCAGAAATGGCCAAGCACAAGAAAGAAGCAGAACAAGCTCTTAAGCTGAAGTCTCAGGTTGAGAAGGAACTCACAATGGTTAAACTCAGACTGGATGAGACTGATAAGCAGAAAGCTCTGTTGGATGAGGAGCTTCAGCGAGTCAAAGGGGAAGTTAATGATGCCGTCAAGCAGAAGGCACAGGTGGAGGATGAACTGGCTAAAGTTAGAATCCAGATGGATGAGCTTCTTAAACTTAAGCTCAAGATTGAGGAACAAAATCGAAGCCTCATGAAGAAAGACAAAGATAAAACACAGAAAGTACTTGCAGAGGAAGCAGGGAAGATGAAGAGCCTGGCAGAAGAGGCTGCCAGACTAAGTGTGGAAGCTGAGGAAACAGCCAGACAGAGACAGATTGCAGAGTCCAACTTGGCTGAACAACGGGCACTTGCAGAGAAAATGCTTAAGGAGAAAATGCAGGCAATCCAAGAGGCAACCAAACTGAAAGCGGAGGCACAGGAGCTCCAGAAACAGAAGGATCAGGCACAGGAAAAGGCTAAGAAACTATTAGAGGACAAACAGCAGATCCAGCAACGCCTTGATAAGGAGACGGAGGGCTTCCAAAAGTCATTAGAGGCTGAACGGAAGAGGCAGCTTGAGGTCTCAGCTGAGGCAGAGACACTGAAATTGAAGGTGAAAGAGCTCAGTGACGCTCAGTCAAAAGCTGAAAACGAGGCTAAGAAATTCAAGAAACAAGCGGATGAAGCAAAAGCGCGCCTTAAAGCCACGGAAAAACAAAGCACAGAAACAGTTGTGCAGAAGTTGGAGACACAGAGGCTGCAGAGCACCAGAGAGGCTGATGGCTTGAAGGAAGCCATCGCTGACCTTGAGAAAGAAAGGGAGAAACTGAAAAAAGAGGCGGAGGAGCTACAGAAGAAATCGAACGAGGTATTTCTTCATGAAATAAAACAGATAGTTAATTGACACACCCCTTACAAATGAACAGTCATATCAAACACACTAACTACGGTATGTGTGGAAGCAAATGTAACATTTCATGTAAATGGCAGAGACTTAAAGTAACATCCAGCAATTGATATGAATGTCATTCAAAACACAATACTACAGAGTTAAAATGGTCACTAGGGAAAACATTGAAGAACTTTTTGGGAAATACTTTTATTCCCTTTCTTGCAGCGGGTTAGATGGAAACATGATATCTCTCATATGTGTACGCTAATTATGAAACTACTGTGAGGAGACGTTAGCTTAGCATAACGGGGAGACGACAATCCTGGCTCCGACAAGTTCAAAGATAGCAAGATATCGGATGTTGTTATCACAGTTTCTTACTTTGGACAGGGCCAGGCTAGGAATATTTTCAGCCTCTATGCTAAGCAACCGCTAACTGTTACTTCAGATAGCATGCAGACACCCGAAAAGGATCTTTCAATCCAATGTTTTTTTTCAAAAATGTTGAACTATTACTTTAAATATTGCTTAGTTACATGCAATTATTGTTATTTGCTTTTTGCTTTGACAAATAACTGATTTGTTTCTTCTTCTTTCCAAATAGATGGCGAACACCCAAAAAGAACAAATAGAGCAACAGAAGGCCATTATACAGCAGTCCTTCATCACAGAGAGAGAACTGTTGTTGAAAAGAGAAAAGGCTGTTGAAGATGAGAAAAATAAACTCCAGAAACAGTTTGTGGATGAAGTGAAGAAGGCCGAAGCTCTCAAAGATGAACAAGAACGTCAGAGAAAGCTAATGGAAGAGGAGAAAAATAAACTACAGGCCATTATGGATGCGGCGGTTAAAAAACAAAAGGAGGCTGAGGCAGACATGAAAAACAAGCAGACAGCAATGGAAGTGCTTGAAAAGAAAAGGCTTGATCAAGAAAAACAGCTGGGAGCAGAAAACCAAAAGCTCAGGGAGAAACTTCAGTGTCTTGAGGGTGCCTCCAAACAAAGTGCAACCAAACAGGTTGCCTCCAAAACGATTGAAGTGCAGACTGATGTGGTCCCTGAAGAGCAGTTAGTTACCATGACCATGGTGGGAACAACAAAGACAGTCTTCAATGGCTCTGTTGAAGTGGACGGAGCGAAGAAAGTTGCAGAATCACCGTTTGCGTTTGATGGAATAAGAGAGAAGGTTCCTGCTGAAAGGCTTCATGACATTGGCATCCTAACCAAAAAGGAATTGGACAAATTGAAAAAGGGCAAAGTCTCAGTGCAAGACCTCGCAAAGACCGATAAAGTAAAATCTTGCCTTCAGGGTCAGAGCTGTGTGGGAGGTATCTTGACTCCATCCAAAGAGAGAATTAGTGTCTATCAGGCTTTGAAAGAGAACAAGATCACTCCAAACACTGCCACAATGCTTCTGGAAGCTCAAGCTGCTTCCGGGTACATTGTAGATCCAGTGAAAAATAAACTTCTCTCTGTGGATGAGGCAGTTAAAGGCGAGTTAATTGGCCCCGAGCTGCATGACAGGATGCTCTCTGCA
Source organism: Harpagifer antarcticus (assembly GCA_902827135.1). Lineage (NCBI taxonomy): Eukaryota > Metazoa > Chordata > Actinopteri > Perciformes > Harpagiferidae > Harpagifer > Harpagifer antarcticus. The sequence goes on from CADEHL010000314.1 coordinate 3,293,921, forward strand.
GAGCGAGCAGCCACTGGCTTCAAAGATCCATATACTGGAGCCAAAATCTCTCTCTTTGAGGCCATGAAGAAGGGCCTTATTGAAAAAGAGCCGGCCACAAGATTCCTTGATGTGCAGCTTGCAACTGGTGGCATCGTTGACCCGATCAATAGCCATAGAGTGCAACTACAGACTGCATACAAGCAGGGTCAGTTTGATGCTGACATGAACAAGAAACTCACTGATCCTAGTGATGATTGCAAATTATTCATTGACCCAAGCACTCAGGAGCCACTCTCCTACAAACAGTTGCTTGAGAAATGCACAAAGGATGCAGAGACGGGACTGCTGATATTACCAGTAACAGAGAAAGCCACTCAGAGTGAGAGAACATACACAGATCTGGAGACTAAACAAGTGTTCAGCACATCAAACGTCATTGTGCCTTTTGGAAGGTTTAAAGGCAAAACTGTCACCATTTGGGAAGTCATCAATTCTGAATATTTCACCGAAGAGCAAAGAAGAGATTTGATTCGCCAGTACAAGACAGGCAAGATCACGGTAGAGAAAATATTTAAAATTGTCATCACTGTTGTGGAAGACAAGGAGAAGGAAAGTAAAAATGTGTTCATGGGTTTGAGGGCACCAGTGTCTGCCAGTGAGCTGTTAGAGTCTAAAATTATCAACAAAGACTTGTTTAACAAGTTGAGTAACGGCAAAACAACAGTGAAAGAGATCTCTGAGATGGAGCCTGTGAAAAAGGCTCTTCAAGGAACACCCAGCATTGGTGGACTTTTGAATGAACCAACAAAGGAGAAAATGCCATTTTATCAAGCTATGAAGAAAGAATTACTGTCACCAGAAATGGTGGCGAACCTTCTTGAAGCTCAAGCAGCGACTGGTTTTGTAATTGATCCCGTCAAAAATGAGAGGGTGACTGTCGATGAAGCTGTTAAGTCGGGTCTTGTGGGCCCCGAGCTTCATGAGCGTCTTCTGTCTGCAGAGAGAGCCGTCAGTGGCTACAAAGATCCATATACAGGAAAGAAGGTGTCTCTGTTTGAAGCCATGAACAAAGGCCTCATAAAGAAAGACCATGGCATGCGTTTGCTTGAGGCACAATTGTCAACAGGCGGAATTATTGACCCTATTAACAGCTATCGCATCCCTCATGACCTTGCCTGCAAGCGTGGATATTTTGACGAGGAAATCGGTAAGACATTGAACACAAACACTGATGACACAAAAGTGTTTTATGATCCTAACTCGCAAGAGGATTCAACCTATGCTCAGCTTATGAATACATGTGTCACAGACAAAGAAACTGGACTCCCATTGCTTCATCTTTCAAAGAAAGCTGCTAAGCCAAAAGAAGAAAAACAGATTACAGAGGCTAAGACAGAAGAGGCTTTGAACCATTCGACTATGGAACTGGACTATGGCCCTTTCAAAGGAAGAAAAGTCACAATATGGGAGATAATACACTCTGAATACATCACTGAGGTGCAAAGATTAGAGCTGATACGCCAGTACAGAACGGGGCAAGTTACAATTGAAAAGTTGTTAACGATTGTGATAACAATTGTTGAGGAAAAAGGAGACAAAACAAAGGAAGAGGCTTGTTTTGAAGGCCTAAGAGCACCAGTCACTGCTAGCTCCTTGCTTGATTCCAACATCATCGACAAGGCTACATTTGACCAAATCCAACAGGGTAAAAAGACACCCAAAGAAATAAGTGAAACTGATAAGGTACGGAAGTACTTGCAGGGCACAGACCGTGTTGACGGTATCACCATGGAAGATTCAAATGACAAGCTAAGCATATATCAAGCAATGAAGAAGAATGTTTTGCAGCAAGAAACTGGGCTTGCACTACTGGAGGCCCAAGCTGGAACTGGTTTCATAACTGATCCGGTCAAAAATCAAAAATACTCTGTGGACGATGCTGTGAAGGTTGGAGTTGTTGGCCCAGAGCTTCATGAGAAACTTCTCGCCGCTGAAAAAGCAGTGACTGGATACAAAGACCCGTACACAGGCAGTAAGATTTCTCTATTCCAAGCCATGAAGAAAGAGCTTGTCCTGAGGGAGCATGCCATTCCTCTCCTGGAGGCTCAGTTTAGTACAGGAGGTATCATTGATCCAGTGAGCAGCCATCGTGTTCCCAATGATGTGGCCATTCAACGTGGCTATTGCAGTAAGCAAATGTCTAAGTCCTTCAATGAACCCTCCGGTGATGTTAAAGGCTTCACTAATCCCAATACCAATGAAAGTGTTACTTACAATCAGTTGGTTGAGAAATGCACAAGAGATGCCACCTCTGGTCTGTGCTACCTGCCTCTGTCAAAGGTTGAGGCTCCTGCTCCTGTTGAGAAATGTTATCAGTACACAGAGGAGCAAGCCCAGACAGATCTAGCCAACACTCAAATTGAGATCCCTCATAAGAGTTTTGCAGGAAAGACCATGAGCATTTGGGAAGTAATGAACTCAAATATGCTTCCAGAAGTAGAGAGACTGCGCCTCATGGAGCAATATCGCTCTGGGCAAATCACAAAGGAAAGAATGCTAATCATCATAATTGAAATTGTTGAACAGAGGGAGACTCTGAAGTCAGAGCAGGGCATGTCATGTGATGTAATCAGAAGAAGAATAACTATTGAGGAGCTATACAGTGCTCGAATTATTGACTTGCAAACGTATAATCTCTTAAAACAAGAAAAGATGAGTATTCGTGAGGTAATGGAAATGCCATCAGTCAAACAATACCTCTTTGGTACTGGTTGTATTGCCGGAATCTTGTCAGTCAATCCACCAAAGATCAGCATTTACCAGGCTATGAAGAATGGAAAGATTAAGCCTGAAGTTGCCTTGAATCTCCTCGAGGCACAAGCAGCAACAGGATTCATGATTGATCCAGTAAAAGATGAACTCCTTACAGTTGATGAAGCTGTACGCAAGGGGCTTGTGGGCCCTGAACTTCATGACAAGCTTCTTTCTGCTGAAAGAGCAGTTACAGGTTACAAGGATCCATACACCGGGAAAGTTATTTCGCTCTTCCAGGCAATGAAAAAAGACCTTGTTCCTGAGGATTATGCCTTGAGGGTTTTGGAGGCCCAGAATGCCACTGGTGGATTCATTGATCCTGAATACTACTTCCGCCTCCCCACCGATGTTGCCATGCAGCGTGGATACATCAACAAAGAGACACTTGACAGAATATCTGAACCTACTGAAGATGTGCTTGGTTACATTGATCCAACAACAGATGAAAAACAGTCCTACGCCCAGCTACTGAAAAGATGCAGAGTTGATAAAGAAAGTAATTTGCGACTGCTTTCACTGGCAGATAGAAACCTCCTCTTCAAGGGTCTCAGGAAGCAAATCACTGTACTCCAGCTGCTTCGCTCACAGATAATCACCCAAAAGACATACGACGAACTCACTGAGGGTCTTATTTCAGTAGAGGAAGTCAGCAGAGATGTGAAGAAATACCTGGAGGGTACCAGCTGTATTGCTGGTGTGTATGTAGAATCTAGCAAAGACCGTCTGTCTATCTACCAGGCAATGAAAAAGAACATGATCAGACCAGGGACTGCCTTTGAGCTCCTTGAGGCTCAAGCCGCCACAGGATACGTTATTGATCCTATCAAGAACCTGAAACTAAATGTCACTGAAGCTGTTAAGATGAGTGTTGTCGGCCCAGAGTTTAAAGATAAACTCCTCTCAGCTGAACGAGCAGTCACAGGCTATAAGGACCCTTATTCTGGCAAGATCATCTCATTATTCCAGGCCATGAAAAAGGGCCTCATTCTGAAAGACCATGGCATTCGTCTGCTAGAGGCTCAAATTGCTACTGGTGGAATCATTGATCCACAGGAGAGCCATCGCTTGCCAGTTGAAGCAGCATATGAACGTGGCCTCTTTGATGAGGAAATGAATGAAATCCTCACTGACCCCTCTGATGACACAAAGGGCTTCTTTGACCCCAACACTGAGGAAAATCTCACCTACCTGCAGCTGATGGAGAGATGTATGACAGACCCAGGAACAGGCCTTAGTCTTCTGCTTCTGAAAGAGAAGAAGCGCGAGAGAAAGACATCATCCAAGTCTTCTGTCCGCAAGCGTAGGGTCGTCATCGTCGATCCAGAGACGGGCAAAGAGATGTCTGTGTCTGAGGCATACCAGAAAGGGCTCATTGACCACCAGACCTATATGGAGCTCGCAGAGCAGGAGTGTGAGTGGGAGGAAATTACCATCACCTCATCTGATGGAGTTGTGAAGTCCATGATCATTGACAGAAGGTCTGGGCGGCAGTATGACATTGATGATGCACTCTCAAGAGGACTGATTGACAAGACAGCTCTGGATCAATACCGTGCAGGAACGCTGTCCATCACAGAGTTTGCAGACATGCTGTCTGGAAACACGAGCGGCAGCAGATCACGTACATCCTCCTTTGGCTCCTCTTCCTCTTACCCCATGAGCCCAATACCTTCTATAAAAGTCCCAGCAACCACATGGAACGACCCTACTGAAGAAACTGGCCCTGTGGCTGGAATCTTAGACACAGAAACCCTGGAGAAGGTATCCATCACAGAGGCCATACACAGAAACCTGGTGGACAATATAACAGGTCAAAGGCTGCTGGAGGCTCAGGCATGCACAGGAGGTATTATCGACCCAAATACTGGAGAGAAATTCACCGTTGAAGATGCAATGAACAAAGGGCTTGTGGATAAAGTCATGGTGGACCGCATCAGTCTAGCCCAGAAGGCGTGCAATGGATTTGAGGATCCCAGAACCAAAGCCAAAATGTCAGCAGCCCAAGCTCTAAAGAAAGGCTGGCTGTACTATGAGGCCGGACAGCGATTCCTTGAGGTCCAATATCTCACTGGTGGTCTAATTGAACCAGATGCTACTAGCAGAGTGTCCATAGATGAGGCAGTGAAGAAAGGCTCCTTAGATGCTCGCACTGCACAGAAGTTACGAGATGTTAGCGCATACTCAAAATACCTTACATGCCCTAAAACCAAGCTTAAGATCTCCTACAAGGATGCTATGGAAAGAAGCATGGTAGAGGAAGGGACAGGCCTGCGATTACTTGAAGCCTCATCCCAATCCAGCAAAGGCCTTTACAGTCCTTATAGCGTCAGCGGCTCAGGCTCCGCCTCTGGGTCACGTTCTGGCTCAAGAACTGGCTCCAGGTCAGGCTCCAGAAGAGGCAGCATTGATGCCACAGGTTCAACAACTACTTTCTCTTCCACTGCCTATAGTTCGCCAAGCTATGGCCGCCGATACTGATGGGTAAAGGAATGATTTCCAAGGGAAGGATACACTATAAAGCCACATTGCTCACCAGATACTTCTCAGTAGAGTAAAGACTACCATTATTCTGCTCTGCATGTGGTTGTTACATGACTTTTAATATTTCATTTTCTACAAGTTAAATATTTCTTTATTGTATTTGTCACATTTACTTTAACATATGTGTATGCTCAGACTTTCTAATTACTGTACTGTAAGCAGCATATGCAACAGCTGTTTTTTTTTCAAAAGTGCATATAATATTATTTTGGTTTATAATACCATAAGCATTTACTGTTCCACAAACAAGATTCTATTTACGATATTGTACTTGGTGCACTATAACTAAAACTGTTCATTACCATTAGCCTGACTGTTAAGGAGAACCAATTGGGTTTTAAAAGATATATTGTACATGTGTATATTTCTGCAAAAACAAATGTTAGTTAAAGAAAGATAAATGACCCCCTGCAGAGCAGAATAAGGATTCTCCCCAACATGAAAAACACTAGAAGTGTCTGCTTTAAGAATGCCAAGCTTCAAGATCTTTTTCTGGACTAAACTGCTGCCTCATATACTCTTCCAATATACTCCATTCCCAGTTGTCTGTCATATAACCTGGAGTAACAGCAACATCCTAACCTTACAACATGACCCTCCAAAGAGCAATCTACCATAAATGGAAGAATCATGTATCCTATTATAACACAATCCGACAGTTCCTGACGTTACACATCCAACTTCAAGACCAACACAAACAAGTCCCTGCCCTTCTGAGCACTTTAAAGGGTAGGTTTCTTTGTCATATCTGATTTTATTGTGATTTCTTTGTATGTTATATTTAGTGCCCATAACGTTGTTGTTCAATGTTTTTTTGTTTCTGTTCCAGATTTTGTCTTCACAGTTCAGTTTGTCTCTAGCTCCTTGTTCAGATGTCTTCCGGAGACCTGTGGCATCCACTTGGACTGTGAAATTCACTGTCATCAAGGATTGTATGCAACATTACAGAAAAACACTCGCTCATATGAAAATCCTCAGATTCATTTAACTGTTGACCATTTTGAAACTTGCATCCAAACTCATTTAAAGGCCTAAACCATGTAAGTGCCTGCCAAATACTCTAAAACACTGTAATGTGATGTATTGTAAACATGGTGCAGTGGTTACATTGGCTAATGCATGTCTGAGAGAGCAATGCTACCCATAATGGAATGATTACTGTATTATCAGGTAAGCCTTTTTACAATCGAGTCCACTGCAGTTTCTTTCAGCGTCATAAATATAGTCGTCACACAGGGCTTAAATATATGGTTTGAATGTTTAATAGCTAAAATGTAGAATATTTGAATAATGTTTCCCTACATAGACTATGTCAAATATGTACTGTACATTGATAATCATCTCGTGCACTTGCTAAAAGCCATGAATAAACATTTCTTTGAGAAAGATCTTTAAGCTTCGCCACCAGACCCAGTATTTGTATTTTCCACACAATATACTTGTTTTGATTTAAATCTCCTTTGTAAAGCAACACACGTGATCTATATCATTTTATTTTCTTACGCTATATTTCTGCTTTGCATGATTTTACTAACATTTAAAAAGGTGCAAAAACAAAATAGTTATATCCATTTATGCATTTGTTTTATTATTACGTTTCAAAAGGTTTGAAGGATGTATTTTAATGACGGTTGTCAAGCCTTGTTGAAAAGGGTGTATTTATAATAAAATGGTGACAAAGAATTTTATTGTAACACCTTACGCTATGTAAATAAAGATGGAAATGAAAGGTTTTTTCTCAAGTTTATTCATTTTCAATGAAATCTGATGACAATAGGTAATAGTATGGTTATTTCAGATAATAGATGAATAGAATCAACACCTATACTTGAGGCTCCTGCATGTTTCCTTGCATTATTATATCTAAAAATAAGCTACCTTAAAGTTTATTTTGCCATTCTGTATATGGCAGCAGAATATCAGAGAATGAATATCTGTAAACAAATGAAGTATTTAGATACAGTATGTCACTCATGTAAAGGTCATTATTAAAACTTAAAAATCCTCCATTACAAGTAGTAATATTAGTAAAAGTATGGACGTATTACCAGACAAATGTACTCATATATTTAAAGAATTTATTGGGTATAATATCCCTTGGCAGTGTTGATACATTCTTTGATGTCACTATCGTCCCCTTCGTCCTGCACAGAACTTGGTCCAACATCTCTGCTTCTCTTGTGTCTCCTGTAACCCGCTGAACTTCCTCCAGCTTACGCCGTATATTGCGAAGTCTCCAAAAACCCAGAATGTGAAGCTGGGTCATAGAGATGCTCCTGAAATTAAAGAGGGGAAAAAATAACATCAAATCAAAATAGATTTCATAACGAAGTGGTGAACAATTTAAGAGGATATGACGAAGCAATATACATTTTATTTTTGACCAACCAGCTGCTTATGTTTAGAAGTGAAATCTAGAACACACTAGTCATTGTTAATCACTGTAAGTTTAGGAGAGGTATATGTAAATACAAATATTACCAATAGGCAGCCTTACATTCATTACAATTACAGTATATATTAGTCTACTCAAGTTATTGGAATGAACACTCATCATTCTTATGAGACAAAGTAGATGTTGGCCCTAGCCTGTACTTTCACAACGTCATTGAGACAAAACTGCTGTTTTCACACTAAAAACTGTTAAATCAGAAATGTCAATGTTTTTTGATATTTTAGAAAAAACCGTTATACTCATTAAGCCTTCTCCATAGCCACCGACTTGGACTTTCAGCTGAGGGAATATAGTGATGAGATTCTTCGCAAGGACCACCTTTTCAGTGTTGGATGGATAACTAAGGATAAAAATGAATGACAAGTGAGCTATTTTATTTTATTTATTTTTATTTTTCAAAAAGAATACAAAACGTTCTAGCATACAAATATTACAAATGCGTGATGATAAAGCAATTGGTTATAAAGAATGTCCTTTGTAGCAAATAAAGAAACAAATGTGCCATCGACTCCACTTCGAGCGATAGAATTATTAACAAGGCACTTATATACTAATAAAGGACTGGCTTATCTATAGCCAGCTGAGTAGCACTTGAAATGTTTGGCTCTATGATACCTGATGTACTTATATGATTCTGTTTTCTTCAAGGTTGTGTCTTCCTGGTCGAATGTACTTATTGTAAGTCGCTTTGGACAAAAGCGTCAGCTAAATGCAATGTAATGTAATGTAATATTTTTACAACCAATATATCACTTAAATGCAAAAATTATACATAAACACATTTCACATTCATATGCTTACAACCCATGCCTCTCCACCAAGTCAGAGATGCAAACTTTGACATGTTTGAGCCTGGTCTTCTCCGTAAGAATGCCATAAGTTTGCAGTTCATCAAATACTTCTGGAATGTTCTTCTTAAGAAGATCAGTTAGGCCATTCAGAAGAACTGGTTCTTGTTTAGGCTGAACAAAACAATAAGATAAGCACATCACAAAGTAAAGTTCTGGCCTGTGTGATCTTTTGAAACACAATTTAACAAGCATGGTAAATGTATACCTGAGTTTGACAGACTTCTCTTAGGACAGGCTGAAGATCCGGTGCTTCAGAAAAGTGCACTTGGAATCTGTCAAAGTCACTTATGTTCTCACTTCTATCAACATCTATAAACTCTTGGAAGTCTGTGTTGTATTTTAAAACCCATCAAGGACAAATCCAAATTCGCCTGTTACTTCCAGGAGATGGTTTGTGCTTTGGACATTGTTGGAGCCAATTTGCTTTGGGTTGTGCACGGGGTTTGTCTATGTGTGAACGCGTCATCATCTAATCTGCGCACCTGGGAGCACGGGAGGCAATTAACCTATATATGTGGGCACAGGTGATCAGCTGGGATGAGAGGTTAGAGAGGAAGCCACACGTTTTTCAACCGTGTTTGAGTGATTGTTATGTTTTAACCAAGCTTTTAGATAGGCCTAAAAGAAAATGTTAACGTTGTATAAAGAAATAAAGCATTACAAATGACGTCATGGTGGACCTCATCCTTCACCACAACACGCGTTGGGAACTCTGACTGCCAACCTCCATGAGTGGCCTTTTTGGATGAGCGATCGCTGCTACACTTGTTGAAAAACGGCTCCAATGAATGAATCAAAGGATCTCGGACGGAAGAAGGAGCTGCTGCGCTCCCACACAGCTCCAGGTGATTGCTGACATGTGAACGCTGTGAAAGCCACGAGGAACTACGGTAGGATCGTTCAGAATTGTTACAAGCTGTGAAAGACCTCAGATCAGGATAAAGGTCAATCCTGCGACAACTCTAAAATAAAACCTCCCGCGTTACTGTCAAAATGAGCCAAGATGGAAGTCGGCCTAAAGCGCCTGCCACTCAAAGTGATACAGGGAGTGGGCTCGGTAAAAGACAGCCTAAACTCACTGTTAAAGCATTGGAATTAAAAATAGCTTCAATTCAACATGAAAGGAATTCAGGGATAAAGAAAGTGCATAAATTAACAAAGGATGTTGAACAATTGATACTTTCAAGCCAAAATGTGTCTGAGGTGGAATCCATGTGTGAAATGTTTGTGAAAACAATGATGGAATTAAATGAGTTGCATGAGTCACTGAAACCATTAATACCAGAGGATTAAGTTATAAAACAAAATGAATGGTTTGAAACACGAATGCACGGCAATCGAGAAATGATGAATAAAATGGAAAGGTGGTTGCAAACTACAAAGGAGCAATTTACACATCCTATTGATGATGATGTGGTCAATGTCAATGCTGCAACCAAACCAAAACTAATGTGGTAATTGATGATATCTGTCCAAATGACAGTTTCTAATGTAACCAGAAGAACATGCACATCCAACATATCATCCATCTCGTCTGTATCAAGGCGGAGGCTGAAGCGGCTGCTCTCAGTGCTATGGCGGCTATCCTCAAAGAAAAACATGCACTGGAGTGTGAAGAGCTTAGCCTCGCAGCAGCCAGAAAGTGTGAAGAGGAGCAGATCAGACAACGCAAGGAGTGGCTTGAATTGCAAAGTGGAATTGCTGCCTATACAGCAAAGGTCAATGTGCTCAGGTACAGAGGATCTGAGGTTCAAAGCTCAAGGGCTGATTCAAATGGAATGAGTTCATATCTAGACGGAGCCAAAAGCAAAATCTCTCTTAGACCCTCTGCTACAGAATTCATCCCACAAGGTTCAGAAAGTCAGTTCAACCCCTCGCCAACAGGGGACAGCAGAGCTGTAGTGTCAGTGGAGACGCTGCACAAGGACGCAAACTTGCAGTACCATAATCCTACAGAAGATGATAGACACTTTCCTCTGTCAATGGGTGCGCGCCCCAAAGATTCAAACCAGCAGTTGCATCATCCATCAGTAGGTGACAGTAACACTATATTGCCAATGGAGGCATTCACAGCCACAACAATACCAGAAGGAAATGGATCTAAACAGAGGTGGGGTAAGGTATTTTGAGTGGGGGTGCTGAGTTGCTGGACTCCAGTGAACACTATTACGGGAACTATAGAGCACGCACAAAAGCACTCCCCTCACGCAAACACACAGTACACCCGCGACTGTTACAATGAAGACTCGATAATCAGCTCACGGCATATAGGCAGGGGTAAAGTGCTATTTTTTACGAGTGGGGAGCGGATCTGACCTCCTGGGGTCCGGGGGGATGCTCCCCCGGGAAGATTTTTTTTAAATATTGAAGTTCAAAGCATCAATCTGGTGCACTTTGAGAGCAACATTAAGAGATCTCTCAACACCCAGATGAAACACAACTGTAAGCAGATGTTCTTTTTCTTTATGGATATTTTATAAATCACTCCCCTTTTAAACTGTATTCTTGTTTTATTGCCATATAGTATTTCATAACTGTTTTTCCTTTATTCTCTTTTTTTTTTAACGATAATAATGATCATCATATGAAGGTGTGCCGCGGAAATAATCTTTTGAATAATTTGTGACCAAACCGTTTGAGACCCACTGAGATAACTTAGACTAAAGTTAACTAACTAAACACTCAGAGAGTCCTTTAGCTCACCTGAGCCTCTCAGTCTGAGAGGAGAGCTCTCCTCCAGCTTGTTGTGGAACCAACAGCTCCGTATGTCCGTTAGTGCAGCTAGCTCAGTGTTTCCCAACCGGGGCTACGCGTACCCCTAGTGGTACGTGAGGGAACTGTAGGGGGTACATGGAATTCCAAGGTGACAAGTAAAAAAAAAAAATAATCCCGTCAAATGATAGTGCGCGATTTGTTTCCCTAGGGAGACAATAGTCTGTGGCACAACCGCGCCAAAATCCCACAATGAAAACAGCTGCTTACCTGCAGCCAGACAAATACTGGTAGGTCTGCGCTATGGATAAATGGCTGAAACGTCCGCTTGCTCTGGATTGAGGCCAGGGTTCAGAGGAGCCCGCCGAGAAACGTAAGAAAGAGGTCAAACTGAAACCAAGGCAGTACAGTGAAACATATATATTATTTGGATTCATTTATACTTCTGCGGACCCACCGCAGCCTCAGTGCTTCTTTTGCGGTGAAGTCCTGGCTAATAGTGCGATGAAGCCATCGCATTTACAGAGACACCAGAGCACCAAACACTCGGGAAGTGTCGATAAAAGTGAATAATTTTACAGACGAAAGCTGTCGGAATTTAAGTCGAGCCAGACAGTAATGATGAAAGCCACGAATGTGTCAATGAAAGCACTCGAGGCATCTTACGCCGTGTCCCTGCTTGTGGCTAAAAAAATAAATAAAAAAACTCACTCTATTGTTGAGGAGCTCATTCTCCCTGCAGCGACTGCGTTGGCCGAAATGATGAGACAAGAAAGCAGCCGAAGCACTCAAGAAAGTTCCCCTGTCGAATAACACCGTATCCCTTCGGATCAATGATATGTCTGTTAATATAATTGGACAAGTGGTGAACAAAATAGAACTAGTCGGTCAGTTCGCTTTGCAGCTGGATGAAATGACAGATGTGAGTGGAGAAGCGCAGCTCCTGTCCTTCGTGCGTTACAAAGATGCGTCGGACATAAACTATGGGGGTTATTCCCTATCTTTATTCAAGAGCGTGGTATTTAAATTTGAGAGCATACTTTATGTATTTATTTCCCTCAAACCCTGTCCAGGCACTCAAATAGTGCCTGCTTGCACTTAGATTTGCTTCTGCTCAAACTGTACGCTTGCATTCAGATATATTGCTGCTTACAGATGTGTTCTGCTCTGAGATTTATTCTGTGCGCGCTCGAAACTTTTGTGCAACAATCCTGTCAAAATCCCTCAACCAATAGGAGGCCAGGTGTCCTTGCGGGTGCGTTCGCTTTACTTATTACAGCGTCTCGTAAGGGCGGTTACTCTTTGGTTTATAAACTCCCGCCCTCCACGGCTTTATAACATAGCATGTACTGCACTTGTTTGATTTACAACTACCTTACATAATAGCTACGTTCAGTGGCGGACTGGGACTAAAAATCAGCCCGGGAATAAAATAAAATCGTCCGTTGTCTTCTGCACATAGTGCGAGGTGGTTGCTATGCAACAACAATAACAGATAGCGAATGTCGTCGTTTAGGTGCTTTTTTTCCCGGGAGATAGGCACTTCTCAATCCACTCCTCCATAGTAAGCTCACCCCGGAGGTCGAAGTTAACCTTAAATGTTTCCATCTTAAGCTTAGTTAGTTAGTTAGTTAGTTTACTATATAAAGTTTAGTTTAGGATTTTATAACGGTTCTCAGACGCGGAGGGATACTGATTTGTGAAAAGTAACAACAACTATTCCCTGGATATACGCTCATTATATCACGGCTAAGCAACATCAGATTGCTTGATTTGACTTGTCCGTTTTTATAAACATATACTAACTGTGCTTAACCCCTCCCAAAAAAAAGTTGTAAATGACTGGTGAAAAGAAACTGCTAGGCCTATACTGATTCTGGATATTATTTTGCTAAGTGTTTTGTTCCTGAATTAAAGTTTAAATGCCTGTTTAAAGGGGACTTATTCAAAGGGTCTCCATGGTTTAAACCTAAATGTTACAAGATATATATATATATATATCAAAATAATCAACTTATCTTTGCTATATATACAGGACTGTCTCAGAAAATTAGAATATTGTGATAAAGTTCTTTATTTTCTGTAATGCAATTAAAAAAACAAAAATGTCATACATTCTGGATTCATTACAAATCAACTGAAATATTGCAAGCCTTTTATTATTTTAATATTGCTGATTATGACATACAGCTTAAGAAAACTCAAATATCCTATCTCTAAATATTAGAATATCATGAAAAAGTATACTAGTAGGGTGTTCAACGAATCACTTGAATCGTCTAATTAACTTGAAACACCTGCAAGGGTTTCCTGAGCCTTGAAAAACACTCAGCTTGGTTCAGTAAACTAAATCACAAGTATGGGGAAGACTGCTGATCTGACTGCTGTCCAGAGGACCGTCATTGACACCCTCCATCAGGAGGGTAAGACACAAAAAGAAATTTCTCAAAGAGCAAGCTGTTCACAGAGTGCAGTTTCAAAGCACATCCACAAAAAGTCTGTTGGAAGGGGGAAATGTGGCAGGAAACGCTGCACAACCAAGAGAGATGACCGCAGCCTTAACAGCATTGTGAAGAAGAGTCGCTTCCAGAATTTGGGGGAGCTTCAAAGACAGTGGACTGAAGCTGGAGTCCAGGTATCAAAAGTCACTGTTCACAGACGTGTCCGGGAAATGGGCTACAATAGCCGTATTCCCATGGTCAAGCCACTTCTGAACTCAAGACAACGGAAGAGGGGTCTGACTTGGGCTAAGGAAAAGAAGCACTGGACAGTTGCACAGTGGTCCAAAGTCCTCTTTTCAGACGAAAGCAAGTTTTGTATTTCATTTGGAAGTCAAGGCGCCAGAGTCTGGAGAAAGGCTGGAGAGGAGCAAAATCCAAGTTGCTTGAAATCCAGTGTGAAGTTCCCACAGTCAGCGATGGTTTGGGGAGCCATGTCAGCTGCTGGTGTTGGTCCACTGTGTTTCATCAAGCCCAGAGTAAATGCAGCTGTGTACCAAGAGATTTTAGAGCACTACATGCTTCCGTCTGCTGAAAAGCTCTATGGAGATGAGGAATTCATTTTCCAGCATGATCTGGCACCTGCCCACAGTGCCAAAACCACCAGTAACTGGTGTACTGACCATGGCATTACTGTCCTCGATTGGCCTGCAAATTCCCCTGACCTGAACCCCATAGAGAATATGTGGGGTATTGTGAAGAAGAAGCTGAAAGACACCAGACCCAACAATGCTAATGAGCTAAAGGCCGCTATTGAAGCATCCTGGGCATCCATAACACCTCAGCAATGCCACAGGCTGATTGCCTCCATGCCACGCCGCATTGATGCAGTAATCCGTGCAAAAGGATTCCCAACCAAGTACTGAGTGCATTAATGGACATTTTCAAATGTTTGATTGTGTTTTGCTGTTATAAATCTTTTTTTTTTACTTGGTCTGAGGAACTATTCTAATTTTTTGAGATAGGATTTTTGAGTTTTCTTAAGCTGTATGCCATAATCAGCAATATTAAAATAATAAAAGGCTTGCAATATTTCAGTTGATTTGTAATGAATCCAGAATGTATGACATTTTTGTTTTTTTAATTGCATTACAGAAAATAAAGAACTTTATCACAATATTCTAATTTTCTGAGACAGTCCTGTATATATATATAGCAAAGATAAGTTGATTATTTTGATTTCATATGTATTTATTTGATTATGTTATTTATTTTCAAGGCAACATATTCATTTTTATTGAGTGATTTAAGTTAAAATTAAGAAAATGCCTGAGAATTAGATGTTCAAATTAAGGAGATGAAATAAATTATTTTCATTCAATAATCAGTTACGTTCTACTTGTGAAGGATCATCAGCACGTATGAGTGAGGGGGTACTCATGGTATGACAAAAGGCTCAGGGGGTACACAAGACAAAAAAGGTTGGGAACCACTGAGCTAGCTAACCAGATGCTAACAACACGGTTCCTGCTGCTGGCACCGGTCCCTCTCTCTCTCTCTCTCTCTCTCCCTCTCTCACACACTAATGGCGCGTTTCCACTACAGCGGGTAGCTCGCTTTAAGCGTGCCGAGCCGTGCGGGGCCCGTTTTTGGTTGCGTTTCCACTTGGCCTAGTTTTGGCCCGGGGCTACTTTTTCACCTTTTTTCTGGCCCGACTAAATCGTGGTTCTTGGGCCAGGAACAACCAGGCTGAGTCGGGCTGAGTATGCTAATCTAGAGAGAGAATCGCTGGCAAGGGGGCTACAACTTCAACAAGATGAACATATTTGACCGTGATTTAATTGTAATACACGTTTCAAAATGATGCCGAAGTAACAACATACTGATACCGGATAGTAAAAACCATGAATTAATGCTTTGACAAGTCTGCAGACAGACGGCAGGCGAAAAACCTTTTTAAAATGCGTGCTTTCTAAATGGAGCTTGGCTAAGCTAATGTTATATATGCTCCGACCGTCCACACTCACAACAACGGCCTATACAGACATAAATAAACCAGTGACTGTATTCTCCATGACACAGACAGTCTGTGGTTTGTACTTGTTTAACTTTTGTCTAGTTTCTGAACAGATATGAGGAGCTGTGAGCTCTGAGTGCTAAGAGCTAACGGCTGTGTTGTTTTTTGGGGCGCTCATTAAAGATGACGTCACGGCTCCACCTACACTGCGTTACTATAGTAACTACCCCAGTTCCTAAACTGTAATGGAAGCGCAGCATTAAAGTGAGCCGGGCCTAATAAGGCCTAACCAAACTGAGCGAGGCCGAGCGAGGCCTGCAGAGGAAACGCGCCATAAATGCGCTATTTCGGCACACACACAGAGCCGAGCTTGAACGACACAAGCACACTTTTATTTCCATGCAACTCTCTGATTGGTCTGGTGTCTTGCCTCTGTTGCATTCACCGAACACGGGAAATTACAGTTCTGTCGTCCTCTCTAGTATCTTGATGAGGTTCACGTAAAGCACGGTTAATGTATTATATTATGGAGGTAGAATTGTCCGGGGCTACAGAAACAACATTCGGGGCAGGCCAAAATATTATTTTACCAACTGTAGAATTTATTGGCTACATATTACACAGATTATGCACAGCAGGAGCAGCAATAACCGTCAAATAATAATTCAGACAGGGGAGCTCAGCACCCCCTGCCTGCTGCTAGGGGGTGCTGCAGCGCCCTCAGCACCCCCCTTCCCGCGCCCATGGATCTAAAGCCTATGAACTCAATCCCACGTCATCTCAAGTATGTCAGAAGACATTCTCTGCCACACAAGTCACTCATGATCCTGACACACATTTGGTGCAGGAAACCAACCAACATACGGGTTCAGTGCAAAGTAACGTGAATCAAGGCAACATTATCAACATCATGCAAAGGCAAAATGATATCACAGCTCTGTTGGTGCAGCAACAGTCAACATTGTCCCTGCCACCAAGAGAAATACCAACCTTTGATGGAGACCCTTTGGAGTATAGTGCATTCATACGAGCATTTGAACATGGAGTGGAAGCAAAGACTGCTAACAATGTTGATTGCCTTTTACTTTTTGGAACAATACACCAAGGGACAACCCAAAGAACTGGTTAAAAGCTGTCAACACATGCCACCCGACAGGGGATACCAAAGAGCAAAGACACTTTTGAGAGAACGCTTTGGAAATCAACAAATAATAGCCACTGCATACATGGAGCAAGCGCTTGGATGGACACCAGTGAAAGCAGAGGATGTTAAAGCTTTGCTGCAATGCCATGGAGGACATAAGCTACATGTCAGAGATGAATATGCCAACTAACATGCGGGCGATGATCTTAAAGTTGCCCTATAAAATGAGGGAAGGATGGAGAAACCTTGCTTACGAGCTACAGGAGAGGAAACATCGTCAAGCAAGTTTCAGCGATATTGTCAAGTTTGTTGATCGACAAGTATCTATTGCCTCTGATCCGCTGTTTGGAAACATTCAAGACACATGCATCTCTTCACCAAAATACATAAGTGGAAACAACATATCACAGCCTCGCAGCCGCCAAAAAGGAAGCAGTTTTGCTACTTCCGTTGAAGCTGTCAATCGTGGAACTGCACCTGAAAAGCAAAAGGAGAATAGCCTACCGTATAGGCCAAGAAGGATATCTTGTCTGCTGTGTGAAGAGTGTCACAAGTTGGAGACATGCTACAAAATGGAGAGGATGATGCACACAGAGAAAATTAGTTTTCTGAAAGAAAATGGTGCTTGTTTTGGTTGTTTAGCTGTTGGACACATGAGTAAGGACTGCCGCAGCCGCCTGTACTGCCAAGTGTGTAATTTAAAACATCCCACCATCCTCCACATCCATTCACAGAGAAAGGAAGTCTCATCAGAGGACATACAGCACGAAACATCAACGGAGGATCACAAAGTTTCTACCAAAACATGTGGCCATATTGGGGCTGGAAGACAGGATTGTGCCTTGCCCATTGTGCCTGTTCAGATCAAGGCTACAAACGGCAGCACAGTGATAAACACTTATGCCTTCCTAGATCCTGGTAGCACGGCCACCTTTTGCTCAGAGCGACTGATGAGGGAGCTTAAGATGAGAGGAAGAAAATCCAAATTCCTGTTGAGAACAATGAATCAGGAAAAGCTTGTGGATAGTCCAGGGTTGGCTCTAGAACAAATCGAATGGGGGGGCAATCATTTATAAAGGGGGGGCACACACTGCCGTCAAACACCAACGCAACTTCAAAAAACATGCTGTAAAGTCTATTGTCTTTCACACACATTGCAGGGTGTAGTGCTATTGTGTAGCGCACCTATGACTTGTGCATACATGCACGGTTGCGGCACGACCACCAAAACAGAAACATATAAGGACATAGGCCACCATATAAAAAGTGTGCAAATGTATTTAGTATCCTATCCATGTGAACATGTTTTAGGTGGGTGTGGACCTAACCTCCTCTAGGAGGGTCTGGGGGCATGCTCCCCCGAGAAGATTATTTAAAAAATATTGAAGTTAAATGCATCAATCTGGTGCACTTTGAGAGCAACATTAGGAGATCTATGGATAGTCTACATCTCTCAGCACCCATATGAAACAGAACTGTACACAGATTTACTTTCTTTATGGATATTTTACTAATCACTCCCCTTTTAAACTGTATTCTTGTGTTACTGTCCTATAGTATTTCATACCCGTTTTTTATTTATTCTCCTATTCTTTAATAACTATAATGATCATATAAAGGTATTCCTCGCAAATACTTGTTTACATAAATGGTGACCAAACCGTTTGAGACCCACTGAGATAACTTACACTAAAGTTAACTATCTAAACACTGAGAGAGTCCTTACCTCACTGAGCTGAGGTTATACGATCCTCTCAGTCTGACAGGAGAGGACTCTCCTCCACCTTGGTGTAGAAACAGGTCTTTATATCCGTTAGCATAGCTAGCTAACCAGATGCTAACAACAACATTCCACGTTACGCACTCACAAAATGCGCTCGTGCCACACACACACACAGAGCCGAGCTTGAATGAAACACAGAGACCCAGAAGTAGGCTACTTGTACTGTACTGTATATCATATTATTTTCGATGGCTCTACTGTATAATCAGTGTAACAGATGAACAGATCGCCACCGGGCTTTCATCTAAACACACAGCCACGTAATGATAACAAAACAAAGGTCGGGGGTCATTGGTCAAGCAACACACCAATCAGAGAGCAGCAGTGAGCACAGCTCAGGCTGTGTTTTATATTTGTGTTCTTTATTTCTGACGTATTTCACACAAAGTGGAAACGTTTTCACTTATATGATTTAAAAAAAAAAAAATGGCAAAGTGGCAAGGCTTGCCCACCCTGCGTTGGGGGGGCACAGTGACTCATTTGGGGGGGGGGGGCATGGCCCGCGAATGACCCCCCATGACGCCGACCCTGGGATAGTCACATCATTTCTTGGTTGGAGGTGGCTGCACTCAACAGTAACAATTACTACGAGCTACCTGATGTGTTCACACAAACTGTAATGCCTGTGACTCGTGACAACATTCCAAAACAGGAAGAGTTAAGTGCATGGCACCACTTAAACTCTGTGAAACTTCCTGTCATTGACGCTGACGTGGAGCTGCTAATTGGAGCTAATGTCTCAAAACTCATGGGACCATGGGAGGTGGTGAACAGCAATGATGATGGACCTTATGCTGTCAGAACCCTGCTAGGGTGGGTTGTCAATGGACTGCTGAGAGGAGACCGCCAAATTGTAAACAGCTGTCCCACCATTGCAGTCAATCACATATCATTAACCAGCTTGGAGGAACTGCTGGTAAAACAATACAACCACGACTTCTATGAGAGATCAGCTGATGAAAAGCCAGAAGTGTCCAGAGAAGATCATGAGCTTTTGGAAATCATGAAAAGTTCCGCCAACCTCACTGATGGACATTACAGTCTGAAATTACCTTTCAGAGACGAGAAAGTTTCAATGCCAAACAATCGCCATGTTCCTGAACAAAGGGCTCTGTTTCTTAAAAGGAAATTCAAGCAAAATGCAACATTTAACGAGGAGTATGTCAACTTTCTGGGCGATGTCATACAAAAGGGCTATGCAGAAAGAGTGCCTGAACTGGAAGGCAGAGAAGGAAAGGTCTGGTACATCCCTCATCATGGCGTGGTGCATCAGCCTAAAAAGGGGACCTTGAGAGTTGTGTTCGATTGCGGCGCAAGCTTTAAAGGGACATCACTGAACAGCAAGCTACTGCTGCAAAACCTGTGCAGATTAAGCTACAGCTGGGATGATCAAACACTACAAACGAATCAGCTGCAGTGGGTGAAGTGGCTGGAAGACCTTCAAAAGCTAAGCATGTTCAGTGTGCCAAGGTGTATCAAACCTAAAGATTTTGGACAGGCCACAAGTGCCCAACTACACCATTTTTCTGATACCTGTGAGCATGGATACGGCACAGTTTCATACCTGCGGTTGCAGAATGAACGGAAGGACATTCATCTAGCTTTCCTGCTTGGGAAAGCACGAGTTGCTCCAGCAAAGACAGTGACAATCCCGAGAATGGAATCAACAGCTGCTGTGCTTGCAGTGCGAGTTGACAAGATGCTGAGAGCTGAGCTGCAGCTAGTGTTGAAAGGTTCAACCTTCTGGACGGATAGCACAGTTGTACTGAAGAACATTAGGAATGAAACAAAGCGTTTTCACACCTTTGTGGCCAATAGGATTTCTGCTATAAGAGATGCCACTGATATCTCACAATGGAGCAGATGGATCCGGGAGTACTTACCACTGTTACAGGAACGTCAACGGTGAACAAAGGAGAAGAAAGTTTCGTCACAGGAGACATCGTCATCGTTGCAGACTCTACTGCCCCCCGTGGACCTTGGTTGCTAGGGAAAATACTGCAGACCTTTCCTGACGCACATGGACTGGTGCGGTCTGTTAAAATCCAGACAAAATGCAGCATACTGGAACGACCAGTCACCAAGATCTGTCTTCTCCAGGAAGCTGAATGAAGAACTGACATAGATCCCTATGTTCGGATTACTTTTTCCCTTTTTGGACAATTTTTGACTGACAGTATGGACTGAGACAATCTTGTGCTCTTTATTAATAATTGACTCCACTGGTGTTTTGGTGTAATTGTCACTTTATTATACAGTCACAATTAGGGGCGGGTGTGTTGGAGCCAATTTGCTTTGGGTTGTGCACAGGGTTTGTCTATGTGTGAACACGTCATCATCTAATCTGCGCACCTGGGAGCACGGGAGGCAATTAACCTATATGTGGGCACAGGTGATCAGCTGGGATGAGAGGTTAGAGAGGAAGCAACACGTTTTTCAACAGTGTTGACCGTGTCTGAGTGTGTGCGTGATTATGTTTTAACCAAGCTTTTAGATAGGCCTAAAAGAAAATGTTAACGTTGTATAAAGAAATAAAGCATTACAAATTACGTCATGGTGGACCTCATCCTTCACCACAACACGCGTTTGGAACTCTGACTGCTAACCTCCATGAGTGGCCTTTTTTAATGAGCGATCGCTGCTACAGACATTGTAGATTTTTCTTTTTATTTCCTTTCCATTCTTAAATGCAATTGCAAGGACTTTAACAGATTCCTGCTGCTCATTCCCGCTCCTTGTAATTATAAGAAAAAGACAATTTCATCCTGATGTTGACTAATCATATTATGTCAGATTAAATGCCATCATCTATCATCTTCTAGTTAAACCCATTAATACACACCTTATATAAATTATAAGCAGTATGGTAATTTGAAGTTAATCAACTTCACCCATAAAGACAACTTCTAGAGAAGCACAGGGGAGATTCTGCTCAGCCTCCTGTGGCGTTTTCTCCTGGAGGCTGGGTATTTCTTTATATTTTTTGTATTAAAAAACATCTCTCCGCTGTTGTCAGAGTATTTTACAAAGACTGAAACGGCGCCCCTCTTAATTAGATGTGGTGAAACACAGTATTGCATGCTACACTCACTATACTACACTCGCGGTGCACTGTGTCCGGCTGTAGTGGTGGCGCCAGGGTATGGCTGGGGTAGGCTACAGCCATACCAAGAAATTGCTTAGCCCCACCATGAAAAATTATGTTAAAGTCCGCCAACTCGCGCAGAGTAAATTGCACAGACAGCAGTTAGTAAGATTGATTTCAGTAGCCACTTGTCTGGAAATACCGAAGACTTGAAACGTTTTTGAAAACTTTTGTCACATAGTGATCATCTTCTCAATGGAACATCTTTGCTAATGTCTTCTGGCCAATCAGAATCAAGATAACGGCGTGGTGCTGTTGCAGGAAGTCCTGACGGAGAATACTTTTGCTGTAGTACATCCATAGACTGTATATAAATGGACGTAGGGTCCGTGACGTCACCCATAGGATTCTGCAGAGTTGCCGAGAAGCCCTTAGTAGGCGGAGTCGGCCACTAACGGCCCGTCCACACAGTGGCGTGCGTTGACGCTTGCCGGCGGGCGTGACTGAAACTCGACCAACAACCAATCACATGAATCTCCCGCCCCTGACACACAAGCAGCGGTTTGATTGGCTAGAGCTTGTACTGGCATATGATTCGATTTGCTGATGCTTCTGCCGAGGCGTCACTTCCCACGATGCAGTTCGGCGAAAAGTGACGTCACCCCATTGAAAGTGAATGGTGAAGCATCAACGCACGCCGCTGTGTGGACGGGCCGTAACGGCTCGACAGTGACGTCAGAGTTCAACTCCCGCCTGCTCCAGCCTGATCCAAATAAGGGCAAAGAGGCGGAGCCGAGGCGGGACCTGCTGCCACCGAGCTGGAAGTTCCAGAGCTAGCTGAAGCTACCAAGCTAAGCTAACATGCTCCCCATCTGCCGTCGCATTTTACGTTTCTAAGGTAAGCGGACATGAAACTATTCAGCATAACTATCAATAATAATCTAAGTTATTGAGTTTTTAGCATAATACTTCAGAATCTTACAATCCCTTAACGTTTGTATGCAATTGTGCTAAATTCAACACTGGAATCAAGCAAATATTAATATGTTTGCATGACATTAGTTATTTATATTTTGATATCACTTAACTATACGTTTAATACATTTAAGTCAAGCTAAGGTACATGTGATGGTAGCTAGTTAGTACTCTTACCTGTGAGGCCTCCTCCAAACAGCATAATAACCAGACTGTATCATTAAAACTAAGTACCAGCTCTAGATCCTTGACTTTAGACAAACAATTCAAAAGACAAAATGTATTTAAAGACCAATATTTATTTGAAGGTGCCTCTTAACCTGAGATATTAGTTATACAGTAATAGTATTGACAATCTAAAAAACTGAGCAACTCAACAGTCAACTTTATGTTTCTTATTGTCTAAAGCAGGGGTCGGCAACCCCTGGCACGCGTGCCAGCATTGGCACGCGGGACCGTAACCAGTGGCACACTAGGAATAAGTGGAATAAGTGTGCAAAAATATTTAAATTGTATTTTAGTAGTAGTATTTTCGGATCCTGAACGAGACCGCCACCAGAGCGCGTCTCCCCGTTACCTGCAGAAGGAAGCCATGCACGCAGCGCAGCCCCGCTCTCTTTATCTCCAGGTGACTTTCTGCCGCTTTCCTCCGTGGTGCAGTGCTGCTGATCGTTTCACCACAGAGGAAAGCACTTGACTAATGGCAGTTTCCATAAGGACCTGTACAAATGCCGCAGTATTTGCGTGGCTGTGTATTTAGTTGAAAGCCCAGTGGATCTGCTCATCGCTCATCGAAATAATATGCTACAAAGGGGCGGACTGGCCATCTGTGTGTTGAACTTTCCTGTCGGCTCCCAGACCGTAGTCGAGGAGGGCAGAAGCAACAAGCTTCAGGTTCAATAACCCACTTTAGCTTAAATGACTGGAGAGAGGCGAGCTCTTCTTGGGAGGACGTTGCATTTATTTAGTTGTTCTTCTGTTTCACAAAATACATACCAGACCTCTGTTTCTCTGCTTCCTCGTTTCACTTCCAGAAACATACACACGCTCCCTCACTGTCGCTCTACCATCCACAAACACCTATACACAAGCCACACCCCTCTCTCTCTCTCTTAAAGGGACAGCGATCTCATCTCACTCTGCGTGACCCTAATATCATAACGTGTGTTCTGGAGAATCACAGAATGGACGATCGTCCTTATTATTATGCCGTTTAAACCAATTATTTAAATGTGTTTGTTAAATTCGGCATCATGTAAGTTGCGCTGACAGGTCCACACACTGCTTTCCCGCCCTCCTGCTGATAGTTGACGAGCGTCAAGCTCCTCAACCCCCCCCCCTTGATAATTCTTGATCGTTGGCACGCTGATAACAATTTTTTTTTTTTAGATGGCACTTCATATCAAAAAGGTTGCCGACCCCTGGTCTAAAGCATTTATTATTTTTATTTTCCCTCTCATATTCAGTGTGGACGGATTGAGACAGCGTGGTGTCCAGAGAGCTGCAGAGACTTCAGGGAGAAACCTCCGTGTGATGGACGTCCTGTCTGTTGGTTTGGAGAGGACTGAGGGTCTTTCCTCAGTGAGGAGGACCAGGCCTGATGGAGGAGCCCATGCTAATTTGTATTTGCACTCCTTTTGTCCATTATTCTTACTGAAAATGTTAGATTACACATTCACATCTGACTGAAGATGTGAGAGAGTGAGAGAGAGAGAGAGAGCGAGAGAGTGAGAGAGATCGATCCTGCCACTCTTTTCAAACTTTGGATATTTTGCAGATGTTTTCTCCTCCACTGTAACAACAATCCTCTCCCATGTGATAATGCTATCATGTAGTGGGCCCTCAAACTCCCCTTCATTGTAGCAACACTTAGTACATAAGTGGTACATGCACTTCTGGTTGGTCGGGTCACAACAAACAATGGTTTCCAGAAGTTCCGAAATGCTGTTAGTCAACAGAATGCCTTTCTGACAGAGTCTGTCAACAATCATTTTAAAGTTGTCATGGTCAAAGCAGCTACAGGTATTTCGGTCGGACTCTTTCGCTTGAGTAACATAAAAAGGGCAGTATCTGAGGAACTGTCGATAGGAGACTGCATGGTGTTTCAGGGCGGTTGGAGTGGAGGTCTTTCAGAGAATGAAGAAGTACTCTCCTTTCGTGTTTCATTTTATTTTTTGTAACTGTCTTTCTTACCCGACAGCATGCGGCTATTTTCATCTCTACAGAGAAAGCCGACAACACTCTCCTTTTTCTCCTCTGCAATTTTCTTTTTGTCTCTATTCGTGTTTCTCACACTTACCTCCTTTCCTTTATTCACTTTGAGCTTATCAACTTTCCGCTGCAGCTTTTTTGCCTTCATTCTTTCACTCTTAAGTTCCTTCTTTATTTTGATGAGCTCAAACCTTAGCTTTTCCCTTTCCTTCAGCACTGCTCTGTTTGCTGGTACTTTTCTGCACTGCCCTCACAGGAGTTGAGGATGCCTGTGGTCGCTCTAAACTTGGCTGCACATAGTCATGATCAGCAACAACCACTATGGGCTCTGGAGGGCCAATAAGCTGGTCATCTTCTATTGAATTCAGTGAGGGAGGAGTAAGGTTCAAAACTTCAGCAAGCACCCTTTTTATTCTCTACGTACTGCCTCTGATACTGCTTCCACCTTTTCCTCATCTGCACCTGTTTTCCCTGGACAGATCTGCGACTGGGATGTTTGTGATCTTTCCCTGTCTCTTTCTCGTTTGATAGCTAAGAGTAAAGATGAATAAAACTGTTAGTCCTATGTCCAGAGCCTTAATTCATCTTCCATTTTAACTTCACATCTCTCACTAAAACTACCCTTTTAGGAGATGTGTGTGTGTGTGTGTGTGTGTGGCAAGCCACTTTTTCTTTACTTGTAAGAGGCATCTATTAGGAGAAGAAGAGAGAGTTTGTTGTTTGCATACACACACAATATTTGATTTAAATATTTAAAAGTATTTTTCATATTCATTTGAATATTTTATGATCATCTATGTTTATTAACATTTTACTGAGGTCATACCATTTGACATGTATTCTAATCATACCTTGACCTGAAAATGCTTTATTTTGTCAAATTTTAGAGAGAGTTACTAACCTTGACTTGTGGTAGTTGGGGTCTTCAGGGGTCCTTCTGTTTGACATCACATTATGTCACATGATTTTCTGGCTCAAAATTTTCAAAATGGCTCCAGAAAGGGTGGTTACACCACTAGACATACCAGAAGTTTGACTTAGCAGACATCATTCCCCATGTTAATGGAAATATTCAGAACTGCTATGTGTCTCTATTATTATTTGGTATTAAAAAATACTTGTTTAAGATTATGCCAATGTATTTCAGAGGCTGTTTAGAACATTATTACATTTTTTTCAACAATTTATATTCTTGGTAATGCATTTTTATGGTTACACCATTTAGACAATATTGCCCTTATTCTCTCAATATTATCTCAAAACTTAACAAAATCAGGTATTTCAAGTTATGGGCCCAAAGAAAATGATATTTTAAAGTAAATTATAACTTTATTGTGAAATTTTCACATTTTTAAAGTTATTCAAACCTCAGGGACAGAAAAAAATGAGTGGCACGTCTTTCACCCGTTAACGTGTAAGCTCAATAATGAACTCCAGCTCAACCAACCATATTGTAATATCTAAGTAATCATCTTGAAATATGACATAAATAATTGTAATATACACACATCTTATTGTGAGGTTGATTTCACATACACTACTTCGACGTTAGCTTGTCTACATACTTGAGCTTAGCCAATTTAAATTAACCTTAGCGATGCATACAGTTCCTACCTACATAATAAAATATCTTTCTAAATTACAAGGATGACCTTATTTTATCAACCTCAAACAGAAGCCGTTTGTTCTACAGTATTATCCCACTTAACGCTTAACACTCTATTTCGTTTTAACCTTTACATATACAGTCTATGGTTTTAACTTGGAGGCTACGATTAGCATCGTTAGCACCGATGTAGCTACCACTAGCTTACACGCTAACCCAAGCCTTAACATTCATTGAAGCTGATTAAAATCATTAACTATGGGCATAGATATGTCTCATAATTATTTGTGTGAACATAAAAATAATTTGTGAGTAAATATGTGATTTGTAAATGTAAAACACCATTCACAAATGCATTTAAAAGATTTGCAAACTCACAAGTACATTTGCAAGTGTAAAACGGATCTGCAAATACGCTAAATATTTTCACAAATAAAAAAAAGATCTGTGAATATCTCTTTAACATTTACAACTTTCAATCAGGCATTTGTGAATCCATTTTGTATTTGTCAACCAAAAATGCGCTTGCGGATCTCAAATCTCTGCTCGTGGATCTCACATTTCTGTTTGTGGATCGTCTTTTTACACACGGAATTTTGAGACATATTTTCCGCCGCTCTCGGCTAAAATCTACTCTGTCACTCGGTTATTTTCGTGATGGCCTGCTGATGACGACATTTCCGCATGATTTCAAAGTAAGAGCATGATGGTTTGTTTAATGCTCTGTTTTTTATTATAATGAGCAGCGGAACGTAAGATGCATTCTTTATCACCATCATCATCATTATAATCATCATCATCATCATGTTATAGTGATACAGTTAGTTTGTGTTAGTGTGGTTCAATACAGCATATATCGAGCACTTTCGTTGATGTTGAAGTACGCAGGCTATGCGCCACTTTCGGAACCCGGGGGGAGCAGCTGGCAGCGAGGCAGCCCAGATAAAACTATTTCTTCATTGTTTGTTGTGTATTCAAGTCAAGCGGGTCAAAGTTACAATGTAAAATTGTAAGTACAATGTAAAGTCCTGTACTCTGCAGGTGCCGGTAAAGAGCAATACAAGACAAAACCTTTCCAAACAAAACAACTAGTAGGTAGACAGACAGACAGACAGATTGACGGACAGATAGATAGATGGATATCATATAGATACTTCATTCATCCCAAATTGTGAGGAAACAAGTATAAACACAATAACATTAAATACAAATGAAAGCAATAAACAGGAATATATGAATATACAGTAGAAAGGACACAATGAATATTATAACATTTAATGTAGCCTTACTATAGAGAACTGCAGTGACACGTCGTAAAACCCGGAAGTAAGTTAGCATTTTTAGCACTTCCGGTTCCTTCGTCAAAAAGCAATGCATTTTCTCCATAGGGTTTTGGAAAATAGCTCGAAATAAGGTCTGTGGTTGACACAAATTTAAGAGATAAATCACGTTTTGTTCTACGACATCAAATACATCAGCAGTGACCCCACTGGTGATTTTTGAAGAGTTTACGTGTCTGAAAAACGATGGTTGTTACCGAGTGGCTGAATAGGACTACAGAAATTGTCGAGGCCGTTGTACGTCATTACGCCGAACACGTAAACACTCTTCTATGTTTGTTTTCCCCTGTGTTCTGCTTGAAAGCAAGTACCTGCCTATCTCTAGTATCTGTATATCTATATCTGACCATTAGAATCTGTATTTTTGAAATTGTCGTTTTTAACACCGTAGTTTTATAAATTATAGAGTAATTAATTACCAGTGTTTTCCAATTTTACTCGGCAGTTCGTATCGTTAGCTAACGTTAGCTAAAGCTAGTGCTACTAGTTAGCTACGCTGTTGCTTTGCTCCGGGTTGCAGCCACAGGTCTTTTCATGAAACGTGCTCGTTCTATCGTTTCCCGGCCAATGCTTTCCAAAGGAGAGTCTGGATTCGTGCTATGAGGTAAGCTGACGTTACATTTTTGTCCATGTCACGGTGAAATGTAAATGATGGGTACTGACTGTATCGCCGTTTTAGAGATGGCGCTGCTGAAAAGACCGCAACATAAGTAAAGATAATGAATACATCCTATTAAAACCTGTGTGGCTTATATGATAAGTCTAATTAGTCCAAGCAGCATAACGTTTCACCATGTAACTAAAGATTGTAGTCAGGGAAATCAGTTTGACATCTTGAACTAATAACAAATCACCTCTGGCTGGCAGAGAACTCTCTGCTCCATAGCTTCTCTTGGACGTAAAATCACATGTACATTTTACATTTATATTCAATTTAATATTCCATCCCTCACATACTTTTGTATATATAATAACTTATATTTTGTTTTTCTTGTTATGCTGCTGCAACACAAACATTTCCCAAATTGGGATCAATACAGTAATATCTTATCTTAATTAATTAAGAAATATAACCATTATAATTAGTGTAGCAGCTGACACTTATTTTCAATATGGATTAATCTACCATTTATTCCTTTAGTTCAATTTTCATCTATAAAAATGTCAAAATAGTGAAAATGTTCACGAGACAAAGTGCAAGGTTATCTTTAGACGTTTTGTTTTAGCCTATGTGCTGTATGTCTTAATGCTCTTATATGTGACGGTGTGACTTCCATGAAACTAATATTTTATATCTTCCCAACAGACGAGCTGACAGGAAGCCTAACACTCTAACAACCACAACATTGCAAAGGCGAGTAAATGTAAATTAAAAGCGATTCACAATTTTTTAATTTCTTCTTCTTTCTTGCAGTGAGGTGAAGCTGACCTTGCACTTGGTGCCAGTAAGGATGTTCCTCACGCAGGCTGAATGTTTCTCCCTCCTTACTGACACAGAAGCCCTTGATTTGCAATGCTTCACTAATTGTCATTTCCCTGGCTCCGTAGGGACACTTTACATCCAGCACAGCGGAAGACCCTACCAGACCATCTGGAGATGCCCCCAACACTCCTGATTGGGAGAGCCACAAACCTGACTCTGGGTTGCAGTGGTGAATGCCCTGACGCCCTCACATTCATTCATAGTCCCCCACTGTACAGACAAAACACCATCGAGGGCCTGCAGTCAACCTTCCTTTCCTGAACAAATGCCAGGTTGGTTCGCTGACCAGTGGTAGCCCTCTGTTGCTCCTCAGACAATGCCATGCTTGCCACAATTGCCTCAGGTCCCTGATGCCCAACAGATTTGAGAATTAAGTAAGTAAGTGTTTCCAAGCTGTAGTGTTCCTCTTCTGGCTCGGGGGAGAGAAGCCAAGAAATTCCTGAGAACCTGCCCCCGAGTCTGTCCCTCAGCCAGTCACGATCTTCGGAGGTGGGCTCTCTTGTCAGCGGGTTGAATGAGTTATTGGTTGGAGGAAATAGCTCATCCACTGAATGTGTACGTTTAGCTGCCTTTGGCTTCTTCCCCTGACAGGGGGAGTCAGTGCAGCTGAAACTGTGGATGGCAAAGATGGCTAATGCAGACGCATGACTGCATTTCCATTCTCCACGTGGGCATTCACATTTTGTGGAGAGAATTCCCTCTTCTCCTGTAGATACCTGTGGTGGTGGGATTGTTTTATTATTTAAAAATATATTTACATTTGTAATGCCTTCCCAATTATCCCTTTAATGGTTTATAGCCTACTGTATGTTTATTTCATGGATATTTCTGTGTTTTCTGGTGTGTAATATTTGTAATCTTGGGGCCCCTTCTCTTTAACATCTACATGCTACCACTGGCTCAGATAATGAAGAACAACAAAATAAGTTACCATAGCTATGCAGATGACACACACATTTACGTAACAGTTTCACCAGGAGACTATGCTCCAATTCAAACACTGAGTAAGTGCATTGAACAAATCAATGACTGGATGTGTCAGAACTTTCTCCAATTAAACAAAGATAAAACTGAGGTAATGGTTTTTGGAGCCAGAACGTATAAAAGTTAGCGCTGAGCTTCAGTCTGCAATGTTCAAAACAACAGATAAAGCCAGAAATCTAGGTGTAGTCATGGACTCTGACCTGAGTTTCAACAGTCACATTAAAACAGTAACTAAATCAGCCTACTATCACCTAAAGAATATATCTAGGATTAAAAGACTAATGTCGCAGCAGGATTTGGAAAAACTTGTCCATGCTTTTATCTTCAGTAGACTCGACTACTGCAATGGTGTCTTCACAGGTCTCACTGAAAAATCTATTAGAAAGCTGCAGCTGATTCAGAACGCTGCTGCTCGAGTCCTCACTAACACTAAGAAAATGGATCACATCACTCTGAAGTCTTTACACTGGCTTCCTGTGTGTCAAAGAATAGATTTCAAAAATACTGCTGCTGGTTTATAAAGCTTTGAATGGTTTAGGCCCAAAATACATTTCTGATCTACTGCTAAATTATGAACCATCCAGATCTCTCAGGTCTTCAGGGACTGGTCAGCTTTCTGTCCCCAGAGTCAGAACTAAAGATGGAGAAGCAGCCTTCAGTTATTATGCTCCAAATATCTGGAACAAACTCCCAGAAACCTGCAGGTCCGCTGCAACTCTGACTACTTTTAAATCCAGGCTGAAGACTTTTCTTTTTGTCGCTGCTTTTAATTGAACTATTCATATCTTAGACTGCACTGTAACTTTTATCCATGTATTTTTTCTTTTAATGTTTATCCATGTATTTCTTCTTTTAATGTTTATTTTATTAGCTTTTCTTTTTAATGACTGATTTTAAATGCCATTTTCTTAATGTCTTTCATTTTTTGTAAAGCACTTTAAATTGCCTTGTGTTGAAAAGTGCTATATAAATAAACTTGCCTTGCCTAATAAAGATTTCATGTGACTCATAAAATGGATTTGTTGATGGGAATTAATGTGAATAAATTAACTTTAGGCTAACGGTACTCTTGCTATCCCTACTCACCGATACTCTATAAACCTTGTCCCTCATGCTAGCCCTGACAACACCGGTAAGCACACCTTCATCTAGGCTGCATTGTTTTACTGAGTGTCCTGACTTGTAGTGGTTCTCTTCTCTATCTACACTCTTCTTGTCATCTTAGTAAAACGATATCAGACTGGTAATTGACAGCCATGACTTCTAGTTAAATTCAGTGTGGCTAAAATGAAAAGCTTTGTTAAAATATGCAAGCACGCGGAAGTCAAAGTCAGCTTTATTGTAAAAAATTCTACATGTGTTATACATCCAGAAATATCGTTTCCCACAGTGTGACATGTATACATTAAACAAAACAAAAAGGGCCTAGATAAACGGGGTATACAGTTTAAAATGTTAATATATTTAAAGTGTTCAAAGTGCAGTTTCAGTGCAAGTCAGTTGAAACGATCTTAAGTTGGCGTGACGTTGAAGTCGTGCGACCCTGCTGCTGTACTGCCTTGTAGTTAGTTTATAGCATAACGTTAGCATTTCGCTTTTGGCGACTAGATTTATGATTCAAAAATTATAAAAGTAGGGGAGACATGTGGAGATTATCCGGCTGAACAAAACGTGATCTGTCTCTTAAATGTGTCTCAACCACAGACCTTATTTCGAGCTATTTTCCAAAATCCTATGGAGAAATTGCATTGCGTTTTTGACGAAGGAACCGGAAGGAGTTTACATCCGGGGCTTAGGACGCGTCACTGCGGTTCTCTATGAAGGCTAACCTAAATACGGTGCTTTTCTACAGATTACTTTATTACTGCACTGGTAAAGTAAAATTAGGCCGATTAATTGTGCTTTGTAACTTCGACCCGCTTGACTGAATACACAACAAACAATGAAGAAAGAGTTTTATCTGGGCTGCTTCCAGGGCTGCCAACATTTGAGTTCAGCTTGGAGTGAGATTTTTTTTTTGGTGAACCGAAAAAAGAAACGTTCATGTGTACAGTGTTACAAATGTATTGAACACTAGGGTTTCCCATTAATGTACCGGGCGCTACAGTGGAATACGCACAGAGACACAGTGTACCCGCGACTCTTACAATGAAGGCTCGATAATCAGCTCACAGCATATCAAATGGCATGTAGGCCTTGGTGTAAGCAGAGGTAAAGTGCTATTTTATAGGGGGGGGGTCCTCACCTCCTCTAGGTGGGTCCGGGAAGATTTTTTTTTAAATATTGAAGTTAAAAGCATCAATCTGGTGCATTTTGAGAGCAACATTAAGAGATCTATGGATACTCAACACCCATATGAAACAGAACTGTAAACAGATTTTCTTTTTCTTTATGGATATTTTACAAATCACTCTCCTTTTAAACTATATTCTTGTTTTACTGTCATATAGTATTTCACAACTGTTTTTTATTTATTCTCATAAATGGTGACCAAAACGTTTGAGACCCACTGAGATAACTAGACTAAAGTGAACTATCTAAACAGAGTCCCTTACCTCACTGAGCGGTTATCTCTCTCAGTCTGACAGGACAGAGCTCTCCTTTTCCTTGTTTTAGAAACAGATTCCAATATCCGTTAGTGCAGCTAGCTAACCAGATGCTAACAACAATGCAAATAGTGAGTTTGGTAGAAATATACTGTATAATAGTAAAGTTATTGAAGATGATGCCATATTTATTGAAGATTTTACATTATAAATATTCCCCAAAATTATTCAAAAGCATATTCTTCCAAACTCCTTGCTGTAGTATGACACACAGGAGACTATTGATGTGTGTAGTGAGTTTGGTAGTAATAAGCTGTATAATAGTGATTGAATATTATTGTATTCTCTTTTTTCGGAGTTGCACTTTGCAGACGGTCCCTGAGCACTCGTTTCTTCTCCGGCTGCAGATAGAGACCAATGTAATGTGTCCAGCTCGGAGGACGGCGCGTATTGGCTTTTTTTGATCAAAATGTGATTGTAGTTCGTTGTCAACCTTACCACGGCACTTGGGAGACGTCATTTGTGTCTGAATAACATTTTGTTCATGAGTTATTGATCCGTGAAATGCGAATCTCCCAATATCGTTCCAACTTTACTGAACTAAGCCAGAAGACCGTCTCATTTCGTAGACCGCTCGGTTTGCTGTTCCCTCACTTTATTTTTATATTTATATACATTTATTTTGGACGAAAACTTAGCGTGAGAAAAGGCATGTGTGGCGTGAGTGCGTGAGATATGGGTTAATTGCGTGACTCTCACGCTCAATGCGTGAGTGTTGGCAGCCCTGTGCTTCGCTGCCAGCTGCTCCCCCAGGACCAGAAAGTGGCGTAGGCTATAGCCTGTACTTCAACATCAACGAAAGTGCTCGATATATGCTATATTGAACCAATAAACTAACACAAACTAACTATCACTATAACATGATGATGATGATGGTGATAAAGAATGCATCTAACGTTCCGCTGTTCATTATAATATAAAAACAGAGCATTAAACAAACCATTGTGGTGACCACCTATTTAACCACTGGGACATAATCCACACATGGAACTATAGTGGGGGGTATTGTTTCCACACGGACATGTATATGTTATCTATATATGTTGTGTGCCCTCCTGGCTCTCTCTCTTGTCGACCCGGGCTGCGACCCGAAAACATGTCCTTTGCAGCTCCGCAATAAAGTTGTCTTTTGCACCTTCGATGCACCACCTCCGACTCCCATATCTCCCGGCACTACACTGGTGACCCTGATACGTTTCGTGAAGTTTCCGGGACGGACCCGTACACGGCAGAAAAACTCAGTTTTTCGTCTCGAGATGCCGGGAAGGATTGGAATCGTCCGTGGCTGCCACCGGCACGCGGACTGAGGCTCGGTGTGCGCCCCGCGGAATGGCTGGGGACGCTGCTCACCATTCCCGCATGGCCTTCCTGCTACAGGGAGACCATGCACGACCTGCTGGGTCGACCAGCAACCCGATTGCTGCCTCGTGGGTTGGTTTCTTCGGTGCGTGCGGCTGCGACGACTAGCAGCTATCCACGTGGGGCTAACGACGGCTAGCAGCTACCGATGGCTGCCAGCTAACGGCCACAGCTAACGGCTAGCTGCTAACGGCTATCGACCTTTTGAGCTTTTTCTGGTGCCCGAGAGGAGGTTCGACCATGTCTGGTTGGCCTCGTGTGGATCCTCTCACGATTTCGCCCACCTGTTTTTGACCGTGGACAGTACGACCCTTTTTGAGCTTTTTCTGGTGCCGGAGAGGAGGTTCGACCGGCCGGTTGACCTCATGTGGACGCTCTCACCTTTTTCACCACCTCGACGGCGGTTCCAGACGCCACTCACGTTTTCATCGACGCCTGGGTGGTGCACTCCTGGACCCCGTCTCGCCTCGACGGTTTTGGACGTCGCCCATGCTGCCATCGGCCCGTGGGTGGCGCGCTCCGGAGCCTGTCTGAATTCTGGGGGGGCTTGTGTGGTGACCACCTATTTAACCACTGGGACATAATCCACACATGGAACTATAGTGGGGGGTATTGTTTCCACACGGACATGTATGTGTTATCTATATATGTTGTGTGCCCTCCTGGCTCTCTCTCTTGTCGACCCGGGCTGCGACCCGACAACATGTCCTTTGCAGCTCCGCAATAAAGTTGTCTTTTGCACCTTCGATGCACCGCCTCCGACTCCCATATCTCCCGGCACTACACCATCATACTCTTACTTTGAAATCATGCGGAAATGTCGTCATCAGCAGGCCATCACGTGGTTTCCGAAAATAACCGAGTGACAGAGTAGATTTTAGCCGAGACCGGAGGGAAATATATCTCGAAATTCCGTGTGTGTGTAAAAAGACGATCCACAAGCAGAAATGTGAGATCCACGAGCAGAGATTTGAGATTCGCAAGCGCATTTTTGGTCATCTTTTAAATGCATTGTGGATGGTGTTTTACATTTCCAAATCACATATTTACACACAAATTATTTTTATGTTCACACAAATAATTATGAGACATATCTATGCCCATAATTAACACATAAATAAGTACTCGATTTTCACTTACCGCAAAACCGCATGCGTGCACCGTCTGTTTCAACCGCAGAGCGAGTCACAATAGTCCGATATATATATATATAAGCATGAAGAACAAACAAACACGGCCGGCTTCAAGTTGTGTTCCCTGGATGAGCTGAGCAGGCAGAGTGCCTGTAGCTTCACGGAGCAGCTAGCAGAGAGACAAGAAGCTAACAGCAGCAGTCACTTTACAGAGCTGTCACTCAATGTGACCACGCCCTAATTTATGCAAACACTTTAAGACCTAATATAAATAAAAGGGTCGTGTTAGAAAACAATTCACTCACAGATCCATAATCATGAAGGTGGAATCTAACTATATTCATAATATCTATTGCATCCATGGGTAGAAACATGTTTTTTTCTGCCGTAAAGTTGGGCATTTTAACATGAGGGTCTATGGAAATTGCTCCTTTCTGCAGTCAGTCCCTATCGGCCAATATATGAACTGCAGTGTGTGGCACTTCCGTATTGGCGTCCCGGCTCTTCCCCAGAGTTTGCCGCTTGAGTACTGTGGAGAAATTGCAGGATTTGTATGCACTACAAGACAAATGTGCCTTTTTATTTCATACAGATCAATTTGGATTGAGACAGGGAAATAATCTAAACCTCACACATGGCGTTTCACTGTCAAGGGGAGCGTGTATGTAATTACATTGCAAATACTGACTTGAGCCCCACCACTGTATAGAGTGGCGAAGTCACGCCCATCTACTTCCGGTCCATGGAACCTTATTTCGGAAAAATTATGTATTGAAGTCAATGGAGAGAGAAAACTTATCTTTCGATCCCGTTTAAATTGTGCCACGAATTACACATATGATGTTTGTCGATCTTAAAAAATAATTTCCATGTCAAAAAAAGTCACAGTTTGTCGTAAAATTGTTGAAGTATAAGACTATGAAAAATACGCAACTAGAAAGACTACAAATCCCAGTGATTTGTGATGTCATAACTGATGTCACAATTGTTTTCCTCGGCTAAATATAAGAGATAGCTAAGATAACTTTAACAAGATGCCTGTGTGCTTAGTACCAGGTTGTTATCATACCAGCAATGGGTCTTGCTCGTTCTTTCGCTTCCCGTCTGATGAAAGGACCAGGAGTGGCTGGATCAAGTTAGCTACCTAGCTAGTAGCAAGCACGTTAGTTAGCATTACAATCTTAGCCTTGTCATTTTTATTAGCCTTAACATCAAGTAACATCAAGTAACTCAAAATGTTAAACAGTAAGAGTAGTAGTCATATTTCGTGAACCCTTTGAAGAGTACTGTCACACCGGTGTGATCATTCTATAATACACAATTTAAGCCCGGGGGAGAAATGCTAATGCTACATTAGCATCGGCGATCTTTTCTACTTCATGCTATCTGCACAAATGGTTGACATTAAACATTAAAAAGACCAGGCAGTTCAGAGAGAATCAAAGCAAGGCAGGCAGGCAGCTTTGCATGACATTCTTCTGGACGTGGTGATGGCCATCTTGGTGACGTGTGTTGTTCTGAGAGTCTGCGAGACCAGAGATGTAGTTCATTAAGCGTTTCACACAAACAAATGTGTTACTTCACAGTTTTACAACACATTTTTTTTTTTTTGACTGGCAAAATTATCTTTTAAATTGACAAACATCATATGTGTAATTCGTGGCACAATTCAAACAGGATCGAAAGATAATCTTTCTCCCTCCATTGACTTCAATACATAATTTTTCCGAAATAAGGTCCCATGGAGCGCCCCGGAAGGGGAGGGACTTCGCCACTCTATGGGTTAGCCCTACCATAGATTACCCAACAAAAATACTCTGGAGCCGCCACTGGTCGGAAGGAAAGCCCGCCGGCCCTTCCCTTCCGACCAATCAAATCGTTGGAAGGGAAGGCCTGACGTGCCGTGCGTGACGCTGCGTCTCAACTGCCGTAGCAACAAGAGGCAGATATGAAATCTCCCTTCTACACAATATAATATTTGCAAGTATAGAGTAGTGGCTGATGTTTTTAGTCAGAAACAGGTAAACTGTAGTGTACACTTACTACTAATAAATAACTGTACTGCCGAGTTACTTATCTGCACTGTAAGAGACTGTATATCAACGCAGACCCGGCGGCAGACATACATCTCTGGGCGGGCATTTGATTTACCAGGGCGGGCCCACCACGACACTTACATTTCCCGGGAAATCTGAATTGTCTGTTAGATGCTCGCGATTTGTCAACGGGGGGGGAGGAGGCCGCGCTCGTGAATTGTTGAAAGAGAGGGGTTTTAAGTTGCCATAAGGCTGTTGACGGTCTTATGTATCCATTGGTTGGTTTTGTGGCACATTTGTAACGCTGTGCCAACTTGGGCAAGCACGCAGGCAAACTTGAGCGTGGAGAGGTGGAGTGAGGTTGAGCGATGGAGAGAAAGGGAGAGAGAGAGGGAGAGAGATTGAGCGAGGCAGAGAGCCTGTGCAGCGGTCTGCTTGCGCACAGAGCAGGAGTTTGTGAGAGAGCTGGCTTGAGAGTACATTTCTCTTCAAAATATAATTGATTGCCAGCTGACTTGCTTGCTCGTTGGTAACGTAGGCCTAACTGGTTTCTTCTAATGTGCTGCATCTGGCGCTGAGTTGCCATATTCCTTTCGTGAACCACTAGCAAGAGTAAACTAACTGACAGGCTGCTGTGCCGCATCTCACTCAAAAACCCACACGACTCAACCCAGCGAAAAACCAGTCTTGCGCGCAGCCTTTCATTCAGAATTTCCTAGCAAAATAAAAAAATGATATTAAACTAATACAAAAATAAATATTAGGACAAAGCCCTACAAATAACAACAATAAACATAATAATAAAACAATAACAATTTGGTATTCAGCCCTGATTAAAACAGCGGGCCCAAATCCTGGATGGACGGGCCCAAATCCTGGATGGGTGGGCCCGGCCCCATGGGGCCCGCCCATGACGCCGGGTCTGTATCAACGCAGCCTCTGTCGGTCTTCTCACGCCACATCTGGCCGAACAATGAAACCTAGCCAAAGTAGCTAGATAGCATTACACACATAGCTGCAAATGCTATCAATATAATGCCGATTGAAGAATGATGGTCAAAGAAAAGAGTGTAAGCTAAATTAAGATAAAAATAAATATAATAAAAAAAGAAGAAGATGGGCCTAAAGGAAAATAATTGTCATCCAGGCAGCTAAACTCAAACAATATTTAGCTGTTCATCATTGGCAAAACATATTTATTTAAGTTAAAAAAATATGTATTTAGACCATAGACTGTATATATAAATGGACGTAGGGTCCGTGACGTCACCCATAGGATTCTGCAGAGTTGCCGTGAAGCCCTAAGTAGGCGGAGTCGGCTACTAACGGCTCGACAGTGACGTCAGAGTCTAACTCCCGCCTTCTCCAGCCTGCTCCAAATAAGGGCAAAGAGGCGGAGCCGAGGCGGGACAGGGCGGGACCTGCTGCCAACGAGCGTGACGTTCCAGACCTAGCTCAGGCAAAGAAGCTAAGCTAACATGCTCTCAGTATTAAGCTAACAACCTATGCTAACAACACAGTCTATGCTAGCAACCCAGCTTGCAGTCACCGCTCCTCGTTCCCGGCATATTCTGAAGGTAAGATACCCTGTAGCTTTACAAAACTTGTCCTTTGATTTAAATGTTCTTGAACCTACACTATACAATTGTTTTTAAGTGCTTCACCGTTTTTCAAATATAAATGTCATTTGTAACTTAACTTTGTAAACGAGCATAGATATGGCCAGTGTTGCGTGAATTACATTTAATTAATGAAATATGAGTGTAGAAAAAGAAAGGTGCTTTTATATTGATTAAACCATTTTTATTTCTTTCAGCATTAAGAAAAAATAGATGGCAACCTCCTCCACGCCAAACTGCACAACATGTAAGTTGATGGTCCTGTTACTTTACATGACTTCAGATGGTTGACATTACACACAAACATACTATACATATATGTATATATATATATACATAAACAGCACACAGTATATAAATATATATATATATATATAAACTGTGTGCTGTTAATCTGTTTTTTGAGGTTTCTCATTTATTTTCCTCCCAGTGACTGTATGGATAATCGGAGACAGCTATGTCCGGCGTGGAGCCCAGAGAGCTACAGAGACCATCGGCAGCAACCTTGGCCTCGACCTGAGGGTGTGCTGGTTCGGTTGGGGTGGACTGCGCTGGAGAGGTGTCCTCCCTTTCTTGTCCTACTCCCTGAGAGGAAGAGCAGTCCCGGATGTCCTCCTCATCCACTGTGGCGGCAATGACTTGGGGGATGTGCCCAGTGTTCAGTTGCTGAACCAGATGAAGGAGGACCTGCACCAGCTTCACCATCGGCACCCTGGCATGAAGATCATGCTCTCCCAGATCAACCAGAGGCGCCGGTGGAGGGCTGGTGCAAATCCTGTCAAAATTGACAAGGCCCGGAAGTTTGTTAACAGTTTTATGGCTACTTTTGTTCATAGCCTAAATGGTGTCATTGTTGACCACTCCAACATTAGACATGACAGTGCTGGGCTTTTTTTGCGAGATAGAGTTCATTTCACCCCTAGGGGAAATGATTTTTGTTCTTTTATTTGTTAAAATAATTCTGTATTTATGTAAATATTGAAAATAAATTACATTCATATTTTCACTTCTTTTGTCTACTGCTTACTGAAAATGTTAGCTATCACATCCAAATGGGACTATCAAATGAAAGGATAAGCTTACCATACAATACAGAAAACATTACACATTAAGGCTCAAATCTTTTCCCAAGCCGTAGCAGTCTGAAAAGAGTCCCGAGTTTAAAAACACAACATCTTGACAATGAATACTACGCTGTCATTTATCAGTGACGATGCAAACACCAAGAAGGTCTCCCCTAATCCCATGTACTCTGGAACTATGTCATAAGCATACCATAGAATGTAATTATGAAGTGCAATACCCACAATCCCTACAGGGTCGTAAGGTCACAGAAGATAATACCTTTTAGAGAGTTTCCAAATTGTTCAGTATGCAGATAAATATTTGTTTTACAATAGAAACATTTTTCTCCATAAATGTTCCCACATGTTGTGAGCATCAACTTTAAATCTTTTGTCAACAAATAAAAAACATCTTAATTTCCTTTACGACAACATTTTGTTTATAACACCACTACATTAACAATAAGCATAGGAAAATGATAAATGTCAACATTTAAGATTGTGCTTTTACTCTTTATTTAATCAGATCACACAAAAACACAGCCAGTAACTTCATGTGAGTATCAAGATATAAAAGTCATGTAACCTGATGACTTTCTTTTTCTTTTGGATTACCTCAATATCAAATGCAATGCAAATAAACACAGGAGAGAAGAAATATTAATATGATTATTTTTTACTTAAATGTATAATATAATACCATAAAGCAGATTCAGGCAGTAGGTGTATAGATTAAAGTATTAGCCTACAGAACAGTACCGCTTCCAGAGAAGAGATACCATTTGATCATTTTACAACAAACAGCTCTTTTTAGGTTTTGAATAAGATTGTAATCCTGAGTTTCCCTATTATTAAAAAAAGTAAAACTAATCTGATTACATCTTTTCCTATGTAACTAAGGATTACACTTTCCTTTTTTTCTATACGATCTTGATTCGTGTTAGATGTAATCCATTACTGCCTAAGCCAATAAAAGTCATAACTTTTGGAAAATTGTCTCAAATTATAAATTATGCCTTCAATCTCTTTCACGTGGAGAAGACATCACATTGGCCGAGGCGTTGCAACTTCCCTCAAGCGTCCTACATGAAAGAAAGATCACATGTTAAAAATGTGTGCACAAACTATTCAGTATGACCCGTCTTAGTTTAAAGCCCAAGTGTAAGAGTGAACAGAGGCGGAGTCTGCCTGTTTTCCAATTTGTTTTGTTTGTTGGCTGCTGCTACCCAAACCAACATCCTCACAAGCATTGACTGTTGGAATGTCATTCTGCTCCACATGTGGAACAACAAAGGCTTCTTCAGGTGTGTCTTGTATCATAATGACATTGCTCTGATCAGCAGCAAGACTGTTTTCACCACTACCATGGTCTACATCTGCAACCTCCTCCTCATTGCTGTTAACAGTCGGACTAGGACTGTCACTTACCTCGTCATTGTTACTCACCCTGCTTTTCCTTCTAGGCTGTTGTTCTTTGCCATTGGTGAAATAGAAAATGGTGGGCACTGCAGTGGTTTTCAGGCATCTCCTTCCCTAATAAAAATAATAAACAAAAACACATAAAATAACTTTTTGAGGTCTGTAGATATTCAACTTTCTTTTGAATAATGTTGTTTTAAATTTTAGAGTGCATTATAAAAGACAATAGAGAGCCAACATGTTAACTATGCAGTTAATCCATTCAACAATTACGTGTTTCTAAGATTCAGATTCAAAGGATTTATGTCATAGCACATAGGCTACAGTGTAGGAATGGCAATGAAAATCATCAGTCCCGAGCTCCTCCAACGATGCAACATAGTTATATAAGACATAAAACAATGAAATAAATTCAAAATTAAATTAAGAATAATAAATTAGTGCAGGCAGAAATCTATATGCACGTAAATATAATAAGACATATGCAAGAACAGAATGTAAAGATAAATATTGTATAGTAAAATTAAATTAAATCCTATTTTTTTACAGTGATAGCTGTTAAGATAAATAAGTTATAAGATGACAACAGATGAATGAATGTTGCTATTAAAATAATGTAAAAAAAGGTAATATAATTCATCTGTTTTTAACATAGAGTATGTGGGGGAAATGGCAATTCTCTATCTATGATAAAGAGTCTTTGCATAAATTGAAGAGAAATGTGATGGTTTGCAAAGAAATTCTATGTTTCTATACTTAACTGGCAAAATCTTAATTTGGCCTTTAATCAAAAGAGCATTACTCATCACTGATGTGCAAGCTGTGCCATAACAATTATTTAGCATTGTATGATGTATAACATGTATTTAATTAGTAACAACAATTTACACTCACAAATGGAACCAAGTTATTTAAAAAAAAAAAGGATCTGTACCCATGAGTCCGTGCTGAAGGGATGACTCTCAAAATGTTCACTGCACAGGCGAGAAGAAACGTTGGGGGTCCATTTATTCCTCCGGATGTTCAGCCCCCACTGGTCCAGCCTGTCTGGATCACCTAAAGGAAACCTTTATTCAAAAGTACATGAAAACCGACCCAAAGGCAACAGGAGGGTTAATGCCATATTCTCTTAATAACACATGAACAACTTTTACAAATATTTCTATATAGTCTGTGTTGGTAAATGTAATCTAGGTTGCACATTTCCTGCTGAAATACATGCATGGGCCTACCAAGTTACTGCGTGGCACTTTGGTTTTGATAAAACAGTGTAGTTCCACTATATAAACGTTACATTCATAATCAAACGAGACACTTCTTAGAAGTTCTGTTAGTACATTCAAGCGCAC
Source organism: Harpagifer antarcticus (assembly GCA_902827135.1). NCBI lineage: Eukaryota > Metazoa > Chordata > Actinopteri > Perciformes > Harpagiferidae > Harpagifer > Harpagifer antarcticus. The sequence continues at coordinate 3,336,927 of CADEHL010000314.1, forward strand.
AGCACGACATTTTAATTGTCTGGTATTTGTAACATTATATTCCCACAATCACCACGAACACGGCTGAAGCTAAAGGGTCAAGTACAGTACTATGACTAACTAACGTTGTAGCCTCTATGGTTGTAGCCTAGCAGAGTGGACAAGTTGCTGTTAGCTGACAGTGAGGCATGTACGTGTCCATCAAAGTGACCACGCCCTAATTTATGCAAAAACGTTAAGACCTAATATAAATAAAAGGGTCGTGTTAGAAAACAATTCACTCACAGATCCATAATCATGAAGGTGGAATCTAACTATATCGATAATAAAAATGTATGCAGCCAGGGGTAGAAACATGTTTTTTTCTGCTGTAAAGTTGGGCATTTTAACATGGGGGTCTATGGAAATTGCTCCTTTCTGCAGCCATCGCCTATCGGCCAATATATGAACTGCAGTGTGTGGCACTTCCGTATTGGCTTCACGGCTCTACCCCACAGTTTGCCGCTTGATTTAGACCCATAGCTTGCTCACATTATGACAATATATCTGCTCACTTTGTTAAAAACGTTTTGTTTCTGTAATAACTTGTGTTAGACTCTCCTCCGCTGACACATCTATCCTTTTCAGGTGAAAAGGATAAAGGGCAGTTTGGATATTTGATGGACAGTTGGACAGTTGAACAATGATACATTTGAAATAACTCAACCGTGATTGGGCAAGACAGTGGACACACTAATGTGTTGACTATGTGCATTTTTATTTTACACGTGTGTGTAAAATGCTTCAGAAATGTTTGTGTTGAATTGCCTTTGACACAGCAGTGTGTTAAAAAAAACGACATTACTTCCAAGAGTGTGTAAGTGAATTAAATACATATAAATAGGTAATTTATAGTTTACAGTCTGCTCATGATGCTTTTTTAAATTATGCAATATGTAAAATTCAAATAAATATAGTAAATATGGAGCAGAATTTGCATGAAATGCAAAACATTAGACTCAAATAAACTGCTCCCATGACATCACTGTTTCAATAGTCCCGACATATCCCCCTGGAGATTTACAATTGGCAACACCACAGCAGTTTGACCTGGGTCTGTACTGTATTGTGAATGGCTCAAGCTTATGTCAAGCCGATTTAGCTTTTATTATATCCAAAAATTAATTCTTACTAGTAAGAATGCAAATTAATGATATAAAAAATGCAATTCTCACTAGTAATAATGTTTATTTCTGATATTGTAGTGACCACTGTATAACGTGACATAATTCACTCATGGAACTACAGTCAGGGGTATTGTTTCCGCACGGACATATGTGTTGCTTACTGTATATATTGTGTGCCCTCCTTGCTTCTCGCTCTCTTGTCGTCCCGGGCTGCGACCCGACAACACCTCCTCATTAAAGTACCCTTTTGCACCTTCGATGCACCGCCTCCGACTCCCATATCTCCTGGCACTACAATATAAAAATTGAATTTTAACTAGTTAGAATGCACTTTTTTTATATCAAATGTAATTCTTACTAGTTATAGTTACAATTGAATTGTTGAAATTGTATTTCTGATATCAACAATTGGCATTTCGACTAGTTAAAATCGCATTTCTGATATCAGAAATACACATTTCAACTAGTTACAATTGAATTTTTGATGTCAAGAATTTGCATTCTTACTACTAAGAATAGATTTGTTGATATCCTCCAGAAATGAATAAAAGCTAAATCGGCTTGCCACAGTAATAAGGCTCGTGGTCTCTCGTGAAAATGATACATTTTAAACAGAGTTCACACTGGGTCATGATTTGAACCCCCTCAGCCTTCATACTTGGAGAAGGCAGTTTACTACGTAGTCGGTGAACATTTAATTTAAGACGCAATTTAGAGCATTATTGTTATCAAGCAACAGGCAACATGTCCTTATCTAAAGAGCACCTGCCGGTGGCCTCTACCGCCGGCCGACAGCCAAAATGCACCCGGTGCCGACACCATGGGATCATCGTCCTGCAGAAAGGCCATGTGAAGTCCTGTCCTTTCGTCACATGTGAGTGCTGGAAGTGCTACCTCATCACACAGAGGACCAGGATCACGGCCGTCCAGAGAAATCTGAAGAAAGTCCCGAATAAAGAGCAGCCACCCAGTGCGGTGAAACGGCAGGCTGAGGGGACTTTTACCAACTCGGCCCCGGAAGGAGGCGCTCGCCCGTCGGGCACATACGGACTAATGTGTCCCCCGTCAGACGGGGCCCCGAAGCGAGCCGCCAGCACCGCCTGGAGCCCTCATGACCCCCGGAGCAGAGCCGCCGCGGCGGGAGGGGAGGTGTCCGGTGTGGACAGCGGGAAGGTGCTGTCCTTCGCTTCCAGTGCAGAAGGACCATGTCCACCTTTTGGTAAGTCTTTTTTCATCACTATTGAAACAACTTCAAGTTAGCTACACTGAGCTGATACTGTAAAAAGAATAAATGTTATTTATCAAGCCCTTTATCATGTGCTCAAAGACGCTTTACAGAGGTGAAAAAAAGATAAGTTAACATCGAGCAATAAAACCACATGTATTAGGACCATATACAGTCTATGATTAGGACAAAGCATCAACCACAAATTAAACAATGCAAGATAAATATTGAACAGACCAGCAGAAGAGACCAACTTCTTAAAATAACAACAAAACAATGAATAATGTTTCACTTCTTAGACCAACAAAACAAATGTTTAAAAATAAATAAAATGGCTGACTGTACTTTAAAGCAAAAGTGATGTTGCCTCCATGGGCATGCATGATGCGAGTACAACAATATATTTTTGAGAATCTTGCATAAAAAGGAACAGTTTTGTCTAAACACGCGATAAATGTAATTCAAGTTTTACTGAAAATGATAATTATGTAAGAGAAAACAATTGTGTGATGGCATTAACGGCCATGAATGGAACACTGCAGCTTCCTGGGCAAGCGATGCAGCTGCAGTGTCACGCGCGCGCGCACACACATAAATGTTGCAAGAGAGTGGCGCGAAAAACGAGGGATAGTTAGCTGAAAAAAGTATCTCTCTTTCTGCTTTTTTAAATCACTAATAACTTATATGTTAAAACCATATTTAAATACTCTAATTTAATGAAAATTGAATAACATAGCACAGAACAGTAAAATGACAACACATCAAATTGATATAAACAAAATAGTTCACATTAACATAAGAGAATAGTAGCTTCATTAAAAAAACATAAATTAAATCCAAAAATGAATCTGCAGCTAAGATCAATCAATTTATAGTTGAATTTGTGTTGGGGTCTCCCGTGACCCTTTTCAAGTGAAACTTATATAATCACTTTAGTTTTTTGTATCGGAACAAGGCTTCATGATATCTTCAACAACAGCTATATAAACAGTATAAAACTAATTTTGACAATTTTAGCCAAGTCTGAAGGTCTCTAAAAAAAGGGTATAATTTGCAGCATTGTTGTGGGTGACTCGGGTCAATTTTGGCCCAATCAAGATTCATCTTTGGCTTTAGACGCCCCTCCCCCACCCCTTCACCACCCTAACAATCGTTTTTTTTGCAACATGCACCTGGTCTCCCCCCTCTGGCCCCCCTCCCCCCACGGGAACTTGACCTTTCTCAAAGAATAATGTACACTAACACTTCTTGAACCTGAACTCACACATGCACTCAAACACGCACGCACACACGCACGCACACGCACACACACGCAGACACACACACACACACACACACACTTCATCTTGTGTGGCATGAACAACATTGTCCAACAAAAGCTTGTTTTTTTCTAGCATGAATCTATATGGGTCCATTTGTACCTGTAACACCACAGAAGTTACTAAAGTTAATAATATAAAGTTGTAAAAACCTTTTTTTGGGAAATTGTATTAGTCTATAGGCAGATAACATAATGATCCACTGTCTTCACTATAGGTAATATAATTAATTAATTTAATCAAATGTGTTACTTAAATATGTAATGTGTTTTGGAGCCATCAAATAAAATGACTACAGGATTGTACGGTTATGAATGCATAATAAGTTAGTTATGATATTGGATGATAGTCATTCCTTTTGAGTGTTTTGGACTGAGATAAATCATGGGACAGAATTGACCCGCGAACAGCGACAGCTTTCGAACACAACACAAGGGTTAAGAAAAGCGCCAAGCATTATTTTAAAGGCAAATCTTTTACTTTAACTCTAGAGCAGGGTTCGGCAACCTTTTTGATATGAAGTGCCATTTAAAAACAAAATTGTTATCAGCGTGCCAACGATCGAGAATTATCAGGGGGGGGGGGGGTTGAGGAGCTTGACGCTCGTCAACTATCAGCAGGAGGGCGGGGGAGCCTCGCTGCGGGGGAAGCAGTGTGTGGACCTGTCAGCGCAACTTAACAAAGACATTTAAATAATTGGTTTAAACGGCATAATAATAATAAGGACGATCGTCCGTTCTGTGATTCTCCAGAACACACATGTTATGATATTAGGGTCACGCAGAGTGAGATGAGATCGCTGTCCCTTTAAGAGCGAGAGAGAGAGGGGTGTGGCTTGTGTATAGGTGTTTGTGGATGGTAGAGCGACAGTGAGGGAGCGTGTGTATGTTTCTGGAAGTGAAACGAGGAAGCAGAGAAACAGAGATCTGTGATGTATTTTGTGAAACAGAAGAACAGCTAAATAAATAAATGCAACGGCCTCCCAAGAAGAGCTCGCCTCTCTCCAGTCATTGAAGCTAAAGTGGGTTATTGAACCTGAAGCTTGTTGCTTCTGCCCTCCTCGACTACGGTCTGGGAGCCGACAGGAAAGTTCAACACACAGATGGCCAGTCCGCCCCTTTGTAGCATGTTATTCGATGAGAGATGAGCAGATCCACTGGGCTTTCAACTAAATACACAGCCACGCAAAAACTGCGGCATGTGTACAGCTCCTTATGGGTACTGCAGTTAGTGAAGTGCTTTCCTCTCTGGTGAAATGATCAGCACCACGGAGGAAAGCGGCAGAAAGTCACCTGGAGTTAAAGAGAGCGGGGCTGCGTTGCGTGCATGGCTTCCTTCTGCGGGTAACGGGGAGACGCGCTCTGGCGGCGGCCTCGTTCAGGATCCCAAAATACAATTTAAATATTTTTGCACACTTAATCCACTTATTCCTAGTGTGCCACTGGTTACGGTGCCGCGTGCTAATGCTGGCACGCGTGCCAGGGGTTGCCGACCCCTGCTCTAGAGCAGTGTTTCTCAAACGTTTTCATTCCAAGGACCACTAAACTAATACAAAAACACTCGCGGACCACCTAACTCCAATAAAATCGTTTTTTACAAATCGCCTGAAAATGGTACAAACGAGTGGCCACATGTGTGATGAAGGTGTTTTTCTGGGCTATATCATGCACTCGAAATGTATTTATTTATTTCAAATGTGGCATTTTACCAATATACTCACGGACCACTAGGGGGCGCTCACGGACCACCAGTGGTCCGCGGACCACACTTTGAGAATCACTGCTCTAGAGCAACACATTTATAAATGATGATGTCATGCATTCCTGTATATTAAACTACCCTGCAATATATGACCTTAAAATGAGCACAACTTTAACACATACAGCAGTAAAACGTACATGTAGCATATATAATAATTCAGCAACTACACCAAAGATGCTGTTTTTATAAGACTCTCACAGGTCTTTATTGGTTTTGTGGAATGGATAGGCTTACTTTTGATACTTAGACGTATACTTTTTATTTAGCTGACAATACTTGCGCACAATTTAACCTATGGGTTTAACCAAGGTTTTCAATGCATATCTTTGACTTATTGTTTTTTCAGTTTGGTATTGCTATTTACTCAAGTAAAGTCTACTTCTAACATTTAATTCAGTATTCTTTTCAGTATCCCAGGTTTCAGCCCTAGTTACGTTATTGTTTATGATGATTTACCATTTTAGATAGATTGTGCCTGAAATATAATATGTTGTATAAACTACCTCACACTAAAACACCAATCTAAAATAATAAAATGAATCTTTAGAGAAAACATGTAATATTACATAAACCCTTACCTTTTCTCAGATGGTTCTTACTTCGGTGAGTTTGGTCAGACTCTGCCTATGAGCCACTTCCCCTTCAGGATGTCTGCTCCTTTCCCCGGCCGATATGCTCCATATCCAAACCTCCTGTTCAACATGCCCTGGCTGCCCCCCATGCCTGCTGGGCTTTACAGCGATGGCATGCAGGGATCCCCCCTGATGTACCCCTACCTCCCTCCGGGCGCTGTGCACTACCCCCCTCCAGCAGAGCCGGCTGCTGTAAGTGGCTGTTTATCTTCCAATACTGTAGTGAAATAAACTGCTTTTAAAAAGCACTGAAAATAAATGTTCTTGTTTAATATGTCAGGATTGCAGACAGGTCTTCTTCACCCTTCAACCGCTGCCAGAGACCCTCCAGGAGGGGCTGATGTCGAGGCAGCCCCCACAGCCTCCTCTGTCCAAACACACGGAGCAGGACGCTATAGCACACACAGAGAAATAAAAGGTGGTCTATTTTTATAAGTATCAAGGATTTTCCTCTTTGGTTAGCAACAGTCCTGTTCAGATTGCTGGCATGAATGGCACACTGTTGGTTGTGATATATTAATATTTAAACGTGCCATTGTTGAAAAATACTGATGAAAGCTCAAAAATAAATCACCCTATTTTGTATTGCTTATTTTATAATAAAGTAAATGGCATTTAAAGTTGGTTGGGTTACATTTTTTCACATCATTTTTTCCTACTTTTTTTCCATGGTCCAGGATTTAATCCCATAATGGAGGGAACAAAGGCTTCCAGTTTTGAGATGCCCCTTTAACATATCCAGCGACAAATGACTTATCCTCAGCTAAAATGTAGTCACATTTAAAAGTAATATAAACACTGTTTTCTGTCCAGGTCTGGAAATATTATGAGTTGACTCTCCTCACATTTATATTGTAGTTTTTCTTTTCTTTTTACTTTAGGACCTCTACTCAGGAAAATAATCCATTGCATTTGCCATCAGATTTGAATGTGTACGGAATGTAAGGTAAATAAAAGGTAAGACATTAAGGGATTTGGTTTTACAGTGACCTATCATTTAATGTGTCAAATTTTCTTTACCAAAACAGGTAACATACTTATAACATGATAGCATTCGGTTCTTAATAGAGACTAATATATGGGTGTCTGAGATTGAATGATCCTATGACCCCAGGTAACATTCAGCCGTACTATTGCAGAAGGATGTGAAGAATATTTTCACATTTCAGTTTCACAGATGAAGACATGTCAACTAAAGTCAGTATGTGTGGGTTTCTGTATGGCGTGCCAACATGAGTACAATACATTGTGGTTCAAGCTTGGTGTGTGCCAGCAGTTCTCTGGAAAATCATGACTTAAGAGAAGCTGGTTATAGAACTGTAAGACAAATTATTTACCTTCCTATGCCCAGACAAATGTACCAAGGTATCAAAGTAGAATAACAAAAATGGCCCCGTCTTTGAGATATTCTTGGATTGTTTAAAGGGGCCCTATTTTTCAAAACTGCTTATTTTCTGGTTTTTATTAGTACTTTGTGTCTCTACTGGACATGTCTCCATGCTCTAATGTTCAAAAAGCTCTTTACTTTTCTCATACTGCCTGTGCTGCAGCACCTCTTTCAACCTCTGTCTGAAATCAGAGCCCAGTCTGCTCCGATTGGTTAGCTGGCCGGCTCTGTAGTGATTGGTCAACCTCTTAGCCTATCACGTACAATGTGTGACAGCACTAGCCAATAGATGCGTTGGAGTTACATAGTGATGTCACTATGTTACGGAAGTAAACAAACTCCCTCTTGAGGGAACACAGGGATTTGAGCATTTGCAGACCATTTTCATGTACCAACATCTCTGTAACACACTACAGGAAAGCACAAAAAGGCCCCTTAACATGAATGAATTCTAATGCAGGCATCATGTAAAAATCTCCTTTATTAATTCAATATGCTGTCGAGAAATTATGTGAGAAGCAAAACAACAATAATATAGAGTGTAGTCCCTCTTTAATCTGCAAATGTATGTTGTCAAATTGAAGTGGCCTGTTAAAAATCAAACGTTTCCTTCTTTACTGTATGCATTAAAGGTAGCATAAACAGAATACACGAAAGTGTGAATCCCTCACATTCTTCTAGGTAGAGCAATATTTAATTATTCCCGTCAGCGCCCCCGCCTTCTGTGGGAAACACTTGAACATTTCTCAGAGGTGACGGGCTGTTGTGAAAGGACTGAGGTTGGTTCAGGTTTTGCAGCTTGTGTTTGATTACATATAATGCATTAAAGCTCGGTTTCTAATTGAACTATTATAAAATGACCTTTAAGATACACGCCTTAACAGAATATCAGCTTTCCGTGAGAGTCTCCACCCTGCTACACCTTTACCGCTGGTTGCTATGGTTTTTGGCATGAAAAAGCAAGTGTGAAACTTTATAGAGATTTGTCTGCCAAGCGGTTTAGCATTGTGGTGCATTGTTGTGGAAAAGGAAGCTATTATTATAATGAGCAGGTTCCATGGAACCTGACAAGATTTGCATAATCTCTTTTGAACAGTGTGTTTGTTTTAGAACACACCTGATATGTCACATCCAATTTCACTTCTTGACATCAACATGCATAAAAGATACAAACGCTTTCATTTTCCCCGCTGATGCTCGGGTTCAAATTCCACATTTCTATGGCCGCTTTAATGTTGCCGGTCCGAGAGCTTCAGCCTCGACTTCACATCATGCTGACCAGAGAGGGAAAGCTTCTGCAGGGTGTGAGAGATGAACACCTACAGTTCTCTTAATACTCTGTGAAAATAGGCAATTTTAAGACGTATAGTAAAATAATACAACATCAATGGTACCTTCCCTTAGTTTGGTAAATATAATGAATACATTTACAAGTTGTCAAATGTAATCATTTTGTTCATTTTCGCAGATCGAATCTAAATATTTAAAAATAATGTTTTTCATTTTGTAAATTGATAATACAGATCCAAAACACGCATCACTGCACAGGTGTGATGTATCATAATGTGTACATAGATTACCAATATTATACATGAACATTTTTATTTTTACTTTCAATAACTAACTATTACTAATAATGTAATAATAATGATGTGTTCACGAGCATCCAGAAGTATCTTATTTTAATGTGTGGTCTTGTCCACCTGGGGGGGCAGTCCTCTTTAGTTCCTCTCCCAGATCTTTCCAGGCGCAGTCTGCCTGACAGCAGAGCAAGAGAAACATAACAAGTAGACATGAGGACTCTAGCATCATATCACCACTATTAAAGCTGGAAGTAAAACGTTATAAAGCCCTGAAAAGTTAATACATTTCCTCAAGTACTATACTTTATTGTAGTTGTAGGTTCTGGTGCTTTTCAATTCATGCTACCCTATACTTTTCTCAATCAAATCTATTTAACAGCTTTAGTAAATAGAATGTGTGCAGGTTAAGATTTGACATAAACAAAATGAGAAAAGCCTTTTAGATACAATAGATTGTTGTTCAGCTTCCTTATCTTTTTGTTTTGTTGCAGTACTAAACTCCTCCAACTGCTGTATTCAATGTATCTGCAAGGTAAACCCATAGACTGTCTATTTAAAGGGTACAACTCAAACACACAAAAGATGAAACACTGATGTATAGCAGTACTTTTCTCCGTACCCATTTAGTTTATAAAACCCCTCAGAAGAACCGAGAGGCCCTTCGGAGCGGACCCGACCCCCAGCTTGGCGCCCACTGGATAAAACTACCAAATACTATTATATAAAGTCCTTACAGCTGCAACAGTAGGATGCTGCTACATTGATGCTTCAGGATTAACAATGTAATGATAAATATCTATGTATTTGTCACTGGGCCAGGTACTTCTACATTTACTTACTGCAGTGTGCTGCTTCATAACTGAAGCTTGTCACTGAAGTGTTGCAGTCTAATGAAAGATTCCAGGACGAAGGACAGGGCACATCGCAACCCTCTGGCATGGCTGCATGGGGCTTGTGTGTGTGTGTGTGTGTGTGTGTGTGTGTGTGTGTGTGTGTGTGGGGGGGGCCGTCCCTCCCTCCCTACAGAAAGATAACGCAGACTGCGCGTGGCGTACCTATGCGTTTATGCGGCGCACATACAGTATGCGTTTATGTGGCACACTTAGTGTGGCGCGGCATGGTTTCGCCACTGCGAGGCTCCAGTAGTCATCTTTACTTTACAAAAAACACACCATTCAAGTTATTAGAAGAAAAAACATGTCTTATTTGATTTTTAAAAAGTATTGTCATTAGTAGTTTTAAATATGTATTATAAGCTGCATGAAGGTATATAGAAAGTTAAACAGTTCATAATTCCCTCTCTAGTTTCTATTTCATATTGCCGCAGCACCCCCTAGCGGAGCTCCCCTGTCTGAATTATTGACGGTTATTGCTGCTCCCGCTGTGCATAATCTGTGTAATATGTAGCCAATAAATTCCACATTGTTAGCTACAATTCTGTAGCCCCGGACAATTCTACCTCAATAATATAATACATTAACCGTGCTTTACGTGAACCTCATCATGACACTAGAGAGGACAGCAGGACCGCAATTTCCCGTGTTCAGTGAATGCACCAGAGGCAAGTCACCAGTCCAATCAGAGATTTGCATGGAAATAAAAGTGTGCTTGTGTCATTCAAGCTCGGCTCTGTGTGTGTGTGTGTGTGTGTGTGTGTGTGTGTGTGTGCGTGCGTGCGTGCGTGCGTGCGCGTGGAAATAGCGAGAGAGAGAGAGAGAGAGAGAGAGAAGACAGACCTTTCTGAGTGTTTAGATAGTTAACTTTAGTCTAAGTTATCTCAGTGGGTCTCAAACGGTTTGGTCACAAATGATTCAAAAGATTATTTCCGCGGCACACCTTCATATGATCATTATAGTTATAAGAGAATAAAAGAAAAACAGTTATGAAATACTATATGGCAGTAACACAAGAATACAGTTTGAAAGGGGAGTGAATTATAAAATATCAAAAAAGTAAATCTGTTTACAGTTGTGTTTCATATGGGTGTTGAGAGATTTATCATGTTGCTCTCAAAGTGCACCAGATTGATGCTTTTAACTTTCAATATTTAAAAAAAATCTTCCCGGGGGAGCATACTCGTAAAAATTAGCACTTTACCCCTGCCTATATGCCTGAGCTGATTATCGAGCCTTCATTGTAACAGTCGCAGGTGTACTGCGTGTGGGGAGTGCTTTTGTGCAGTCCAGCACCTCAGCACCCCCACTCAAAATACCTTCCCGCGCCTCTGCTCTCTCGTGTCATTGAGCTCTGGTAATTAGCCAAATGGGAATGTTGACAGCTGGCTGCTAACGTTAACTAGCTCAACTCCTGCTGTTTCAACAGGTCTTTTAAAAAAATGATGAGCATTATTATCACCAAATGTTTTTCCCCTGTCAGAATCAGAAACAGGTTTTTTGCCAAGTAGGTTAAGAGGAGCTTGTCTTGGTGTTTTTTTTGCATACATAAACATACATGCATACAAATAAAACAATGATAAAAAAGTATTTCAAGAAAACTATAATGACATTAAAATATAGCAAAAGTTACATTGAATATGGATGGAACATACCTGTAAACGTTGAAATAGAATAGAAACTAAACGTGCAGTTACAATGTGCAGAATTGTGAGGGTGGTGAAGGACTGACTGAGTTAGGGTGAACATCTTATTGTTTACATTGTGTGCATTAATGTCATGCATACAGTCTATAGAGGGGCTGAGGGTCAGTCAGGGGGGTCCCGGGCTTTTTGATGGGCCGGCAGCGGAAGGGAAGCAGCTGTTCAGGTGGAGAGAGGTTTGAGTCCTGATGGAGCACAGCCTCCTGCCAGAGGGGAGGGGACAAGGAGGACTATTAAGTTAAGTGGCCTTAACAATATGTTTTAAGATGAATAAGTGTATGTTGACATTTCATATGTACATTGAGATGTAAGTAGAGTATGTTTTAAACTGATTATTTATTTATTTTTCTATTATTGATGCATTGCCAAAGACTTCATAAGCACATTTATTATTTTATCAATGCCACATCTTGTAGTGTTATTTACTTTTTGTTGAAGGTATCAACACGAGTTGGACTGGCCACACATTTTCAGCTCAAATCAAATGACTTCTCCGACTGCTAAAGATGTGTGTTAGCTGTGTGTTCCGATTCTTTGAGGGGTAAACAAAGGATACATGCTTCTTCCACCAAACAAATTACATCTATTCGAGAAACTTTTACACAGGTTAGATTACAGTAATATTCACATTAATCAGTCTGTTTATATTCACTGCTATGTAACTAACCTGAGAACCACTGAAGCTAACAGTGCAACAGTCCAACCTTTAAAGGAACCCCCCCCCCCCCCCCCCCCCATTTAAAAACAGTTCTTGTTGAGAAAAACAAGCATATCTGCCTTCTCAGGCATACCGGGAAGAAAGGTTTGAACATTTTAAAGCAAAATGCTTCAATCTGGTGCACTTTAAGCAGAATGACTAGAGACTAGATCTAGGGGGTACAACTCTAAACATGAAAAAGATCGGTTTACATTTTAATAATCAAATAAGTATGTGAACATAACCAGTAACCTACCATAGCCAATAACAAATACATGTAACGTATTTTATTTTTGTTGTTCATTCATATCTTATTTTACTATTTTATTTATGCATATTTTTGTATCTTCCAGTTTAAAACGATATGTCTGGTTTACTGTCCTACATTGGAATGATTACAAACCTGTTTTATCCCAATAACTATAAAGGAGTGCCTTGGAAGTATGTGTTTGCATAAATTGGTAACTAAGTACCGGTGCACCCTCCCTTTCTCCCTCGCTCGCTCCCACGCTCACTCGGGTTGCGTTCGGATAGTTTAAAAATCAGCTCCTAAGTTCTAACCCTATCTCCTATTCCTTGACCTCTGAGTGAAACATCACGGGGTTAAGGGATAGTGGATAGGAGAATTCAAAAGGATTTAGGAGAAGAGACTGCGGTGCTTTAGAGAATCCGAATGCACTTTCACTATTTGACGTGTTTATGATGCGCCAGCGGACGTCATTTTGTGCGTCTGCTGCTGCTGTGGGGAAACTATGGAAACTACAGTTTTCTATAGCGGACTACAACATGGATGTTTAATAAGAACGAGGGACTACTGTAAACTCATCTAGAGACTCTGCACCGTGCTCTGATGCTGTTGCTTTGCTTTATGAACGTGGACAACAGAGAAACATATTCTTCAGGACCAAAGTTGGAATTGAAATAAAAAAGGAAAGTGAAACTTATGCTCGTCACCCTCTCCCTCCAGTCTACATTAATACAAATGATCCCAGTATGATTGTATAAACTATGAAAATATCTTAAAATCAATACAAATGTATTTATTATAAACGTTAGTCTTTAACACCTATCACTGTGTACATCACCATTCAGACATCTTTTAAAAGTTGAACAAACCCCACACAGCTCAGTGAAATGTTGACTTTATTTGATCATTTCAGTAAAAACTAACGTTCATATTTCTCTTTTTGATTATAATACTGATGAACGTTCAAAACAAAGCACTTTGGCAACTTACCACATACCTTTTAAAAAGCTTAATAAGCACCGTAACTTTCATGATATAATTTCTCCGTCATAATCGTTTGTTTCCGTGAACGGCCGACTGTTGTGTGACGTCAAATGCTGCGGCTGCAAGGCATTGTGGGGCAGCATTTTCTCCTTTCGGTTAGGGAGGTCCAGTGGTTCCTAAGCTAAAGGAGGTTATAAAGGAAGTTTGAAACCTCCTTTCCTATCATTCTAGAGAATTCGAACAGCACTTATCATGGCTGCCACTGAGGGACTTCCGGGTCATTTCACTCCGTTAGGAAGGTTCCTAAGCTAAATGGACTATTGGACTTCAGCCCTGGTCCCAGGTTACGCTGTAGGAAGTTTGTCGAAAAGCGGAACCGAAATTCACATTTCTAAATGATGCCGTGGGAATCGAAATGTTGGAACCGGTTCTCGGTACCCAACCCTAACAGGTTGGATGCCATGGGGCTGAGATATTTCAAATCATAAAACTTATATTTTTCTATTGGGGCTTCCTAACTAGCAGTGCAAAATCTTGTAATCTTGAAAATCAGTCATGGTCGGATGAGGGCTTTAATCGGTGTGTGCCAGCAGTTCTCTGGAAAATCATGACTTAAGAGAAGCTACAAGGCTGGACTGTTAGACAAAGGCAGCATAGGAGCTGTTTTCATTTGACTGACACTCCGGTATTACCTCACAAACAGTGAGACAGCCACAGTCCTCAAAAAGCTACACATAAACGTTTTTTCAGGCAAAAAAAAAGTGATGGTTTTGACATTCTTTCCCTTCCTATGCTCAGACAAATGTACCAAGGTATCAAAGTAAAACAACCAAATGGCCTGTCATTGAGATATTCTTGGATTGTTTAAAGGGGCCCTATTTTTCACAACTGCTTACTTTCAGGTTCATATTAGTACTATAATGTTTCTCTACTGTGACATGTCTCCACTCTTCAATGTTCAAAAAGCTCTTTATTTATATCATACTACCTGTGCTGCAGCACCTCTTTTCACCCTCTGTCTGAAACCAGAGCCCAGTCTGCTCTGATTGGTTAGCTGCCCGGCTCTATTGTGATTGGTCAACCTCTCAGAGATGTCCCGACCCTTATGGTGCGTTCACACCGGAGGGGATGCGATTTTTGGCGGGGCGCAATTACATGTAAAGTCAATGCAAAGACGCGGATGGACGCAAATTCGAAGCGGTTGATGCGAATGACGCTGCGCGATTGAAGGGGTCCGGGACAAGTTCACGTGACACGTCCTCGCGATAGCCAATCAGCGGTGAGGATCTCCTCCTGCCGTCACTGACGTTGAAGCAGAAAACCAAAACATCAGCTGTTAGCTGTTAGCACACAGAGCTCACAGTTCCTCATATCTGTTCAGAAACTGGACAAAAGTAAAACATGAACAAAACACAGACTGTCTGTTTCATGGTGAATACAGTCGCTGTTGTATTTGTGTCTGTATCATGTTGTTGTGAGTTTGGACGGAGCAGCTACAACGTTAGCTTAGCCTGATCGATCCGATCTCCATTCAGAAAAACACACATTTTAAAAGGTTTTTCACCTGCCGTCTTGTCTGCATTAAAGCATTAATTCATGGTTTTTACTAACCGTTATCAGTATGTTGTTACTTCGGCATCATTTTGAAATGTGTATTACAATGAATTCACTGTAAAATATGTTAATGTTGTTGTAGTTGGTATCTACCATAGTATTTACAAACGCGAGCGATTAGAGTGATGCGAATATTCACATTGTGTCCGGTGTGAACGCATTATTAGCCTATCACGTCAAATGTATTGGAGCGCTAGCCAATAAAAGCGCTAGGGTTACAAAGTGATGTCACTATGTTGGGGAAATAAATAAAGGAGTACAATTATAGTACTGGGACCCCTAGGGGTACTTGAGGGTATTGCAGGGCAGACTAACTACGAGTGATGAGTTATTTATTCAATAACGGTTTATATTTGTTCAGTGGATAGTGTCTGTATTATATTGTTGATATTTAAATCCATTTATCTTAACTATCCCCCTTATTTAAAGCAGTATTTTGTACCCTACTCGTCATATCATCAAGTTAGACATTCTGTTCAGATTTATTTCTCTGTCCCCTCTGCAAAAAAATTGATTGGCAGAAGAGCGTTCAAGTTCAAAGCCCCAAATGACTGGAATACTTTACCTGCTGCTATTAGATCTCTGTCATCATTGGGTATGTTTAAACATGCATTATCATCTCACTTTCAACTGGTCTGTACTTGTTATAACTGATATTGATGAAACTGATTTGTTTGACTGTCTCAAATTATAATGATTTTATGCATTGCTTGAATTTCACTTAACAGACTGTATGTGGTTTGTCTTGTGTGTCATGTTTTGCATTTTGTCTTTTTGTTTATGTATGTCTGTAAGTTGTTGCTATTGTCGGGACCCCCTCGAAAACGAGATGGTGCATCTCAAGGGGTTTATCCCAATCAATAAATTTCTATATATATTGTATATTTTTATACCTGATTGATAGTGTTTCCAATTTCTATACTGCTGACAAATAATGTTTATACCTCCTCATAATGTTCACGCTGTAAAGACATTCAGTTTATTTATATCCGTCATATGTATTTATATATATATATATTTATAGTTGAACAACATTTTTTCTAGGTAGAGCATTTCAATATTTTATTATACCCACCAGCTCCCCCGCCTTCTGTAGGAAAAACTTGAACATTTCTCAGAGCTGTTGTGACTCAGGTTGGCTCAGGTTATGCAGTTTGCAGCTTGTATTTAATTATGGAATTAAAGCTTGGCATCTAACAGAACTATTATAACATGACCTTTAAGATGCCCGCCTTAATAGAAGTACTGCAATTAAAGTGCATGAATTTGAGAAAGATCAGCCTTCCGTGAGAATCTCCACTCTGCTATCTGGTGACAGCAGAAATACCTGGTTGTTAAATAATAATAAAAGCATGCAACATTTTCATCTGTTGATACAAAGACGGTACAGTTTGCCAGTCTGTTCTCTCTTTTGCAAGTTTATGACCGTCACCGTTGGTTTCTATGGTTTTTGGCATGAATGAAGGCAGAGTTGTGACAGCCTTCTTATGTTTCTTCAAAAAAAAGCAAGTGTGAAACCTTATAGAGATAAGATTTGTCTTCAGTCAGACAGAATCAGGGCTTTGTCTGAATTACTGCATAACAAATAAGTAACGATAGAATTAATGAGGGCTAGGTGAGCTATCACAGGCAACTTAAAGGTATCATATTATGTTATTTTAAGGCATATATCAGAGTCTCAGATATATACAAATAAATAAAAACATGTCTATGACGTGTTTTGCTCAAAATACCAAACAGATCATGCATTTTAGACATTCCTCATATCCTTCTATTTCAGCCCTGTTAGAGAATTGCAGGTTCAGGGTCCTTAGCTCGAGAAAAAAAGAGGAGGGGGAGCTAATGCCTGCTCAGAATTCTACGAGAAGCTCAGCTAAATCCTGCCGACCTGCCGTGAGTAAACTGAGAGCTTCAGCCTCGACTTCACATCATGCTGACCAGAGAGGGAAAGCTTCTGCAGGGTGTTAGAGATGAACACCTACAGTTCTCTTAATACTCCGTGAAAATAAGCAATCTCAAGACGTGCTAAAATAATATTGAACTAGCAGTAAAAAATAAACTGTCGAAGAACAATACAATACATACAGTGGGGCAAAAAAAGTATTTGGTCAGCCACCAATTGTGCAAGTTTTCCCACTTAAAAAGATGAGAGAGGCCTGTAATTTTCATCCTAGGTATACCTCCACTATGAGAGACAAAATGAGAAAAAAAATCCAGAAATCACATTGTCTGATTTTTAAAGAATTTATTTGCAAATTATGGTGGAAAATAAGTATTTGGTCAATAACAAAAGTTCATCTCAATACTTTGTTATATACCCTTTGTTGGCAATGACAGAGGTCAAACGTTTTCTGTAAGTCTTCACAAGGTTTTCACACACTGTTGCTGGTATTTTGGCCCAGTCCTCCATGCAGATCTCCTCTAGAGCAGTGATGTTTTGGGGCTGTCGCTAGGCAACACGGACTTTCAACTCCCTCCAAAGATTTTCTATGGGGTTGAGATCTGGAAACTGGCTAGGCCACTCCAGGACCTTGAAATGCTTCTCACGAAGCCACTCCTTCGTTACCCGGGCGGTGTGTTTGGGATCATTGTCATGCTGAAAGACCCAGCCACGTTTCATCTTCAATGCCCTTGCTGATGGAAGGAGGTTGTCACTCAAAATCTCACGATACATGGCCCCATTCATTCTTTCCTTTACACGGATCAGTCGTCCTGGTCCCATTGCAGAAAAGCAGCCCCAAAGCATGACGTTTCCACCCCCATGTTTCACAGTAGGTATGGTGTTCTTTGGATGCAACTCAGCATTCTTTCTCCTCCAAACACGTCTAGTTGAGTTTTTACCAAAATGTTCTATTTTGGTTTCATCTGACCATATGACATTCTCCCAATCCTCTTCTGGATCATCTAAATGCTCTCTAGCAAACTTCAGACGGGCCTGGACATGTACTGGCTTAAGCAGGGGGACACGTCTGGCACTGCAGGATTTGAGTCCCTGGCGGCGTAGTGTGTTACTGATGGTAGCCTTTGTTACTTTGGTCCCAGCTCTCTGCAGGTCATTGACTAGGCCCCCCCGTGTGGTTCTGGGATTTTTGCTCACCGTTCTTGTGATCATTTTGACCCCACGGGGTGAGATCTTGCGTGGAGCCCCAGATCGAGGGAGATTATCAGTGGTCTTGTATGTCTTCCATTTTCTAATAATTGCTCCCACAGTTCATTTCTTCACACCAAGCTGCTTACCTATTGCAGATTCAGTCTTCCCAGCCTGGTGCAGGTCTACAATTTTGTTTCTGTTGTCCTTTGACAGCTCTTTGGTCTTGGCCATAGTGGAGTGTGACTGTTTGAGGTTGTGGACAGGTGTCTTTTATACTGATAACGAGTTCAAACATGTGCCATTAATACAGTTAACAAGTGGAGGACAGAGGAGGCTCTTAAAGAAGAAGTTACAGGTCTGTGAGAGCCAGAAATCTTGTTTGTTTGTAGGTGACCAAATACTTATTTTATGGAGGAATTTACCAATTAATTCATTAAAAATCCTACAATGTGATTTCCTGGATTCTTTCCCCCCATTTTGTCTCTCGTAGTTGAAGTGTACCTAGGATGGAAATTACAGGCCTCTCATCTTTTTAAGTGGGAGAACTTGCACAATTGGTGGCTGACTAAATACTTTTTTTCCCCACTGTATACAAATGTGTCATTTTGACTATTTTTGCAGATTGAATCTAAATATTTTTAAAATGTTCTTTATTTTGTAAATCGATTATAATAAAGATCCAAATGCACGCTTATTGATGTGAAACATGCATCACTGCACAGGTGTGTATGAAGTACATACAACAATATTACATGAGCATTTTTATTCTTCCAATAACTAACTATAACTCTACTATTACCAAAAGGAGAGTAAGCGTGATCCCCAGAATGTTGAAGTAGTCCTTCAACATTAATGCTTTATTTCGGAACACCATCAGGGTGGTGTCAGCTTGATGATGGTGACATAAGGTTGAGAAAACAACAGTTGAGCATTTTGACGTGTCAATAAGCAGCTCACAAAAGAGAGGCTGGGTGTGCTGGAGATAACACGGCTGATAAAACCTGTCTTGTGCGGTCCTGGAATGCAGCACATGCCCTTGTTTGAAGACATGTTGCCCAATCAACGTCATTCAACAGTTCACAAACTCCACACAGCTCAGTGAAATGTTGACTTTATCTGATCATTTCTGTAAAAACGAAGGTTCCTAAGCTAAATGGACTATTCGACTTCAGCCTATGTCTTTGCCTGGGGGCTTGCTTGATGGTTTATCAGACCTGGAAGGAGGCCAGGGTGCAGGTCCAACAGAGCAGAGGATTTCTGTTGCCAGAGACAGAAGCTACACAAACTCCTCTCCAACAGAACGTTTTAAAGCATGAACACAGAAAAACTAATATTTAATAAATAACATTACATATAAAAAACATTCCTGCATGGACAGGAAGCAGCAATCTTTTCTAATGACAAGCCCAATCAGGTTGAATTTGTAATGTTTTATGAAGTCTGAGTTTAGTCACGATGATTTGTATTTGATCATATCTGGCCCAAGGGTTAGTTTCAGGTTATTGATGGTGGTTAGAATTAAAGTGGCAGTTAGGGCAAGGATAAGGTAAGAGACAGTTTGCATGCAATCACTGGAGAGCTTGGCAAGGAAATGTTGTTGTCAATAAACAGTCATTATGGTTATAAATAATCTGAACCTCCGCACATAATCTTGGCATTTTACGTTGATGATGATTCTAAAGAAAGCTGGAAAGAGATTAATGAGGTGAGGCAGTCGGGGCTCTCAGCAGTGAGCTGGGTGCGGCGCTGACAAGGACGGACATTCCTGCCATGGAGCATTAGTTTCAGGCAGGCTGAGAACACAGAGCAATATCCTGCAGGAGCTCCAACAATGGGAGACCTAAAGGAAGAAATACTCTTTTATAAGTAGGCAATGACAGACATATGAGGAGTGTTAAGTACACAAATACAGGACTTTGAAAATACTCATCCATCCTTTTTAGAAATGCTCCTTTATTTTGCACAATAGGAAGCTGTTTTTTTAAATGTTTGTATTAACTGGTTTCTTGTTGTATTTGTATGCATGGTAATTGTTTAAAAAACAGTGTGTCTTTATTGATGTACAGACTGGTTATATTTTGGTTTTGGAGTAGGGGAAAGTGTCTAAGAAAAGTCCCCCGTACTAACACCAGTGACCAGAACAGTTACTGAAACAGTAAAGAGAGAATGCAATTCCTAAGGAAATTGCTAGTGGGAATGCTTTATGCTGAAAAGCTGACGCTAAACTGCTATGCTGAAATGTAATGTGTAAGAGGAAAGTGAAGAATTTAGATTGAAATGATACATGAACACTGGGGGCTTGAATGTGTGATGAGAGAAGAAAAGAAAGTAAAAAGGCTTGGAAAAGCAGCAGAATATTTGAACTGCAAACCTTTGAACTAACGTGATGGCGAAGGATCTGTCGCCATGCCAACGGCATTTGATATCATCCCATAATACGCTTAGATGTGTTGATGGCTGCATCGTTACCAAACCTGTGAAGTTTTGGGCCGTTTGGAGCATTTTCACTGAAATTATGAGAAAACTGTGTTTCATGGTGAGCATTGTGTTGCCATGGCAACGTAAATTGAAGAAATCTCAAAACTGTCCTGTAGATGTCTTCACGGCTAGACTGTTAGGATACATGTGAAGTTTGAGCACTTTTTGAACATTTTCATAGGAGTTATAGCGACATCGTCTTTTATGGCGAGGGATGCGTTTCCATGGAAACGGCATTTGATAACACCCCATAATTGACGTAGAACTGTTGAGGGCTGGACCGTTAACCATTATCTGAAGTCTGGTGCTGTTTTGACCCTTTTCATAGGCGTTACGACAACATCGTGTTTTATGGCGAGGGATGCGTTTCCATGGAAACGACATATGGTGAGATGTCAGATTTGACGTAGAGCTGTTGAGGCATGGAGAGGTGATATACAGGTGAAGATTGTGGGAGGAGCGGACCGTGTCTATTGGAGCTACAGCGACATTGTATTTTATGGCGAGGGATGCGTTTCCATGGCAACAGCCTATGGTGAGATCTCCGATTTGACGTAGAGCTGTTGAGGGCAGGACCATTAACCATCATCTGAAGTCTGCTGCTGTTTTAATGGCGAGGGATGCGTTGCCATAGTAACACCACATTACATAACATCAGATTTGATGTAGAGCTGAGTTAACCATTATCTGAAATCTGCTGCTCTGAGCATGTCAGTTGGAGTTATGACATCATCGTGTTCCATGACACAGGTGTTTATATTTGAGCTAACTACGTGTCCAGAGATCAAAGGTTTCCATGGTGATGTGCATTAATCAGTGGTTTACTGGTATGATTATTTAAACCAGAGAACATAAATATATTACAAAGATTCATTGTGTCATGTATTCTGGTATCTACCAAAATAAAGACATTCTATAGCGTTAATAACAGTATTTTAATTTATTAAATAGCAATAAATAGCTAGTTAATATAATAAAATACACAGTAACAATACAATAATTAAACAAATAACAACCAACCTTCAAATCAACCTATACATCAAAAATAAATACATTATCTAAAACAGGTGTATTTGATTTCAAATTAAAGTAATACATATAATTCCACATTTGAATGGTAACAAAAACAGTAACACTATGTATGATAAGAAAAAGGCAACAAAGAAAGTATATATATATTTTGCCCTTGTGCATGTCCATAATGTCGTGCATTTATGTCTGTTCAAGCCACTTCTTCAAGCAAACTGAAAATAAATGTACAGATATAAGTACACTGTAAAAAGAAAACGGGGGGTTACGTATTGTAACCCTAGTTATATAAGCACAGGCGGAGCCCTCTACTGGACTCAGTATATAAGGCTGCAGCGCCTCCCGACTACCATCCTACACCCTCTTCAGCGAGCGGCATAGGAAAGACAGGGCCCCCAGGTAGAGGGCTCCGCCTGTGCTTATATAACTAGGGTTACAATACGTCAGAGGTGGGGACTCGAGTCACATAACTGCGACTCGAGTCCGACGAGTCCATCATATTTTTGGACTTTACTTGACTTTGACTTGGTATTCATGACTTGAGACTTGACTTAAGCTTGAGACAGATGACTTGAAAAGACTTGACTTTTTCAAATTAAATATTTGCATTTGTTTTTGTATTGAGATATTAGATTTCGTTTTTTCTAAACGTGATTGGGTGATTATAGCGCAAACCTGGCAACCCACTAGAAGGCAGAGGTGTCAGTTAACATGGCAGCGTCTAGCGTTACTCCAAAAATAGTCAAGTTTGGATTCAAGGATTATGTTGTCGATGACGCTAATAAGAAGAGAACAGCGGTATGCAGGGTCTGCAGCATAAAGATCAGTGACAGGACCACCACAACATCCAACCTCATTCGTCACTACAACAAAATCGTCCTGCTTAGTTTATAAGGAAATTATGAAGAGAAACAAATTAAATGATTTGAAAATGATATCTATATGTAGGTGCTGAGGCTGTTGGCGGTTCTAGTGTTAACATACATTTAAATTAAATATGTGTAATTGCAAATGCCATATATGATTTTCTTACCTGGAATTCTGCCTTTTTGAGTCCTAGCTATATTGTCTGCAGTTCTAGGGTTAATATGAATCTAATATGATTGTCATCGGTCTAAATTAGATTTCAAATGATTATGTAATGGCATCCAAGCTTTCCTTTTGCTACTATAGAGCGGGGTTGACGACACGCAATCCAAAGCAATAAGCAGCCGAAGGTTTTCAGTCAAAGAAATGTAATTTATTAACAAAAAAGTATTGACTTAAATAGTCTCAAAATAACAAATCTAAATCAATATTTCGGCGATATACTTTCCTATATAAACTATACTTTGCATTCCAATTTGCAACACTAATCTCTGTTTACAATTTGCGGTCGAAAAACTGTTCCGCTCCCCGTGTCATCAGGTCTCCGAATACCGCGGCTGTCCTCAATTACCTCACTTAAATAAACACCGGAAGGTACAAGGAAACAGATCATATTTACGATTTAACAATCATTTCATCAAAGATATTCACCATGGCATGATTGGTTAATTGTACTGTCATTCGTCATTGGAGGCAGTCACAATTTCTACAGGCTCGCACTACCTGTTAGCATCTGGCATCTGTTAGCATCTAGCTCTCCTGCTTACAAACTTTTAGCCATCCTTGCTTATACAAGTAGTAGTTTTAGTTGTCTGCGATCTGCCGAGGCCTACTCCCACCTGTCGAGTACGGCTGTACTGAGGTGTTTTTCCTCCGGAGACGTCGCGAAGAGACGAAGCGGCTCCACCTGTTGCTGCATGCGATCTGTGATTTTACGGAGGCCTGCTCGTCGCGAAGAGACGGAGCGGCTCCACCTGTTGCTGCATGCGATCTGTGATTTTACGGAGGCCTGCTCGTCGCGAAGAGACGGAGCGGCTCCACCTGTTGCTGCCTGCGATTCTGCGATTCTGCGATCTGCGATCTACGGAGGCCTGCTCCCACCTGTAGAATACGGCTGTACTGGAGAGGTTTTTACCCCGGAGTCGTCGCGGAGAGACGGAGTGGATCCACGCTTCAGGCTTGGCCTGCTTCCACCGGGCGTGTGCTGCTGTACGGAGGAGGATTTTACCACCGCTGGGGCCTGCTTTCCACCTGTCCTGGTTCTGCTGTTGCAGAGGCCTGCTTTCACCCCGGGGATACCACGGAGGGACCGGAGCGCTTCCACGCTGCTGTTTTCGCCTGTCCTTTGCTGCTGTGCTGATTTGCTCCAGGAACATCGCGGATACTGTGTGCTGGTCTGGGAAAATTGCCCATATCGGGATTCTGCTGTGCCTGTTAACTGTTTTGGACTATGAGAAGATCTCTAGTCATTCTGAGAAGTCTACTGGATTCAGGTCTGTTCTGCCACCCGCAGTGGGCATCCCCTGCAAAGGTTCGGATGTGTTGCTCAAACAATTACCGGTTGCCTTGTCACAGACAATCTGCTCGACAAAATATGTTTGTCTTTTTTGTTTTCCTGCAATGATGGTTCTTCAGGACTGCTTCTTAAGCTCAAATCACACTCTCGCAGACTTTTCCGGTGTTTCTAAATTAGATAACAATGTATGCGTGTCGTTTAAGAGGAAAAGATGCCTGGTTTTTTTGTTGCTATTACTGTCAGGAAATGTACAACCTAACCCTGGTCCGCCCAGTAGTAGTAGTCAGATCGCTACTCCTGCTGATTTTAAAGCTAGGTCTGGGTTGGGTTTCATCCACTTGAATGTGCGCAGTCTGTTAGGTAAACTAGATTTTGTCCGTATCTGGGTGAGCTCAACTGACGCTGACGTCATTGTTTTATCAGAAACATGGCTAAACAAATCTATTTTGGCCTCTGACATTGCCTTAAATGGTTTTAATGTGTATCGTACCGACCGGCCTAATAAAGGTGGTGGCGTTGCCATTTATGTTAAGAATAAGTTCAGTGTAACCACATTAGTTTCCAAATCGATCAGTAAACAATTTGAATAAATATTAGCCATAAATATAGAAGTGGCAAAGGGTCAACAGGTCATGGTAGTGAGTTGTTACAGACCCCCCTCAGCTGTCAAAGACTCCTTGTCGTCACTAGCAAATCTTTTATCACAACTAGACTACAAGGAAATAGTGCTACTTGGAGATTTTAACTGGGACTGGTTAACTGCAGTGTCAGAGGATTTTAAAAACCTTTGTATCTCTTTAAATGGTACTGATTGTGGACAGTCCTACTCGCTCTAACATTAAGTCCCCTAATAAATCCTCCCTAATTGATCTCATTTTAACTAATGTTCCCCATAAATATTCCTCTGTGGGAGTATTTGCAAATGATCTGAGGTGTACTCATGGACTCTGACCTGAGTTTCAACAGCCACATTAAAACAGTTACTAAATCAGCCTACTATCACCTAAAGAATATATCTAGGATTAAAAGACTAATGTCACAGCAGGATTTGGAAAAACTTGTCCATGCTTTTATCTTCAGTAGACTCGACTACTGCAATGGTGTCTTCACAGGTCTCACTAAAAAATCTATTCGGAAGCTGCAGCTGATTCAGAACGCTGCTGCTCGAGTCCTCACTAACACTAAGAAAGTGGATCACATCACTCCTGTTCTGAAGTCTTTACACTGGCTTCCTGTGTGTCAAAGAATAGATTTCAAAATACTGCTGCTGGTTTATAAAGCTTTGAATGGTTTAGGCCCAAAATACATTTCTGATCTACTGCTAAATTATGAACCATCCAGATCTCTCAGGTCTTCAGGGACTGGTCAGCTTTCTGTCCCCAGAGTCAGAACTAAACATGGTAAAGCAGCGTTCAGTTATTATGCTCCAAATATCTGGAACAAACTCCCAGAAACCTGCAGGTCCGCTGCAACTCTGACTACTTTTAAATCAAGACTAAAGACTTTTCTTTTTGTCGCTGCTTTTAATTGAATTATTCATATCTTAGACTGCACTGTAACTTTTATCCATGTATTTTTTCTTTTAATGTTTATCCATGTATTTCTTCTTTTAATGTTAATTTTATTAGCTTTTCTTTTTAATGACTGATTTTAAATGCCATGTTCTTAATGTCTTTCATTTGTTGTAAAGCACTTTGAATTGCCTTGTGTTGAAAAGTGCTCTATAAATAAACTTGCCTTGCCTTGCCTTGCCTTGAGTGATCACTGTGTTGTAGCCACAATTAGGGACACTAAGGTCCAAAAGGTTAAACCTCGCATTATCATGAAGAGAGACAAAAAACATTTTGTGGAGCAGGGTTTTGTGCATGATCTGTTTGATTTTGATTGGTGTAAAATCGACCAGTCTCCTTCATGAGAGAAACAAGGCCTGGGCAAAGGCTAGGCAATCAGGCTCAGAGGTAGAATGGCTGCGTTTTAGGCAGCTAAGGAATAGCTTCACATCGCAAATAAAAAGTGCTAAATCAAAGTACTATCTGTCAGTAACCACAAAGAATCTGAATAATCCTGGAAAATGTTGGAAAGCCATTAAATTGTTATCCACCGGCGATATCCATAATGAGCTACCTCCGTGCATTACCACAGCATCTGGCACTATATCGGACAGGGCTACTATGCTAAATTGCTTGAATGAGCATTTTGTGTCCTGTGGTTCTCTATTTGATTCTGTCACTAACTCTGCTTCTGTGAACACTACAGTATGTGACTCTGAAAAACGTGTGTTGGAAAACCCTTTTAGTTTTACCCCTTTTACTGTTGATGTTGTTCGTGAAGCTTTAACCAAGTTAGATCCTAAGAAACCGGCTGGCCCGGACAACGTAGAACCTTTCTTTTTAAAGATAGCTGCAGATTTTATTGCTCCACCTCTCACTACTCTTTTTAACCTCTCCCTCAGCACTAACACAATTCCAAAATTGTGGAAGTTAGCATATGTCCTGCCTTTGCTAAAAGGAGGGGAGGCTACCTTATTAAATAACTATAGGCCAATCTCTATGTTGTCAGTTCTGGCTAAGGTTCTTGAACGCTTAGTGAGTGAACAGGTAAAGGTGTTTTTATGTACAAATGACATCCTGTCTAAACATCAGTCAGGCTTCAGAAAACAACATAGCACCATCACTGCCACAATGAAAGTGGTGAATGATATGGCGAGTATTTTAGATAATAAGCAGAGTTGTGCAGCTCTATTTATTGACCTTTCAAAAGCGTTTGACACCGTCGATCATCACATTTTAAAGCAGAGGCTAGCCAGTATAGGCATGTCCAGCCATGCAGTAAGGTGGTTTGTGAGCTACCTCTCTGAAAGGTCCCAATGTGTTCACTTTGATGGGCTGTCTTCTGAGTGGTTAAACATTGCTAATGGTGTTCCCCAAGGTTCTGTTTTAGGTCCACTTTTATTCTCCATATATATCAACAGTTTAGGTGAAAATGTGGATGAAGCTACTTTACATTTTTATGCAGATGATACTGTGATGTACTGTGCAGGTTCCTCCATTAAGGAGGCTGGTGTTAAATTACAGGATGTTTTTAACATTATTCAGACTCAGCTCTCTGAACTAAAGCTTCTTTTAAATGTTGAGAAAACCAAGGTAATGCTCTTTTCTAAAGCTAAAAAGGCACCAGAGCCTGTTTTAGATATTGTAACTACGCAAGGAATAAAACTTGAAGTGGTTACCTGTTACAAATACCTTGGTATCTGGCTTGATGATTGTCTCACTTTTAAACTTCATGTCAATATCCTGCTTAAAAAGCTGAGGGTTAGGCTAGGTTTCTTCTACAGGAACAAGTCCTGTTTCTCGCTTGAGGCCAGGAAAAGGCTAGTCACTGTGACCTTTTTACCTGTGCTGGACTATGGTGATTTGATGTATATGAATGCACCTGCCAATTGCCTGGTCAAGTTAGATGCTGCGTATCACAGTGCACTGAGATTTGTGACTAACTGTTCAGCATTAACCCATCACTGTAACCTGTATACAAGGGCTGGTTTGCTTTCACTAACTGTACGGAGGCTCAGTCACTGGTACATTTTTATATACTAAGCCATGTTAGGGAAACTTCCATCTTATATCTGCTCCCTGATCTCACGGAAAATTGTAAGTGGCTACTGGCTGAGATCGAATGCTTTGGTTTTATTAAATGTGCCAACTGCTAGGACTGTCTTAGGGAAGACAGCTTTTAGATGCGCAGCTCCTCTGTCTTGGAATAGTCTGCAAATTAAATGGAAACTGAACAATCTGGTGCCACTAAATGTTTTTAAAGCTCGGTTGGATGCTACTCAATCGGAAGCTATTGGTATCTGTATGATGTCCTTTTGTTGTTCTATTTATGTTTTTATGATTTATGTGGAACTACTTGAGCAGGCCTCCTTTGAAAAAGAGATCAATGATCTCAATGGGATTTATCTGTCTAAATAAAGGTTTGAAATTAAATGAAATCATTTCCATCATTAATTCATTTATCAAATTATGAATCTAAATAATAACTTTGACTTCATTGTGGCTCTAACATACCGGCCCTTAATTGTTGATGCAGTAGCAAAACAATTAATGCATTATAATAGAGCCAAAAAACAAGCAGTTACTCAAAATGTAACTGTCATCAATTTACAATCATTGTCATAGTTCATAGTCCAATGTTTGTGTTAAGTGTGTTTGCATGAGTTCAAGAGGAAAAGGGGGGGGGGCATGTGTGTGTATGTGTGATACTGGGTGTCAGAGGTTACTAGCGCATGACACTTTGTGTTCAAGCAACTGCTTCCAGAAGCAGGCAGAGCTTGTCAATTGGTCACTGTAAGGTGCTACTCTTGGTTTTCACCAAGACACTTCGGACAAGTCACTTATCACCCGGCCCATTTGCCAGGAATTTCTTGGTGCTGTGTTATCCACGATGACGACGAGATCATTGGGGCGAAGGTGCCGTTTGGGGTTGTGCCATTTGACTCGCTGTTGCATGATTGAGATATTCTCTTATCCATCTCCTCCAGAAGAGATCTGCTAGGTATTGTGCCTGTCTCCATCTCCTCCGTGAGTACAAGTCCTCCTTGTGAAAGAGTCCAGGTAGCATAATCGGTTTTGTCTTTAGCAGAAGGAGGTGATTTGGCGTGAGGGGTTCGAGATCGTTTGGGTCACTTGAAACTGTAGTCAATGGTCTGTCATTCATGATGCTCTCAACTTCGCACAAAGCTGTCTGTAGAGTCTCATCATCCAATCTCTGTTCTTTTAGAACGGAACACAGAATCTTTTTTACAGGTCTGATGAGCCTCTCCAAAACTCCACCATGGTGGGCTCCATATGGCGGATTAAAGGTCCATTTGACTCCGTCCCAGAGTAATGCATTTTGAATCTTGTGTTGATTCAGGTCTTTAAGAGCAGCTCTTAGCTCTTTCTGTGCTCCCACAAAGTTTGTGTCGTTGTCGGTCCTGATGCTTGTCACTTGCCCTCTGCGACATATGAATCTGCGCAAAGCATTGATGCAGGAGTCAGTGTCCAATGAGCTCGAAACTTCCAGATGTATGGCACGACTCACAAGGCAGGTGAAGATCACTCCCCAACGTTTTACATTTGCTCTGCCTCGTTTAACCTCCAGGGGTCCAAATAAGTCGATACCAACATGAGTAAAGGGCGGTAGATCTGGAGACACCCGATCTTCTGGGAGGTCAGCCATTTTCTGCTCTCCAACTGTGGCTAGCATTCTTCGGCAGAAAACACAGGCTCTGATTATCTTTCTGGCTGCCGAGTTAGCACAAGGCAACCAGAATCTTTGATTTAGTCTTGAGAGCATGTGGCTTCTCCCCGAGTGTCCAATGGATGGCTGATGGATGTGGCCGAGGATCAGTTTGGATACAGCAGAGTCTCTGTGCAGGATAATGGGGTTCTTCAGATCCATTGGCATTGCTGATTTGCTTATTCGTCCTCCCACTCTTAGCATGCCTTCAACTAAGATTGGGTCCAGCTTCCTGATAGAGCTGCTTGCTCTTACTTGCCTTCCTTTCTCCAAAAGTGCTAGTCCCTGAGAGAAGTGATGTCTTTGCTCAGAATGAATTATTGACCTTTCAGCTTCTCTAATGTCCTCCACAGACAGATGTTGTGATCCAAATGTCAACTTTAGCTTGTTCATTTTCTCCTTTAAGGATTTCAAAAGAGTCCAATCTGGGGCATGGTCAGCTTTTGCAGATTTCCTTCTTTGATTTAGCAGAAGGAGAATTCCCATTAATTTAAGTATCCAAGCAACCCCTCTCTGCAGTCTGCTCCATGATGAGTAATACTCAAACAGTTTGCTGGTTGGGTTGGTTTCGTGGACACTCAAACTGTTAACTGCTACGTCCTTTCTAACCTCTGCGTCCTCTGATGGAATAAGGCCCCGGTTCTTGGGTGTTTTTGGCCAATATTCCTTTTCCTTTTCCAGATACTTAGGTCCTGTTATCCACCTTGATGTCTTTAGAAAGTCTTCTACATGCAGCCCACGGGATGTGTCGTCGGCAGGGTTGTCCATGGAGCTCACATGCCTCCACTGCTTCTCCTGAGACAGGTCCTTGATCACTGAAACTCTGTTTGCCACAAATGTGTGATATCGTTTAGTCTTGTTGCTGATGTATCCGAGGACAGAGGTGCTTTCTGTCCAGAAGGTTGAGTCGTTGAGGTCCACGTTAAGTTCCCTTTTCAACATCCTGTCCACCTTTACTGCAAGTGTTGCTGCAGTAAGCTCCAATCTGGTAATAGTGATCTGTTTGAGTGGAGTCACTCTGGATTTTCCCAAAATAAATGAAACATGGACTCTTCCCATACTGTTTGTAAAGCGAAGATAGCTGGTGGTGCCGTAAACCTTTTTCGCTTGCGTCACAGAAGTGATGAAGCTCTGCAGTCCCGATTGGTCCAAAATTCTCAGGTTTCATACACCTGTGCACTTGAAATCTGCTAAACTGTTCCAACTCTGTGATCCATTTCTGCCATTGTTTTGAGTATTCTTCTGGGATAATTTAATCCCATCCACACTTTATCCTGCATAGCTATTGGAGGATCTGCCTGGCTTTGAGGATAAATGGGGAGAAGAATCCTAATGGGTCGTAGATGGAACTGACTGTAGAGAGGATCCATCTCCTGGTAAGAGCTCTGTTTTTGATATTGACTTTGAATATGAAGGAGTCTTTCTCTGTATCCCATTTGATTCCAAGTGCTCTTTCAATTGGCAGGTTTTCCCTGTCAAAGTCCAGATCCTTGAATAGCTTTGCTCTGTGATGCTCAGGTATACTTGCAAGCACTTCACGGTTGTTACAGACCCATTTGGTCAATGATAAACGTCCTTTGGCGTATGCGTCTCTGAGGTCTCTGATAAGCTTAATAGCTTGTTCAACTGTGGCCACTGATTTGAGGCAATCATCAACGTAAAAGTTGGAATTGATTGTTTCAGTTACCTCTTCGTCGTACTTGAAGCTGTTGTCTTCTGCCACTTGTCTGAGAGCATAGTTAGCAATGCTAGGTGAGGACACAGCACCAAAGAGGTGGACTTTCATTCTATATGCCTCCAATGAATTTTCAGTGTCTCCATCTGGCCACCACAGAAACCTAAGGAAGTCTTTGTGCTCTCTCTGGACTTGCACTTGATAGAACATTGCCTAGATGTCCCGCATGAAAGCCATTTGTTCTTGGCGGAATCTAAGCAGAACTCCAATGAGAGTGTTCCCCAGGTCTGGACCTTGGAGAAGTTCCTTGTTAAGAGATGTGCCTTTGCATGATGCAGTGCAGTCAAACACAGCTCTAAGTTTGCACTTTTGTTGATGGTAAACACCGTGGTGAGGTATGTACCATATCTGTCCATCATTCCTGTTAAGCTGTTCTGGTGGCTCTCTCTCTGCATAACCCTTTTTTAACACATCCTCCATGAATGTATGTTGTTTTACCATTTCGTAGTTGTCAGGCATAACTACGTATGTCCTTTTTTCGAAAAGGCAAGGGTAGGTGATAGTGTCCATCCTTGAGTTCTACTGAGCTTGATGCTATCTCCATGAACCTTTTGTCTTCACCTGACATTTCCTTCTTCTCTTCATAATCTTTTTCCGAGAAGTCCTGATTGTATTGTGTGATGAAGAGATCATTCAGGTTGGCTACTAATATTCTCTTGACCATTGTGACCACAGGTTCGGATTCCAAAGCAGTACAAGCGTTGAGTGGCCCATTTACCACCCATCCAAACACTGTCCTGACTGTATATGGTCCATTTCCTTGACTTCTTATTACATTACATTACATTGCATTTAGCTGACGCTTTTATCCAAAGTGACTTACAATAAGTGCGTTCGACCAAGATACAAACTTGAAGAAAACAGAATCATATAAGTACATCAGGTTTCATAGAGCCAAAACATTTCAAGTGCTACTCAACTGGCTATAGATAAGCCAGTCCTTTATTAGTATAAGTGCTTTGTTAGTAATTCTATCGCTCAAAGTGGAGTCGAAAGAGATGAGTTTTCAGTCTGCGCCGGAAGGTGTGTAAGCCTTCTGCTTTCCTGATTTCAATGGGGAGCTCATTCCACCATTTTGGAGCCAGGATAGCAAACCCATTATGTCCCAAGGTTTCATTGCCTTAGAACATCAACTCCTATTAGAAGCTCTATGTCCGCATCAATTTCTTTCAGCTGTATGTCACTTAGATAAGGCCATCTTTCCAGATCCTTTTGGGTAGGTACATTTTCTTTTGAGACAGGAATGTTACTCTGTGTGTACACCTGAGGTAGGTCAAGGTAAGTACTGCCATCTAAATGCCCTATCTCCAATCCTTTGAGTTCGTAACTCTTTACAAGTCGTTCCTGACCCATTGTTCGTAGAACGACTGTCGTTTTTCGTGATTTGGGATTCAGCTGTCTCATTAGATTCTCTGTGCAGAATGACGCTGAACTGCCGGGATCGAGAAAACCATAGGTTGAGATAAACTTATCTCCTTTGTGAACCTTGACTCGAACAGGCACTATGGCTAGGGCACAATCTCTACCGGCCCCAGTAGCTTCACCAGCCGAGACAAGTGCACTGTTGACCCAAGCTCCTTTTGTTTCAGTAGGGGGAGGCTTTTGTAGAAGTGGACTGTCAATGTGAAGTATTGCTGGGTGACTCTTTTGACACGTTTGACATGTCCGCCTTTTCCTACAGTTCCTGCTCATATGACCCCTCATCAAACATCCAAAACAATAACCATTTATCTTCAAAAAGTCAACCTTTTCCTCTTGTGGATGATTTTTGAACTGATGGCAATCAGTCAGCACGTGTTTGCCTTTACAAAAGTAGCAAAAAGAGGCAGGACTGCCTCCTTGTGGCTGTTTGAAGGTGCCACGCTGCTCTGTGTTTGATGGTGCGGCGCTGCTCTCCTGATCACATGCCGCTGCGATGATGGTGGCGAAGCTCCTGCCTCTACCTTTAGGTGTTCTGTGGCTCATGGGTTGGCTTCTAGTGGCCATCCTTGGGCTAGAGATATGGCGATCCTGTATATCCCCAAATAATGGCTCCAGGAGTATTTTAGCTTGTTTTTCCATAAGCTCCACAAGGTCACGAAATCTAGCTCTTCTTTGTTCTTTCTTCTTTGTTCCACTGTCTTCCATTTTTCTCGCAGTTTGTAAGATGAACTCACAGATTAACTGTGTATGTAATGAAGATCATAGTGTGGGTTGAATCCATTTTCATAACCACTGTCTTTTAACTGATTTAAATGCGGAAACTGGGCTTATTCATCAGAATTGTGTATGACTTGACTTGCTTGACCTGAGCAATGACTTGACTTGACTTGCTTGACTCTCACCACAGTGACTTGGGACTTGCTTGATACTTGTAGGTCAAGACTTGAGACTTGCTCATGACTTGCACATGTAGGACTTACTCCCACCTCTGGTTTTAACCACACACACCTCTACACATACACGACTTAAACGCAGACTTTTGTTCCTCCATGTTTCGTTGTTATTGTTTCACTGAGCGGACCCGCCCCTTTTTTTTCGCTCCCTTTTTTGGTCCATCTGCTGCGGTAAAAGTTTTTGTGCGCTGTGATGATTCGGCTGTACCTTTAGTAATGAATATTAAATGTTGTGAGGAAATCTTTCCACCAATAATTCCAATAAGTAATCCAAAATGTATTTACTTCAGGTTTACGAAAGTAACTGTAATCAGATTACTCGTTTTTCAAATGTAATGCGAGCTGAATACAGTTACTTGATTTTTGTATTGATTACGTAACGCCGTTACATGTATTCCGTTACAACCAGTGGTGTAGTGGGGATTTTTTTACTGGAGGGACGCTATTTTAATTAGGTAATCCCAAACAATGCCACATGCGCGCAGTGCACTCACAAAACGGGCAGACAGGTCCACAGAAACTACCGGTAATGCTTAATCCTTTAGTTACTATGCAAAAAGCAGACGGCGCTGCACTCAACACACACACACAGACTCAAAACCATGGACACACTGGCACATAAGTTACATAAACAATTTATAGGCCTAAATTGCATAAAGTATTGCAACTAAGCAGACCTCTCTCTCTCTCAATCTATTTAAAACTCATAACAAACAAACAAAATGCCCAAAGTTGTCCTGAAATTAACTTATTAAATAAACGAAACGAAAAATAGAGCCTACTTATGCAAACAACATTGAATCTGGACTTGAAATTATTCTGATTAGGCCTAGCCTACATTGCAAATAAGCAGACAGCGCTGCTTTTCTCACACACACACACACACACACACACACACACACACACACACACACACACACACACACACACACACACACACACACACACACACACACACACACACACACACACACACACACACACACACGCACACACACACACACACACACCCCTTGTGTTTTGAAGACTGATAAATCCGAAATGGATGAACACACTTTGCAGCCCAGTTTCCCAGCTTTGCAGTATTCCTCTTGTTTCATCCGCCACATCTCCTCCGTCCATACCTCTGGGAAAGGTGAGCTTGAGCTAGCCAGGGGAATGTTGCTAGCGCAGCTAACGTTAACGTTAGTGCTAGCATTATCCACGTCTTTAGGCGGCTCTTCTGATGATGTAGTGCTAGTAGCAACTTCACTTGTAGCTTCGGTGCTGCTAGCCTCTTTCTTCTTGTGAATTATATTCTTTTTAGAAAAGAAGTCAAGTAAAAAATGTTTGCCTGCCATTATAGAGCTTTTTCGTTAGTGTTCTTGAGGGAAAGAGCTGCCGCAAAATCGCCCGGTGAGCCAGCTGTGTCACTGACACACCCCCAGCTCGCCACAGGGTCACCAGCGTGATGGAATCATAATTATTTAAGGAAATCGTTTTTATTTTGTATTAATAATTACTGCGAAATGTATTATGTTTTTGTCATTATTACAACAAATACACACTTGCAACTGATAACACTGGCAATGATTTTATATTTATTAGACTATTAAAAAAAAGATCATGCTCCAAATAAGTGGGGGTACGGCGTTCCCCCGCGTCCAACGCCCACTACACTGCTACACTGGTTACAACCCAACCCTGTATATATATATGTATATATATCTGAAGGGGTTGCCGGTGTAGGTACCAGATGTGTTCGGGGTATCAGCAAGCCCCCAGGAAGTGCGCCGGAGTCTGATGAGAATATTGGTTGTGGCCAAACGGCGGTACTACACTTCCTTTAGGTTGCTGGGCCCGGAAACACTTTTTCCCATTGACTTACATTGGGAAAGAGTGGTCTGTAACTCGTTGGATACTTTTTTTTTAAAACTAAATAAACAACCCAGTATGAACACTTGTATAGCCCTTATTAAAAACATTCGTTCCTCAAGTTGTAAAAATGTGCTAATAACGTTATTTTGAGAGTTTTTAATAAGGGCTATACAAACGTTCATACTGGGTAGTTTATTTAGTTTAAAAAAAATTATCCAACGAGTTACAGACCACTCTTTCCCAATGTAAGTCAATGGGAAAAAGTGTTTCCGGGCACAGCAACCTAAAGGAAGTGGAGTACCGCCGTTTGACCAGCACGAATATTCTCATCAGACTCCGGCGCACTTCCTGGGGGCTTGGTAGTGACACCCCGAACACATCTGGTACCTACACCGGGATAGATGAGTCGTCTCTTCCAATTGGAAAGAGGGCGAGGCCCGCGTCAGAGGTCCACTCATCAGACAAGCTCCCTAGCTTGGTATGATGATTGATCAGTAAGTTAGCTAGCGAAATTGAGAAAGACAAGATGAAGAACAGTAAAAAAAAAAAGAAAGGGTGGTGGGGCTGAAAAAGCCAGAATGAAAAAACGAAAATTGCTATAGGAAGATGCTGGAACATTTTCGAAAATCACAGAGCTGTTTAGTAGAAGGGCTCCCGCTCCCAGTCGCAGTAATGAGGAGGAGAATGAAAAGGAAGATGATGAACCACAGACCCGGCATATAATGACAGCAGGTGCAGTGTGCAGGGCTGTGTTCATTGATGTTACTGTTAGCAATAGCATTAGTTGACTGAGAACACCGTCAAGAAAAAAGTTTAGCGATGTTACGACTGGTATAATATGCCCACGGCTGTGATTGACAGCCTGGACAGCCAGTCAGAAGCTAGAATGCCAACCTAGAGAGCCAATCAGAACCTAGAACGTGCTGCAGGGCTGGCCAGACTATTATATGTGCATACAGTTAGATGCATTAGGATAGAGTCATATGCTCATGATATTCCAAGTTAAATGATATAATATTAATATTATAATTTTAAATAATTATATTAAATAATATTAATATTCAATAATATTAATATTGAATAATAAGGACACAGAGATGTGTGGCCAATTCACTATTGCATTCATTTTAGTGATTGACATTACTGTGCATGATATTGTATTCCTTGAAGTTGGTTATTTAATACTGGACAAGTGCTCTCATAATGACTATTATAATCATTTGTTGGTTAGACCACATGGCATTGATTGAATGTCTGAGCTGCATGTGCATTGGCACTTCTTTTTGTTTACAGCCAGGTACAGGCAACCATTTTTGAGTGACTATACCCATTTGCTATACTATTGAAGGCTACCGACTCCTACATATCCACTTTGACACATTCACACATGACACGGACATTTTTAAGAAACCTTAACTAAAGGAAGGTTTCATTTTGCACCTTATTCCTGTTGTCCATCTTTTTTATGTTATGGCTTGACTCTGGGGAATCTAGCCATAACAGTATACAGTGTATGAGCATAGTAGATGTATCATGTATCTGTAGGCTACAAGGGTGGCCCGCATGTGTGGGCGGCGGGCCGGCGTGTCGGCCGGTGCGTCTGAACGTCCGGGGCTGAATTTGTGTCCCAGTCCGCCCCTGACTGTGTGTGTGTGTGTGCGTGCGTGTGTGTGTGTGTGTGTGTGTGTGCTCGCGCTCTTGTGCGTGCTCTATATTGCCCGCAATAGTGTTCACTGGAGTCCATTGTTATGCCACTGTGTGTGTGTGCGTGCGTGTGTGTGTGTGTGCGTGCGTGTGTGTGCGTGTGTGCGTGCGTGTGTGCGTGTGTGTGTGCGTGTGTGTGTGTGTGTGTGTGTCAGTGTGCTTCACCAGCCGAGACAAGTGCACTGTTGACCAAGCTCCTTTTGTTTCAGTACCTTTGTGTGTGTGTGTGCGTGCGTGTGTGTGTGTGTGCGTGCGTGTGTGTGTGTGTGTGCGTGCGTGCGTGCGTGTGTGTGCGTGCGTGCGTGCGTATGTGTGTGCGTGTGTGTGTGTGTGTGTGTGTCAGTGTGCTTCACCAGCCGAGACAAGTGCACTGTTGACCCAAGCTCCTTTTGTTTCAGTACTTTTGTGTGTGTGTGTGTGTCAGTGTGTGTGGTTTTGCCCCCCCCCCCCCCCCCCCCCCCCGCCCCGCCCCGCCTCTTAATATACAGACTGGCACATTTCAGGATTTAATAATATAATACAAATGAAAACAATAATAAGTATTTAAGCATTAAGCAGCAGTTATGTATTTACTTAGAACGGCTTACATAAAGATGTATACGTTTATTATGTAAAAGGTTTATGCAAAGTAAGGCTGTCAGATAATAAATAAATAAATATGTCCTTTATTAAGTTGCATGAAAACGAAATATTTAAGTAAATCACAACTAGGCCTACCTCAAAACTGTACTTGATGGAACGTTCTGTGCCCATTCTGTTCCATTCTGTCTCTTAATCCTATATACTTAATGTAAGGGAAACTTCTGCAGCGATGGAGAGTCAGGACTCAGAGAGACACGAGGAGAGTTGGAGCTTTGATGTCAAACACTGATAGTTTATTGCAAGGATACGGCCGGAGAATCACAAGTCACAGCAGCAAAAGGTTCTGACTGCACGGCTGGGTTGTCATTTCAATTCTCACCAGCCTATCTCTCGATAGACCTTTTAACTAGTTTACAGAGAGTTAATGAGCATATTGGGGGAGGCGTACACATCTGGAGGAGACACAGGAGATGTCTCTCACATCTGTGGAGCTTAGAAAGCCAACGTTCTCACAGTCGGAACCCCCCCTATCAGGCCATAAAACTGACCCTTAAGTGCTGGAGCACATTCCTTAAAGGAGATAACAGAATATTGGTTGGTTATTAACGTCAACAGGCAATAAGGTTAAATATCTAGGAGTAAAGACAGAATTATTCCCTCACACTTAACATGGTACTTGAGCACAGCAGTTGTTTCTCATTACATGCTGTTAAACAAAAATGACATTTTTAAACCAGACTGCTGTTTACACGTTGACATCAAGAGGAACATGCTGTAAGTAATTGCTTTTATGTAACTCTCAATAAATTGCTTTGTCTTAACAAGCATGTGTATTTCTTGTTAACCATTACAGCTTGTTTCAATAAACATGAATTGACCTGTGCCGATAAAGCGGCACAGTTGTGGTTTTTGTGTCAGTAAGAAAAAGGCTTCTTGTACTCATGTCTTGCCAGACATCCCGCATGCTTCCACTGAACTCCAAAACACAGGTTTGGGAAAGTCCCAAAGACAGGGTGAGACTTGCCTTGCTGTGACCCCTGAAGAATGTATCAATCTGGTTCCAAGTCACAAAGGCGTGTTGCTGCTTTAGGAGGTTGTGGGTCACCCCGCCCCACTTGAACAAAAGCACCTGGAGTTTGAAGATTCTGTTGGAGAAATTTAAATGTCAGCTCCACAGGTGAGATAATGCATTTGGTAGTCATACAAGTGTTGGCTTGATTGACCTTTGGGTTGTGTAATATACCCACTTTTTCCCTCAGGGGACAAATGAATCATCTCTTGTAACTATAATTATTTATGACTTTGACATAAATGTAAACTGTCTGTTGCACAACTGATATGTTCTGATATATCCAGCCATTTATAATACAGATACTATGGGTCTATTTCATTTGATAGAAACACAAAGTCATTATTTGAAAGCATTTGAAACAGCCTAAATCATTTTTTTGAACTGATGACATCTACTCTTTTCAGTCATGAATAAGAAGCATTCTCACGCTTGATCAAGTGGAATTTTATTGTCACCTAATGAAGCCACCTGGACAAAATGATTCTACCTGCACTTGCACATTAGTAATTGAACAACGTCAATGTTTCAACATAACACATGAGTCTGCATCTGGTTTCAGGAACATTTCACATGTCTTTACATTACAGCTTGTTTTTTATGTTACGCCATGGATTTGTATTAAGGATTCAAAGCCCACCACTCCCTCCCCGTCCTGTTTTGCTTCTCTCAGCTGAAAACCTGCAAAACCTGAGGGTCGTTCGCACACAAAGACAATGCTCTCTGTAATCACAAGGCATCCTGTGCATGTCACAACCTGGCAGCTTTGATAAGGATCTCTGCTCACTTTCAGTTTGTAAAGGAAAAATAATCAATCCAATAACACACAAAGAGCGTTTAAGACTCCTGTATTTGGACAAAATAATCTTTAAGACTCACCAAATGTACAACTCATTATGTGAGCTTTGTTTGAATGATTGTCAGTTGAGCAACTATGCACACCTGTGGTACAGTAAGAAAGGATCTGCAAGCTTGTTATTGTTTAAGAGCACAATGGTTATGCGCTGAGGAAATCTGCAGGAATTCCCGGCATCC
Organism: Harpagifer antarcticus; assembly: GCA_902827135.1. Taxonomy (NCBI): domain Eukaryota; kingdom Metazoa; phylum Chordata; class Actinopteri; order Perciformes; family Harpagiferidae; genus Harpagifer; species Harpagifer antarcticus. The sequence goes on from CADEHL010000314.1 coordinate 3,376,732, forward strand.
TGTGATCAGAGCAAAGGGATCTCCAGTCGTTGCTCCTTCACAGGCAGGAGAGGAGGGTGTTTCTCTGAAGGGGAGGGGCTTAACTGCTGGACCTGCTTTATATCTGACCAGTGAGCACTGAGAACTGCTCTGAGATGTTTGGAGCACCTCTAAACATCAGTGACTCTCACACCGGCTAACACTGACTAACCACAGTGAGACTTTCTACACACATCAGGTAAGAGCAGCCTTATTTATCTTAATGTTTGGGGATTTAAACTTCAATCATTTCTTTGTTTCTAAAGAAATAATCAGTCTCTATAAGAAAAGGCTCTTTCTAGGTAGTGAAAGTGAACTTTAAACTGCAGCTTAGTTTCTTTAGAGTGGGACTGAGATAGTGTTGAAATTGCTGATGTCAGCAGTATCGTGACGTGGGGAAGATTAGGGGAAGCCAATAATACGTCCTTTCTTTTGGGTCGGGGGTGTGGTGGTCAATGTAATAACGTAACCAGATGAGTGATTACAGCACCCGGTATCATTTTACACACATTTGTACATACAGGTGCAGGACTTACACACGCCTGTTATCTAACCGACAGGTCCGCACGCACTCTCCAGCCGAAACTCTAATAAGCATTAGTTCACAAACTAAATCAGGAGGCCTTTAACGTTTTACGTCCGATTCGCTCCTTTTTTCCTCTCTGTACACAGCTCCAGTTTGGGCATTGGCCTGTCATCAGATTGTATTTGTTGTTACTGCTGTAGCAGAAGTTTAGTACAATTATTTTTGATTAAATACTCCAAATCTCCATCCTCCATAATTGCACTTGCTTCAGTTGCTTGCTACTTTCTAACGGCGGTGAGAGTGGTGCAGTGGCGCTATCTATCTTCTATCGATTAGATTTATGATTCGAAAATTATAAAAGTAGGGTAGACATGTGGATATTATCCGACTGAACAAAACGTGCATTTATCTAACAGGTTCGTTTTCCACTGACCTTACTTCAAGCTATTTTTCAAAATCCTATGGAGAAATCCCATTGCTTTTTTGTCGAGGCCAGCCGCCTCTGGCTTCCCTTGGCATGGCCCTGACTAATTACAGGTTGGCAGGGGCATGACGTAAGCCTTGTCTGATTGGTCAATCTCTCCATTTTTTTTTCACAAAGGGAAGCCAATTTCAGCTGGCCTCCTCTCGCAACAGAGAGTGCAATCTACTGTTTCACCATAACATCTAGAGGGGCGCTGTTTCACTCTTTGTAAAATACTCAATGAGAATGGGGAGAGACGGGCCGGCAGCAACACACAACAAAGAATTTCCGAAACTAAACGAAGTGTTTTTATTTATTTATTAAAATTATAACTACAATCCGAAAAAACAGAAGCCTGGCTTCCCTTGGCCTCCAGGAGAAAACGCCACTGGATGTCAGCCAAATGGGAAAGCAAACATTCCTCACTCCTCACTGATTACCACACTTCCACATTCCTGTTTGGGTAACCCGTGTGCTTAATTGTCTTCCATTTTATACTCTGTTTTTATTTTTGTTTGTTTTAAATTTTGTTTGTAAGTTTTGTTTTATTGTGTCTTAATTATGTTCTGGTGCTTTTATGACTTCTTAACATGTGGCTTGTGTGTTCATTGATCATTGTACGCCTCTCCTATGTTGATGTCTTATTGTTTTGTAAGCACTTTGTGACTTTGTCTGTGAAAAGCGCTTTTTTAATAAACTTTACTTACTTGTTATGATCATATTTTAACACAAGGAAAACCTGAATATCCCTGTTAAGGCTTATCTGAACGTTGTGTCTTTATTATGAATCCGGCATTTTCCACAGAAATAGAAGCTGTTATGCAACAAGTGATACTCCCTTGCCTCACACATTCCTATTGTTCATTGCCAAGAATGCAATAAGAAAGATTGAGTGTCTATAGTCCTGATGCAACTGGCCATACACACATTGTGTCCTTCAAAGGTGAAAACACATTTGCAGTGGGTTGTTAATCTTGTTCTACTCCGAACATCTTAAGACAGATTCTTGCCTCAGTTGAAGCTAAAGTTAATGCCCTACAGCCTACAGTATATAACTCATTCAGACAAGTAGGAGTAACATGGTTTCACTTTTTACTCTAAATACATTTCATGTAATAAGCCTTACATACCATTTTACATATACTATGTTATGAACCATCTAATATGTCAAAGGCATCTGTATGTTCATTACAAGCAAAAATAATGAACACAAATGCAGTTATTATTAGAATCAGAGCTGCAACGATTGTCTGACTTGTTGATTTGACAGATGAATTAGGATATTGTAAAGTTAAATAAAATAGTTATATAAAAAATCCTAGATTCCTGAAGATATCATATCAGGCGCTCAGACAATAATGATTGTGATGGTCACTTTCCCGCAGTTTTACAGTTTTACAGTTTTACTCATGGGCAGAAATATCTTCTATTTAGACAGATTGTCCTGGCTAAATTGAAGCTAAAGTTAGAAGCGCTATAACTCAAGCAGACGATGAGGTCATAATCTAGATAATACGTAGATAACAGATATTGAGGTGTAACTACTTGCTTGTACAATTTAATGTATTCTGAAACACATGTTACAGCCGACACTGTTACAGAATCATAAATCATATGTGTTAGCCCTGTGGCGTTGTAGTTGGACTGCATTCTATTGAGGAGTGTCTTTAATATTATGCACCCACCTTCAAGTGTCTTAATATGAATAACTAAATAAAGGATGCAGTGTGTGTGCTCAACTGTATATAACATTTACACCTCAAATGTCAATAGAAGCGGACCAGTTTATGTTTCTGAGACAGAGTTCCCGCCTATTTAACACAGCATTATCTTTATTGTCACTATCTCCTCTGTGGTGTGAAAGTTAAGTACAATAGGCACATTCTTACCAGTGGAGCATCAGGATATGATAAGCAAACAGCATGGTGCATTAAATGTAAAGTAAATGTTCAACATCTAATTCAAACATTTACAAAGTAGGACACGGCCTCATTCAGCAGCACTGCAGGAAAGCTGTTGTCATACAATACACAGCCTGTGGTTCAGCATGTTGAAAAAAGTACACACCTTCAGTCTACTGAGACATGACGGGAGTGCCACTTTTTACTCGCTTAAGGTGCGTGAATGGTGATTAACATGTCATGCGGAACAGCTCATTTAGTTGACCTTCTGACACAATTTGCACAGTAAGTAACATGGAAGTGATTATAAAGAGAATGGAGCCTTGTCTAGAGTTACCCTCTCTGTTGTGTATTGCAACAGTTAGCAGGTTTGTGAAGGTCATGACCAAGTTCCTTCCACACTTTGTTTTCTTAGTGTGTTTTCAATCCCCCTGAAGGCAATGACATCATGTATGACACAGAGCCTGAGCCACAAATCTATCAACAGAAGGTGTGGAAAAGAATGGTCTATGCAAATCAAATTCACTTGTTTGAATGATGTCATTTGCATCAGTGAAACTGTTAGAACTTGAATATTTCGGTTATTCATTGTCAGTCTGGTACTGTATCGTCAATTCAAAGCTTTATAGCAGTGACCACCAACTGGCGGCCCGCGGGCCACATCCGGCCCGCCAGACATTCTCATCCGGCCCGCAGACGGGGGTGACTGTGGCGTTGGCGGAGTGGTTACTGCGTTCGCCCCCCACCCATTTTCTTTTTTACAACGTCTCGTGAGTAAGGTGCAGTACCGGAGTCCAACAGAGAGGCAGCAGCTGCGGGACAGTGGACTGCGTACTGCGAAACCTTCCCTTCCTTGAAGAAGAAGAAGTGATCCTTCGTTGTGAAGAGTCTGCTTTGTGCACTCCGCACCACAGCAGCAGTCCCGCTGCGACAGAGTCCAACAGAGAGGCAGGAGCTGCGGGACAGTAGCCTAGAAGCAGGGTTGGGTTGTAACGGAATATATGTAACGGCGTTACGTAATCAGAATACAAAAATCAAGTAGGCTAACTGTATTCAGCTGGCGTTACATTTGAAAAACGAGTAATCTGATTACAGTTACTTTCGTAAACCTGAAGTGAATACATTTTGGAATACTTATTGGAATTATTGGTAGAAAAGTTTCCTCACAAAATGTAATATTCATTACGGGCAGAACTGTGTGCACACTGCACGGCGCTGCAGCGTGTCTGTGAGCGAGAGAGATGCAGCGTGTCTGTGAGGCCCCGCCCCCGCACGCAGATGAGAGAGAGAGATCTCTTTTAAAATATATTGAAAGTTAGAAACGGAGATGGTTAGATAAAATGTGCAAGATAACGTTGATGTAGCATTTCTTTATTGTCGAAATGATGACATTTATAACAGGATCAAATCAAAGTGAATGGCCTGCTGCTGCTGAATGCATGGCGCAAGTGACTGGAAACAGTTTTAAAAGTTATTACATCGTTTCAGATAATAATAATAATAATAAATAATAATGATAATTCATTCTATTTAGGGGCGCCTTTCAAAGCACCCAAGGACACCTTACAATTCATAACATATGTACATTTTGGCCCTTGGACAAATGTAGTTGGTGATCCCTGTCATAAAGCCTTAATGCAATCGAATGTAAAACAAAAAAGTCATGATTGATGAAAGTAGTAAATCGGTCAGATTTGACCCGAAGACAACAGGAGGGTTGAGATGTTCTGAAGAAGGTAAACACAGTGAAGGCGGCGCATAAAAAGGCACAGCTCTCGGCCTCCTGATGCTGCAGCCATTTCCAGAAGTGAAGGAGGTGTTCCATAAAACAGCTGATACTGTGAGAGTCCCGGACATGAATTCATATACCTCATTCACACCAACGGTGTTTCAGGGCCGGTTCGGAGCTAGAGCTTGAAAAGCACCGGGTTTTCGTGTTCACACCGCAGTGGAGCAGCCTCTTAGCTCCGGAATCCGGTTTGTTTCAAGCACCAAAAAATTGTCCGGCCAGAGCAAAAGTACCGCATACGTCACGCTTACGTCGAGGCGGGAGCAGAGACAGGATCAACTCCTGAACAACAACAAAAAGTCCGCGTTTTATCCAGTTTGTACCATAGACGGTATATATAAATGGACGTAGTGTCCGTGACGTCACCCATAGGATTCTGCAGAGTTGTCGTGAAGCCCTTAGTAGGCGGAGTCGGCCACTAACGGTTCGACTGTGACGTCAGAGTCTAATCCCGCCTGCTCCAAATAAGGGCAAAGAGGCGGAGTCGAGGCGGGACCTGCTGCCTCCGAACTGGAAGTAAACCGAGCTAGCTCAGGCTAAGAAGCTAAGCTAACATGAAACACATGCATACCAAGTTACTGCTAACCAGTGGCGAGCCGTGACTTTTATACCTAGGCTGTCATTTGACATTACTCTCTCGTTCAGTTACTATAGCTGGCCCTCTGTGAATTCATAGCTGGACCGCCTGGACGTCCAACAGCTCCTCTCTTCACTCGCAGAGATGAGCTTCTTTCATTTAACCCTTCACATTCCAACAGAAACTGAATAGGCAGATTCGAAGGATTTATTTCTTTGGAAATGTTATTTTAAATACAATTAAATCAAGTTATTTTGATAAAACTAATGAAAAATATAACTTAAAAAAATATATTTAAAAACATATATTATTTTTTTTAATGTTTTTAAATATTATTTTGTAGAATATCTTAGACCCTCACAGAGGGCCTAGAGGGCCCTGACGGCTCGCTACTGCTGCTAACAGTGTAGTTCCCCTATATAAACGTTACATTCATAATCAAATGAGACAATCTGCAAGAGAATTAGCTATATTTTGTTATTCTTAATGCTTGTCATTCACACGTTAAGAAAAGACGGACTCCACTGCCCGGACCTAACGGAGCCGCAGTGGGCTAGCTCCGGGACGACGGCTGGAGCTAGCCCCCTGCGGCTCCGTTAGCTCCGGCGGCCACTACTGGGATAATTGGGTGCCCTATTAACATTTGCTCCCATTTAGCATTATGGGCGTCATAGCCATAGACTATAAAAGTCTTACCCAAGGCTGAATCATAAACTAAAATGTATATGTATGTATAAAGGGTTACGTCCTTAGATGGCTAATAAGTAGCAAGCTAAGCTACCAAGCACACAAACACTTCACTTCTTTTTAGACTAGTACATTCAAGCGCACAACACAACATTTTAATTGTCTGGTATTTGTAACAATATTCCCTAAAAGGCACAATCACCACGAACACGGCTAAAGGGTCAAGTACAGCAACTACAACTAACTAACGTTGTAGCCTCTATGGTTGTAGCCTAGCAGAGTGGACAAGTTGCTGTTAGCTGACAGTGAGGAATGTACGTGTCCATCAAAGTGACCACGCCCTAATTTATGCATAACTTTAAAGCTTAATATTAATTAAACAGATGAGTTGAGAAAAAATTCACCCCCCACACAGTAGTCATGAAGGGGGAATCTAACTATACAGAGAATATGGTTTTTTGAACCACGATGTAAACATGTTTATATCTGCTGTAAAGTTGGGCATTTTAACATGGGGGTCTATGGAAATTGCTCCCTTCTGCAGCCTGCTCCTACTGGCCACTATATGAACTGCAGTGTGTGGCACTTCCATATTGGCGTCCCGGCTCGCCGCTTGGTTTGTACACAACGATGGAGAAACTTAACAAGAGTTTCAGTGTTTCTGCCATAGACTGTAAAGGTTTCTGCTCATGGTGAAGCAACGTGTCTGCGTGTTAAGGTGGAACCTGAGCATTCATGTTGATTACCTCTCATTATAAATCTATAAAACTATAAATATTAAACTTTACTTCACGTGTTCATTTGAGAACAGCTGTTACATACCTGGGTGAAGGTTACAGTTCATAGATCAAGGCAGACTGGTTTACAGACTCTCCTGTTTTGCCAAACCGGTGCTTAAACAAATAGCTCTACACCCCTGGCCGACATGTCCTTAAAATAAAGTCTGAGTTTGAAATATATGCAGTGCCGTTTTTATATGTACAAAAGTGGTGGGGCACAAAAAACTTGGATGTCTATAAGCGTCTGCAGTGAGGTTCATGGCTGCTGAGGCACTGGCACTGACTCTTCAGGTTTACAAATATTATATTTCGACCTAAATCAAAATATAATATTATTTTCAAAAGCTTTTTTTGTCTGATACTTCAATTAATTTTAAACAGACAGTTCAACAGAAGGATACCCAAAAAATGTAATTTTATCATTTAAATATTGAATTGTTCTCTCTTAGTAAGATCCCATTTTCAATAAAATTGCAGTCTTACCTTGACTTGAAGATTAAGTACATTTGCCTATCCTTCTGGACAAAAATCTCTATTACTTTTTTGTAAAAGTCCTCCTTATGTTCTTGTAGTTTCAAAAGTCTATCATAAATGTAATCTAATCAATAGATTTATGATTCTAAAATTATAAAAGTAGGGTAGACATGTGGATATTATCCAGCTGAACAAAACGTGCATTTATCTAACAGGTTTGTTTCCCACAGATCTTATTTGGAGCTATTTTCTAAAATCCTATGGAGAAATCTCATTGCTTTTTTTGTCGAGGGAAGCCATGCGCAGCTTATTTACGGGTTTTAGGACGTGTCACTGCAGCTCTCTCGTCTCCTTTTCACACGGCACACTTTTCGTGGCACACGTACTTACAGCCAATCAGCTCTGAATTATGTGAGATGACGTATGATGGGGATGGCAGCACTATGCCCCTATGGTCATAATTTTTTTGCCACACACATTAAATAGAAAAATACTCTGAGCATGCGCAGTGTAGTTTTTACAGTCACCATTGACTTAGACAGTGAGAGGGAGGGGCATGATCGGGTTTTGTCCCACATGGCTCTAAACAGTTCAATAGGCACACACTGTAAACACTAATTAGAAGAACACAGACTAAAACAGCAATGTACAGACAAATCAGATGATTAAACATGATCTTAAAATATATTTTATATATTTTTTAATTTAGTTTTTGCATTTTTTTGTAATCATTATTTTTAATACTTTCTGCTGACACTAGGTGGGGCTGTGCCCCACCTGCCCCTAATGACCAGTCGCCACTGAATATATGTCAAATAATGTATGCACTGCCATTTCCCCAGTGGCGAAACGTGTCTATCGCAACTGGAATTTCTGTAGACACACATTTCCAATGTTTAAAGTCGTGTCATTTGTACGCAGACTGAAGAGATTGGGTTGGTGCTCCTCTTCCTACTTGGCACACCGGTAACTTTCTCGTGCAAACGAGAGGCTGAGACCTTAGGCTGAGCCGCCGAATCCCTCGGAACATCATAAAAGCCATTTTCAACTGTTATCTGGTGAAAGATGAACCAGGCTACTGGATGAAATAATATAACTGGTATAGGTGCAAAAATTAAACACTTTTTGAAAAAAACATTATGATAAAATATTTTTATATATTTATAATTCTGCAAATATTACGATAAACTCACAGCTATTTTGCAGCCCGGCAGTAACACCTCGCCCGGGGGTTTGGAACCCCTGGCTTAAATAATGTAATTTGTTGGCAAAAAAAAACACATTTATAGTGGACTGAGCGCCACTATCCAATATCACCCTTGTTGTTATCAGGCACATTTACACATCAAGTGTGAGTGTGTGTATTTATTGAGTTGTGAGCAAGTAGCCTAGATAAACTGGGTAAACACAAAGGAACAATTTCAATACATGATAAAAAGACTACGCTGATAACGAACATAGAGAGAGAGATTTGATGAGCAGAATGTTCATCACCTGCCTTATCTCCACAGGTCGGAGTACCTTTGGCCTTCATCAGAAGCGGCCCGGAACCTCCGAGGAGCTGAGGCTGCAGACTGATAAGGAAACAAAAAGGTTAGGAAAAAAACTTTAACTAACCAACTTTTTCTTGCACAGTCTGGTGATTTAGAGGCTTTACTTTATTATTTTTAAACTTCATGGCCTTAACTCAATTACCAAATTTCACTTTCAGTATTTTGCTGCAATATATTAGATATTCCTATAAGGGCCAATAGGCAAACATTAGTGTTAAGCCTTTTTGCATTCCCTGATATGTGTTAGCATTAAAAACAAACAGAAAACAAGTAAAATAGCTGCAATTCTAAATTGAAAAAGAGAGCCACAGTAAACCCTCATGTTCATATGTTTAAAAATCATCACAGTTGAAGTAGTTGCAACTGTCTTCCCTTCATTTAGGAACTACTTTATTATAATAATTATTAAGGCCTTTTACCCTACGACGTTCTTGAATTTTTATCTTGGCTTCTTCTAAAGATTAAATAACTGACAGTATGAAAACACATTGGCCAAACAATTTGTGATTCAAAATCAAGCAAGGTTTTCATGTGATGAACTTGTGGACACCACAACATAACCAAGGAGAGTAGTAATGCAAGTCAAAAGAACAACATAATACAAAAACAATTACAAATCATTTTCATTGATAGTTTGGTGAGATTTCATAGTAATATTAAGGTCAGCCCAAAACTTTAAGTAAGATATTTATGTAAGTGTGCCTTGTTGTCTACTAATAGAAATAACTAACTATGAGCAAGAAGTGTGAAATAAATAAATGTAAAGTTATCCTCTGAGCGCTTCATATTTAGAGAAAAATAATTTCACAAATGTAGATGCGGAAAACACTTAATCAAGTTCAGTTATGTTGAAACTGTTTTAAAAATATAGTAATAATACTTTATGGTTATTGTAGAGGCTGTAGTAAGTGGTGCTGTTCAATTGTACTGAATTAAAAAGAAAGGGATTTTAAGAACTCCAAACGTATTTATACAAACAATGTATGTATTCACTATTATTATTATCAACAGCAACATGAACTACAGTCTCCAGAATTAACATAATGTATATCATAGGCTTGTACATTTAACAATGTAAAGACTTTCTTCATAAGAATTTCTGTAAACATTTGTAATGGACACAACAACTATATAACTCACAGAAAATGCATTAAAAATCCAAACCAATTACGCAACTGTTTCTGTGTTATACAGCTCTTGAGGCAAAGATGGACTCCAAGCAAAATGGCCACACACAAGTCAAGGGACCTGTGGGGGGCATCTTTTTGGAGAAAACAAAGGAGAAGATAACCATATATCAAGCCATGAAGAAACGTCTGCTTAAGCCAGGAACAGCATTAGCCCTGCTGGAAGCACAAGCAGCCACAGTAGGTATCGTAGACCCAATAAACAACAGAATACTTCCTGTTGTAGATGCTGTTAAGGAGGGAATAGTTGGACCGGAGATGAAAGAAAAGCTCCTCATAGCAGAGAAAGCTGTCAGTGGCTATGTAGACCCCTACACTAACCAAATGATATCTGTATTCCAAGCTATTCGAAAAGATTTAGTCCCAATAGAATATGGATTGAGGCTGCTGGAAGCACAGATTGCCACAAATGGCCTGTTTGATCCTGTTGAGAAGTCAACTATTTCAGTTGAATCAGCAATTCAAAAGGGCTACTATGAAAAAGGTTTGCTCAATGACCAGATGTGCGAGCTCAAAGTATTCTACAATCCAAGCTCACAAGAAAATCTAAACTACCAAAACCTCCTAGAGAAATGCACCGTGGAGCCTGACACAGGCCTGGTGCTCCTTCCTGTTTCCATCACTTTTAAAGGTCTGCGGAGAGGTATTTCCTCCACTGAACTTTTTGAGTCAAAGATCATTGACAAACAAACATTTGATGACCTACAGAAGGGAAAGACCAACACACAGGGTGTGATGTTGATGGAAACAGTGAAAGAATACCTGGAGGGCAAAGGCAGTATCGCAGGCATTGCTGTACTCTCATCTAATCAGAGAATGAGCATTTATGAATCCATGAAGAAAGGTATACTGATGCCTGGAACAGCACTTGTTCTACTGGAGGCACAAGCTGCAACTGGATTCATGATTGATCCTGTAGAAAATAAAAAGTACACTGTGGATGAGGCCATCAAAAACAACGTTTTTGGCCCAGAATATCATGCAAAGCTGCGTTCTGCTGAGCGAGCAGTTACTGGCTACAAAGACCCATATTCAGGTGAAACTATATCCCTGTTTCAAGCCATGTCAAAAGACCTCATGGTTAAGGAACATGGGATCCGCCTTCTTGAGGCGCAAATGGCTACAGGTGGAATAATAGATCCCATCAACAGTCACAGACTACCAACAGAAGTGGCCTTCAAAAGAGGTTATTTTGATGAAGAAATGAATGCCATACTAGAGGATTCAGGGGATGACACAAAAGGTTTCTTTGACCCAAACACAAAAGATAATCTAACTTATCTTCAGCTGATGCAAAGGTGTGTCACTGATCCAATAACTGGACTGTGTCTCCTCCCTCTCCTCTCCAAGTCAGACTGCCTGAATTTCAACTTCATTGACTACCAAACTAAAATGACTTTCAAAGAGGAGAAGGTCAACATGACATGCGGGAAGTACATGGGAATGACAGTATCTCTGTGGGAACTCCTCATGTCAGAATACTTTGATGAACACCAGAGGCGAGACATCATTCAAAAGTTTAGAGAGGGGAAGCTCAATATCAAGATGGTTACCACAACAATTCTGGAAGTCATTGAAAAGTCTGTGAAAACAACAAACTGCGTCTTTGAAGGCATCAGAGAAACTGTTACAGCCAAACAGCTTGTGGACGCAGATATCATTAGTAAAGAGGTTATGGAGGATCTGGAAAAGGGAAAAACGTCAGTGAAGGAAGTGATAGCAGATGAAAGTGTAAATGTCTACCTACAGGGGAAAGACAGCATTGCAGGCATTTTGCTTCCTGATTCTCAAATCATGAGCATTTACCAGGCCAAACAAAAAGGGAAGTTGATGCCAGGAACTGCTCTGATTCTACTGGAGGCACAAGCAGCAACCGGGTTCATCATTGACCCAATCGGAAACAGAAAGTGTTCAGTGGATGATGCAGTCAAAGCAAAGATTGTGGGGCCTGACGTGTGTCAAAAGTTGCGCTCAGCAGAGAAAGCGGTCACTGGATACAAAAATCCATATGATGGCCAAATAATCTCATTGTTCCAAGCCATGCAAAAAGATCTCATCGTCAAAGACCATGGAATTCGACTCTTAGAAGCACAAATTGCCACTGGTGGGATCATTGACCCAGTGAACAGCCATCGCATTCCTGTCCATGTGGCCTATAAGAAGGGATACTTCAATGAGGAAATGAATGAGATACTGGCTGACCCAAGTGACGACACGAAAGGATTCTTTGACCCCAACACCCATGAGAACCTGACATACTTGCAGCTCATGGCCAGATGTGTTAGAGATCCTAGTACAGGTCTTTGCCTCTTGCCACTCAAAAGCAAAAGCAACAGAATTAACATAAATGAAAATATGAAGGAGACTTTCAAAGCAACAATAGTTACTGTTAAATATGGAAGGTTCAAAGACAAACACACAACACTTTGGGAACTTATCAATTCAGAGTATTTGACAGAGGACAAAAGACAGGAGCTTTTCAAGCTCTTCAAATCAAGGAAAATCACAATCGAGCAACTGACTGTCACCATTTTAGAGATCATTGAGAGAAAGGAGATAAAACAGCAAGCAGGGCTGAACTTTACGAGTCTCAGAGGAGAGGTCTCTGTGGTGGATCTTTTGCAACTTGAAATAGTGAATGAAACAACTTACAACAGTTTGATTGATGGAACGATAACAAGCACTGATGTGATGAACATGGACAGTGTGAGAGATTACCTACATGGGAAAAGTTGTGTAGCTGGAGTGATACTGCAACCCTCCAATAAAAAGCTGAGCATCTATGAGGCACAGAGAATCGGCATTCTCACACCTGGCACTGCCCTCTGCCTACTTGAAGCACAAGCGGCCACAGGGTTTATTGTTGATCCTTTGCAAAACAAGAAACTCACAGTAAAACAAGCTATCAGAGAAAAGTTGATTGGTCCACTGATGCATGAAAAGCTTTTGTCTGCAGAGAGGGCGGTCACTGGATACACAGATCCATACACTGGTCAACAGATCTCTCTTTTCCAAGCTTTACAAAAGGATCTGATTGTCAAGCAGCATGGCCTCCGTTTACTTGAGGCCCAGATTGCGACAGGTGGTATCATTGATCCTCTGAAGTGTCTTCACTTACCTCTTGAGGTTGCATACAGGAAAGGGTATTTTGATGCAGAACTTAATAAGGTCCTAACAGATCCGACTGATGACACAAAAGGGTTTTTTGACCCAAAGACACAACATAATTTGACATACATGGAGATGCTAGGTAGATGTATACAAGATAAGGAAACAGGACTGTTTCTCCTGCCACTGACTGACAAGCCAAAAGCTACTGAGACAAAGGTAAAAATGTACACGGACACAGAGATAAAGCAAGAGCTTCAAAAGACAACAATGACTGTATCAGTAGGACACTACTCAGGAAAATCTGTGTCTCTCTGGGACATCATTCACTCTGGGTACTTTACCGAGGATCAGCAGCTTGAATTCATTGAGAAGTACAGAGCAAGAAAGATCACCACAGAAACCATAATTACATCAGTGGTTTCCACCATTAAAAAACTGGAGAAGAGCAAAACTTCCAAGATGATAATGGGCCTGCGAAAACCGGTCTCTGCACAAAATCTACTAGATTCTGATGTTATTGACGCAGACACATTCAAACAGGTGAATAAAGGAAAACTCACTCTTGAAGCAGTTGTCCAACATGAACCTGTGAGAGGATACCTTAAGGGAACCGGAAGCATTGCTGGAATAAAAGTTCATCCATCTCAACAAGTAATGAGCATATATGAGGCAAAAAAGGAAGATCTGTTGACACCTGGCATTGCACTTCTACTGCTTGAGGCGCAGGCAGCAACAGGATGGATCATTGATCCTCTGAAAAACAAGAACTATGCTGTTGATGAGGCAGCAAAAGAAAAAATAATTGGACCAGATTTACATGAGCAACTTCTCTCAGCTGAAAGAGCTGTCACTGGCTACAAAGATCCATACACTGATGCAACAATATCACTGTTTGAAGCCATGGATAAACAGCTGATTCAAAAAAGTGATGGTATACGTCTTCTTGAAGCGCAGATGGCAACTGGAGGAATCATAGACCCAAATCAAAGTCACAGACTACCTGTTCATGTTGCTATCAAAAAGGGATATCTGGATGACGAAATCAGCAAAACTCTGTTGAACCCAGATGATGACACAAAGGGATTTTTTGACCCAAACACTAAAGAGAAAATCTCTTACCATCAGCTGATAAAGCAATGCGAGAAAGATCCTGAAACTGGGCTACTTCTTCTACCCCTGTACAAAGAGCAATCCCATGTATTTCACACTGATGAGCAAATAGAGCTTACACTCAAAAACAAAGCTATCATCGTAAATGCAGGGAGATTTAAAGACAAAGAAGTGACATTGTGGGAAGTGTTACTCTCTGAATATATTTCGGAACAAAAAAGGGAGCAGCTCATACAACAATACAAGAAAGGAGCCACGAAAATAGAGGAGCTCATTGAAATACTCACTGTTATTGTTACAGAAGTTTCATCCAAAGAAAGAAAGTTTAAAGGACTTCGAAAGCAAGTTTCAGCCAGTGAGTTGTTTGAGTCTAAGATTATCTCAAAAGAGCTTTTCACACAGATAATACAAGGGGAAATAACCGAAGATAATGTTGACAAGATGGAATCGATTCAGAAATACCTCGGAGCTACAAACTGTATAGCAGGTGTGAGAGTTGAATCTACAAAGAAAGTGATGAGCATCTACGAGGCCAAGACAAAACGCCTGCTGACCCCTGGGACATCTCTTGTACTGCTTGAGGCACAAGCTGCCACTGGCTTTGTCATTGACCCAGTGAAAAACAAGAAACTCTCTGTAGAGGAAGCTGTGGCTCAAGGAGTGGTTGGCAGTGAGTGGAAAAAAAAACTGCTTTCAGCAGAACGAGCAGTTACAGGATACATAGATCACTACACTGGAGAAACAATTTCATTGTTCCAAGCCTTGAAAAAAGATCTTATTGTTAAAGATCATGGAATTCGTCTCCTTGAAGCCCAAATTGCCACTGGAGGCATAATTGACCCAGTGCACAGTCACAGAGTACCTGTACAGGTGGCATACACAAGAGGTTACTTTGATGAAGAAATGAATGAGATCCTGTCCGACCCTGATGATGACACCAAGGGCTTCTTTGATCCCAATACTCAAGAGAACCTCACATATCTTCAGCTGGTTGAGAGGTGTGTCACAGATCCCATTACAGGCCTTAGCTTACTGGTGATTGCAAAGAAAGGAGAGTATTATTTCTTTGTTGATGAGGCAACAAAACTCATTTTGAAATCTACAACCACAACCAAAGCGGGAGGAAAATACCAAAGAACAACAGTGTCTCTGTGGGATCTGCTCTACTCCAAATACATCACTGAGGAGAAGAGGAGAGAGCTTGTGCAACAGTACAAGTCTGGAACAATCACAATCGAACACTTCCTGAAAATAATACTGACAATCATTGAGCCGCAGACTACAACAACCTCGTTCTCCTCAATCGTCATGTGCCAACCACCAGAAAGACAAGTGGACAGCAGCACACAATCTACTATCACGACTACAGTCACAGAGACAACTGAAGTTCAAAACTTCCATGGAATCAGAAAAGACGTCACAGCTAGTGAGTTGTTTGAATCACAAATCATCAATGAGGACCTTTACAACAATCTTACAGCTGGAAATGTCACAGTGACAGAAGTAAGTGAAATGGATTCAGTGCGAAAGTACTTAGAGGGAACTAACAGCATTGCAGGAGTGTACCTGCAGTCCACCAAAGAGACCCTAAGTATCTATGAAGCCAAAAGGAAAGGCCTGCTAACTCCTGGTACTACTCTTGTTCTACTTGAGGCTCAAGCTGCCACTGGCTTTGTCATTGACCCAGTGAAAAACAAGAAACTTTCAGTGGAAGAAGCTGTATCTCAAAGAGTGGTTGGCAGCGAATGGAAACACAAACTGCTTTCAGCAGAAAGGGCAGTTACAGGATACAAAGATCCCTACACTGGAAACATAATTTCATTGTTCCAAGCCTTGAAAAAAGATCTTATTGTTAAAGATCATGGAATTCGTCTCCTTGAAGCCCAAATTGCCACTGGAGGCATAATTGACCCAGTGCACAGTCACAGAGTACCTGTACAGGTGGCATACACAAGAGGTTACTTTGATGAAGAAATGAATGAGATCCTGTCCGACCCTGATGATGACACCAAGGGCTTCTTTGATCCCAATACTCAAGAGAACCTCACATATCTTCAGCTGGTTGAGAGGTGTGTCACAGATCCCATTACAGGCCTTAGCTTACTGGTGATTGCAAAGAAAGGAGAGTTGTATTTCTTTGTTGATGAGGCAACAAAACTCATTTTGAAATCTACAACCACAACCAAAGCGGGTGGAAAATACCAAAGAACAACAGTGTCTCTGTGGGATCTGCTCTACTCCAAATACATCACTGAGGAGAAGAGGAGAGAGCTTGTGCAACAGTACAAGTCTGGAACAATCACAAACGAACACTTCCTGAAAATAATACTGACAATCATTGAGCCGCAGACTACAACAACCTCGTCCTCCTCAATCGTCATGTGCCAACCACCAGAAAGACAAGTGGACAGCAGCACACAATCTACTATCACGACTACAGTCACAGAGACAACTGAAGTTCAAAACTTCCATGGAATCAGAAAAGACGTCACAGCTAGTGAGTTGTTTGAATCACAAATCATCAATGAGGACCTTTACAACAATCTTACAGCTGGAAATGTCACAGTGACAGAAGTAAGTGAAATGGATTCAGTGCGAAAGTACTTAGAGGGAACTAACAGCATTGCAGGAGTGTACCTGCAGTCCACCAAAGAGACCCTGAGTATCTATGAAGCCAAAAGGAAAGGCCTGCTAACTCCTGGTACTACTCTTGTTCTACTTGAGGCTCAAGCTGCCACTGGCTTTGTCATTGACCCAGTGAAAAACAAGAAACTTTCAGTGGAAGAAGCTGTATCTCAAAGAGTGGTTGGCAGCGAATGGAAACACAAACTGCTTTCAGCAGAAAGGGCAGTTACAGGATACAAAGATCCCTACACTGGAAACATAATTTCATTGTTCCAAGCCTTGAAAAAAGATCTTATTGTTAAAGATCATGGAATTCGTCTCCTTGAAGCCCAAATTGCCACTGGAGGCATAATTGACCCAGTGCACAGTCACAGAGTACCTGTACAGGTGGCATACACAAGAGGTTACTTTGATGAAGAAATGAACCAGATCCTGTCCGACCCTGATGATGACACCAAGGGCTTCTTTGATCCCAACACTCAAGAGAACCTCACATATCTTCAGCTGGTTGAGAGGTGTGTCACAGATCCCATTACAGGCCTTAGCTTACTGGTGATTGCAAAGAAAGGAGAGTATTATTTCTTTGTTGATGAGGCAACAAAACTCATTTTGAAATCTACAACCACAACCAAAGCGGGAGGAAAATACCAAAGAACAACAGTGTCTCTGTGGGATCTGCTCTACTCCAAATACATCACTGAGGAGAAGAGGAGAGAGCTTGTGCAACAGTACAAGTCTGGAACAATCACAATCGAACACTTCCTGAAAATAATACTGACAACCATTGAGCCGCAGACTACAACAACCTCGTTCTCCTCAATCGTCATGTGCCAACCACCAGAAAGACAAGTGGACAGCAGCACACAATCTACTATCACGACTACAGTCACAGAGACAACTGAAGTTCAAAACTTCCATGGAATCAGAAAAGACGTCACAGCTAGTGAGTTGTTTAAATCACAAATCATCAATGAGGACCTTTACAACAATCTTACAGCTGGAAATGTCACAGTGACAGAAGTAAGTGAAATGGATTCAGTGCGAAAGTACTTAGAGGGAACTAACAGCATTGCAGGAGTGTACCTGCAGTCCACCAAAGAGACCCTAAGTATATATGAAGCCAAAAGGAAAGGCCTGCTAACTCCTGGTACTACTCTTGTTCTACTTGAGGCTCAAGCTGCCACTGGCTTTGTCATTGACCCAGTGAAAAACAAGAAACTTTCAGTGGAAGAAGCTGTATCTCAAAGAGTGGTTGGCAGCGAATGGAAACACAAACTGCTTTCAGCAGAAAGGGCAGTTACAGGATACAAAGATCCCTACACTGGAAACATAATTTCATTGTTCCAAGCCTTGAAAAAAGATCTTATTGTTAAAGATCATGGAATTCGTCTCCTTGAAGCCCAAATTGCCACTGGAGGTATAATTGACCCAGTGCACAGTCACAGAGTACCTGTACAGGTGGCATACACAAGAGGTTACTTTGATGAAGAAATGAACCAGATCCTGTCCGACCCTGATGATGACACCAAGGGCTTCTTTGATCCCAACACTCAAGAGAACCTCACATATCTTCAGCTGATTGAGAGGTGTGTCACAGATCCCATTACAGGCCTTAGCTTACTGGTGATTGCAAAGAAAGGAGAGTTGTATTTCTTTGTTGATGAGGCAACAAAACTCATTTTGAAATCTACAACCACAACCAAAGCGGGAGGAAAATACCAAAGAACAACAGTGTCTCTGTGGGATCTGCTCTACTCCAAATACATCACTGAGGAGAAGAGGAGAGAGCTTGTGCAACAGTACAAGTCTGGAACAATCACAAACGAACACTTCCTGAAAATAATACTGACAATCATTGAGCCGCAGACTACAACAACCTCGTTCTCCTCAATCGTCATGTGCCAACCACCAGAAAGACAAGTGGACAGCAGCACACAATCTACTATCACGACTACAGTCACAGAGACAACTGAAGTTCAAAACTTCCATGGAATCAGAAAAGACGTCACAGCTAGTGAGTTGTTTGAATCACAAATCATCAATGAGGACCTTTACAACAATCTTACAGCTGGAAATGTCACAGTGACAGAAGTAAGTGAAATGGATTCAGTGCGAAAGTACTTAGAGGGAACTAACAGCATTGCAGGAGTGTACCTGCAGTCCACCAAAGAGACCCTAAGTATCTATGAAGCCAAAAGGAAAGGCCTGCTAACTCCTGGTACTACTCTTGTTCTACTTGAGGCTCAAGCTGCCACTGGCTTTGTCATTGACCCAGTGAAAAACAAGAAACTTTCAGTGGAAGAAGCTGTATCTCAAAGAGTGGTTGGCAGCGAATGGAAACAAAAACTGCTTTCAGCAGAAAGGGCAGTTACAGGATACAAAGATCCCTACACTGGAAACATAATTTCATTGTTCCAAGCCTTGAAAAAAGATCTTATTGTTAAAGATCATGGAATTCGTCTCCTTGAAGCCCAAATTGCCACTGGAGGCATAATTGACCCAGTGCACAGTCACAGAGTACCTGTACAGGTGGCATACACAAGAGGTTACTTTGATGAAGAAATGAACCAGATCCTGTCCGACCCTGATGATGACACCAAGGGCTTCTTTGATCCCAACACTCAAGAGAACCTCACATATCTTCAGCTGATTGAGAGGTGTGTCACAGATCCCATTACAGGCCTTAGCTTACTGGTGATTGCAAAGAAAGGAGAGTATTATTTCTTTGTTGATGAGGCAACAAAACTCATTTTGAAATCTACAACCACAACCAAAGCGGGAGGAAAATACCAAAGAACAACAGTGTCTCTGTGGGATCTGCTCTACTCCAAATACATCACTGAGGAGAAGAGGAGAGAGCTTGTGCAACAGTACAAGTCTGGAACAATCACAAACGAACACTTCCTGAAAATAATACTGACAATCATTGAGCCGCAGACTACAACAACCTCGTCCTCCTCAATCGTCATGTGCCAACCACCAGAAAGACAAGTGGACAGCAGCACACAATCTACTATCACGACTACAGTCACAGAGACAACTGAAGTTCAAAACTTCCATGGAATCAGAAAAGACGTCACAGCTAGTGAGTTGTTTAAATCACAAATCATCAATGAGGACCTTTACAACAATCTTACAGCTGGAAATGTCACAGTGACAGAAGTAAGTGAAATGGATTCAGTGCGAAAGTACTTAGAGGGATCTAACAGCATTGCAGGAGTGTACCTGCAGTCCACCAAAGAGACCCTGAGTATCTATGAAGCCAAAGCAAAGGCCTGCTAACTCCTGGTACTACTCTTGTTCTACTTGAGGCTCAAGCTGCCACTGGCTTTGTCATTGACCCAGTGAAAAACAAGAAACTTTCAGTGGAAGAAGCTGTATCTCAAAGAGTGGTTGGCAGCGAATGGAAACACAAACTGCTTTCAGCAGAAAGGGCAGTTACAGGATACAAAGATCCCTACACTGGAAACATAATTTCATTGTTCCAAGCCTTGAAAAAGATCTTATTGTTAAAGATCATGGAATTCGTCTCCTTGAAGCCCAAATTGCCACTGGAGGCATAATTGACCCAGTGCACAGTCACAGAGTACCTGTACAGGTGGCATACACAAGAGGTTACTTTGATGAAGAAATGAACCAGATCCTGTCCGACCCTGATGATGACACCAAGGGCTTCTTTGATCCCAACACTCAAGAGAACCTCACATATCTTCAGCTGATTGAGAGGTGTGTCACAGATCCCATTACAGGCCTTAGCTTACTGGTGATTGCAAAGAAAGGAGAGTATTATTTCTTTGTTGATGAGGCAACAAAACTCATTTTGAAATCTACAACCACAACCAAAGCGGGAGGAAAATACCAAAGAACAACAGTGTCTCTGTGGGATCTGCTCTACTCCAAATACATCACTGAGGAGAAGAGGAGAGAGCTTGTGCAACAGTACAAGTCTGGAACAATCACAATCGAACACTTCCTGAAAATAATACTGACAATCATTGAGCCGCAGACTACAACAACCTCGTTCTCCTCAATCGTCATGTGCCAACCACCAGAAAGACAAGTGGACAGCAGCACACAATCTACTATCACGACTACAGTCACAGAGACAACTGAAGTTCAAAACTTCCATGGAATCAGAAAAGACGTCACAGCTAGTGAGTTGTTTGAATCACAAATCATCAATGAGGACCTTTACAACAATCTTACAGCTGGAAATGTCACAGTGACAGAAGTAAGTGAAATGGATTCAGTGCGAAAGTACTTAGAGGGAACTAACAGCATTGCAGGAGTGTACCTGCAGTCCACCAAACGAGACCCTAAGTATCTATGAAGCCAAAAGGAAAGGCCTGCTAATCTCCTGGTACTACTCTTGTTCTACTTGAGGCTCAAGCTGCCACTGGCTTTGTCATTGACCCAGTGAAAAACAAGAAACTTTCAGTGGAAGAAGCTGTATCTCAAAGAGTGGTTGGCAGCGAATGGAAACAAAAACTGCTTTCAGCAGAAAGGGCAGTTACAGGATACAAAGATCCCTACACTGGAAACATAATTTCATTGTTCCAAGCCTTGAAAAAAGATCTTATTGTTAAAGATCATGGAATTCGTCTCCTTGAAGCCCAAATTGCCACTGGAGGCATAATTGACCCAGTGCACAGTCACAGAGTACCTGTACAGGTGGCATACACAAGAGGTTACTTTGATGAAGAAATGAACCAGATCCTGTCCGACCCTGATGATGACACCAAGGGCTTCTTTGATCCCAACACTCAAGAGAACCTCACATATCTTCAGCTGATTGAGAGGTGTGTCACAGATCCCATTACAGGCCTTAGCTTACTGGTGATTGCAAAGAAAGGAGAGTTGTATTTCTTTGTTGATGAGGCAACAAAACTCATTTTGAAATCTACAACCACAACCAAAGCGGGAGGAAAATACCAAAGAACAACAGTGTCTCTGTGGGATCTGCTCTACTCCAAATACATCACTGAGGAGAAGAGGAGAGAGCTTGTGCAACAGTACAAGTCTGGAACAATCACAAACGAACACTTCCTGAAAATAATACTGACAATCATTGAGCCGCAGACTACAACAATCCTCGTCCTCCTCAATCGTCATGTGCCAACCACCAGAAAGACAAGTGGACAGCAGCACACAATCTACTATCACGACTACAGTCACAGAGACAACTGAAGTTCAAAACTTCCATGGAATCAGAAAAGACGTCACAGCTAGTGAGTTGTTTAATCACAAATCATCAATGAGGACCTTTACAACAATCTTACAGCTGGAAATGTCACAGTGACAGAAGTAAGTGAAATGGATTCAGTGCGAAAGTACTTGGAGGGAACTAACAGCATTGCAGGAGTGTACCTGCAGTCCACCAAAGAGACCCTGAGTATCTATGAAGCCAAAAGCAAAGGCCTGCTAACTCCTGGTACTACTCTTGTTCTACTTGAGGCTCAAGCTGCCACTGGCTTTGTCATTGACCCAGTGAAAAACAAGAAACTTTCAGTGGAAGAAGCTGTATCTCAAAGAGTGGTTGGCAGCGAATGGAAACACAAACTGCTTTCAGCAGAAAGGGCAGTTACAGGATACAAAGATCCCTACACTGGAAACATAATTTCATTGTTCCAAGCCTTGAAAAAAGATCTTATTGTTAAAGATCATGGAATTCGTCTCCTTGAAGCCCAAATTGCCACTGGAGGCATAATTGACCCAGTGCACAGTCACAGAGTCCCTGTACAGGTGGCATACACAAGAGGTTACTTTGATGAAGAAATGAACCAGATCCTGTCCGACCCTGATGATGACACCAAGGGCTTCTTTGATCCCAATACTCAAGAGAACCTCACATATCTTCAGCTGGTTGAGAGGTGTGTCACAGATCCCATTACAGGCCTTAGCTTACTGGTGATTGCAAAGAAAGGAGAGTATTATTTCTTTGTTGATGAGGCAACAAACTCATTTTGAAATCTACAACCACAACCAAAGCGGGAGGAAAATACCAAAGAACAACAGTGTCTCTGTGGGATCTGCTCTACTCCAAATACATCACTGAGGAGAAGAGGAGAGAGCTTGTGCAACAGTACAAGTCTGGAACAATCACAATCGAACACTTCCTGAAAATAATACTGACAATCATTGAGCCGCAGACTACAACAACCTCGTTCTCCTCAATCGTCATGTGCCAACCACCAGAAAGACAAGTGGACAGCAGCACACAATCTACTATCACGACTACAGTCACAGAGACAACTGAAGTTCAAAACTTCCATGGAATCAGAAAAGACGTCACAGCTAGTGAGTTGTTTGAATCACAAATCATCAATGAGGACCTTTACAACAATCTTACAGCTGGAAATGTCACAGTGACAGAAGTAAGTGAAATGGATTCAGTGCGAAAGTACTTAGAGGGAACTAACAGCATTGCAGGAGTGTACCTGCAGTCCACCAAAGAGACCCTAAGTATCTATGAAGCCAAAAGGAAAGGCCTGCTAACTCCTGGTACTACTCTTGTTCTACTTGAGGCTCAAGCTGCCACTGGCTTTGTCATTGACCCAGTGAAAACAAGAAACTTTCAGTGGAAGAAGCTGTATCTCAAAGAGTGGTTGGCAGCGAATGGAAACAAAAACTGCTTTCAGCAGAAAGGGCAGTTACAGGATACAAAGATCCCTACACTGGAAACATAATTTCATTGTTCCAAGCCTTGAAAAAAGATCTTATTGTTAAAGATCATGGAATTCGTCTCCTTGAAGCCCAAATTGCCACTGGAGGCATAATTGACCCAGTGCACAGTCACAGAGTACCTGTACAGGTGGCATACACAAGAGGTTACTTTGATGAAGAAATGAACCAGATCCTGTCCGACCCTGATGATGACACCAAGGGCTTCTTTGATCCCAACACTCAAGAGAACCTCACATATCTTCAGCTGATTGAGAGGTGTGTCACAGATCCCATTACAGGCCTTAGCTTACTGGTGATTGCAAAGAAAGGAGAGTTGTATTTCTTTGTTGATGAGGCAACAAAACTCATTTTGAAATCTACAACCACAACCAAAGCGGGAGGAAAATACCAAAGAACAACAGTGTCTCTGTGGGATCTGCTCTACTCCAAATACATCACTGAGGAGAAGAGGAGAGAGCTTGTGCAACAAGTACAAGTCTGGAACAATCACAAACGAACACTTCCTGAAAATAATACTGACAATCATTGAGCCGCAGACTACAACAACCTCGTCCTCCTCAATCGTCATGTGCCAACCACCAGAAAGACAAGTGGACAGCAGCACACAATCTACTATCACGACTACAGTCACAGAGACAACTGAAGTTCAAACTTCCATGGAATCAGAAAAGACGTCACAGCTAGTGAGTTGTTTAAATCACAAATCATCAATGAGGACCTTTACAACAATCTTACAGCTGGAAATGTCACAGTGACAGAAGTAAGTGAAATGGATTCAGTGCGAAAGTACTTAGAGGGAACTAACAGCATTGCAGGAGTGTACCTGCAGTCCACCAAAGAGACCCTGAGTATCTATGAAGCCAAAAGCAAAGGCCTGCTAACTCCTGGTACTACTCTTGTTCTACTTGAGGCTCAAGCTGCCACTGGCTTTGTCATTGACCCAGTGAAAAACAAGAAACTTTCAGTGGAAGAAGCTGTATCTCAAAGAGTGGTTGGCAGCGAATGGAAACACAAACTGCTTTCAGCAGAAAGGGCAGTTACAGGATACAAAGATCCCTACACTGGAAACATAATTTCATTGTTCCAAGCCTTGAAAAAAGATCTTATTGTTAAAGATCATGGAATTCGTCTCCTTGAAGCCCAAATTGCCACTGGAGGCATAATTGACCCAGTGCACAGTCACAGAGTCCCTGTACAGGTGGCATACACAAGAGGTTACTTTGATGAAGAAATGAACCAGATCCTGTCCGACCCTGATGATGACACCAAGGGCTTCTTTGATCCCAATACTCAAGAGAACCTCACATATCTTCAGCTGGTTGAGAGGTGTGTCACAGATCCCATTACAGGCCTTAGCTTACTGGTGATTGCAAAGAAAGGAGAGTATTATTTCTTTGTTGATGAGGCAACAAAACTCATTTTGAAATCTACAACCACAACCAAAGCGGGAGGAAAATACCAAAGAACAACAGTGTCTCTGTGGGATCTGCTCTACTCCAAATACATCACTGAGGAGAAGAGGAGAGAGCTTGTGCAACAGTACAAGTCTGGAACAATCACAATCGAACACTTCCTGAAAATAATACTGACAATCATTGAGCCGCAGACTACAACAACCTCGTTCTCCTCAATCGTCATGTGCCAACCACCAGAAAGACAAGTGGACAGCAGCACACAATCTACTATCACGACTACAGTCACAGAGACAACTGAAGTTCAAAACTTCCATGGAATCAGAAAAGACGTCACAGCTAGTGAGTTGTTTGAATCACAAATCATCAATGAGGACCTTTACAACAATCTTACAGCTGGAAATGTCACAGTGACAGAAGTAAGTGAAATGGATTCAGTGCGAAAGTACTTAGAGGGAACTAACAGCATTGCAGGAGTGTACCTGCAGTCCACCAAAGAGACCCTAAGTATCTATGAAGCCAAAAGGAAAGGCCTGCTAACTCCTGGTACTACTCTTGTTCTACTTGAGGCTCAAGCTGCCACTGGCTTTGTCATTGACCCAGTGAAAAACAAGAAACTTTCAGTGGAAGAAGCTGTATCTCAAAGAGTGGTTGGCAGCGAATGGAAACAAAAACTGCTTTCAGCAGAAAGGGCAGTTACAGGATACAAAGATCCCTACACTGGAAACATAATTTCATTGTTCCAAGCCTTGAAAAAAGATCTTATTGTTAAAGATCATGGAATTCGTCTCCTTGAAGCCCAAATTGCCACTGGAGGCATAATTGACCCAGTGCACAGTCACAGAGTACCTGTACAGGTGGCATACACAAGAGGTTACTTTGATGAAGAAATGAACCAGATCCTGTCCGACCCTGATGATGACACCAAGGGCTTCTTTGATCCCAACACTCAAGAGAACCTCACATATCTTCAGCTGATTGAGAGGTGTGTCACAGATCCCATTACAGGCCTTAGCTTACTGGTGATTGCAAAGAAAGGAGAGTTGTATTTCTTTGTTGATGAGGCAACAAAACTCATTTTGAAATCTACAACCACAACCAAAGCGGGAGGAAAATACCAAAGAACAACAGTGTCTCTGTGGGATCTGCTCTACTCCAAATACATCACTGAGGAGAAGAGGAGAGAGCTTGTGCAACAGTACAAGTCTGGAACAATCACAAACGAACACTTCCTGAAAATAATACTGACAATCATTGAGCCGCAGACTACAACAACCTCGTCCTCCTCAATCGTCATGTGCCAACCACCAGAAAGACAAGTGGACAGCAGCACACAATCTACTATCACGACTACAGTCACAGAGACAACTGAAGTTCAAAACTTCCATGGAATCAGAAAAGACGTCACAGCTAGTGAGTTGTTTAAATCACAAATCATCAATGAGGACCTTTACAACAATCTTACAGCTGGAAATGTCACAGTGACAGAAGTAAGTGAAATGGATTCAGTGCGAAAGTACTTAGAGGGAACTAACAGCATTGCAGGAGTGTACCTGCAGTCCACCAAAGAGACCCTGAGTATCTATGAAGCCAAAAGGAAAGGCCTGCTAACTCCTGGTACTACTCTTGTTCTACTTGAGGCTCAAGCTGCCACTGGCTTTGTCATTGACCCAGTGAAAAACAAGAAACTTTCAGTGGAAGAAGCTGTATCTCAAAGAGTGGTTGGCAGCGAATGGAAACACAAACTGCTTTCAGCAGAAAGGGCAGTTACAGGATACAAAGATCCCTACACTGGAAACATAATTTCATTGTTCCAAGCCTTGAAAAAAGATCTTATTGTTAAAGATCATGGAATTCGTCTCCTTGAAGCCCAAATTGCCACTGGAGGCATAATTGACCCAGTGCACAGTCACAGAGTACCTGTACAGGTGGCATACACAAGAGGTTACTTTGATGAAGAAATGAACCAGATCCTGTCCGACCCTGATGATGACACCAAGGGCTTCTTTGATCCCAACACTCAAGAGAACCTCACATATCTTCAGCTGGTTGAGAGGTGTGTCACAGATCCCATTACAGGCCTTAGCTTACTGGTGATTGCAAAGAAAGGAGAGTATTATTTCTTTGTTGATGAGGCAACAAAACTCATTTTGAAATCTACAACCACAACCAAAGCGGGAGGAAAATACCAAAGAACAACAGTGTCTCTGTGGGATCTGCTCTACTCCAAATACATCACTGAGGAGAAGAGGAGAGAGCTTGTGCAACAGTACAAGTCTGGAAACAATCACAATCGAACACTTCCTGAAAATAATACTGACAATCATTGAGCCGCAGACTACAACAACCTCGTTCTCCTCAATCGTCATGTGCCAACCACCAGAAAGACAAGTGGACAGCAGCACACAATCTACTATCACGACTACAGTCACAGAGACAACTGAAGTTCAAAACTTCCATGGAATCAGAAAAGACGTCACAGCTAGTGAGTTGTTTGAATCACAAATCATCAATGAGGACCTTTACAACAATCTTACAGCTGGAAATGTCACAGTGACAGAAGTAAGTGAAATGGATTCAGTGCGAAAGTACTTAGAGGGAACTAACAGCATTGCAGGAGTGTACCTGCAGTCCACCAAAGAGACCCTAAGTATCTATGAAGCCAAAAGGAAAGGCCTGCTAACTCCTGGTACTACTCTTGTTCTACTTGAGGCTCAAGCTGCCACTGGCTTTGTCATTGACCCAGTGAAAAACAAGAAACTTTCAGTGGAAGAAGCTGTATCTCAAAGAGTGGTTGGCAGCGAATGGAAACAAAAACTGCTTTCAGCAGAAAGGGCAGTTACAGGATACAAAGATCCCTACACTGGAAACATAATTTCATTGTTCCAAGCCTTGAAAAAAGATCTTATTGTTAAAGATCATGGAATTCGTCTCCTTGAAGCCCAAATTGCCACTGGAGGCATAATTGACCCAGTGCACAGTCACAGAGTACCTGTACAGGTGGCATACACAAGAGGTTACTTTGATGAAGAAATGAACCAGATCCTGTCCGACCCTGATGATGACACCAAGGGCTTCTTTGATCCCAACACTCAAGAGAACCTCACATATCTTCAGCTGATTGAGAGGTGTGTCACAGATCCCATTACAGGCCTTAGCTTACTGGTGATTGCAAAGAAAGGAGAGTTGTATTTCTTTGTTGATGAGGCAACAAAACTCATTTTGAAATCTACAACCACAACCAAAGCGGGAGGAAAATACCAAAGAACAACAGTGTCTCTGTGGGATCTGCTCTACTCCAAATACATCACTGAGGAGAAGAGGAGAGAGCTTGTGCAACAGTACAAGTCTGGAACAATCACAAACGAACACTTCCTGAAAATAATACTGACAATCATTGAGCCGCAGACTACAACAACCTCGTCCTCCTCAATCGTCATGTGCCAACCACCAGAAAGACAAGTGGACAGCAGCACACAATCTACTATCACGACTACAGTCACAGAGACAACTGAAGTTCAAAACTTCCATGGAATCAGAAAAGACGTCACAGCTAGTGAGTTGTTTAAATCACAAATCATCAATGAGGACCTTTACAACAATCTTACAGCTGGAAATGTCACAGTGACAGAAGTAAGTGAAATGGATTCAGTGCGAAAGTACTTAGAGGGAACTAACAGCATTGCAGGAGTGTACCTGCAGTCCACCAAAGAGACCCTGAGTATCTATGAAGCCAAAAGGAAAGGCCTGCTAACTCCTGGTACTACTCTTGTTCTACTTGAGGCTCAAGCTGCCACTGGCTTTGTCATTGACCCAGTGAAAAACAAGAAACTTTCAGTGGAAGAAGCTGTATCTCAAAGAGTGGTTGGCAGCGAATGGAAACACAAACTGCTTTCAGCAGAAAGGGCAGTTACAGGATACAAAGATCCCTACACTGGAAACATAATTTCATTGTTCCAAGCCTTGAAAAAAGATCTTATTGTTAAAGATCATGGAATTCGTCTCCTTGAAGCCCAAATTGCCACTGGAGGCATAATTGACCCAGTGCACAGTCACAGAGTCCCTGTACAGGTGGCATACACAAGAGGTTACTTTGATGAAGAAATGAACCAGATCCTGTCCGACCCTGATGATGACACCAAGGGCTTCTTTGATCCCAACACTCAAGAGAACCTCACATATCTTCAGCTGGTTGAGAGGTGTGTCACAGATCCCATTACAGGCCTTAGCTTACTGGTGATTGCAAAGAAAGGAGAGTATTATTTCTTTGTTGATGAGGCAACAAAACTCATTTTGAAATCTACAACCACAACCAAAGCGGGAGGAAAATACCAAAGAACAACAGTGTCTCTGTGGGATCTGCTCTACTCCAAATACATCACTGAGGAGAAGAGGAGAGAGCTTGTGCAACAGTACAAGTCTGGAACAATCACAATCGAACACTTCCTGAAAATAATACTGACAATCATTGAGCCGCAGACTACAACAACCTCGTTCTCCTCAATCGTCATGTGCCAACCACCAGAAAGACAAGTGGACAGCAGCACACAATCTACTATCACGACTACAGTCACAGAGACAACTGAAGTTCAAAACTTCCATGGAATCAGAAAAGACGTCACAGCTAGTGAGTTGTTTGAATCACAAATCATCAATGAGGACCTTTACAACAATCTTACAGCTGGAAATGTCACAGTGACAGAAGTAAGTGAAATGGATTCAGTGCGAAAGTACTTAGAGGGAACTAACAGCATTGCAGGAGTATACCTGCAGTCCACCAAAGAGACCCTAAGTATCTATGAAGCCAAAAGGAAAGGCCTGCTAACTCCTGGTACTACTCTTGTTCTACTTGAGGCTCAAGCTGCCACTGGCTTTGTCATTGACCCAGTGAAAAACAAGAAACTTTCAGTGGAAGAAGCTGTATCTCAAAGAGTGGTTGGCAGCGAATGGAAACAAAAACTGCTTTCAGCAGAAAGGGCAGTTACAGGATACAAAGATCCCTACACTGGAAACATAATTTCATTGTTCCAAGCCTTGAAAAAAGATCTTATTGTTAAAGATCATGGAATTCGTCTCCTTGAAGCCCAAATTGCCACTGGAGGCATAATTGACCCAGTGCACAGTCACAGAGTCCCTGTACAGGTGGCATACACAAGAGGTTACTTTGATGAAGAAATGAACCAGATCCTGTCCGACCCTGATGATGACACCAAGGGCTTCTTTGATCCCAATACTCAAGAGAACCTCACATATCTTCAGCTGGTTGAGAGGTGTGTCACAGATCCCATTACAGGCCTTAGCTTACTGGTGATTGCAAAGAAAGGAGAGTATTATTTCTTTGTTGATGAGGCAACAAAACTCATTTTGAAATCTACAACCACAACCAAAGCGGGAGGAAAATACCAAAGAACAACAGTGTCTCTGTGGGATCTGCTCTACTCCAAATACATCACTGAGGAGAAGAGGAGAGAGCTTGTGCAACAGTACAAGTCTGGAACAATCACAAACGAACACTTCCTGAAAATAATACTGACAATCATTGAGCCGCAGACTACAACATTCTCGTCCTCCTCAATCGTCATGTGCCAACCACCAGAAAGACAAGTGGACAGCAGCACACAATCTACTATCACGACTACAGTCACAGAGACAACTGAAGTTCAAAACTTCCATGGAATCAGAAAAGACGTCACAGCTAGTGAGTTGTTTAAATCACAAATCATCAATGAGGACCTTTACAACAATCTTACAGCTGGAAATGTCACAGTGACAGAAGTAAGTGAAATGGATTCAGTGCGAAAGTACTTAGAGGGAACTAACAGCATTGCAGGAGTGTACCTGCAGTCCACCAAAGAGACCCTAAGTATCTATGAAGCCAAAAGGAAAGGCCTGCTAACTCCTGGTACTACTCTTGTTCTACTTGAGGCTCAAGCTGCCACTGGCTTTGTCATTGACCCAGTGAAAAACAAGAAACTTTCAGTGGAAGAAGCTGTATCTCAAAGAGTGGTTGGCAGCGAATGGAAACAAAAACTGCTTTCAGCAGAAAGGGCAGTTACAGGATACAAAGATCCCTACACTGGAAACATAATTTCATTGTTCCAAGCCTTGAAAAAAGATCTTATTGTTAAAGATCATGGAATTCGTCTCCTTGAAGCCCAAATTGCCACTGGAGGCATAATTGACCCAGTGCACAGTCACAGAGTACCTGTACAGGTGGCATACACAAGAGGTTACTTTGATGAAGAAATGAACCAGATCCTGTCCGACCCTGATGATGACACCAAGGGCTTCTTTGATCCCAACACTCAAGAGAACCTCACATATCTTCAGCTGATTGAGAGGTGTGTCACAGATCCCATTACAGGCCTTAGCTTACTGGTGATTGCAAAGAAAGGAGAGTTGTATTTCTTTGTTGATGAGGCAACAAAACTCATTTTGAAATCTACAACCACAACCAAAGCGGGAGGAAAATACCAAAGAACAACAGTGTCTCTGTGGGATCTGCTCTACTCCAAATACATCACTGAGGAGAAGAGGAGAGAGCTTGTGCAACAGTACAAGTCTGGAACAATCACAAACGAACACTTCCTGAAAATAATACTGACAATCATTGAGCCGCAGACTACAACAACCTCGTCCTCCTCAATCGTCATGTGCCAACCACCAGAAAGACAAGTGGACAGCAGCACACAATCTACTATCACGACTACAGTCACAGAGACAACTGAAGTTCAAAACTTCCATGGAATCAGAAAAGACGTCACAGCTAGTGAGTTGTTTAAATCACAAATCATCAATGAGGACCTTTACAACAATCTTACAGCTGGAAATGTCACAGTGACAGAAGTAAGTGAAATGGATTCAGTGCGAAAGTACTTAGAGGGAACTAACAGCATTGCAGGAGTGTACCTGCAGTCCACCAAAGAGACCCTGAGTATCTATGAAGCCAAAAGCAAAGGCCTGCTAACTCCTGGTACTACTCTTGTTCTACTTGAGGCTCAAGCTGCCACTGGCTTTGTCATTGACCCAGTGAAAAACAAGAAACTTTCAGTGGAAGAAGCTGTATCTCAAAGAGTGGTTGGCAGCGAATGGAAACACAAACTGCTTTCAGCAGAAAGGGCAGTTACAGGATACAAAGATCCCTACACTGGAAACATAATTTCATTGTTCCAAGCCTTGAAAAAAGATCTTATTGTTAAAGATCATGGAATTCGTCTCCTTGAAGCCCAAATTGCCACTGGAGGCATAATTGACCCAGTGCACAGTCACAGAGTCCCTGTACAGGTGGCATACACAAGAGGTTACTTTGATGAAGAAATGAACCAGATCCTGTCCGACCCTGATGATGACACCAAGGGCTTCTTTGATCCCAACACTCAAGAGAACCTCACATATCTTCAGCTGGTTGAGAGGTGTGTCACAGATCCCATTACAGGCCTTAGCTTACTGGTGATTGCAAAGAAAGGAGAGTATTATTTCTTTGTTGATGAGGCAACAAAACTCATTTTGAAATCTACAACCACAACCAAAGCGGGAGGAAAATACCAAAGAACAACAGTGTCTCTGTGGGATCTGCTCTACTCCAAATACATCACTGAGGAGAAGAGGAGAGAGCTTGTGCAACAGTACAAGTCTGGAACAATCACAATCGAACACTTCCTGAAAATAATACTGACAATCATTGAGCCGCAGACTACAACAACCTCGTTCTCCTCAATCGTCATGTGCCAACCACCAGAAAGACAAGTGGACAGCAGCACACAATCTACTATCACGACTACAGTCACAGAGACAACTGAAGTTCAAAACTTCCATGGAATCAGAAAAGACGTCACAGCTAGTGAGTTGTTTGAATCACAAATCATCAATGAGGACCTTTACAACAATCTTACAGCTGGAAATGTCACAGTGACAGAAGTAAGTGAAATGGATTCAGTGCGAAAGTACTTAGAGGGAACTAACAGCATTGCAGGAGTGTACCTGCAGTCCACCAAAGAGACCCTAAGTATCTATGAAGCCAAAAGGAAAGGCCTGCTAACTCCTGGTACTACTCTTGTTCTACTTGAGGCTCAAGCTGCCACTGGCTTTGTCATTGACCCAGTGAAAAACAAGAAACTTTCAGTGGAAGAAGCTGTATCTCAAAGAGTGGTTGGCAGCGAATGGAAACAAAAACTGCTTTCAGCAGAAAGGGCAGTTACAGGATACAAAGATCCCTACACTGGAAACATAATTTCATTGTTCCAAGCCTTGAAAAAAGATCTTATTGTTAAAGATCATGGAATTCGTCTCCTTGAAGCCCAAATTGCCACTGGAGGCATAATTGACCCAGTGCACAGTCACAGAGTACCTGTACAGGTGGCATACACAAGAGGTTACTTTGATGAAGAAATGAACCAGATCCTGTCCGACCCTGATGATGACACCAAGGGCTTCTTTGATCCCAACACTCAAGAGAACCTCACATATCTTCAGCTGATTGAGAGGTGTGTCACAGATCCCATTACAGGCCTTAGCTTACTGGTGATTGCAAAGAAAGGAGAGTTGTATTTCTTTGTTGATGAGGCAACAAAACTCATTTTGAAATCTACAACCACAACCAAAGCGGGAGGAAAATACCAAAGAACAACAGTGTCTCTGTGGGATCTGCTCTACTCCAAATACATCACTGAGGAGAAGAGGAGAGAGCTTGTGCAACAGTACAAGTCTGGAACAATCACAAACGAACACTTCCTGAAAATAATACTGACAATCATTGAGCCGCAGACTACAACATTCTCGTCCTCCTCAATCGTCATGTGCCAACCACCAGAAAGACAAGTGGACAGCAGCACACAATCTACTATCACGACTACAGTCACAGAGACAACTGAAGTTCAAAACTTCCATGGAATCAGAAAAGACGTCACAGCTAGTGAGTTGTTTAAATCACAAATCATCAATGAGGACCTTTACAACAATCTTACAGCTGGAAATGTCACAGTGACAGAAGTAAGTGAAATGGATTCAGTGCGAAAGTACTTGGAGGGAACTAACAGCATTGCAGGAGTGTACCTGCAGTCCACCAAAGAGACCCTGAGTATCTATGAAGCCAAAAGCAAAGGCCTGCTAACTCCTGGTACTACTCTTGTTCTACTTGAGGCTCAAGCTGCCACTGGCTTTGTCATTGACCCAGTGAAAAACAAGAAACTTTCAGTGGAAGAAGCTGTATCTCAAAGAGTGGTTGGCAGCGAATGGAAACACAAACTGCTTTCAGCAGAAAGGGCAGTTACAGGATACAAAGATCCCTACACTGGAAACATAATTTCATTGTTCCAAGCCTTGAAAAAAGATCTTATTGTTAAAGATCATGGAATTCGTCTCCTTGAAGCCCAAATTGCCACTGGAGGCATAATTGACCCAGTGCACAGTCACAGAGTCCCTGTACAGGTGGCATACACAAGAGGTTACTTTGATGAAGAAATGAACCAGATCCTGTCCGACCCTGATGATGACACCAAGGGCTTCTTTGATCCCAATACTCAAGAGAACCTCACATATCTTCAGCTGGTTGAGAGGTGTGTCACAGATCCCATTACAGGCCTTAGCTTACTGGTGATTGCAAAGAAAGGAGAGTATTATTTCTTTGTTGATGAGGCAACAAAACTCATTTTGAAATCTACAACCACAACCAAAGCGGGAGGAAAATACCAAAGAACAACAGTGTCTCTGTGGGATCTGCTCTACTCCAAATACATCACTGAGGAGAAGAGGAGAGAGCTTGTGCAACAGTACAAGTCTGGAACAATCACAATCGAACACTTCCTGAAAATAATACTGACAATCATTGAGCCGCAGACTACAACAACCTCGTTCTCCTCAATCGTCATGTGCCAACCACCAGAAAGACAAGTGGACAGCAGCACACAATCTACTATCACGACTACAGTCACAGAGACAACTGAAGTTCAAAACTTCCATGGAATCAGAAAAGACGTCACAGCTAGTGAGTTGTTTGAATCACAAATCATCAATGAGGACCTTTACAACAATCTTACAGCTGGAAATGTCACAGTGACAGAAGTAAGTGAAATGGATTCAGTGCGAAAGTACTTAGAGGGAACTAACAGCATTGCAGGAGTGTACCTGCAGTCCACCAAAGAGACCCTAAGTATCTATGAAGCCAAAAGGAAAGGCCTGCTAACTCCTGGTACTACTCTTGTTCTACTTGAGGCTCAAGCTGCCACTGGCTTTGTCATTGACCCAGTGAAAAACAAGAAACTTTCAGTGGAAGAAGCTGTATCTCAAAGAGTGGTTGGCAGCGAATGGAAACAAAAACTGCTTTCAGCAGAAAGGGCAGTTACAGGATACAAAGATCCCTACACTGGAAACATAATTTCATTGTTCCAAGCCTTGAAAAAAGATCTTATTGTTAAAGATCATGGAATTCGTCTCCTTGAAGCCCAAATTGCCACTGGAGGCATAATTGACCCAGTGCACAGTCACAGAGTACCTGTACAGGTGGCATACACAAGAGGTTACTTTGATGAAGAAATGAACCAGATCCTGTCCGACCCTGATGATGACACCAAGGGCTTCTTTGATCCCAACACTCAAGAGAACCTCACATATCTTCAGCTGATTGAGAGGTGTGTCACAGATCCCATTACAGGCCTTAGCTTACTGGTGATTGCAAAGAAAGGAGAGTTGTATTTCTTTGTTGATGAGGCAACAAAACTCATTTTGAAATCTACAACCACAACCAAAGCGGGAGGAAAATACCAAAGAACAACAGTGTCTCTGTGGGATCTGCTCTACTCCAAATACATCACTGAGGAGAAGAGGAGAGAGCTTGTGCAACAGTACAAGTCTGGAACAATCACAATCGAACACTTCCTGAAAATAATACTGACAATCATTGAGCCGCAGACTACAACAACCTCGTTCTCCTCAATCGTCATGTGCCAACCACCAGAAAGACAAGTGGACAGCAGCACACAATCTACTATCACGACTACAGTCACAGAGACAACTGAAGTTCAAAACTTCCATGGAATCAGAAAAGACGTCACAGCTAGTGAGTTGTTTGAATCACAAATCATCAATGAGGACCTTTACAACAATCTTACAGCTGGAAATGTCACAGTGACAGAAGTAAGTGAAATGGATTCAGTGCGAAAGTACTTAGAGGGAACTAACAGCATTGCAGGAGTGTACCTGCAGTCCACCAAAGAGACCCTGAGTATCTATGAAGCCAAAAGGAAAGGCCTGCTAACTCCTGGTACTACTCTTGTTCTACTTGAGGCTCAAGCTGCCACTGGCTTTGTCATTGACCCAGTGAAAAACAAGAAACTTTCAGTGGAAGAAGCTGTATCTCAAAGAGTGGTTGGCAGCGAATGGAAACACAAACTGCTTTCAGCAGAAAGGGCAGTTACAGGATACAAAGATCCCTACACTGGAAACATAATTTCATTGTTCCAAGCCTTGAAAAAAGATCTTATTGTTAAAGATCATGGAATTCGTCTCCTTGAAGCCCAAATTGCCACTGGAGGCATAATTGACCCAGTGCACAGTCACAGAGTCCCTGTACAGGTGGCATACACAAGAGGTTACTTTGATGAAGAAATGAACCAGATCCTGTCCGACCCTGATGATGACACCAAGGGCTTCTTTGATCCCAACACTCAAGAGAACCTCACATATCTTCAGCTGGTTGAGAGGTGTGTCACAGATCCCATTACAGGCCTTAGCTTACTGGTGATTGCAAAGAAAGGAGAGTATTATTTCTTTGTTGATGAGGCAACAAAACTCATTTTGAAATCTACAACCACAACCAAAGCGGGAGGAAAATACCAAAGAACAACAGTGTCTCTGTGGGATCTGCTCTACTCCAAATACATCACTGAGGAGAAGAGGAGAGAGCTTGTGCAACAGTACAAGTCTGGAACAATCACAATCGAACACTTCCTGAAAATAATACTGACAATCATTGAGCCGCAGACTACAACAACCTCGTTCTCCTCAATCGTCATGTGCCAACCACCAGAAAGACAAGTGGACAGCAGCACACAATCTACTATCACGACTACAGTCACAGAGACAACTGAAGTTCAAAACTTCCATGGAATCAGAAAAGACGTCACAGCTAGTGAGTTGTTTGAATCACAAATCATCAATGAGGACCTTTACAACAATCTTACAGCTGGAAATGTCACAGTGACAGAAGTAAGTGAAATGGATTCAGTGCGAAAGTACTTAGAGGGAACTAACAGCATTGCAGGAGTGTACCTGCAGTCCACCAAAGAGACCCTAAGTATCTATGAAGCCAAAAGGAAAGGCCTGCTAACTCCTGGTACTACTCTTGTTCTACTTGAGGCTCAAGCTGCCACTGGCTTTGTCATTGACCCAGTGAAAAACAAGAAACTTTCAGTGGAAGAAGCTGTATCTCAAAGAGTGGTTGGCAGCGAATGGAAACAAAAACTGCTTTCAGCAGAAAGGGCAGTTACAGGATACAAAGATCCCTACACTGGAAACATAATTTCATTGTTCCAAGCCTTGAAAAAAGATCTTATTGTTAAAGATCATGGAATTCGTCTCCTTGAAGCCCAAATTGCCACTGGAGGCATAATTGACCCAGTGCACAGTCACAGAGTCCCTGTACAGGTGGCATACACAAGAGGTTACTTTGATGAAGAAATGAACCAGATCCTGTCCGACCCTGATGATGACACCAAGGGCTTCTTTGATCCCAACACTCAAGAGAACCTCACATATCTTCAGCTGATTGAGAGGTGTGTCACAGATCCCATTACAGGCCTTAGCTTACTGGTGATTGCAAAGAAAGGAGAGTTGTATTTCTTTGTTGATGAGGCAACAAAACTCATTTTGAAATCTACAACCACAACCAAAGCGGGAGGAAAATACCAAAGAACAACAGTGTCTCTGTGGGATCTGCTCTACTCCAAATACATCACTGAGGAGAAGAGGAGAGAGCTTGTGCAACAGTACAAGTCTGGAACAATCACAAACGAACACTTCCTGAAAATAATACTGACAATCATTGAGCCGCAGACTACAACATTCTCGTCCTCCTCAATCGTCATGTGCCAACCACCAGAAAGACAAGTGGACAGCAGCACACAATCTACTATCACGACTACAGTCACAGAGACAACTGAAGTTCAAAACTTCCATGGAATCAGAAAAGACGTCACAGCTAGTGAGTTGTTTAAATCACAAATCATCAATGAGGACCTTTACAACAATCTTACAGCTGGAAATGTCACAGTGACAGAAGTAAGTGAAATGGATTCAGTGCGAAAGTACTTGGAGGGAACTAACAGCATTGCAGGAGTGTACCTGCAGTCCACCAAAGAGACCCTGAGTATCTATGAAGCCAAAAGCAAAGGCCTGCTAACTCCTGGTACTACTCTTGTTCTACTTGAGGCTCAAGCTGCCACTGGCTTTGTCATTGACCCAGTGAAAAACAAGAAACTTTCAGTGGAAGAAGCTGTATCTCAAAGAGTGGTTGGCAGCGAATGGAAACACAAACTTCTTTCAGCAGAAAGGGCAGTTACAGGATACAAAGATCCCTACACTGGAAACATAATTTCATTGTTCCAAGCCTTGAAAAAAGATCTTATTGTTAAAGATCATGGAATTCGTCTCCTTGAAGCCCAAATTGCCACTGGAGGCATAATTGACCCAGTGCACAGTCACAGAGTACCTGTACAGGTGGCATACATAAGAGGTTACTTTGATGAAGAAATGAACCAGATCCTGTCCGACCCTGATGATGACACCAAGGGCTTCTTTGATCCCAATACTCAAGAGAACCTCACATATCTTCAGCTGATTGAGAGGTGTGTCACAGATCCCATTACAGGCCTCAGTTTACTATCATTGAGAAAGTGAATGAAACCAAAGCTTTTTTCATGCATTTTATTTTCTGTTGTGCTTGCATACTTAGATTTTTACTCAACAGAATGCAGGATGTTGAAACACAAGAGACAAATACACGCATACTGTAGTTCTCCAACTACTGTTACCTGTAATGCTTCAGTTACAACTGCTTGTTGTGGAGTGTCGATTATTTGAACCAGCACCCACAAAACCAGTGACACTGACACAACTCCACTTTGGAATTTAGCCATTCTTAACCCCCCTCAAAATAAATCAACTTTGAGAAATGTTTAATTTAGTGGCCGTAAAACTCTAAACTGATGAAATCATCTATTTTCTCAAAATATACATACAGATCTTACATAGATAAACACTTAAAATACAGCATATTGTTTTTAAATCTTTGTTTTCTGCATTCAAGGCTGTCACTGGGAAATAAAATCTTAGATTTGCAATGCTTTTTGGGGATTTTGTATTCTTCTGCACAGCACTTGGGTCTGAATGTTTTAGAGTGCTTCATAAATAAAGTTGGATTGGATTTGTGGGAATTATGAATTGTATTATCGTATGTTGATGTGGGTAGATGGAGTTAAGCTGCGCCTATAGAAGCTCGACTTAGTTATGTTACCATTTAGGCCGAAAAGATGAACACTTAATTCTTAATTAAGTTATACTTTGCTTTCATTTGAAGTCAGCCCTGCTCTTTTTGTATTATTGTAAATTATGTTTTGTTGAAACGGTTTCATTATATGGCCAACTAAACAAATGAAATACTATATTTTGACATTTTTGGAAGTTGATGTGTATTGAACAACAGACTTTAAAATTATTTCCTGATTGAAGAGTCCTCACATGTTGGACAACTCTTCACCCATAATCATTTCTGTTCAACAACAATAAAGCAAATACAATGAAAAACATGTGTTTTATTTCAAACAAGAGTGTGAAATATGTCTCAATTGGAAACACTTAAATGTATATCCGTAACAAATATGTGAATGCAGCAAGAAAGCATTTGGTCATTCTGTAAATTAAGCTTAAAAATGCAGCACCCTCTAGTGGAAGGACAGTATTACAAACTTTAAAGTGACATGTTAAAGTTTTATATTTAATATCAAACAGTTATTGATGACATTCCTTAAAAAACAATCCATGAGGAAGTGTGTTTTTAAGACATTGAAATAAGCCTTTCGGATTCTGATTTTTGAAACCCGAATACATGTGAAAACCACTACAGTTTGTCCAGCAGCTGGCGAATGTCTTCTTGGCCACGGTAAATTCTCTTTATTCCTCTTGGAAGATAGCGGCAGGATGAAAGGTTAAGGTAGCTAAGAGCCGTCGTTTGGCCGACGACTGGCCTGCAAAATAAAACAAAGACACCAATTTATTTTTTGTGAAACCCTTGGAAAGATAATGAAAATGCTAAATCTGCAATACTCAAGCTGGATTCATGATCAGTTCTGATGATGTGATTGTCAAACGTTCATTTGATTAATGGGACTGGTAGAGTCAAGACAAACTATACATTAAGTACCTGAGGGCAGGTGGTGTGATCCTGGTCCCACTCAGGTTCAGTGAATGGAGGGTATCTGCCTGTGAGGCCTGAGCGAGGTGACTCATGGCTATCTCCAGGTCCTCCTCGGAGAAGAGCTGATTTGCAATGTCAAGCTGTTGCAGTGTTCGACTCCATTTCTGGGTGACCATGTGAAGCTCCTTCTTCGGTGATGATAACCCAACATTGCTGCAGAAATACTGTCCCCAGAACAGACACTCCAGTTCTGCCAAATCACAGCAAAATAAAGGAGTATTAATTAATAAATTGGGTTTTTAATGACACTCATATCTGATATTAAGAACACAGCAGGCTATTGTATTAGGAACTTAAAAATAATAAACATTCCTTTGTAAATGTGCTTAAAGATAAGTATAAAAAAGGGGTATTTCATCTCATCAATAATAGTTCAAGTCATTGTGGATTTCATATGAAAAGACCAGCCTATCATTAGTTCCCAATGTAAATCTTGCTTAAAGCTTTTTGGGTTATTATGTTCCTGTAGTGTGTTAAATAGGTTTTTTCTGCATGTAAATTATCTGCAAAGGTTAAAGTCCCTGTGTTCTCTCCAGATGGAGTTTCCCTCCTGCCCCTGCCTGAAATGTCTCCATTGGTCTTGTTTACTTCGGTAACATAATGACGTCACTATGTAACACTAGTGCTTCTATTGGCTATATAGCGCTCTAACACATTGTACTTGATAAGCTAAGAGGCGGGACATCTCTAAGCGGTTGACCAATCACAACAGAGCCGGCCAGCTAACAAATCAGAGCAGACTGGGCTCAGAGGCCTGTACTACGAAGCAGGATTTTCGCTTAGCGGGCTAACTTCAGGGAAAACTCTGGATTTCCGGTCCTACAACACTGGTTCACTTCTTAGCGGGCTAGATCTCCATGGTAAATTATGCTGAACGGCTAGCCTGCTCCGGAGCAGGTTAGGTTGCAGGATAAGAGATCAACTCGGTGAAAGCACCACCTGCTGACCAATCAGAGCTCAGTGTGCGGAGTTTAAAGCGATCAAGTCATATTACAGGAGAAAGGAAAAACTGCCGTTGCAGGAAAGACGGCCGGCAAAAATCACCGACTGTGTGAACGTGAACATTAATAGAATATCACCTCCATCTTCAGAGCAGTCTGACTATTATAACATTAGCGTTAAGAAAGCTTACTTAAATATCTGCCACAACATAAGTAACTGGATCAGAGTAACATTAAGTACAGTCCGCGGCATATCACATCATAATGTATCATATATTTCCTTATCTGAGTCAGCTGAGCCGTATCTGGCTGTGCAACACTCACAGTGTCACATACTGTATGCAGAAGTATTATTTTAAGCAACACATTAAGTTGACGAAACACTCGAGTCAAATGTAATTAAAGTCAGATCGTGTCTTAGACGGGGCAGTGATATCATAAACCTGTTAATGTACACATTCAAACACTTGTTCTGTTACCAGCTGTATTCACCTTGCAGGTGCAGCTCTGTGGCTTTGATCCTGGATAAAGTGTTTAAGTCATGGATTTTTAAAGTTTAACTTCTTCATATGTCTAATATTATAGTTGACTTTTCATTCAGGAAGTATGACGCGCTGCGCTGTCAGTGCGCTTGTCCATGTTTGTGATTGGTCGAATGCTCCAAATACCACCCCTCTCATGTGAACGCGCACCTAACTAGATAGGGCACGGCTGGCTTGAGCGATCCACTTGATATCCGTGTCGTAGGACCGCTTAGCGAGAGCGCGTATGTTTTGGATTAGGCCAACCGGCTAACTCAAACATATCCAGGTTAGGTTGAACCAGCTTCGTAGTACAGGCCTCTGGTTTCAGACAGAGGGTGAAAAGAGGTGCTGCAGCCAAATCAACAAATAAACTAAATATGTATCACATGAGTTAAGCGTACCAAGACAGGGTAGTGATGAGAGACCGGATGGTGTGATTCGTGAACAGCCTCGCAGGTCCAGCACCCGCAGCCTGGTGGAGCCAAACAGGATGTCCCACAAATCTTTATCAGTCATGTAGGAATAAGAGGTGGTAGCGATACACAGCTCCTCCAGTAACGGGAAGCCTAATGTTGAATCTGCACTATTACGCATCGTCTTATGCAGGGGCCTCACATTCAGCATCCGGAAGGTCTGATAGGAATTACAATAAAAGTGTTTCATGGGTACACAATGTAAACACATATGGTATACTAATGTAATGGAATGTAATGGTATACTCATTTATTGTTCAGTGGCAGGTAGCAAGGAGAGTGAAACATTTATCGCTAATAAGCGGCTAAAATGTAAAACTGAATTTGGAAATAACAATTATTCCAATGGATTAATCAGACGATTATTTCCTCCATAAATCATAATGTCATAAAATAGTGACGGTTTGTGTATTGTCTGACCAGCAGTCCAAAACTGCTTTAGGTTATTTTCTTACCTTGAGTTTAGGGCATGCCATTTGTAGTGCGTGGATGAAAACTGGAAGTTCACAATCTTTACTGTCTAGCTTTGTGTTGACCTCCAACAACTCCAAATCAGGACAGCTCCCCTTCTGAAATAACAAATCCAATATGTTGAGAGTAACAAGTGTATCTGCTCTCCATGGCTTCAGGTCTATGTGTATTGCATACACTCAAACAACATAGCTGGAAGGCTAGGTGTGACTTACGGTGATCGCTGACAGAAGTCTGTCATTCTTTATTCCATGAGTGAACAGAATCTGCTTGATCTGGCTCCCATGATTTTCAAGATACTCCAGGAGCCCCTCAACCTGAAACTACAAAAAAAAGGTTTATTTAGAAATGTAATACCAAGCAGGTGGTGGGAATTGGTAATTGGACAATTACCATACATGATTTGAAGTCTCATGTTTTTCATATTTCACTCGGCCCTGTAAGTACACTTTCATAAATGTCTACAGTTGCATTCAAACTAAATGAGGCATTGTTATGGTGAGCACAGGGTTGTACAGCAGTATTGAGGGTGACTCATTTGGTAAACCTATGAGATCCTCATTGATCG
This sequence comes from Harpagifer antarcticus, assembly GCA_902827135.1. NCBI lineage: Eukaryota > Metazoa > Chordata > Actinopteri > Perciformes > Harpagiferidae > Harpagifer > Harpagifer antarcticus. The sequence goes on from CADEHL010000314.1 coordinate 3,420,071, forward strand.
CAAGTAATGAGATTTGTCACCGCTGCCAGGGAGGGCGGTGTTTAGCTTGCTTTTTCCAGCATCCCCCTGCCGTCCTCACTGTTGCAGCCCAAACTCACGTCTTACATTCTGACGCGTGGTAGGATTGCAGCCTAATAGTTGGATATTTTATTGTAATGCAAAATTGATTTAACTGCTCCCACAACAAGGTCTGTTAAATATTGAGTTACCAGGTCATCTGGAAAGAAACATTGCTTTTTAGTTCTTCAAATGTATTTGTTTGCTGCCAAGTGACATCGTGTTCCAATGTAAGAAATACATCTCAAATGCCGATATCTCAACATGGCCACTCAGCAAAACAATCTTGACTGACAAAAAGAACTACAAGTAAGTGTTAAAATGTGTATTGTTGACTATGGGGTTAATGGTGCTTTTAAAGATGACAACATCTAATAAATTATAGGATGCATCCACCACTAACATGTTGTTTTTACAGTGAAACTAATTCAACTGCTGAGCTGGTCCTGGACATACCTCTGAGTACTGCAGATCTATGCCCTGCAGAGACTGGCTGTGCCGACCGAGGCTGTGGAAGGCTGTCACTGCCAGGCCTGTACAGTAGGAGATCTTGAGGGAGCGGAGGTGGGGGCAAAACTGCGACACAACCTTCATTGAGCAGAAAAACATAGGGTAAATACAACATGCGATGATAAAGACGGCATCCTATGAATTATCAGACAATATTTTGTAACAAAAATGCATTCAAATGACTCTACTCCAAACTGGGCCATACTTTAGAACAAAACTATTCAAATACAGTTTATTGCATTTGGTTAACAATTACTTCCATAATTGACGCACCTGATGATTATTTTCAAAATGGACATTTTGTTTTTAAAATGTCAGACTATAACATTCCTGTGCCCAAGGTAATGTAGTAGATATTCAAACACTCAAAAATAATCTTTAGCTTTTTGGATATATGACAAAAATAGAACCACAATTAAGACACTAAAAACAGCAAGTATTTAGATAAAAAGTGATAGAAACAATTAAATAATTATCAAAATAGAAGCCTGGTTGATTTCTCAACTGATTGGTTTATTGAATAATCTTTGCAGTTAAGAAGCGTATGACATAAAAGACAGATATCTATTGTTGGTGACTTACCTCCACTGCATAGGTGACATTCTTTTTCCAGTGACAGAGAGAGAAGTTTCGTAGCTGAGAGAATCTAAAGAACAACGACTACATTTTATAATTTTTTTTAAAACATATCGAAAAATACAAGACCTACAAACTAAATAACAGTTTATAGTCACTACAAATGCAGACCTGTTCTGTGCCATCCAGTCAAAAGTCTCCTTAATCTTCATCTCAGTTTTAGGTAGCTGGGTTTTCCCTGGTGCAATCCAGCAGTGACCCACAGTAACTTTACGCCACAGGACCGGACTGGAGGCAGCAGCGTTCCACAAACGACAAACTCGTCCCACCCTGAACCAGAACAGCAGAAGAAAAGTTAGTTTGGTCTGAAATAAACAATAATAATAAACGGAACAGCAAAAAATGCATTACATACATAAAAGTATGACTAGGCAACCACCATTACATCAAACAGCAGCAAAAACAAAAGAAGTACTCAGTATTATATTAGTCCATCATTGCATTCAAATCAATTAAAGTCAAACTGCATTGTCCAGTTTTTTTGCCCCAAATCCATAAGCATTTGATGGGGTTTTTCTATGGTATTTTATTAAATACATGTGGAATTGTATACTGTATAATAACACAATTGACTGCTCAGGCCTATAATAATATTTCACATGTAGCTCTTTGAAATTGTGCTTAAATGTGACATTAAATGGATCAAATCTTAAATTATGTGATAATCTGTCATTTCAACAATTATGTAAATAATGATTGCAATCCTAATTTATTTATTTTCTCAAGTTAAACAACAATTTTGGAGTTATAGATTTGGACGACAGCATTTTTAAAAGCCATTTGATCATCCCATTATAGCTTTCCAATTAAAAGTAGACAAGGATAATTTCGTGTTAAATTATCTGCTCGATAATCTATATCCTTATCGAATCTTTGTATAAATTTGAGATATTTGAGTAGTCACTAAGCTAAGCTACATCAAATCAAATATGTGTTTATTACCTGCATAGAAATGGTACAGCGCCATCCTGGACCACCACCATCTGAAAAATACTGACTAGCACCTCCTCAGGGAGACTCTGACCCCATCTGTGGTCTGTTGTTTTCTGTGGTACAAACAGATTAGTGTCCTCCTTTTCCTTCACAACAGGATTACTTGCCACTTTAGGTTTGGGACGGACTGTCTTTTTTTTCTTAATCTGACTAGCTTTTCTTTTAGTCAGCTTCTTTTTTTTACTTCCCTTCTTTTGGGGGGTCCAAGCCGAGCCGCCGTACTGAGAAGTGGAACTGGATATGACCAGAAGCATATCCTCCCCTTGATGCACGGTGTAGCCCAGCGGGACAGGCCGGGAGACTCTGGCCTTTTTACGCTTCTTGGCCTTTACATTTGTAGGTTTACTAGTGGTCCTCTTCAGAGATGCCTTCTTGGTCTTTGGTCCGTCTTCTCCTTGACCTGATGTGCTTGATGTGCTCGGTGTGGTGTCTTCACTTCTTTCACTGTGGGTTGGAGCCTCTGCTTCCATCGTGTACTAATAATTAGTCTTTATCAGAAGCTTTTGTCAAATAACCAGACAGTGGCTGAGAAGTAACATATCGGCTTCTGAAAAAAAGAAAACAAATAAGATTAGTCTGTATCTGTGTGGGTGATTTATTGTAGATAAGAATGATATACAGAATGGTAAGACAAGCAGCAGTGGATGGATGTAAATCCAGAGTAACTTGTGAGATTTACTTGTTTTAGAACTTTCTTAATAAATAAAGCTTATGCTAATGTAATAGTGTGTCAGCTAAATGGGATCGTACAATAGAGCAGAATCCTGCATATAGTGTCATATAAATCCAACATGCTTTAAACAAACACAGTATATGGACATGCACACAAACTGTAAATAATGATTCTTCACTCTGTGTTTAGTATTTACTCTGTTGAGCGATTTGTTTAATTTACAACAGAACACTTTTATTTTATTGTTGGTCATTTGTGCTTTTATATTTATATTTAGGCTACTGTTATTAAACAATTTGTTCGCATACTTGTCTACATAATAGTCCTGTCTGACCTTAACCTTTGTTGTCCTTGTTCCTGAATGTTATGTCTATTTTTGTGCAAGTACATAAAGAGTAATGTAAAAAAAGAAGACCATTCAAATTCCTTGTATGTGTACACATTACATTTGTCTATGTCAGTGACCACCAACTGGCGGCCCGCGGGCCACATCCGGCCCGCCAGACATTGTCATCCGGCCCGCACGACGGGGTGACTGTGGCGTTGGCGGAGTGGTTACTGCGTTCGCCCCCCACCCATTTTTTTTTTTACAACGTCTCGTGAGTAAGGTGCAGTACCGGAGTCCAACAGAGAGGCAGCAGCTGCGGGACAGTAGACTGCGTACTGCGAAACCTTCCCTTCCTTGAAGAAGAAGAAGTGATTCTTCATTGTGAAGAGTCTGCTTTGTGCACTCCGCACCACAGCAGCAGCCCTGCTGCGACAGAGTCCAACAGAGAGGCAGGAGCTGCGGGACAGTAGCCTAGAAGCAGTGTTGGGTTGTAACGGAATATATGTGACGATGTTACGTAATCAGAATACAAAAATCAAGTAGGCTAACTGTATTCAGCTGGCGTTACATTTGAAAAACGAGTAATCTGATTACAGTTACTTTCGTAAACCTGAAGTGAATACATTTTGGAATACTTATTGGAATTATTGGTGGAAAAGTTTCCTCACAAAATGTAATATTCATTACCGGCAGAACTGTGTGCACACTGCACAGCGCTGCAGCGTGTCTGTGAGCGAGAGAGAGGTGCAGCGTGTGTGTGAGGCCCCGCCCCCGCACGCAGATGAGAGAGAGAGATCTCTTTTAAAATATATTGAAAGTTAGAAACGGAGATGGTTAGATAAAATGTGCAAGATAACGTTGATGTAGCATTTCTTTATTGTCGAAATGATGACATTTATAACGGGATCAAATCAAAGTGAATGGCCTGCTGCTGCTGAATGCATGGGGCAAGTGACTGGAACAAGTTTTAAAAGTTATTACATCGTTTCAGATAATAATAATAATAAATAATGATAATTAATAATGATAATTCATTCTATTTAGGGGCGCCTTTCAAAGCACCCAAGGACACCTTACAATTCATAACATATTCTAAGGAAAGGTTTACAGCAGGAGAATGCAGTCCGGGTGATGTTTTTTATGTGGGGTGCCAATGAGAGGGAGCTGTCCAGAATGACACCAAGATGTTGTGTTTGAGTTCTTGATAAGCCATTAAAACAGTAAAACAAGTGTCTCCTGTTTAACAAAACATACCCATCTGTTATGGAAAAAGAAAGTATTCCAAAAGTATTCTACAAGTAACCTGAACACGTTTTTAAGACACGTAACTGTAACTGTATTCCGATTACTTTCAGAGCATGTATTCAGTAATCAGTAACTGATTACATTTACAAAGTAACCCTCCCAACCCTGCCTAGAAGTGATCCTTCGTTAGCGTGAAGAGTCCCCCCCCCCGCGATAGTGTCTATTGGATACATTTTGGCCCTTGGACAAATGTAGTTGGTGATCCCTGGTCTATGTTATGTGTTTGGGTTCCAATCAGGTTGCATTGCTCAAGTATCTGTAATATTGTATTATTAATATCAGGGCTCGACATTATAAATGTCCTGCTGGCCCGGAAGCACTATTTATGGCGCATTTCCACTGCAGCGGGTAGCCCCGTTTAAGCGTCCTTAATCGTCCTCAAGCGGCCAGGCCAGTTTTTGGTGGCCTTTCCATATAGCGTAGCACCGGCTAGCGGGTACTTTTTCCCTCTTTTTCCGGTCTCATAAAATCGTGGTTCTATCAGGCCAGGGCCAGGGTTGAACTAGTGACGTCAACACTCTCGACTGCTGCGCGCGAGATCATCCCTTGCGTCGCATATATATCTAGAAGCAAGTTTGCAGCATTTTTAAACACAGCATTTTTGTAAACGAAGGAGCTACAAAAATCGCAACGTCAAAGAAAAGCACCGAGGAGGTGACGACGTTCCTACATCTCATTGGGGATGATCAAATCCAGCGGGAGCTCGACGGAACAACTCGAAATGTGAAAAAAAATAAAAAGCCGATCGCCCCGCCTACACTGCGTTGCTACCCCAGTTCCTAAACTGTATTGGAAATGCGCCACGGCCTCGGACGGCCAGCCCGAGGCCTGAGCAAGGACGCTTAGGGACGCTTAAACGGGGCTACCCCGCTGCAGTGGAAATGTGCCATTAGACACCCCGGGCCAGCATAACGTACTTTCCAATTGTCCTGTGGTATTTTGACTAGCAATGTTGTTAAATTGTTTCGTTTATTAACGCTACAACTGAGGTTACCTACTGTAACCCCAGCTTCTATGAGTAAATGGCGCAGCCCTCTAAAGCTATCGCTATTGTGTAATCCCCCCGCGCAGCACTGAAACACTTGTAGTCCACGCCCACCCGCAAGGTGGGCCCCACCCTCGGGCTTCCTTCCGGTATAAATAGGAAGGAGGCCCGGCAATCTGCTCCCATACAACATAACTTTTCCTCAGCTATTCGTAGAGCCAGTGGGGCCCAGCACTTAGAGGGCTGCGCCATTTACTCGTAGAATCTGGGGTTACAGTAGGTAACTTCAGTTCTATTTCGTATATGGCTTCGCCCTCTAAAGCTATCGCTATTGGGTTAAGGGCGAAGCATGATGTAGTCTGTGCCCCACTGGGTCCGTCCGGGACTAGAAGCACAGACACACCTGCTCAATAACACCCCCTGCCTGTTGTGCCATGCGTAATGGCGCATCACCGTCCCTGGAACATAGCAAAACATGCCTATCTTCCCTGACGGGGTGAAGGCTGGGAACAATACATACCAGCCGCTGTGAGAAAGTAGAGACGGAAGTCCCACCTTGCCCAGCGATCATAGAGGGGGAACAGCAGCTCTCTGCGTGTCAGACAGGTAGGAGAGCGCTCAGCTGGATCCCTGACGTCACACACTCTGACCAGGCACAAGTACCAGGTACAAAGTGTGTCAGAGGAAAAAGGAACATCCCTCCTATAAGATGGAAAAAGGGCCGCTCTCCGCGTGCCGAGAGGCAGGCGAGGGGCGCACAGCTGGTTCCCTGATGTTACTCACTCTGACAGGACACCCAGTACAGGGTGTGTCAGAGAGGAATGGAAGACATCCCTCAAATAAAAATGAATAAATGAACAGGGGGAAGACCAAGATGCAGCAGTGCAAATATCTTCCACTGACATTCCTCCGTGCAAAGCCGTAGAGGAGGAAATTCCTCTGGTGGAGTGCGCTTTGATGTTCTCCGGGGGCTCCATGTGCCTCACACAGCCAGTGTGACAGCCGTTGTGCAGACAGCCGTTGTGCAGACAGAGGTTGCCCGATCGAGCGCTCTCTATAGTGCACAAACAGGCGCTGAGAACGGCGCCAAGCCACCGCGCGCGCCACATGGCACGACAGCGCACGCACAGGACAGAGGAGATGAGACGTGGCTTCTTCCTCCGACCTGTAAGGAGGGGGGAATAAGCCAGCCAGGGTGATCACTCTTGACCAAAAAGAGTTGTGATGACCTTAGGCATGATCCGGGTTAGGGCGTAAAACAGCTGAACTGCCATCTCCTTGGATCCGGAGACATGACGGAGCCACAGAGAGAGCAGACAAATCACTCGCCGCCGCCGCTGCCCGTGAGGCAAAAGGGCTGCGAGGGAGTTTCCACACGCTGCATTTCACTCCGTCTCTCATCATGAGGCGCATACACGCCCAGAGGATGAGAGGTGTGTGTATGCTGTCCACAAGAGGCGTTATAACGGTGCTCGTAGATTTATTATGACCGTGTGTAGGAGGCATATCTGGGACAGAGGAATGCCGCGAGCTCTGCAGTTTATAAACCAATAGGTTAAAAACAGCAGGCTTCTGCAGTGAATGAACCACAGGAGTGTCCCCCTGTTGGAAGAGACCCAAGGGGATCATCACGTGACCAGCTGACGCCAACGCCAAGCAGCTGCGTCACGGAGAGGGCTGTGTGGGTTGTGACATGCCGGAGGAGAGCTGTCAGTTCCTCCACTGGCTGCCGGGAGAGCCGCGCTCTGCTAGCTGAGTTTAATTCCACTCCAGATAAACGTTTGTCTGAGAGGGAAGAGGACAGCTCTTCTTCCAATTTATTATGAAACCCAGGCTTTGACAGATGCGATACGAGATGTACCGTCTGTAAAGCGACTTCCTCCAGGAAGTGCGAGCCGGCAAATAGCAGGTCGTCCAGAGGAAACCACACTCTCATCCCTCCTCTGTGTAGTGGCTCCAGCCTTCTCTACACAAAAATGGGAGGAGCCAGGAAATATCCGAACGGCAGACGATTGTCTGGTCTGATATTCCCTGAAATGAGAAAACGCAGGAATTTCCTGTGTTTTGGGATGATGGGTACGTGGAGGTATGCATCCTTCAGGTGGAAGTGAACCAGTCGTCCTGGTGTACACATTCCAGCACCTGTTTGATCGTCAGCATGTGGAATACTGACAGATCGAGGATGTCTCATTGCCCCAGTCTTTTTCGGGATTAGAAAAATAACGGTTCCAGCAGCTCGGATTGGAGCGCAAGACATGCTTCAGGCTTCTGGGAGGACAGGAGTGTTTCCTGTATCCCATTGAACTGTGGGGGGGGGGAGAGGCGAACTGCAGGACGTATCCTCTGCTGATCAGCCTGCTCATCCATCTGTCCATCAGACCCACGCACTGCCACTCTGAGAAACACTGAGAGCGGGCGCACGTGCTCGAGATGTGTTTTTTTGGTCGTCATGGTGACGAGCCACGCCAGCGCCCCTGCCGCCGCTGCCCGTGAGGCAACCCAAGGTGTGCTTGGATCGAAAGGGCTGCGCGGGGGCCTCCACACGCTGCGTCTCACTCCGACTCTCATCATGAGGCGCGTACACGCTCAGGGGATGGATGGAGGTGTGTGCAGTGCTGCCCACATGAGGCGTTATAACGGCGCTCATGTGTTTATTAAGGCCGTGTTTACTAAGGCCGTGTTTACTAAGGCCGTGTGTACGAGGCGTATCTCGGACAGAGGAATGCCGCGAGCTCTGTAGTTTATTAACCAACAGGTTAAAACCAGGCTTCTGCAGCGAGCCCTGCTGTCTACTAATCAACAGATTAGTGGCAGCCGGCTTAATTAGCGCGCTCTGAAATGTATTAACCGACAGGTTAAAACCAGACTTTAGCAACGAGCCCTGCTGGCTATTAACTGACAGGTTATTGGCAGCTGGTTTACACAGGGCGTGAGGCAACCCCAGGTGGGCTTGGACCGAAAGGGCTGCGCGGGGGCCTCCACACGCTGCGTCTCACTCCGACTCTCATCATGAGGCGCGTACACGCTCATGGGATGGATGGAGGTGTGTGCAGTGCTGCCCACATGAGGCGTTATAACGGCGCTCATGGGTTTATTATGACCGTGTGTAGGAGGCGTATCTCGGACAGAGGAATGCCGCGAGCTCTGCAGGTTATTAACCGAGGTTAAAACCGGCAGGCTTCTGCAACGAGCCCTGCTGCACTTAATCAACAGATTAGTGGCAGCCGGATTAATTAGCGAGCTCTGCAGTTTATTAACCGATAGGTTAAAACCAGCAGGCTTCTGCAGCAAGCCCTGGCGCCGTGCCGCTGGGGGCACTCAGCCTGGAATACTGCTCATTCCCCCGTTCTGGCTTCTCTGTGATGTGCTGTAATGGTCGTCATTAAGGCTGCAACAAACGACTAATTGGATAATCGATTAATCTATCGATTAATGAAACGATTAATCGGATTATGCCTTGCACAATTTCTCAAACGCTATTATTTAGCCATCAACTTTTAGATTTAGCTTGAGGTTGTTTTAGGCATGTGGAAACTAACAATGAAAACAATTAAGATGAATACTTGATTCAAAAATACATATTTTATTACATTTTCTGCTGAAAGATGAATCAAAAATCTGTCCGTCAACATTTTAAACCAAGGATAGCAGATCAGATAAGATAAAAGATAACCTTTTTCACATTGTCAAGTAGGGATGAGTATCGTTAAGGTTTTAACTGTTCTACTACTTTTATCGATACCGCTTATCGATCCGGTCCTTTAACGGTACTCTTAACTGGTCTTTTGAAAGAAAGAAAAAAGGTAAATTAACTAAACAAATTGTGAACAAAACTAACATTGCTTTTTATTTAAATTAAATAAATAATATTTCACATCAAAAGAAACAATGTTTTAACAAATCGTATTAAATAATGTGACGACAGAATAGCTAAAACTTTAACAAAATAACTCAGTTACCTCTAATCATTAACCCATGTTTGTATAATGACGTGGAAAAGTAAGTCGTGGACGGGGCTACAGAGCTACTAGAAAGACAGTCGAACCCGGTGCATTCCTCCGTCTGGATGTGGAGCACTTTTGCTAAATGTTTAGACAAATTGCTCGTGTTACCGCCCTTACATGCTAAACTCTTATTGCACTTTTGGTAACGAGCATTGTCCACATCGAGACGGATAAAGTTTAACCACACCTTGGAGCGCTTCTCTCCGCCATCTCCACCGTGTGTGTGTGTGTGTTGTATGCATGTAGCAGCCGCGTGTGTGTTGCATGCATGTAGCAGCCGTGTGTGAGTAAACTGCCCCGCCCCCTCGCACACAGACGGGGGTGAAAGATCTCTCGTCCGAGTTGGCGACACTAAGACTGCGATATAATGTTTATGTAGCAATAATACATATGCCATAATGTTTTAAATGTCTCCAGTACCGATAAAAAGACCGATAACGTTGGAGCTTAACGGCGCGTAAAACACACGCTATGACGTCACTAACGAATCGACGACTGAATTAGTTGGCAACTAATTTGGTCATCGATTTTAATCGATAAGGTCGATTAGTTGTTGCACCCCTAGTCGTCATGGTGACGAGCCACGCCATTGCCCTCGCCGCCGCTGCCCGTGAGGGAAAGGGCTGTGAGGAAGCCTCCACACGCTGCGTTTCACTCCGGCTGTCATCATGAGGCGTGTTCACGGTGCTCATGGGTTATTATGACCATGTGTAGGAGGCGTATCTCGGACATAGGAATGCCGCGAGCTCTGCAGGTTATTAACCGATAGGTTAAAACCAGCAGGCTTCTGCAGGAAGCCCTGCTGTCTACTTAATCAACAGATTAGTGGCAGCCGGCTTAATTACCGGCTCTGCTTCCTCGGAGGCTCTCGTGGAGCAGACCAGGCGCAGGGGAGCCTCACTCTAGGGGTGCAACAACTAATCGACTTAATCGATTAAAATCGATGACCAAATGAGTTGCCAACTAATTCAGTCGTCGATTCGTTGGTGACGTCATCACGTGTGTTTTACGCACCGTTAAGCTCCAACGTTATCGGTCTTTTTTATCCGTACTGGAGACATTTAAAAAATATATGTCATATGTATTATTGCTACATAAACATATCGCAGACTTAGTGGGCAACTCGTTTCTAATATGCAAAAAGACAAACAAATGCGTCTATGATGTATTTTCGATCAGACGAGATCTCTCTCCACCGTCTGTGTGCGAGGGGGCGGGGCAGTTAACACACACGTAGCTGCTACATGCAGCAACACATGGCGGGGATGGCGGAGAGAAGCGCTCCAAGGTGTGGTTAAATGTTACCCGTCTTGAGGTGGACAATGCTCGTTGCCAATAGTGCAAAAAGAGTTTAACATGTCAGGGCGGTAACACGAGCAATTTGTCTAAACATTTAGCAAAAGTGCACCACATTCAGACGGAGAAATGCACCGTGTTCGACTGTCTTTCTAGCAGCTCTGTAGCCCCATCCACGAGTAACGTATCCACATCAGGTATTATGTATGCTAGCAGCATCACACGGAGTTAACTCAATGATACAAACATGGGTTAATGATTAGAGGTAACTGAGTTGTTTATTTTTGTTAAAGTTTCAGCTATTCTGTTTACAATTATGTTATCACATTATTTAATACAATTTGTTAAAACATTGTTGTTTCTTTTGATGTGAAATATTATTTATTTAAATAAAAAGCTATGTTAATTCTGTTCACAATTTGTTTAGTTAATTTAATAATATATATATTTTTGAATCAAGTATTCATCTTTCTTGTCTTCATTGTTAGTTTCCACATGCCTAAAACAACCTCGAGCTAAATCTAAAAGTTGATGGCTAAATAAGAGCGCTTGAGAAATTGTGCAAGGCATAATAGTCCGAATAGTCGATTAATCGTTTCATTAATCGATAATCAAATTAGTCGTTTGTTGCAGCCCTACCTCACTCCCCTTTGACTCGCCGCCGGGAGACCCTGTCTCTGGGGTGGCGGGGGAGCGGAGACGTGGGACGGAGCCCCTGCAGCCGCCGAAGGGCGAGTCTGACGCCGAGGCGGTTGCTATGGGCATCTCTCCGCTTGCGGCCTCCTGTGGCCGGCGTGGACGCCGCGGCTGCTGCGGACGATGGTGCCGCTGTGACATCTCAGCCGGCTGGAGCCAGCTGTACATGCTGGCGAATGCCGTCCGCCTGTTCCGCGGCCATCTTCATGAACTCCACCATGGCGTGGAACTGGGGTCCGAACAGCCCATCCGGGCTGATTGGGAGCGTCCAGTAGCACTTTTCTGGCCGTCTCCGTAACAGACGCCTGTTTCAGCCAGAGGTGGCGCTGGATCTGTGCTGCGCGGGGGCGCAGGGGATTACCCAATAGCGATAGCTTTAGAGGGCGAAGCCATATACGAAATAGAACATAACGTTTCGTGAGGCGGTTGTCGTTGTTGGGTGAAACCGCTGTTTGCTGCGGAGTGCAGCGCGGAGTAGGCTCCCGTGAGCGGGAGCGCGCTCGTTCACTACAGACTAGGGCTAAATGATATACCGTGTCATGGCGATAACCACGATATGCGCATGCGCGATATTCACACCGCAGGGACGTGCGGTTTTATTCATTTTTTTTAAATATGCTAACGCACTTTAGCACAGAATTCAAAATAAAGATACCCTTATTACTTATCGAAACTGCACATATAATATATCCGATTAAAGCTGAGACTCCACAGATTATTTAAGTATAGTATCTAAGCGATCCGATCTTGCGACAGGGGAAGCAAACACAGACATCACAACACGTACCTTTTACGGAGCTTTTACGGGAGATTGTCTCACCGTAGCTGTCAATCTGATCAAAAGACGTGTTCAATGGCATTAAAACGAGAAAAAACGCGGCTGAACCGGTTGATCCATAGGTTAATAATGTATCTGTGGCTTTGAAGCAATTGTTTATAATCCATAATTCAATCTTTATGTAAAAATCGGAGCACAAAAGTTAGTTGCTAATGGTAGCCACCACTCTCACTCCTTATTTGGTAATGTGTGTGGGTTAGACTGCTGCATAGTCAAGACCGGAAGCAGCAGCCACTCTGGTGGCTACCATTAGCAGCTAACTTTTGCTCTGCGATTTTTACATAAAAATGGAATTATGGATTATAAATGAAATAATTTTTTTATACAGAGACGTTAAAAACCTATGGATTAACCGATTCAGCTGCGTTTTTTCTCGTTTTAATGCCATTGAACACGTCTTTTGATCAGATTGACATTAGCATTTAGCATTTTTCGCTCAGGGGTCATTTAGATGCTTCTTATGAGACTTGCGTTTTGTTTTGGTAAAAATGGTTTGTATCGTCAGTTAGTTGAGATTATTTCCGTTAATCTGGTATAACACATTAATAGGTTCTTAAATATTAAGATCTCCTGAGACACAGTGTCGTGAAAAAAAAAGTAAAGTACCCGCCGGGACCTTGGGGCTTAACAGGTTAAAAAAAACGCAATATTTATCGTAGGGGAACAAAAAAACGCAATGTTCTAGTGGTGCAGTGACGCGTACTAAAACCCTTTTATAATCTATCGATTAGATTTATGATTCGAATTATAAAAGTAGGGTAGACATGTGGATATTATCCGGCTGAACAAAACGTGCATTTATCAAACAGGTTTGTTTTCCACAGACCTTATTTCCAGCTATTTTCCAAAACCCTGTGGAGAAATCCCATTTTTTGTCGAGGGAACCAGCAGCTTACTTCCTGGTTTTAGGACGCGTCACTGCACCTCTCAATATGATGCCAATATAAACAAGAGAGGCTTCTCAATACTAAAATGTCCCCTCCTCGACTCCTCGGTCCTCCGGTAGTGACCCGGAAATGAATTTCAGCGCGCCATTTTGAAGGACATCTCATTTCTCTAAATGCACACCGAGGACCGAGCATCGAGGAGGCTCTGTGGAGGAGCTATAACCGAGGATGCACTAATGGTTCCTCCACGGCCCCTCCGCGGATGCATTTCCGGGAACGGTGGAGGCGTCACCAAGCGGCAAACTCTGGAGAAGAGCCGGGACGCCAATACGGAAGTGCCACACACTGCAGTTCATCTAGTGGCCAGTAGGAGCAGGCTGCAGAAGGGAGCAATTTCCATAGACCCCCATGTTAAAATGCCCAACTTTACAGCAGAAATAAACATGTTTACATCGTGGTTCAAAAAACCATATTCTCAGTATAGTTAGATTCCCCCTTCATGACTACTGTGTGGGGGGTGAATTTTTTCTCAACTCATCTGTTTAATTAATATTAAGCCTTAAATCCTTTGCATAAATTAGGGCGTGGTCACTTTGATGGACATGCACATGCCTCACTTTCAGCTAACAGCAACTTGTCCACTCTGATAGGCTACAACCATAGAGGCTACAACGTTAGTTAGTCATAGTACTGTACTTGACCCTTTAGCTTTAGCCGTGTTCGTGGTGATTGTGCCTTTTAGGGAATATTGTTACAAATACCAGACAATTAAAATGTTGTGCTGTGCGCTTGAATGTACTAACAGAACTTCCAATAAGTCTAAAATGATAATATTACATGTTAACCCCGTTCGCAGGTGTTTGTGTGCTTGGGAGCTTAGCTTGCTACTTATTAGCCAGCTAAGGACGTAACCCTTTATGCATACATATACATTTTAGTTTATGATTCAGCCTTGGGTAAGACTTTTATAGTCTATGGCTATGACGCCCATAATGCTAAACGGGAGCAAATGTTAATAGGGGACCCAATTATCCCAGTGGTGGCCGCCGGAGCTAACGGAGCCGCAGGGGGCTAGCTACAGCCGGCGTCCCGGAGTTAGCCCCCTGCGGCTTCGTTAGGTCCGGGCGGTGGAGTCCGTCTTTTCTCAACGTGTGAATGACAAGCATTAAGAATAACAAAATATAGCTAATTCTCTTGCAGATTGTCTCATTTGATTATGAATGGGGGATATATCCAGTCTCTGATTGTGTTACGTTATTATGAGAGTGCTCTCATACTTTAAATTGTATGTATTTATATAAATATATGTGTGTGTATATGTCCACATCTGTAGCCTGTTATTGTCTCATTATACCGCACTATGAATGAATCAAAGTAAATATACAGGACTGTCTCAGAAAATTAGAATATTGTGATAAAGTTCTTTATTTTCTGTAATGCAATTAAAAAAACAAAAATGTCATACATTCTGGATTCATTACAAATCAACTGAAATATTGCAAGCCTTTTATTATTTTAATATTGCTGATTATGGCATACAGCTTAAGAAAACTCAAATATCCTATCTCTAAATATTAGAATATCATGAAAAAGTATACTAGTAGGGTGTTCAACGAATCACTTGAATCGTCTAATTAACTCGAAACACCTGCAAGGGTTTCCTGAGCCTTGAAAAACACTCAGCTTGGTTCAGTAAACTAAATCACAAGTATGGGGAAGACTGCTGATCTGACTGCTGTCCAGAGGACCGTCATTGACACCCTCCATCAGGAGGGTAAGACACAAAAAGAAATTTCTCAAAGAGCAAGCTGTTCACAGAGTACAGTTTCAAAGCACATCCACAAAAAGTCTGTTGGAAGGGGGAAATGTGGCAGGAAACGCTGCACAACCAAGAGAGATGACCGCAGCCTTAACAGCATTGTGAAGAAGAGTCGCTTCCAGAATTTGGGGGAGCTTCAAAGACAGTGGACTGAAGCTGGAGTCCAGGTATCAAAAGTCACTGTTCACAGACGTATCCGGGAAATGGGCTACAATAGCCGTATTCCCATGGTCAAGCCACTTCTGAACTCAAGACAACGGAAGAGGCGTCTGACTTGGGCTAAGGAAAAGAAGCACTGGACAGTTGCACAGTGGTCCAAAGTCCTCTTTTCAGACGAAAGCAAGTTTTGTATTTCATTTGGAAGTCAAGGCGCCAGAGTCTGGAGAAAGGCTGGAGAGGAGCAAAATCCAAGTTGCTTGAAATCGAGTGTGAAGTTCCCAGTCAGCGATGGTTTGGGGAGCCATGTCAGCTGCTGGTGTTGGTCCACTGTGTTTCATCAAGCCCAGAGTAAATGCAGCTGTGTACCAAGAGATTTTAGAGCACTACATGCTTCCGTCTGCTGAAAAGCTCTATGGAGATGAGGAATTCATTTTCCAGCATGATCTGGCACCTGCCCACAGTGCCAAAACCACCAGTAACTGGTGTACTGACCATGGCATTACTGTCCTCGATTGGCCTGCAAATTCCCCTGACCTGAACCCCATAGAGAATATGTGGGGTATTGTGAAGAAGAAGCTGAAAGACACCAGACCCAACAATGCTAATGAGCTAAAGGCCGCTATTGAAGCATCCTGGGCATCCATAACACCTCAGCAATGCCACAGGCTGATTGCCTCCATGCCACGCCGCATTGATGCAGTAATCCGTGCAAAAGGATTCCCAACCAAGTACTGAGTGCATTAATGGACATTTTCAAATGTTTGATTGTGTTTTGCTGTTATAAATCTTTTTTTTTTACTTGGTCTGAGGAACTATTCTAATTTTTGAAATAGGATTTTTGAGTTTTCTTAAGCTGTATGCCATAATCAGCAATATTAAAATAATAAAAGGCTTGCAATATTTCAGTTGATTTGTAATGAATCCAGAATGTATGACATTTTTGTTTTTTTAATTGCATTACAGAAAATAAAGAACTTTATCACAATATTCTAATTTTCTGAGACAGTCCTGTATAAGTCGTCATGAACACATCTGTCCATCAGACTGAGTGCTGCTGTGCCTCCTGTCATCATTATAATAATAATAATAATAGATTTAATTTGTTAGCGCTTTTACAGGTGCTCAAAGACGCTTTACAGATATAGTGAAGGGAAAAGAAAAGGAAGGAACAACAAATAAATATATAGTTAAAGTTAAAGTCAAATAATACAAAAACAATCACACATTAAAAGCCAGATTGAAGAGGTGAGTTTTTGTAAGTTTTTTGAAGGTGGTGAGGTCAGTGCAGTCTCTGATGGGTTGGGGGAGTGAGTTCCAGAGGGAGGGGGCAGCGACGGAGAAGGCTCTGTCCCCCCAGGTCCCGTGATTGGTGCGGGTTGGGATGGATAGGAGGTTGGCTTCTGATGAGCGGAGGCAACGGGAAGGGGCGTGGTGGTGCAGCAGGTCTGTGAAGTAGGGGGGGGCCTGATTGTTGAGGGCTTTGTGAGTAATGAGGAGGACTTTGAAGTTGATTCTTTGACGGACGGGGAGCCAGTGGAGGTTCTGGAGGACGGGAGTGATGTGGGTGAGGAGGCGGGCAGCGGGTGTGGGTGAGGAGGCGGGCAGCAGAGTTCTGGATATGTTGGAGTTTATTGATTAGGTTGGATGGTATGCAGTGGTTCCCCACCTTTTTTGTCTTGTGTACCCACAGTTTATATGTTTATAAAACGGACAAGTCAAATCAAGCAATCTGATGTTTCTTAGCCGTGATATAATGAGCGTATATCCAGGGAATAGTTGTTGCTACTTTTCACAAATCAGTATCCCTCCGTGTCTGAGAACCGTTATAAAATCCTAAACTAAACTTTATATAGTAAACTAACTAACTAATAGGGTTGCCAGAAACTGACCATGATCAAAATCGATTATTCGGCAGCCCTGGCGAATAATAATCGATTATTCGATCGACCCCTCCGCAGAAGAAAAACATTTTTTTTTCTAAAGTGCCTGCCATCACCTTTATTTGGAGATGCGCGATGCGCGCACAATGTATTTATTGCAATGCTGCCATTATTAAATACAGGCTACAGCTTCTATTAATAGGCTGTAGCCTGTATTAATAATGGCAGCATTGAAATACATGTCCTTCACTAGCATATTGGTGATTAGTGCAGTTATTTCACCTGCACGCATGTCATCACAACGACGTGGCCTCGAAGGAAAGTTGGTAATGGCCGGCTGTGCTGCGTCTTTCTCTGTAACCACTTTGGCTTCGCACTCAAATGCGAACGCATTGTTGAGGTTGAGCTAAGATATACCAACGTCTTTTCGCAGAGCTTGCATTTCACTTCCTTTGGACTTGTAAGTTCAAAGTAGTTCCACGAGGAACTCTTTTTACCTGCCGCTTTGCTCATCTTCAGTCGCACGTGTGAGGGAAAGGAGGGGGGGCGGGGTCGGTGTGTAGCGTGCTGCAGCAGCAGTCTGCTCTGCACGCAGGCTTCCTCCAAGTTTACAGTAGAACAAACTGGTGGTGTGACCAATGGCCATTTACAATTATTAATACTATTACTATTATTAGCATTAGTCGATATGTTGGTTGAAACTAAGCCAGGAAAAAAAAAAATTAAACATAAATAATAAAAAAAATATATATAAATAAAATCGATTTTTAAAAATAATATTCGATTATGGAGACTGTAACGAATAATCGAATAATCGCTGGCATCCCTACTAACTAACTAACTAACTAAGCTTAAGATGGAAACATTTAAGGTTAACTTCGACCTCCGGGGTGGGCTTACTATGGAGGAGTGGATTGAGAAGTGCCTATCTCCCGGGAAAAAAAAGCAACTAAACGACGACATTCGCTATCTGTTATTGTTGTTGCATAGCAACAACCTTGCACTATGTGCAGAAGGCAACGGACGATTTTATTTTATTCCCGGGCTGATTTTTAGTCCCAGTCCGCCACTGAACGTAGCTATTATGTAAGGTAGTTGTAAATCAAACAAGTGCAGTACATGCTATGTTATAAAGCCGTGGAGGGCGGGAGTTTATAAACCAAAGAGTAACCGCCCTTACGAGACGCTGTAATAAGTAAAGCGAACGCACCCGCAAGGACACCTGGCCTCCTATTGGTTGAGGGATTTTGACAGGATTGTTGCACAAAAGTTTCGAGCGCGCACAGAATAAATCTGAGAGCAGAAAAAATCTGTAAACAGCAAGCGTACAGTTTGAGCAGAAGCAAAGCAAATCTAAGTGCAAGCAGGCACTATTTGAGTGCCTGGACAGGGTTTGAGGGAAATAAATACATAAAGTATGCTCTCAAATTTAAATACCACTCTCTTGAATAAAGATAGGGAATAACCCCCATAGTTTATGTCCGACGCATCTTTGTAACGCATGAAGGACAGGAGCTGCGCTTCTCCACTCACATCTGTCATTTCATCCAGCTGCAAAGCGAACTGACCGGCTAGTTCTATTTTGTTCACCACTTGTCCAATTATATTAACAGACATATCATTGATCCGAAGGGATACGGTGTTATTCGACAGGAGAACTTTGAGTGCTTCGGCTGCTTTCTTCTCTCATAATTTCGGCCAACGCACTCTTGTTGAATCCCTGCAGCTCCTCAACAAGAGTGAGTTTTTATTTATTTAGCCACAAGCAGGGACACGGCGTAAAATGCCTCGAGTGCTTTCATTGACACATTCGTGGCTTTCATCATTACTGTCTGGTTCGACTTAAATTCCGACAGCTTTCGTCTGTAAAATTATTCACTTTTATCGACACTTCCCGAGTGTTTGGTGCTCTGGTGTCTCTGTAAATGCGCTGGCTTCATCGCACTATTAGCCAGGACTTCACCGTAAAAGAAGCACTGAGGCTGCGGTGGGTCCGCAGAAGTATAAATGAATCCAAATAATATATGTTTCACTGCCTTGGTTTCAGTTTGGCCTCTTTCTTACGTTTCTCGGCGGGCTCCTCTGAACCCTGGCCTGAATCCAGAGCAAGCGGACGTTTCAGCCATTTATCCATAGCGCAGACCTACCAGTATTTTTCTGGCTGCAGGTAAGCAGCTGTTTTCATTGTGGGATTTTGGCGCGGATGTGCCACAGACTATTGTCTCCCTAGGGAAACAAATCGCGCACTATCATTTGACGGGATTATTATTTTTTTTCCTTGTCACCTTGGAATTCCACGTACCCCCTACAGTTCCCTCGCGTACCACTAGGGGTACGCGTACCCCCGGTTGGGAAACACTGCCGTAGAGGATGCTATTGCAGTAGTCGAGTCGTGAAGTGATGAATGCATGAATCAGGGTTTCAGCAGCAGAGGAGGAGAGTGATGGGCGGAGACGGGCAATGTTTTTGAGGTGGAAAAAGGCGGTCCTGGTGATGTGATTTATGTGGTGGTTGAATTTGAGCTGACTGTCGAAGATGACTCCGAGGTTGCGGATGTGAGGGGGGGGAGATAGATTGTGGCTGTCAATGGTGAAGTTGAAATTCTGGATGTCTTTGATACGGGATGGGGGGCCAATGATGATGATGTCTGATTTGGCACTGTTCAGTTGGAGATAGTTTGTTTGCATCCATGCTTTTATTTCTGAGAGACAGTTGGTGAGAGTGGAGTGTGTTGTGGGGGTGATGGTTTTTGTTGAGATATAAAGTTTGATGTCATCGGCGTAGCAGTGAAATTGAAGGTTGTTGCGACAAATTATATTGCCAAGGGGGAGCATGTAGAGGATGAAGAGGAGGGGGCCAAGCACCGAACCCTGGGGGACACCTTGGGACAGAGGAGCAGTGGGGGAGGTGCAGTTGTTGATGTTGATAAACTGATGTCTGTTGGTGAGGTAGGATTTCAGCCAGGAGAGTGCAGTATCGGTGATGTTGAGTGATGATTCGAGGAGAGACAGCAGGATGGCGTGGTTGATGGTTTCGAATGCTGCGGTGAGGTCGAGGAGGATGAGGATATTAAGGTTGCCGGAGTCAGAGGAGAGGAGGAGGTCGTTTGTGATTTTGAGAAGAGCTGTTTCGGTGCTGTGTTTTGATCGGAAACCGGATTGAAATGGCTCAAAGAGATCATTGGAGCTGAGGTGGGCTTTAAGTTGTGAGGCAACGACACGTTCAAGTATTTTTGACAGAAAGGGGAGATTTGAGATGGGCCGGAAGTTGGACATGATGTCAGGTGTGAGTCCAGGTCTTTTGAGAATGGGTGTGACAGCAGCCAATTTGAGAGAGGGGGGAACTGATCCAGATCTGAGGGAGGAGTTAATGATGGTGGCGATGAGTTGGGAGATGGCAGGGAGGCTCTCTTTAACAAATTTGGAGGGCATTGGGTCAAGTGTGCAGGTGGAGTTAATTCCAGTCATGAAGTCGGACAGTTGCATGGGGGTCACAGGGGAGAAGTGGGACAGGGGTACTGAGGTGAAGGGGGGGGGAGCCAGGAGGGAAGGTGGGGGGTGCTGATGAGGGTGTCAAGATTGCTGTAAATGTTGCTGATTTTGGTTTGGAAAAACGAGAGGAAGGAGTTGCACTGTTCGGTGGTGAAGGATGAGGTGGCGTTGTCACAGGGTTTGAGAAGTTTGCTGATGGTGGAGAACAGACGCTTGGGGTTGCTGGAGCCAGACTGAATGAGTTGTGAGTAGTAATTAGACCGGACTGCTTTGAGTGCGTTACTGTACTGCTGGAGATAGTCTTTGTAGATTTGAAGATGGACTGTTAGTGTGGTTTTCTTGTATTGGACGTCTCTTTAAAATGACTGCTCAGAGGAGAGGAGTTCTCATTTCTCTAACTGCCTGCTGCTTCCCCTCCTCTCTCCTCGGTTCCCCTCCTCAGTCCTCCGCTCGCATCTCCTGTGGGCGGGACTAAGTCTCGAGGACAGGAGTCGGGGAGGGGAAATTTAAGAATTGAGAAGCCTCTATGGTCTTCTGTCGGCTCTGTACATCAATGCCGACCTATGCTGACAAGTAAGTGAAGAGTAGAAAATATAAAAGGTATTGGCTATAGGGAAATGTCCCAGTAGTTTAGGATAATGAAGTTTCTAATCTATTAGCCATTACATGTCTAACTCCTAATGACAGGAAGGCAGAAAGCGCATTATACAAATAATAATACTCCATAATAATAGCAGACATTTTTTAACAATGTCCACAATATCATTATTTTAATAAACCAAATATGAACAATTGAGGAAAATGAGGAAGAACTGATGATTCAAATGTTGTAGTACAAGTAGTAATGTAGTTAGTGCATAAATTACTATTGCAACAAATGTGTTCATTTTCTTCATTATTAATCGATTTATTTTTTTGGACGAATGCTCCGGGCCAGTGGTTACAATGTTGGGGCCAGTGATAATACAATGCCACCGGCCAGAGGGCCAGTGGCATTTTACCCTTAATGTCTACCCCTGATATATACACTATGGGAGTTTCGTAAAAATCGACCAGCAAAGTTATGTGGGGTGAATGGTATATTTTGTTTTTAAACTGTGCTGCTGCAATATTGATCAGGGAAACAGCAGGAATCCATAGAAATGTAACGTGTAACTAACAGACTTATTTCATAAATGTGTCAATGTGCGTGCGCATCCTCGATTGTTTGTAAAAGGAAGCTAGTCAAGCTAGTCACATCCAAACTATGTCTATGAAGTGATAAAAGAGAAGACTGCAAAAATAAAATAAACAACAGCGTTCTGTATGGTGCTAAATAGGATGAAGCATTTACTTATAAGAGCACATTGCAACGTTGATTTGTTAGCAAGCTAAATTAATCATACCAGCTCATAATGTAATGAGCTAACGTTACTGTTGCAACTATCTAGGAAGTTGACGAGCAACCGTGCAACATAACGTAGCGGAAAGGTGGAACAACATGTGCAACTGCGTTGACAACAAACGAAATGAACACACACACACACAACAGAAAAAAGTACAAATGAATTCGTCGCTATTTTTGCAATACCTGCTGCTGCTTCACCAACACCGCTGGCAACCGGCTACTTCCATCTTCTGTAGTATACCCACAATGCATTTCACATCGCTCCTGTGATTGGTGGAGACCTCAAGTATAGCCCGCCTTTGTAAAGCTATCCAATCGTTGGCCAGCCTGCTGTCCATGTTTTGACTCCCTAATGCTGTGTACTGAGGTTCAGAAAAGCACGGTGGTGTTGTTTTGTGGTAAGAAGAACTAATACTTTAAACGACTTTTACTGATACTTGTCAATTTGAAATTACTTGTAAATGCTATAGTACGCAAAAAGGTCTTATTCTCTGGTATCATTCAAGATTTATTGCAGTATATTATGCTACATTTCCTGTACATAAAGTTGGTGCTAACGCTAGCAAGTGGCTCACAACAATGCTAACATTAGCATGCAGAGCTATTGTAGCATTAGCCCTCATTTGCAAGTTGAGTCTTACTGCTTTTTTAGTTAAAGTTTATTTTTACAATTAATCAGAGAAATTGTCTAATGTTGTCCTTTTTATAGTATTTTTTGCAAAAGCAAAACGTATGTGCTCCCAGCTAATAAGGCTCTCCAGGTGTACTCGTCAAGGCGAGGGACTCCCTGAGTGGATAAGACCCCATAACTATAGTGGCTCATAATAAACAGATGTATACTTATTTTCCTGTTGATAAGGTATACCATTCTAAACAAATATATTGTCTAATACAATGGCCCTGCGCAAACATTTTTAACTTAGGTTATTGCTTCACTGTAATTTGTTGTAATTATGATGTTTAATATGTTTCCACTTTATATAGAGAAGCATTCTACAACATAATATAAATGTACTTTTTGGTACAAACTATTACAATCTTTAGATAAAATGTAGCATCATTAATGTAAAAGATAAATGTTGGAAAAAGTTTCGGCAAGGTAATGAGTGACTTTTCCTACAGAACTTAAGTATCGTGTTATTGTACATGCTACTGCCAGGGGGAGGCATTCTTCTGCTTTCTCCACAACATCACTGAAAGCGTGATTTTTCTGTGTAGTTGCACCTATTGCTCATTCAGAAGAACAGACTATAAGAACTGTAACCTTCAAAGTTAATCTTATTCTTACTAATGCCATGATGCCGTCTTACAGCATTATTGTTTTATATTTGTACTGGTAGTAGTTTCCAGGATGGTTTTCTTTGCTTTTCAGGATTGAAAAAAGATGTGACAACCTGATACAAAAAAAACGATCCTTATCTAAAATACATGGAAACAGCCATAGTTACAAAAATGATTGTGGACTTAAGGTTTTACACACCCGGGTATTTACCAAGACTTCGAGTATTGTTACACATGAACATCCCCTTTCTTCTTGGTGTGGTTATGCTTCTGAATGATGAAGATGCCCCCTTTTTCTTTTTTGAACGGTGACTCTCTTTTCAGACAGCACACAATGGAGGATGTCCAAGATTTCTCCCTTGGTGGTAAAGAGGCAGTAACAGAAGCTAATCTGAGTAAGTCTAACACTTTAACCATGCTTTTAACGTGAGTAAGCCCAACTTGTAGTTAAATTGTTATCAAGATACGCTATGATGAAATTCACTATACACTGCAAATCTTTGGGAACAGTTTTCTGGAATTATTTTATATTTTATAGCATTACAACCTTTCAGAATGTTTCCATCTTCAGTGGTTTAAAATAGAAAGCGCAAAATTGAAAGCCCAAATTAATTAAATCCATAAAAATCCTACAGTTTGTACTTTTCTGCTCACTTGCCAATTTGTCTGTTTTTCAGGAGATGAGTACTATTGGAAGCTTGTTGCAGACTTCATTGGTCCTCAATCAGGAGAAGGATTGGAGCTTGAAAGTGCACCATGCAAGAACAGACTTTTAATTCAAGTAGGACTTCTGACGGAGGACAATAATTTCCCATGGATTGCCATCGTATCTTGGCTAATGAAAATCTTCCCGAGTCATTGGTCAACTAACTTTCGTTGTTTGGTGGAAAGAGGCATCGCAACCACGTTGAGTCTGGGAAGTGATGCAAGGCAAATCTTTCTTGATTCAGACGTCAACTTTAACTTTGTTGGCCCAATATGTGACAGCATTGGAGTTGAACGGCAACATCTTTTGGAAATTAGGGATTTTAGTGAGCGAGCACAGTCAATAGAAGTCACTAATGGGCTGATTCTCGAGTTGAGCAACTTTGTCAGCAGGGAGAAACTTGCACCAGTTGTTATAGTGACTTGGCTTAGAAACTTCAACCCTGAGTTTTGTAAGAAAGGGGATTTTCAAAAGACATATAAAGTACTTAGACCTAAGATAAAGAAGTTAAAACTGCATTACCGCAATTATGAAACAAGGAGTCACAGGAGGAATGCAGCGATGGAAAATCTGCTTCAAAGTCCATTTGAACTGGTGCGTAAGAAAATGCCCAAAGTGACTGTGAAGAAGCGCATGAGAAAAGACGACACCATCCATTTTGAAAAAGTTATAATCAAGGAGGAATACGAGAGCCATGAAATCATGAAAGGGGAGGAATCTAACATGAGAAGAGACGTAAAGAAAATAATAGTGAAAGAAGATGTCTCTGTAAACGATGACGGTGATGAGGATTTGGACGAGCCCAACAGTGGAGAAGAAACGTCAGATAACAAAGAAGATACCTCGACTCTGCTTGACATTGCAATGCTGTCTGTCCAAAAGCTGTCCAAAATGTACGGTGGGAAAACCGAAGCATGCAAGCAAGTTTGCTTGGATCTCCTCAAAAATCAGTATGCTCTGACATGCAAGGAGCATCGAGCCATGGCAGAGTTTGAGCAAAAACTAGACACACTTTGTGGAGAGCCTTCACTTGTTTACCCCGTTGTGTTTTTAAACTACAATGCCAATTTCCTTGTTGACTTGCAAGATGCTGTGGAGCAGCAGATCATGGCCTTTGAGAAAGAGATCATTCTATCAACCGGAGAGAAACTAGGCCGGGACAAACTTTCAAAATTCAAGAGCTTTGTGAATTTGTCTGAAAGTGCCACTTCACGCTACATCCACATGGCTTGTGATACCCTAAATACAACCAACCCTGGCATGAAAAACTACAGGAAACACTGGGTAGCTTTCTGCGAAGAAAAGAAAAACCCCTCCAGAATTGCAGTAAATCCATCAAAACGATTCCAGAACTACTTCGAAGCTGCAGCGGGTCTTATCCACCATCACAAAGAGACGGCTCTGTTCTTTTCTGATTTGCTTGCAATGACAAACGACACAAACATTATTCTGGAGAGCGTTGCTGCTGATGCTAATGACTCTGTGATTCAGAGCTTTGTGTGTGTCCTGGCCATTGTTTACTGCAAAGTCCTCGGTCCTTACTGGCAGCTCCTGAATAGCAGCGGAGATTACTCCCTCTTCTGCCAGTACATACTCTACCTGTACCAAAAGTTCCTCGATTGGTCCAAAGATCCTTCAACACTGCTAGAACCTGAAGCTGAGACAAATGTTTTTCTGCAGTACCCATCACAGGAGAAAATCTTTGATGGAGTGTTTCATTTCTGTGGCCAGTGGCACACTAATAGGGACCTTATCAGAGCTTGCCTGAAAAGGATAGTGAAGGTGATTGCTGCTGTCACTGAGGAACACCTGAAGGATTTCCTGCCAGGAGGAACGTTTGGTCAAATCCCTTCACCAGACCTGATCTCACAACTGGAAAGTTGCACCTTTTCCGCCTTAATGGCGAAATATCCTTTCAGCACTGCAGAAGAAAGTCCCATCAAGAAGAAAAAAACCTGACAAGTCTTCCAAACGCTCTACACAGAAGAACCTTCAGGAAGATGATGACCAATCCGGTTCCTCTGACAGCAGCTTCGATGAATCTTCCAGTTGGCAAAGAAGTGGCCAAAATGATGCCGACAGTCCCAAGATTAAGAAAGTAAGAAAAGTACAGGAAGAGCGAGTGGAGAACAACGATAGGGATTACATTGTAGCTAAAGTGAAAAGAAACGGAGGGCCATGCAAGACACAGCAGGATGTCGACAAAATGATGCTGCGCTTTGACGGAAAAACAAGGGAAGAGAAACGGGAAGGAATCCGTTGTGAGATAATGTACCAGAAAATGGTTTTGGACAACACAGACCAAAACTTAGGTGGTACTTTCAGCAACACCACACAAATGGTGTTGAAGCTGAAGCTTGCACTTCCTCGTGTTAAACCTGGTTACTCGCTTGTTTGGGCCCCTAGAAAGACAAAGATAAAGCCTGTGGTTCAACCTCATGCTGCTACTGGATGGGATGTGACAACAGCACATGAGAATTTTCATGGCGTCTGAAAAAAAGTATGGTTTTGGAGAAAAGAGAATAATTGTCACTCTCTTATGATTTTACATTTGCAAACTAATCAAAAATATAAACCATGACCGTTATCCTTTTTATTGTATGATTCTGTATATATCTATTACAACTGTCATGTGTGTTACTTACTGTTCTTCAACTGCCTTTATTTAAAAATATAAGGTTTGATTCTTGTAGATTATCATATGCGTATAATTTGTACGGTGCTGTTTTGTTACCAGCCTTTCTTGAAAGGTAACTTTTTCAGTTACTGGGGGAAACTTTTTTTTTAATACATGATTATGCATTGGGATTATGAGGTCAGTTGATAACTGCTGACTTAAAATATGTTGTATAAACCACTAATGAAATAAACAGCGCCTTAGTGCAGAGTTTGTTATTTACTGCCTGTAGAGATGTAAGCTTATGTTTAGGCTCCATTTAACATCGTCTCCCTGGAATTAGGTCCCTTAATATCGTGTTTTTCTCAGATGTTTTGGGTATTCTTGTTTGCATTAAATGCATCAGTAATGTCAATGAGTTCATGCATATAAAAGCCTTGACTGGGAGGGGCTCAAGATTTCAGAAAGGCAGCACTGAAAGAGGGTTCACTGTGCCAGATGTCAAAGCCTTAATGCATTTATTGTTCCAAGTATACTTGGAAATAAATTAACCTTACCCACTATGTCTCCAAGAGAAGATGATGGAGTCCCCAAACCTTGCAATGATATAATAATATATCCCCATATACAGCACACACATATTTACAACCAATTCGTGCATGAATCATAGTCATCAACGAATTGTCAAATGAAAGTCCTCAAGTGTAAACATTTTAAGGAAAAACCTTGATTTTGATTGAGCCGCCCGTATCAGTTGTCAGCGGAGTAGAAAACGAACGCACCAGCCAGTTTCATCCAACCAGTGGTCTAGGAATGGTTTCTTTGACGATGGTGCCTTCAATTTTCTCGGGAAACACAGTTACTATGGCAACAACACATAAAAACGCTGTATAAACTGTTATAATTCTTTCAAGTTAAGTTGAGTGCCTCTTTTTCTGTCTAACAGCCAGTATGCAGATAAAAGGATAGTCCATGGAAATAGCTGGACACTGGTAATGCGGAATACATGTTTGAAATAGCAAATAATACAGTTAACCAGTTTGTAACCATTGGAGAAATGGGGGTACATTAACTCGAGTTCACATGTTGTAGGTATTTATAGGTCTATTTGACTTAATATTACAATATGTATGTATCCTGCTACTTTTGAAACAATTATGCTCCTTCTCTACTTCATTTTAGATCATATTGTACTTTTTACTTCACTACTGCATATCAATCAATGTTTATTTATATAGCCCAATATCACAAATGTTACATTTGTCTCAGTGGACTTCACAGTTTGTACAAAATATCAGTATGACAATACGACACCCTCTGTCCTTAGACCCTCACATCGTACAAGGAAAAACTTCCGAAGAAAACCCACAGTTTAAAGGGAAAAATGGGAGAAACCTCAGGGAGAGCAACAGAGGAGGGATCCCTCTCCCAGGACGGACAGACGTGCAATAGATGCCGTGTGTAAATTGAAAAGATAATACATTTGCAACATAGGTAGTCCAAATGTTTGGAAATGCATGTGTGTATATAATAGGAAGATGAATTCACGAGGATATCCATCCAGGACCTATGATCCAGGACCACAGCCACAACTCAAGATCCAGGGCTCGTGATGCAGGACACAGGACCGCAGGATCATCCATGACTCCGGATCCCAGCTGGGTTAATCGGAACATGAGAGTACACAGGTATAGACAGAGAGAAGGAAGAAGTAAGATGTCCCCCGACAAACTAAGCCTATATCAGCAAAACTAGGGGCTGAATCTAATCAGCCCTAACTATAAGCTTTATCAAAAAGGAAGGTCTTAAGCGCACTCTTAAAAACGGATAGGGTGTCTGCCGCCCGAACACAAACTGGAAGCTGATTCCACAAATGTGGAGCTTGATAAGAAAAGGCTCTGGCTCCCATTGTACTTTTAGAGACTCTAGGAACAACCAACAACCCTGCATTCTTGGAACGCAATGCCCTAGTAGGACAGTAGGGTATAATGAGTTCTTTAAGGTAAGATGGCGCCTGCCCATTAAGGGCTTTGTAGGCGAGAAGAAGAATTTTAAATTCTATCCTGTGTTCTATAGGGAGCCAGTGTAAGGCAGCCAGAACAGGAGTAATGTGGTCCCTTTTCCTAACTCTGGTTAGTACATGAGCTGCAGCATTTTGAATCAGCTGAAGCGACTTGACTGACTTCTTGGTACACCCTGATAATAAAGAGTTACAATAATCCAGCCTAGAAGTAATAAATGCATGGACTAGTTTCTCTGCATCGTTTTGAGGCAAGATATGACATATTTTAAGTCACTTAAAGTTAATTTGCAATTTTAGATTATTAATGGAAAATATACTATTAACCAGCAGTGTATAATGCTGATGATCACAGTAATGCATCTTTAATAATAATAATAATAATAATAATAATACAATAACGTTACATTATTCTGAAATAGGCTGATCTACATAATAACTAATTTAGAGTCTTGTACTGAAAGTTGAATTTACGAGGCGCACGGAAAGGCAACTGAAGGGGCGGAAACTTTGCGTAAGTGTCCACCATTCTTCACGTTAAAGCAGTGTGTGAAGAACAAACGGTGTCGTCGTTCAGCCTAAACAAGCCAGTAAAACGTGTTACCAGCCTTTTGTTTGTTATTATATCCGCAGTCCGCAGCACCATGTCCGGCAGCTGGTGGAGCAGTGAGCCGGTGACCCACGTGCTTGTGGCTCTGTTCGCCATGGGGTCCTGGATTTCTGTCAACAGTCTGTGGGTCGAGCTCCCGGTGGTAGTCAACGTGCTGCCCGAAGGTCAGTGATGCAACTTACCTTACCTGACCTTTGGTCTATCACAATTGAGCCCTTATTCAGGGTTGCCAACTTTGGGTACCTGGCTGGAGTGAGATTTTGATATCATGGGTTTAACTACATATGCGTACGAAATGACTGCTATCGTGTCAGCAGCGGGACATTAGCATATATATATATATATGATATACAATATATACAAATACACAATATTGGACACAGACTATAAAGGGCACAAAGTTTCATTCACTAATGAAAGTCAAACACATGTTTGTTTCCACTGTTTTATTGTGTGCCTGTCGCGATAAGCAATTAATTGACGTATCGTACGATAAATAAAAATGAACTCGATAAATTGCCATTTACATGAGGATGTGACTAGCCGTTTGAAAGGATGTACTTGAATAATTATTATTATATATTATCATTATGTCAGTGGTCTAAAATGGTCATACAACGGTGCCGACAATATTATCCTTTATGGCAATCATTTCCGGGAAAATGTATCCGACAAAATAAATGATCGTGAGAGGCCTATACATGAAACACACAGACAAACAAATCTACACACTTACGCCAAACTGCCACATATATTAATTAACACACTCTCACACTCATATACTCTTTGACTCTATTTTGGCCTAGTAGAACAATAAGCAGCAGACTTTTACTTTTTTATCATTTCTACTGGATCTCAGATCTGCGCATGCGCAATACGGGCCGGCAGTTGCCAGAGAGTATTTTTGTTGGGTAATCTATGGTAGGGCTAACCCATACAGTGGTGGGGCTCAAGTCAGTATTTGCATTGTAATTACATACACGCTCCCCTTGACAGTGAAACGCCACGCGTGAGGTTTAGATTATTTCCCTGTCTCAATCCAAATTGAACTGTATGAAATAAAAAGGCACATTTGTCTTGTAGTAAATAAAAAGGGTGACCTGGAGCCAATCCTGCAACTTCCCCATAGGTGAAAGAGTTGATATGCTGAAAGCCCAAGCCCTGCAGGGGGGTCTGGGGGGATTCTCCCCCAGGAGATTTTTGTTTTGTTTGTTTTGAAATAGGCTACTAACATAAAATACACATTCTGGTACTCTCTTGAGAAGAAAAATAAATAAATCTATTACTACACGACATATTAAAAAAATTAATGCCATTTTAGTTTGTTGTTACTTTGTTCTGAAAGCTGAACCTGCTGCTCCTCACAGAGAGAAGAGGGAAGAGGCTGTGAATTATATTGTGGATAAGGGTGGATAGCCCCCATTGTTCTGTGTGTCAAAATGAAAGACAGCCCACACACCTATCAATCATCAAACCGTGGGGTCTTATTTCATTACGTGTTGATTTCTATCAACACGTAATGTTGTATCGATGCATAGAGATGTACTACAGCAAAAGTATTCTCCGTCGGGACTTCCTGGAACAACACCACGCCGTTATCTTGATTCTGATTGGCCAGAAGACATTATCAAAGATGTTCTATTGAGAAGACGATCACTACCTGACAAAAGTTTTCAAAACCGTTTCTAGTCTTCAGTATTCTTGTTTTTGGCGTGAGAATAGTTTGGGCAGCGTGAGAGCGTGAGATTGACAGTGAAAGCGTGTGTCACACGCCAGATGCGTGAGAGTTGGCAACCCTGCCCTTATTAATGAATAAAGTCATATAATGTTGACACTTTGCTTTATCATTCATTATCTTTGGCTTCAGTGGGACTTTGGTACAAACCTGAGAAATTAGAGTGTACCAAACGACCACAGCTAGCTACGTGTTTCATTCAGTCATTCATGTACTCGTGTAATGCAGTATTAGGAATAATTAAATGTAACTGTGTTGAATACAGCATAGCTACGGGCATGGGCGTAGGAAGCATGCTGAATGTGGGGGGGACCTTTTTAATGGGGGGTGTGGGGATCCTCCCCCACGAAAAAAAATAGATTTCCTGTATTCTGGTGCATTTTAACAGGTGGTTTGATACTTTTATGTGGCATGAGGAAAATGATGGGTACATTTTGTAATTTCATCCAGTAGTAAAGAAAGGAAACATATTTGATTATTAATTCAGAGCCGTCTTTGAATTAATAAAAAGCAGTTTAAATGCCCATTTTTTGTACATTTATATACAACAATAAATATTTGTGAGTGCATTGAGAGATATTGTTGTGGAGAGTCATTTATATATAAATCGCAAAATACATTTGTGAATCCTTCTGTAAGCATTTATTAATATTGAGACTGATCTGACTCCATACAGATGTTAAGTTCACCTAGGAATGGTATCATTGACTTAAATGTTCAAATAAATGTTGCTCTTCTGTCTATATTGGTCATATGATGCCCCTTGACTGAAATGTTTCCTGTTCAATATCCCCACTGATTTCCTTAACATTCTGGGATGAGAGTCCACATCACAATTGACTCTAAACTGTCATTTCCCTTTCATCACTCACCTCAGCAATGGACCTCTCTCCACTGTCCCTGTGTTCTGCCTCTGACTCACTCTCAAGTGCCTAGATGTCAAGAGAGGTAGTAAAGTAATCATTATTTATTGAGCAGTATACTCTTTCACATTGAATCATAACAAGTCATACTGAATGTAAATACAACTGACTCTAAAGTAAGTCCCAGTCTGTGACATTGGACATTTTGAAGACTCAAAGCCCCAAGCAGTAGGTAGAATATTAGCGTGTCTATGTAATGTGCACAGAAAATAAATAGTTAACTGAATACTCGGATGGAAATTGCCTATAAGCACTCAGTAAAACATAAACACACACAACAAGCTTCTGAATGATAAGAAGTATAGTTAAAACATAATGCACATTACCATTGTGAGAGAGAGTACCTAAAAGAACTCAGAAAATAATCTCTTATCGAACTGAGGCTCCAGTAAAACACTGACTGTGTCTCTACATGGACATCATGGTGTTTACATGAGCACAGAGAGATCGGTTATTCATGTTCCCTGTTTACATGATAAATAATAGTAACCTGGCATTTCGATGCCTTTTCTCATCTAAACTATTCAGTATTTGTATCTCTCTATCATGACATAAAGACGAAACTCCTCTCCAGAAGTGAGACGCTTTTGCCGCCGCCGCCATCACTGATAACTGATTAACTGCTACCAGCTGATGACTTACTTTCCTCTTCTTTGAATTTGTTTTCTTATGTCCATGTTGTCTAGGGGAGAAAACATATCAAACCAAGAGATTGTCAGCTTTGATTTTCGCTGTACTAACAAATTTCCTGAACATTTGGTGTGTGTACCTTACCTCCGCTACCGCATCGCTTCATACAACAGATCTGAGCTGTCCAACTATGACAACAGTCCTTGAACATGCGCGCCCTATGTGAGAATCTGCCTTGGTACAAAGTAGCAGTGAAAACATGGAACGGAGTTTCATTGATTTGGGCATTCTCTCAATAAGCAAGTGGAATGGATTTGATAGTGAAGCACTGACACAGCGCTCTACAGAGTGCTGCGAGTAGATAGACCGATTCACGGACTTTCCACATGGTAAAAGTGTGTGTGTGTGGGGGGGGGGGGGGGTCTAAACTAATCATTTCAAAAAGTGGGGGGGACTTGTCCCACCCTCATATAATGGCTGTGACGCCCATGGCTACGGGTATAACAATATCAATCAATAAATAATAAGAAACAGAGTAATGGTAAATCTTTATCCATATTCCAGCTACACAGTAAACTATACCTTATAACAATACAATCATATTTTCAATAACACTGAGGTCCTTCTGTTGCCTTGAATGAATTGAATTAATGTTGATGTTGCGAATTGTATACTTTTTATGAGATTTTTCTTACAAACTTTTACTTGTAACATTGTGTTTTTTATTCTTACCTTTTACTTTAGTAAAAATATCGGAATACTTCCTCACATCATATTTTATGTGTCTTGCAAGCTACATTTTAGTGTGTTTTAATGTATGGTAACTACTGGAAATCTTAACTTATATTAAGTAGCAATGTAACAAAAGAAGTAGATGCCTAAAAATACAGCTGCATGAGTGATTTAAAATAAGTACTTTTTCATGGAAAAGAGAAGTTCAAGTTTGTGTTCAAAAGCTCCCATTTCGATCGATTTCGATGTATTGTAACATACAAGAATATATAATATAAACCTATTCCTCATTGCCCTAACTGATAATTGTATCTGCTTTCAGGCTGGAATCTGCCTGCCTATATCTCAGTGCTGATAGCATTTGGGAACATTGGTCCAGTGGCAGTGACCATCACTCACCACTGTGCTCCGGGGCGTTTAAACGAACGCATCGTCATCCACTGCATCCAGGTGCTGGCCGTGGTGTCCTCCGCTCTTCTGGCTGTCTTCTGGTCACACACCCTCACAATAGCTGGAGAAGAAAGGTCGCTGCCTTTCCTGCTCTTCACCTTTCTGCTGTCTTTTGTTTGCTGCACGTCCAACGTCACCTTCCTGCCTTTCATGTTTAGTTACCCGCGACAGTATATTCGTACGTTCTTCATTGGTCAGGGCCTCAGTGCCTTGGTCCCTTGTGTTGTGGCCTTAGGGCAAGGCGTTGGCAAGCTGGAGTGTAAAACCGTGAATGGCACAGTGCATCCAGAATATTTAAAAGAGAACTTTCCTGCACAGAACTTCTTCTGGTCCTTGTTTGTCATGCTGTCAATCTCAACTCTGAGTTTCCAGGCTTTAATGCGAAGACAGGTAAAGTCACAGGAAGATGCACCTGCACTGGAATCAGAAAAGGCAGCACCGGTGAAAAACGGAATGGAATCGGACCTGCTACAGAACGGAGGGACACCAGTGTCTGAGGAGCTGGTGCAGATTGAAGTGCAACAGACATTTTGGACGAAGAGGAACATCTACCTGCTGTCTCTGCTCGCCATCTCAAACGCCCTCACCAACGGCGTGCTGCCCTCTGTGCAGAGCTTCACCTGCTTGCCTTACGGGACCATGACCTTTCACCTCTCTGTCGTCCTTGGCAACATAGCCAACCCCCTGGCCTGCTTTGTAGCAATGTTTGTTGTTTTAAGGTTAGAAAATACATCTATTCATTACAAAGTTGGGACTTGATTTAAAAAAAATATTCAGGTAGTGTTTTGATTAACCCCATGTTTGTTTTCCAGGTCCTCCACTGGTCTCAGCTTCCTGTCTATCGGGGGGATTGCGTTTGCTTCATATCTCATGGCGTTGGCAGCAATCAGCCCCTGTCCTCCACTCCGGGAAAACTCTGCAGGAGGGGCTTTAGTGGTGAGAATGCAGTTATTTTACACGTTTTAGTCTGAAGGAAAGTAAAAAATTAAACACTTACACACACACTGAAAACTGTTTTGTTCCTCAGCTTCTAATTTAGCAGTTGGAAATGAACACATGTTTTGATTGCCAAAGTTGTGTTTTTTTATGACTGCAAAAAAAGGCGCACATGTTAATATTGCACCATTTAATGCTGCAAGTAGCACACACACAACCATGGAAACTGTTTCAAGAGGACACTCAATGATTACTCTAATCACTCAGTGTTTTATCTGTTAGTTTGGTGGGAAAACATCCAAGTCATGTGAGCAAGGTCATCACTTGTTTTGTTCCCTTGTGAAATGGCATGCTTCTGCTTCTCATGTGTTGTCAAATGGGTGCATTTGCTTTTCATAATTTGGAGTGTGTTAAACTCCTACAACAACAGCAGGGTATCACACATTTTCTTGAAGCTATCAGGATTGAGCAAAAAGGATTCCAGTTCTCATATTAGATCTGATCTAAAGCCTTGTCTGTTTTACCTCCCTGTTCGTGTCCACCACTGATTCCAGCTGCTTGCTCGTGCCCCCTACAGGTCATCTCCTGGATTGTTTTCACTGGCCTCCTCTCCTATGTGAAGGTGGCAATCGGGACTTTGCTTCACGAGGCGGGTCACTCGGCCCTGCTGTGGTGCGGCATCTCCATCCAGGCAGGCTCACTGATCGGAGCCCTCACCATGTTCCCCCTCATCAACGTCTATCAAGTGTTTGAACAGGGCCAAGATTGCGTGAATAACTGCTGACTGCAGGAGTGAGAAATATAAGGTTTTATATAGGCTCAATTCGTAACAGAATGACTACTTTAACACAGTTTTCGCGGCTCAGGAGTGAAGAGTCTTCTTTTCTAGTGATGAAGCATCCTCTGCTGATCCAGAGGCATCTGAGCCTGTGACAACATTCCCAGATAATGGAAGCTTTGTACGCTGCACATTGGCCAGGGGGAAGTAAAAAGCGTATGCTGCCTTTACACCACAAGTGCTTTGTGTGGTGGTTTGAATCCCTCTAGTTGTTTACTGTTGCAAAAACAGCAGCTGATATTTTCACAACACAACAGTCCATGGGAAAAGCTCTTTACTCAGGGACACAATCACTGACTTATTCATTTACATGTGGTGCTCCTAAATAGAATTCATAATACATATTTACACTGTTGGTTGCCTACAAGAACTATTTTACTTTCATCTTTTTTTATTTACATGACTTTTTTCAAAATGTTGCCTACCACTTTGTCTTTGATTCCGTTGAAGCACATGATGCCTTTGGGTCTGATATATAATTTAGTATTGCTGAAGCCAGCAGTATGAAACGTTCATATATTTGTAATGAAGTTACATAAACAGTTTCATAAATGAAGTGCCATTACTTTGATTTCACGCCAAAATGATTTTTGCTATGTTAACTTTTCAAAAGAAGGTTCTCGTAATTTGAATTTTCCTTTACACTTGACAATGTTTCATAATGCTTTATATGTTGGAATACTAGTTTATTTACTATTATTTTTGATTGTCATTACTTCCGAATGTACAGTGATGTTGTGTTACCTTAAGGGAACAATAGCTGGCTTTGATGGGGAGTAAAGAGATGCAGTTTCAGTAAACCGTGGATTCTCTCATCCCACTAAATGAACAATAATTGATATCTTTGGTACGCATAAATTCCTTGTAAGGTAGTTGTTTCAACTACGCTGCTACAGTAAATCTCATTTAATAACTTCATTAACTCTACAGAAGTTTACAGAGGAAGAATATTTGTTAATGTTGCCTCAACTTTATGGTTGCAATCCCATAGAGTAATCCTGCATTTGTAATATATTAATAATTGGTTTGATTCTTTGCTATCTTTAAAAAATGTTTTGAAAGTTAAATTATGTTTTTTATGTATTTTTCTTCATATCTGGTGATTGTTTTGTTTTTCTTATTTGAGTTGATATTCAAATTGCTGACACGTTTATTATGAAGGTTATGGAACAACTTGGAAATAATAAAGATTTGTTGAAATAGTTTTTGTCTTAAAGCTGCAGTATTTGATATATTCTGGCTGTTGTGTTCTGTTAAAGGTACAGGATGCACCTTGCTTTCAGCTGTTATCCAGAGCAGGATGGAGGTTGCTGTCAGCTGTTATCCAGAGCATTAAGGCACAGTGCACTGTCAAACCTGAACCACAGTAGAAATAACTGCAGTTCTAAAGAAACTTAACTGGATTTATTATATCTTGCAGTGTTTAGTGTCTACATTTAGCCTGTTAAGCCCTGAGCCTGTTTTTCAGGTTTCAGGCTCGAAAATGACATTCCCAGAACAAATGACCATATCTGCACTTCTAAAAGGGGTAAATTCATTAAAAAATTTCTCAAAGCAAGGATACATCTGTGAGTTGGATGTCAGAATCAATATAAATGTTTTTATTTTAAAGTAAATTCAGATTGAACATAGTAAAAAAAAAAGTAAATTATAGTGTCCGTCCAAAAGAAAAACATTACTTATAGTGAAAACCACCCTTGAATGATGGGATGGCAGACTAAAAGCTTTAGGAATCCAAACTATAACATAAGTACCCTGTATCAAGATTGATGCAAAACAAGTGAAATTTGACCTTTTTAGAGAGATTTAGCACAAAACACTTCTGGGGTCATTTGGGTGGATTTGACCTATCTCTGGCCCCCCTTCGTCGATTTTGATGATTGACATTTCTTTTGAACCGTTAGAGCCAATGGAATGGAGGGGAGGTTCCACATGCACACACACATTACCAAATAAGGAATGAGAGTGAAGCGTAGCCAAAACCAGATGCTGCGATACACTCTGGTGGCTACCATTAGCAGCTAATATTAATTATCCGATTTTTACATTAGATGTGACTTCGACGCTTTTATCCAAAGCGATTTACATACTCAATACTGTGGGCAATCCCAACCCAGTCTCATAAAAAAACGTGTAATAACTACGTTGGTCCACAACTTGGGTAGGCTTGAGTAGGCTTGTTTGAGACGCGTTGCGGAACTTGCGGCTCGCCTCGAAAGTAGACGAGAATAGCCGATCGCAGCCGGGGGAGGTTTCAAAAAGCTCGCCTGAAGTCGGACAGCTCGGAGTCGGCTTCGTCATCTTCTTCTCTCAGTTTTTTGGCGGATTGCAAACAACTTTAAGGTGCATACCGCCACCTCCAGAATCGGCTTGACTCGGTTTGCATTTATAAAGAATTCACACATGTGTTTAATCGTTAATGTCAGATATGTACTAAGTGAATACATGTGTTCCTGCTCAAGATTAGATTCAACTTTATTGTTATTGCACATATTACAGGTACTGAGAGAACGAAATGCAGTTTAGCTTCTAACCAGGTGCAACAAGGAGTGAAGTGAAAGTAATGTACACAATAGACAGAATAAAATATAGAATGAATTGAATGATGAATAAACAGTGAGGGCTATGAATACACTAGATATCAGCCTGTGAGCAGTATGAACAGTGTGTATGAATATGCTAAGATATATAAAGTATGAAAACGGTAAGCAGTGCAAGTATAGTATAACATATATAGATATTAATTTCATGATAATAAACATTGTGGAACAATGATGAAAAATGGGAATGGATGTGGCGACGTAAAAGTGACACAAAACAACAACAAACTTTTGCCGAGCCAATTGGAAAGTTTCATCAGCAGCACGGGGTAAAAACCACCAATGAGCGCTCAGCTCGAGATACCAACGAGTCTATTGTGTGTTTTGCAACATGCTCTCCATGGCACGTCTCTACCAAGCGGCAAACTGTGGGGTAGAGCATGGATGTATAATAAGAACTGGATACAGCGTGGGAGGCGGGGCCTCATTCATTCCTATGAGAGTTGCTCAATGGCGCATGATGATAAAATGGCCCAACTTTTGAGAGAGCGAAACGTCACAGATTACCCGGCATTCCTGAGAAGTACCCGTATCTGCGCAACTTTAACCACGCCGCCCAAAAGGCTCGTTCACATTAAGCACGTGAATTTGCGTACACGTAACAGCACCGCGCGTTCATGACAGCATGGTACTGGATTTATATTAACGAGGCGGCAGTTAGCAGCTAGCGGCTAGCTAGTAAATTATGCTAAATTACACATCAATCGTTATGTACTTTTATATTACGCTGACATCAGGATCTAGTGATATCCAAGCAACAGAGCTTCATTTAGCATGATACTTGTGTGGGTTGTACATGAAACCACTATGTATATGTTGAAGCCTGTTATGATCAATTGTGAGTTAAAACTTTATCTAAAAAGTAAAGCTGATGATGGATTACTGTGGTGGAGTTAAAATAACAATAGCCTATTTCTTTTTGAAATGTGATGGAGTAAAAGGATAGTAACTGTGATTATGCATGTTAAGTAGCTCACAAGTAACTAAAACAATTGCAAGTGCAATAAGACGCTACAGGAACGTTAATCTACGTTGGTAATATTAACTTTATTTAATACAACATTTACGGTACAAGATTTACATCATACAGCCCATGTAGTATAATATTTTACAAATGATGAATTACAGCAAACATGTGCAATATATCCATTATTACAGCTCCGTGGCAGTAAGGCGATATGGTCCGTTGTTATTGTGCATCCATGGGTAAAGAGAAACCCATGTAGTACTGAACACGTAACATGAACGTGCCGGGCGGCGCGGTCCCGTGGGTTAGATGCGCGTTCATAATGCCGAGGGAAATAACTCTCAGAATAACGTTATTAGCACATTTTTACAACTTGAGGAACGAATGTTTTTAATAAGGGCTATATAAACGTTCATACTGGGTAGTTTATTTAGTTTAAAAAAAATTATCCAACGAGTTACAGACCACTCTTTCCCCATGTAAATCAATGGGAAAAAGTGTTTCCGGGCCAAGCAACCTAAAGGAAGTGTAGTACCGCCGTTTGACCAGGACGAATATTCTCATCAGACTCCGGCGCACTTCCTGGGGGCTTGGGGTAGAGCCGTGAAGCCAATACGGAAGTGCCACACACTGCAGTTCATATATTGGCCGATAGGCGATGGCTGCAGAAAGGAGCAATTTCCATAGACCCCCATGTTAAAATGCCCAACTTTACAGCAGAAAAAAACATGTTTCTACCCCTGGCTCCATACATTTTTATTATCGATATAGTTAGATTCCACCTTCATGATTATGGATCTGTGAGTGAATTGTTTTCTAATGCGACCCTTTTATTTATATTAGGTCTTAAAGTTTGTGCACACATTAGGGCGTGGTCACGTTAATTGACAGATACGTGCCTCACTGTCAGCTAACAGCAACTTGTCCACTCTGCTAGGCTACAACCATAGAGGCTACAACGTTAGTTAGTTACTGTACTTGACCCTTTAGCTGTGTTCGTGGTGATCGTGCCTGTTAGGGAATATTGTTACAAATACCAGATAATTAAATGTCGTGCTGTGTGCTTGAATGTACTAACAGAACTTCCAAGAAGTCTACTTTCAGCTTTTTTCGGTGAGTAAAATGATAATATTATACATGTTAACCCCGTTAGCAGGTGTTTGTGTGCTTGTTAGCTTAGCTTGTTATGTAGCTTATTAGTCAGCTAAGGACGTAACCCTTTATACATATATACAGTTTAGTTCAGTGTTTCCCAACCGGGGGTACGCGTACCTCTAGTGGTACGCGAGGGAACTGTAGGGGGTACGTGGAATTCCAAGGTGACAAGTAAAAAAAATAATAATCCCATCAAATGATAGTGCGCGATTTGTTTCCCTAGGGAGACAATAGTCTGTGGCACATCCGCGCCAAAATCCCACAATGAAAACAGCTGCTT
Source organism: Harpagifer antarcticus (assembly GCA_902827135.1). NCBI lineage: Eukaryota > Metazoa > Chordata > Actinopteri > Perciformes > Harpagiferidae > Harpagifer > Harpagifer antarcticus. The sequence goes on from CADEHL010000314.1 coordinate 3,460,495, forward strand.
ACCTGCAGCCAGAAAAATACTGGTAGGTCTGCGCTATGGATAAATGGCTGAAACGTCCGCTTGCTCTGGGTTCAGGCCAGGGTTCAGAGGAGCCCGCCGAGAAACGTAAGAAAGAGGCCAAACTGAAACCAAGGCAGTACAGTGAAACATATATATTATTTGGATTCATTTCTACTTCTGCGGACCCACCGCAGCCTCAGTGCTTCTTTTGCGGTGAAGTCCTGGCTAATAGTGCGATGAGGCCAGCGCATTTACAGAGACACCAGAGCACCAAACACTCGGGAAGTGTCGATAAAAGTGAAGAATTTTACAGACGAAAGCTGTCGGAATTTAAATCGAGCCAGACAGTAATGATGAAAGCCACGACTGTGTCAATGAAAGCACTCGAGGCATTTTACGCCGTGTCCCTGCTTGTGGCTAAATAAATAAATAAAAAACTCACTCTATTGTTGAGGAGCTCATTCTCCCTGCAGCGACTGCGTTGGCCGAAATTATGAAAGAAGAAAGCAGCCGAAGCACTCAAGAAAGTTCTCCTGTCGAATAACACCGTATCCCTTCTGATCAATGATATGTCTGTTAATATAATTGGACAATATAATCCTCAAACCCTGTCCAGGCACTCAAATAGTGCCTGCTTGCACTTAGATTTGCTCTGCTTCTGCTCAAACTGTACGCTTGCATTCAGATATATTGCTGCTTACAGATGTGTTCTGCTCTCAGATTTATTCTGTGCCGCTCGATACTTTTGTGCAACAATCCAGTCAAAATCCCTCAACCAATAGGAGGCCAGGTGTCCTTGCGAGTGCGTTCGCTTTACTTATTACAGCGTCTCGTAAGGGCGGTTACTCTTTGGTTTATAAACTCACTTGTTTGATTTACAACTACCTTACATAATCGCTACGTTCAGTGGCGGACTGGGACTAAAACTCAGCCCGGGAATAAAATAAAATCGTCCATTGCCTTCTGCACATAGTGCGAGGTGGTTGCTATGCAACAACAATAACAGATAGCGAATGTCGTCGTTTAGGTGCTTTTTTTTCCTGGAGATAGGCACTTCTCAATCCACTCCTCCATAGTAAGCCCACCCCGGAGGTCGAAGTTAACCTTAAATGTTTCCATCTTAAAGAGCCTGTGACACGAGTTTCCCCCATCATCCAAACCCATCAATTTGAGTAAATATTGTCCCCTTGAAAACTGTTACTGAACTGATTTTGGATATTTGTACTTTGATTAATTAATCTGCCCTTCAATGTTGACCATTTTCTGGATCTTCTCGGGGATTCTTCAAGTCCCGCCAAATTACGTGTGACGTCAATGCGGGCACAGTGCTCCAGCTGCACCGTTCAGGATCCCAGCATCTGCATGTAAACGCACGATGGCGCACACAGCAGCAAGCTCAGACAGCGATGACAGTTTAATTTTGAAGTGTCTGAGAGCTCATATGAGGCTGAAAATCAAATCAAATCAAATCAAGTTTTATTTATATAGCACATTTAAAAACGATGTTTGGGCGAGCCAAAGTGCTATACAAGTAATAAAAACAATTTACTACAGTACAATAACAACAAAAGACAGTCATTGCAACAGCAAATATAAAAACAAAACACACGGAAAAGTCAGGAGTCGTGCTCCGCTCTAACTAGAAGGCCTGAGAGAAGAAGTGGGTCTTAAGTGTGGATTTAAAAACCCCTAGGGTCTGGGCCGACCTCACATGGAGGGGCAGAGTGTTCCAGAGCCTGGGGCCAGCTGCTGCGAAGGCTCGGTGCCCTCGGGTTTTGAGCCTGGTCTTGGGCACTACCAGCAGCAGATGGTCAGGATCGGTTTATGTTGTATCTGTTAGAAGTTTAGGAATTAGGTGCGTCAATATGGGCGATCATACGGTCATGTAGCCAGTGGTGGAATGGGACTAAAAATCTTCCCGGGACTCTCGACTCTGCACACTGAGTTGATCTCTTTTCTATAGACGCCGGAGGCGGGCAGCGTCAGGTAAAACAAGTTATTAAGCCTTCCCAAACCTGAGCCTCACGCGCCGCCTATGGGGGATGTGATAGTGACTTATCCGACCGGCCCACTTCGGTACCGGCCCATCGGGATTCGTCCCGATGGCCAGTCCGCCACTGCACCCAGCCCACGTAAACTGTCAACGGGGGAGCCTCGCTGCGGGGAAACGGTGGACCGAGAGTCCCGATCGGAGTGGGAATAATAATAATAATAATAATCCGTGCATTTTATCCATTAATTTCCAACATTTCCACGTTTTAATCCACGTTGGTGAACTACAACTACAAAAAGCATCGGTTTGTTTTCTCATCAGGAAATGCAAACCGGCTCAAACAAACGATTTTTAATCATCATCCTCACGATCATTTAATGTATCATATGTTCGCCGAATTGACATGAAAGCACTAATAAATGTAGTTTCATCTACTTGAGTTTACAACAAAAATAATCGATTTGTTTTTATATCACATCCTACGGGAGGAAATTCAGCAGCTCTCACTGCCGATCTGTAATCCTAATTTAATCATCATCTGCACCACGATCATTTATGTTTATGTTCGCCGAATTGACATGAAAGCACTGACAAATATGAATATACTGTAGTCAACTTCATTAAAACATTATTAACGTGCCTAAACTCAGTAATTCACCATTTCTACGCATAACAACACAGTGAAGCGTTCCCGCATTGACGTCACTTCCGGCTTCCCCCAAAACCTCAAAATGAGTCAAAGGAATTTCCCGCGATGATCGAAATTATTGATATTTATCGGAACGGTATCGCAACTTCTTTTTTAAACTGACGGTTCGAGATGACTAGTAGCAGAATATTTCATTGCACAACAGTTGTTGGGATGCTGTCACAGGCTCTTTAAGCTTAGTTAGTTAGTTAGTTAGTTAGTTAGTTAGTTTACTATATAAAGTTTAGTTTAGGATTTTATAACGGTTCTCAGACGCGGAGGGATACTGATTTGTGAAAAGTAACAACAACTATTCCCTGGATATACGCTCATTATATCACGGCTAAGAAACATCAGATTGCTTGATTTGACTAACTGTGTCAAACCCCTCCCAAAAAAAAGTTGTAAATGACTGGTGAAAAGAAACTGCTAGGCCTATACTGATTCTGGATAGTATTTTGCTAAGTGTTTTGCTAAGTGTTTAAATGCCTGTTTAAAGGGGACTTATTCAAAGGGGCTCCATGGTTTAAACCTAAATGTTACAAGATATATATATATATATATAAAAAAATATATATATAGCAAAGATAAGTTGATTATTTTGATTTCATATGTATTTATTTGATTATATTATTTATTTTCAAGGCAACATATTCATTTTTATTGAGTGATTTAAGTTAAAATTAAGAAAATGCCTGAGAATTAGATGTTCAAATTAAGGAGATGAAATAAATTATTTTCATTCAATAATCAGTTACGTTCTACTTGTGAAGGATCATCAGCACGTATGAGTGAGGGGGTACTCATGGTATGACAAAAGGCTCAGGGGGTACACAAGACAAAAAAGGTTGGGAACCACTGGTTTAGTTTATGATTCAGCCTTGGGTAAGACTTTTATACTATATGGCTATGACGCCCATAATGCTAAACGGGAGCAAATGTGAAAAGGGGACCCAATTATCCCAGTGGGGCCGCCGGAGTCCACGCCGCCGAAGCTAACGGGGCTGCAGGGGGCTAGCTCGCTAGCGCGTCCCGGCCATAGGTCCCGGCGGCCGTAGCTAGCCCCCTGGGGCTCCGTTAGCTTCGGCCAGCGGCGGAGTCCGGCGTTATAACTGGAGATCAAGGAATGCATCGAAACACGGACTTGGTTCGCCTGTAGCCCGCTGTAGTATTAGCTAAATAAATGATGTTGAGCAAGGTTTATTAAGCTGAACACCGCCACAATTATTCTGCTATGTATCGGTACTTATTTTATTTTATTAATGTGTGAATGACAAGCATTAAGAATAATACCAAATAGCTAATTATCTTGCAGATTGTCTCGTTTGATTATGAATGTAACGTCTATATAGTGGAACTACACTGTTTTATCAAAAACCAAAGTGCCACGCAGTGACTTGGTAGGCCCATGCATGTATTTCAGCAGGAAATGTGCAACCTAGATGACATTTACCAACAGACTATATAGAAATATTTGTAAAAGTTGTTCGTTACTAAGTGAATATGGCATTAACCCTCCTGTTGTCTTTGGGTCAAATCTGACCGATTTACTACTTTCATCAATCATGTTTTACATTCGATTGCATTAAGGCTTTATGATATCCTTCACAGTACACATTTGAGTAATCCAATTATGGATGATTTAGTCAACGTTGTAACACCCACGGTGTTCCCGGTCACCGCCATAAAGAAAAGGAATTACTAACCATCCAGATCAGATAAAACACACACACAAAATCCCACACACACACTAGATTTGTTTCCCCCATAGACTGTATATAAAGTATATAAAGGTGCCTGTGCATTGAACACTTTGAGAGTCATCACTTCAGCACGGACTCATGGTTACAGATCCTTTTTTTTGATTAAATAACTTTTATGGTTCAATTTGTAGGTGTCAATTGTTGTTGACTCTCTATTGTCTTTTATAATGCACTCTTACATTTAAAACAACATTATTCAAAAGAAAGTTGAATATCTACAGACCTCAAACAGTTATTTTATGTGTTTTTGTTTATTATTTTTATTAGGGAAGGAGATGCCTGAAAAACACTGCAGTGCCCACCATTTTCTATTTCACCAATGGCAAAGAACAACAGCCTAGAAGGAAAAGCAGGGTGAGTAACAATGACGAGGTAAGTGACAGTCCTAGTTCGACTGTTAATAGCAATGAGGAGGAGGTTGCAGATGTAGACCATGGTAGTGGTGAAAACAGTCTTGCTGCTGATCAGAGCAATGTCATTATGATACAAGACACACCTGAAGAAGCCTTTGTTGTTCCACATGTGGAGCAGAATGACATTCCAACAGTCAATGCTTGTGAGGATGTTGGTTTGGGTAGCAGCAGCCAACAAACAAAACAAATTGGAAAGCAGGCAGACTCCGCCTCTGTTCACTCTTACACCATTACAACACAGCTGGCTAGCAGCTCTCTGAGTGATCACTGCTACGTTATTTCTGAGTCTCCAAAAACACTGAAAAGGAAACATTCCCACGTTGAGGTTAAGCTATGCGCAGCTCGCAAAAAACTGAGGTTGAAGGCCCAGCAGACAAGGAGACTGACGGCACGAGTTTCTTCCTTGGCAAGTGTTGTAAAAGTACTTCAGAAGAAACTCCTTATTTCAACTGACTGTGCCTCTCTTCTTGATGGTCTTGATGAGGTTCCCCGAGATGTCTTTGAGAGAATACAAAAAAAGAAGAAGTCAGTGTTTTCTGAAAACATGAAGCAATTTGCCACCACATTGCACTTCTACTCTGCAAAGGCCTATGACTATGTCAGAGAGAAGTTTCACTTGTCTTTGCCTCATCCTCAGACCATTCGAAAATGGTACAGTAGCATCTCGGCAGATCCTGGATTTACTGTTGCTGCATTCACAGCTTTAAAAAGTCATGTTGCTGAAAGGAGAGAAGCCGGGAAAGACACAGTTTGCTCATTAATGATGGATGAAATGTACATCCATTAGCAAACTGAGTTTGGGGGGGACCAAATTCATGGGTATGTTGACATTGGCTCTGGAGAAATTGAAAATGTGATTGCAACCCAAGCATTGGTCCTTATGGTTGTTGCAATCAACGAGTATTGGAAGATCCCCATTGCTTACTTCCTCATAAACAGCATGACTGGAACCGAGAGAGCAAACCTCATCCGAGAGAGCCTTGTTAGGCTTCATGCAATTGGAGTAAGGGTTATCTCTTTGACATGCGATGGACCCTCCCAAAACTTTGCCATGATCAGGGAGCTTGGTGCCAAATTGGACATTTTTGACATGAGATAATTTTTTCTCCATCCTGAGGATCACACACAAAAGATCTAAAATGAAAAAAATGAAAGGAAAGGACAACAAACTTGTTCCTTTACATGCCACACAGAAGAAAACACCCATCTGTGGTTTCATTGCTTGTGGGAGAAGTGTTATTGGCATCTACGAAGACCTGGTAGAGCAGCCAGCTGCCCCCTGTCGATACCTTCTGACCTACAAGCTAAGTCAGGATCATTTGGAGCTGTTTTTCTCTGCAATCAGAGCGTGTGGAGGTTACAACAACAACCCCAATGTCAGGCAGTTCCGAGGGGCATACAAGCGTCTCCTTGTAAGGCACCAGGTCTTCCCACAGCTGCACAACCACATGTTTGACATGTGTGTTGAAGCTAACCATGTCCATGTTCTGGTAAAGATGGCTTCTGCCTTGTACTGCAAAGTCAGATTAAATCATATAGCTAGGTGGCAGACGGATAAAATTAAAGAAGGCAAAGTAGTCCGTAGAAAACTGACCAAATTAATCAATTTTTACGGAGACTAAAAAAAAGGTTGTTGGCCATTTCTGTGTTTTGCAGGTGTACGTTTATTATCTGTGTTTGTCAAAAATTGTGTATGCATATTTGTAAATATATGTATATATCTATATCATATATATTAAGTTATTGGTTTGTGTTTTACGTGTCATGGCCAATTAATACCTTTTTTGTCATTTACGGACCTAGAACAAGGAACATGGCTAGTGGCAAGCCTTACTCTCTTTGGAAAACATTGTATATGTTGCTTGGAGCCCGCATGAAAGGGGCCTGAGTAACTTTCAATGTCTGCTGTTAAATATTCTGGGTATTTTCAACGTATTTGTGGCACTGCAGTGTGGGTATTGTGTGAACCTGATTATTAGTTGGAGTCTGCATGAACAGGGCCCAACGGTTTATTATCTGTGTTTGTCTATACTTGTGTGTACATATTTGTAAATATCTGTAAATATAATTATACATCTATATAATATATATTAAATTATTGGTTTGTTGTTTGCAGTGTTTGCAGTGTTTATTGCGATTATCAGTTGGAGTCTGCATGAACGGGGCCCAACTGTAAAATACTCTCAAAAATCCAAGCTGGGATGCTACCATAGACTGTATATATATATGCTACTCAAAGACATAACCATCGGAATGTATCATACTAAATTGTTCAAAGAGCCTTAACATATTGCCTACCTCAACTGTTCAGTATATCTTAGAGTCTGCATGAACGGGGCCTAAGTTTATGTTGATCTGTGATCCATAAACCACATTTGCAACCTCCTCCATATTCATGTTTTTGTAGATAGTTTCATAAGTTGTGTGTGAAAGTTAAACAACTGTTCATTGCCAAACGAGTAAGCATATGGAAAACTGTTCAATATGTCTTAGAGTCTGCATGAACGGGGCCTAATCTCATATTGATTTGTTAAACATATGCTTATTCAAATATTCATTTGTATGCTTTGGTTTCTTGATGTGTTTGTCCAAGTTAAGGATCAGTTCAATGCAAATAAAAAAAAAAATATATATATCTATAAACTGTAAAACTTTTATAAAAAACATATTTCTTTCTTCGATTGCTGTTTTGACGAAGGCTAAGTAACTTTTGGCATGTGGTATTATATATTTTCTGATATAGGTTGTTTATAACTGTAAAAACATACTTTTGGAATGTATCAGTGTTCTTTTGTTCATTGTTTACCTCTTTTTGATTGTTCATCAAATTCACATTCCCATTCAATTTTTATAGAACATTTATCTCAGCTCTATCTTTCAAGACTTTAACAACTGCCTTAACCTGTTTTTTCTTCTTGACCCTTCTGCACTAGTTTTTAGCCTTGTGTGCAGACTTTGTTGTGTGTGTTTGTCTCATTTTAATTTTTTGTTTGTCCATGTCCTGTGTCCATGCTTTTCAGTTTATTTTGCATTTTTGTCCCGTCTTATATATTCCCATTCCTGACCTGCACCTTGTCGTGGTGAGTGGGCTTTTGTGCACACATTTTTAATATGTGATCTTTCTTTCATGTAGGACGCTTCAGGGATGTTGGAACGCCTCGGCCAATGTGATGTCTTCTCCACGTGAAAGAGATTGAAGGCATAACTTATAACTTGAGACAATTTTCCAAAAGTTATGACTTTTATTGGCTTAGGCAGTAATGGATTACATCTAACACGAATCAAGATCGTATAGAAAAAAAGGAAAGTGTAATCCTTAGTTACATAGGAAAAGATGTAATCAGATTAGTTTTACTTTTTTTAATAATAGGGAAACTCAGGATTACAATCTTATTCAAAACCTAAAAAGAACATATAGTGTTTGTTGTAAAATTATCAAATTGTATCTCTTCTCTGGAAGCGGTACTGTTCTGTAGGCCAGTGGTTCCCAACCTTTTTTGTCTTGTGTACCCCCTGAGCCTTTTGTCATACCATGAGTACCCCCTCACTCATACGTGCTGATGATCCTTCACAAGTAGAACGTAACTGATTATTGAATGAAAATAATTTATTTCATCTCCTTAATTTGAACATCTAATTCTCAGGCATTTTCTTAATTTTAACTTAAATCACTCAATAAAAATGAATATGTTGCCTTGAAAATAAATAATATAATCAAATAAATACATATGAAATCAAAATAATCAACTTATCTTTGCTATATATATATTTTTTTATATATATATATATATATATATCTTGTAACATTTAGGTTTAAACCATGGAGCCCCTTTGAATAAGTCCCCTTTAAACAGGCATTTAAACACTTAGCAAAACACTTAGCAAAATACTATCCAGAATCAGTATAGGCCTAGCAGTTTCTTTTCACCAGTCATTTACAACTTTTTTTTGGGAGGGGTTTGACACAGTTAGTCAAATCAAGCAATCTGATGTTTCTTAGCCGTGATATAATGAGCGTATATCCAGGGAATAGTTGTTGTTACTTTTCACAAATCAGTATCCCTCCGCGTCTGAGAACCGTTATAAAATCCTAAACTAAACTTTATATAGTAAACTAACTAACTAACTAACTAACTAACTAACTAAGCTTAAAGAGCCTGTGACAGCATCCCAACAACTGTTGTGCAATGAAATATTCTGCTACTAGTCATCTCGAACCGTCAGTTTAAAAAAGAAGTTGCGATACCGTTCCGATAAATATCAATAATTTCGATCATCGCGGGAAATTCCTTTGACTCATTTTGAGGTTTTGGGGGAAGCCGGAAGTGACGTCAATGCGGGAACGCTTCACTGTGTTGTTATGCGTAGAAATGGTGAATTACTGAGTTTAGGCACGTTAATAATGTTTTAATGAAGTTGACTACAGTATATTCATATTTGTCAGTGCTTTCATGTCAATTCGGCGAACATAAACATAAATGATCGTGGTGCAGATGATGATTAAATTAGGATTACAGATCGGCAGTGAGAGCTGCTGAATTTCCTCCCGTAGGATGTGATATAAAAACAAATCGATTATTTTTGTTGTAAACTCAAGTAGATGAAACTACATTTATTAGTGCTTTCATGTCAATTCGGCGAACATATGATACATTAAATGATCGTGAGGATGATGATTAAAAATCGTTTGTTTGAGCCGGTTTGCATTTCCTGATGAGAAAACAAACCGATGCTTTTTGTAGTTGTAGTTCACCAACGTGGATTAAAACGTGGAAATGTTGGAAATTAATGGATAAAATGCACGGATTATTATTATTATTATTATTCCCACTCCGATCGGGACTCTCGGTCCACCGTTTCCCCGCAGCGAGGCTCCCCCCGTTGACAGTTTACGTGGGCTGGGTGCAGTGGCGGACTGGCCATCGGGACGAATCCCGATGGGCCGGTACCGAAGTGGGCCGGTCGGATAAGTCACTATCACATCCCCCATAGGCGGCGCGTGAGGCTCAGGTTTGGGAAGGCTTAATAACTTGTTTTACCTGACGCTGCCCGCCTCCAGCGTCTATAGAAAAGAGATCAACTCAGTGTGCGGAGTCGAGAGTCCCGGGAAGATTTTTAGTCCCATTCCACCACTGGCTACATGACCGTATGATCGCCCATATTGACGCACCTAATTCCTAAACTTCTAACAGATACAACATAAACCGATCCTTCAGCCTCATATGAGCTCTCAGACACTTCAAAATTAAACTGTCATCGCTGTCTGAGCTTGCTGCTGTGTGCGCCATCGTGCGTTTACATGCAGATGCTGGGATCCTGAACGGTGCAGCTGGAGCACTGTGCCCGCATTGACGTCACACGTAATTTGGCGGGACTTGAAGAATCCCCGAGAAGATCCAGAAAATGGTCAACATTGAAGGGCAGATTAATTAATCAAAGTACAAATATCCAAAATCAGTTCAGTAACAGTTTTCAAGGGGACAATATTTACTCAAATTGATGGGTTTGGATGATGGGGGAAACTCGTGTCACAGGCTCTTTAAGATGGAAACATTTAAGGTTAACTTCGACCTCCGGGGTGGGCTTACTATGGAGGAGTGGATTGAGAAGTGCCTATCTCCAGGAAAAAAAAGCACCTAAACGACGACATTCGCTATCTGTTATTGTTGTTGCATAGCAACCACCTCGCACTATGTGCAGAAGGCAATGGACGATTTTATTTTATTCCCGGGCTGAGTTTTAGTCCCAGTCCGCCACTGAACGTAGCGATTATGTAAGGTAGTTGTAAATCAAACAAGTGAGTTTATAAACCAAAGAGTAACCGCCCTTACGAGACGCTGTAATAAGTAAAGCGAACGCACTCGCAAGGACACCTGGCCTCCTATTGGTTGAGGGATTTTGACTGGATTGTTGCACAAAAGTTTCGAGCGCGCACAGAATAAATCTGAGAGCAGAACACATCTGTAAGCAGCAATATATCTGAATGCAAGCGTACAGTTTGAGCAGAAGCAGAGCAAATCTAAGTGCAAGCAGGCACTATTTGAGTGCCTGGACAGGGTTTGAGGATTATATTGTCCAATTATATTAACAGACATATCATTGATCAGAAGGGATACGGTGTTATTCGACAGGAGAACTTTCTTGAGTGCTTCGGCTGCTTTCTTCTCTCATAATTTCGGCCAACGCAGTCTCTGCAGGGAGAATGAGCTCCTCAACAATAGAGTGAGTTTTTTATTTATTTATTTAGCCACAAGCAGGGACACGGCGTAAAATGCCTCGAGTGCTTTCATTGACACAGTCGTGGCTTTCATCATTACTGTCTGGCTCGATTTAAATTCCGACAGCTTTCGTCTGTAAAATTCTTCACTTTTATCGACACTTCCCGAGTGTTTGGTGCTCTGGTGTCTCTGTAAATGCGCTGGCTTCATCGCACTATTAGCCAGGACTTCACCGCAAAAGAAGCACTGAGGCTGCGGTGGGTCCGCAGAAGTAGAAATGAATCCAAATAATATATATGTTTCACTGTACTGCCTTGGTTTCAGTTTGGCCTCTTTCTTACGTTTCTCGGCGGGCTCCTCTGAACCCTGGCCTGAATCCAGAGCAAGCGGACGTTTCAGCCATTTATCCATAGCGCAGACCTACCAGTATTTTTCTGGCTGCAGGTAAGCAGCTGTTTTCAATGTGGGATTTTGGCGCGGTTGTGCCACAGACTATTGTCTCTCTAGGGAAACAAATCGCGCACTATCATTTGATGGGATTATTATTTTTTTTACTTGTCACCTTGGAATTCCACATACCCCCTACAGTTCCCTCGCGTACCACTAGGGGTACGCGTACCCCCGGTTGGGAAACACTGCTGTAGACTAATACTTTAATTGTGAATCTATACACCTACTGCCTGAATCTGCTTTATGGTATTATATTATACATTTAAGTAAAAAAATCATATTCATATTTCTTCTCTCCTGTGTTTATTTGCATTTGATATTGAGGTAATCCAAAAGAAAAAGAAAGTCATCAGGTTACATGACTTGTATATCTTGATACTCACATGAAGTTACTGGCTGTGTTTTTGGCAAGTAGCCGTCCCAACCCTGTACATAAATTATATCATTTTAATTACTGATACAGTTGTTGCACATCTTTAATTTATTTTCTAGTGTACTTAAGTCATAAAATGATTCGTAACCTTTACTTTTCATAAAATGCAAGATGTAACTTTCAGTGTGTATTTATCACATTTTCAATGTGAAATAGATCTGATTAAATAAAGAGTAAAAGCACAATCTTAAATGTTGACATTTATCATGTTCCTATGCTTATTGTTAATGTAGTGGTGTTATAAACAAAATGTTGTCGTAAAGGAAATTAAGATGTTTTTTATTTGTTGACAAAAGATTTAAAGTTGATGCTCACAACATGTGGGAACATTTATGGAGAAAAATGTTTCTATGGTAAAACAAATATTTATCTGCATACTGAACAATTTGGAAACTCTCTAAAAGGTATTATCTGTGACGTTACGACCCTGTAGGGATTGTGGGTATTGCACTTCATAATTACATTCTATGGTATGCTTATGACATAGTTCCAGAATACATGGGATTAGGGGAGACCTTCCTGTTGTTTGCATTGTCACTGATAAATGACAGCGTATTATTCATTGTCAAGATTTTGTGTTTTTAAACTTGGGACTCTTTTCAGACTGCTACGGCTTGGGAAAAGATTTGAGCCTTAATGTGTAATGTTTTCTGTATTGTATGGTAAGCTTATCCTTTCATTTGATAGTCCCATTTGGATGTGATAGCTAACATTTTCAGTAAGCAGTAGACAAAAGAAGTAAAAATATGAATGTAATTTATTTTCAATATTTACATAAATACAGAATTATTTTAACAAATAAAATAACAAAAAACATCATAACAAATACAAAATAAAAGGTTTGACAGACAGGGGGGGGGGGGGGGGGGTTGGGGGATGTGGGGAAGAGGAAGAGCAGCCATGTTAACAGTGTTATGGCTACAGATGTAATATCTAACTCAACATTAGCCATGACAGTCTGGGCTTAGCAAGGGCCTTAGAATACATACTCTAAAGGCCAAATCCAAAAACAGTGATACTGACATTTTAGCAGTTCACAGTCTTTGGAGGTGGTCTTTCAGGCAATTGGCTAGTGACTTTAAAAAAATATAATTTCCCCTAGGGGTGAAATTAACTCTATCTCGCAAAAAAAGCCCAGGACTGTCATGTCTAATGTTGGAGTGGTCAACAATGACACCATTTAGGCTATGAACAAAAGTAGCCATAACACTGTTAACAAACTTCCGGGCCTTGTCAATTTTGACAGGATTTGCACCAGCCCTCCACCGGCGCCTCTGGTTGATCTGGGAGAGCATGATCTTCATGCCAGGGTGCCGATGGTGAAGCTAGTGCAGGTCCTCCTTCATCTGGTTCAGCAACTGAACACTGGGCACATCCCCCAAGTCATTGCCGCCACAGTGGATGAGGAGGACATCCGGGACTGCTCTTCCTCTCAGGGAGTAGGAAAAGAAAGGGAGGACACCTCTCCTGCGCAGTCCACCCCAACCGAACCAGCACACCCTCAGGTCGAGGCCAAGGTTGCTGCCGATGGTCTCTGTAGCTCTCTGGGCAGCACGCCGGACATAGCTGTCTCGGATTATCCATACAGTCACTGGGAGGAAAATAAATGAGAAACCTTAAAAAACAGATTAACAGCACACAGTTTATATATATATATATATATATATATATATATTTATATACTGTGTGCTGTTTATCTACAATTGTGCACACATGTATATATATATATACATATATGTATAGTATGTTTGTGTGTAATGTCAACCATCTGAAGTCATGTAAAGTAACAGGTTGTGCAGTTTGGCGTGGAGGAGGTTGCCATCTATTTTTTCTTAATGCTGAAAGAAATAAAAATGGTTTAATCAATATAAAAGCACCTTTCTTTTTCTACAGTCATATTTCATTAATTACATTTAATTCACGCAACACTGGCCATATCTCTGCTAGTTTACAAAGTTTAGTTACAAATGACATTTATATTTGAAAAACGGTGAAGCACTTAAAAAACAATTGTATAGTGTAGGTTCAAGAACATTTAAATCAAAAGGACAAGTTTTGTAAAGTTACAGGGTATCTTACCTTCAGAATATGCCGGGAACGAGGAGCGGTGACTGCAAGCTGGGTTGTTAGCATAGACTGTGTTGTTAGCATAGGTTGTTAGCTTAATACTGAGAGCATGTTAGCTTAGCTTCTTAGCCTCGGCTCCGCCTCAGCTCTGCCTCTTTGCCCTTATTTGGAGCAGGCTGGAGAAGGCGGGAGTTAGACTCTGACGTTACTGTCGAGCCGTTAGTGGCCGACTCCGCCTACTTAGGGCTTCACGGCAACTCTGCAGAATCCTATGGGTGACGTCACGGACCCTACGTCCATTTATATATACAGTCTATGGTCTCTACTGGGAGTTGTAGTTTTAAAAGACGTTTTCGTATTTCCCATAATAAGAAGTGGCCGTATTAAACTGTGTACATCCCTGGAGGTTTAGGGGATAGGAAACACTCAAATTTAAAACATATCATTTAATAAATGGGTGAAAATTGCTTGTGCCCATAATGGGCAGCATTAATATATATACCCACATGCCAGCTAAGGTCAGAAGAGCTTTATTTAACAGCTGGTCTTATGTCTGTGACCCCTCCTGTTGTTAATTGATAAGCCTGAAACATGCACTTGTCAAGGTTCAGAGGCACATTTTGCAAATATGGCAGTAGCCATCGATCATCTTAAGATAAGATATACTTTATTGATCCCAAGTTGGAAACATTTGCGTTACATCAGCATGTGTAACAGTTGTAAATATGCAGTGGTGTTTATTTGTAAATCATTTAGTATAATCACACAAATTCTGTGTTTTATATTGAATAATTCTGTGTTTTTTATTTATTGATTGTTCAATACCTGACAAGGTCGGAGATGAAAAATCTACATACATCTTATAAGAGTATAATACATATAATATCAGTTAAAATAAGTGCTTCAACATAGTTAACATTGCTGGAGGTATGCACAAATATTGATAGATGTCTTGTAATGCACTATTGAGGAACCTGTGACCCAAGTTTTTCATTCATTGCATAACTACACCGTTTGTGTATATGTTATGTCAATAAACCTTAGAAAATCTCATTATATACAGTCTTTAATTAACTATTAGTAGAGAATAACGAGTAATGAATATACTTTATAGGGATCCTATTAATATCTAATAATAAAAATAATGAAATTCAATAACATGCTTTAACCACTAGGTGTCCCTTTATATCAGCTGTGCACCTTTATGGTGTAAATACAGCCTATCTACCAATTGGATCAAATATAAAAGTCAGCCGAATTAGTGTTGATACTGCAAGGAGACGTATTGTGTGAAAATAAATTTAAGATGTTGTTTAATGGCTGATATATTCATGATCCACGTCACGTTTTCAGTTCCTCATGTTTGTCTAGAAGTCTTCTCATCAGGGCTCTATAAATACAGAACTACGGAAGATATGTATATTTAATGCAGCCGAACCGTATATTACAATGCCGTTATGTGATGACCTCCAAAGACAAAAGCAAGCACACTCGGAATAAACAATTATTTTATTTAAAAAAATTGTTTCGGTCTGTTTCCGGTATTTGTTTATGACGATGTGATGTGAGATGTGAGACTTGAATTGCACAGGGGAAAATAACGTATCTATGCCACAATTTTAGATGCAGATTTTGTTATACGTTTGCGCTGTGGACCAACACTATACATTGACGGGGAAGGGGGTAGCAATAAAGATAACACCATTAAACTAGGGCTGTCAAGTTAAGGCGTTAATAACGCGTTAACGCAAAAAAAATTAACGCCACTAATTATTTTAACGTGATTAACGCATGTGTATTTTTTGTCCTCGGCCGCCCCGTAGTTTCAGAGCGCATCGAGTTTAAAATACCATCTACAAGCTGATGCTGACAGCCCCGCTCCTGCTGCCCGCTTGCAGCAGACCACACTTCCACGCTCACCGGCAGGCACCGACTGGCTATCGGGAGGACCGGGAGGGTGTGTGTATGTGTGGCCCGAGCGAGCAAGAGAGAGACCTTACGTGTATTGTTGTTGTTAGCATCTGGTGCTAGCTAGCTGCGCTAACGGATATAAGGAGCTGTTTAAATGGAAACAGAGGAGCGACATTTCGCCGACAACTGCGCCGAGCACTTGACTTTATGCAGGAAGCCAGACAGTGGGACATTGTACGAGAAGTCAGCACACTCAGCACGGATAGTGCGCAACATGATTGCAGCGTCCAGGCAGCTCCCGTTCGAGCATATGCCTTGAGTTGCACATAGCTCCAACGATCCATCACAGTGTCTCTACACACACGCACGCACGCACGCACGCATTATCAAATGATAATAAACATTAGCATAAAGCATATTTGTCCACTCATATATATTAAAAACTTGAAAAATATCCCTCTAACTAAGGTACATTTACAACAGATAAAAAATCGCGATTAACTATGGACAATCATGCGATTAATCGCGATTAAATATTTTAATCGACTGACAGCCCTACATTAAACAGTTACACAACATAACACAAATAATATCGATAGCAGCGTCCCTAGCAACCACCTTGGTAACAATGAAAACGTTGTATGGACACAATTTCCTGAAGTCATCTTCGTAATAACTAGCAAACTAAAGATCATGTACATCCACTGCACACATAATCTGAAATAACAACTCATATTTCTCGCATCAAATGACATCAAAAGGCATTTTAATGGCCAAACTAACTTTAAAATAGGCATTTTACACCAAGAATAAAACGAAGTTCGGCCGTGGTTTTTTTTTCTGCAGGGAGAAATTTGAAGATCACGTGACATAGACACCAGCCATTGGAATGAATGGTGACATTTTTTTTTGAGATCCTACAATTTCAGAGGCGTTTTTGTAGAAATACTACGTCCTATGTTGTGGACCAACGTAGTTATTACACGTTTTTTTGTGAGACTGGGTTGGCAATCCCCACAGGAGCAATTTGGGGTGAAGTGTCTTGCCCAGGGACACAACGACATGCTGACTGCAGTGGGGTTTGAACCTGTGACCCCCTGTTCCCAACACCAAGGCTCTATCCACTGCGCCACACACCTCCATAGATATGGAATTATGGATTATCAATAATTTTTTCAAAGTGACAGACACATTAGATTAACCTATGGATGAACCCTCAGGGGCGTTTTTATCGTTTTGATGCCATTGAACACGACTTTTGATCAGAATAACAGCTAAGGTGAGACGATCTCCCGTGTTTGCTCCGTGTTGTGATGTCTGTGTTTGCTTCCCTTGTCACGAGTTCTGATCGCTTAGTGATGATACTAATACCTATATAATCTGTGGAATCTCAGCTTTAATCGGATATCTTGTATGTGCAGTTACGATAAGTAATAAGGGTATCTTTACCTTGAGTTCTGTGCCAAGTGCGTTAGCATTTTTTCACTCAGGGGTCATTTAGACGCTTCTTATGAGACTTGTGTTTTGTTTTGGTAAAAATGGTTCGTATCGTCAGTTAGTTGAGTTTCTTCCCGTTAATCTGATATGACACATTAATAGGTTTTTATTTAAATATTAAGAAGCCCTGAGACACAATTTCGTGAGAAAAAAACCCCGCAGCCCTCTACCGTGGGCTCTCGGGCTAAACAGGTTAAAGCAGGGGTCTAGTTTCAGATTTTGGGACTCGCTGACTGTTGGTTAAAAAAAACTGCTTTATCAAGCCCTTTTAGTTTACCTATCAATTTCCGGATGCTAATGGGATTAGAATTATGTTATTGGATCCCAAAGAGCCTAAAAAATTACTTCAAATGAACTATGGCAAATGGCTGACTAATTCTTCCGACTACACATTCTGTGTAGGTGAGTTTTCAAAGTCACATGAAAATTGCAGATCTGTTGAAGAATATTGGACTAGTATCCATTTATAAAATTAGAGAATAAATATGTATTTTACTATATATATGAAAATAAAGTATATATTAGGTAAATAAAACATTGTAATATTAAAGGAAAAACTTCTGCTTAATTTGTTATAGGTTTTTGAACATGTAAATGGTCTGCAAGGGCCAACATCTCTGTTTTACCTCCAGAGGTATTCTATCCCAGTAGTGACATCACTGTGTAACACTCGTGCTTTTATTGGCTAGCGCTCAAGCACATTGTACTTTATAGACTGAAAGCGGGACATTTTCGACACATCTCTAAGAGGAGCTAACCAATCAGAGCAGACTGGGCTCAGGTTTCAGATTGAGGGTGAAAAGAGATAGATTTTAAGATCAATAAGAACAAAATAAAAGTGATATAAATCTTTTTGTCCACGAATATCTAATATAGTGAATAAGTGTAATTCTCAAATTGTTAATCTATTCCTTTTACTTTTCTTATGTCCTTTCTGCTTTAGTTTTTTGTTGCTGTAAATACATGTTTGCACTTTTTTAAAGAGCACTGCTGTAAAAAAAAGTGCTTCATAAACACATTTAAATTATAAATATAACAATAATTATTGCATTATTATTGTTATTATTATTATTTGTATTACTATTATCTTTCTTGATTCCTCAGATTATCAATTTAATCATCAGTATCCTTTTGGTAAATAAAACAATAATTGTAATGATTACATAAGGTTATATACATCCTTTTATTATATCGAAAATAATTGGATGGAGATTTAAAATAACTTGTCTTTGAATCAGCTGATGAAACATGTCGTTGTGTAACCGGTCATTTTCAGCTCTGCTCCCATGATCCCCTCAGGAATTCTGTAGATTCTTGAATCATGGCACTCATTCGCCGACTGCCTCAAGGTGAGAAGAGTGCAAACTGGGGGAGGCAATCAGAACATGTGATGTCTTCTGATGATCCTAAAAGTGAAGGTACTTTAGGTTGAGACAATGATCGGTTAACTAAACATGTGTCATGGTTGGCTACATGCTCCCACACCCACTAACCCCAAGGAGGGTATAATAACCTCGGCACACACACACACACACACACACACACACACACACACACACACACACACACACACACACACACACACACACACACACACACACACACACACACACACACACACACACACACACACACACACACACACACACAGTACACTGCACAGGACTTTGGCTTCCTCGTCTGCAGAAAACTTCAAGTCTCTCCACCAAACAGCATGTGAGTATCTGCAGGGGTGCATACCAATATTGTATTTAATAATACTGTAGTGTTCGTGCAACAGGGTAAACTTTGTAATCTATGTACAGAGATTTTATAAGCTTCATATTGTTATATAACTAGCTAAAACCATGTCTCTGCTTCCAGATCAAACTGAGAATTCTTATTATTTTAGCTTCGAGGACTCTTCTAGCTGTGTATTGTTGATCAAAAACTTCACAGCATGCAGTTTCTTTCACAATAAACAATGCACTAGTCAGATGTTTTCATAGATTATATAATAGTTACCATAGGTGGTCATGTTTCTTGCTGTATGCTTAGTGTTTCAAGCGGGCATAACATACCCTGAAAAAATGAAAACAACTGAACATAACTTGCAAGAAATGTGCACTTTGCATGTAAAACCTTAAGCATGTGTAGCAAGCTACAGAGATGGAAAAAGTACTCGCATCTAGTACTTCAGTAAAAGTGGAAGTGTATACTCTGTTACAAGTAAAAGTCCTGCATTGCAAATGTTACTCAAGTAAAAGTGCATAAGTATTATCATCAAAATATACTTTAAGTACCAGAAGTAGTCATTGTGCAGATTGACCCATTTCAGAATAATATATATATATGTTTTATAATGATTGATCATGAAAGTGTTCTCAAAGCTGGTGAAGGTGCAGCTAGTTTGAATGACTTTGTAGACTGCAGGGTAGCTTGTGGATTTACTCCAGGTGGAACTGAAGTCTGATTTAACACTTGATTATATTTATAAGTAACTAAAGGTATTAAATAAATGTAGTGGAGAGAAATTAAGTGATTTGAAGTACAAAGTAGCACACCAATTGAAATACTCAAGTAAAGTACAAGTCTAAATTGTGCTTAAGTACAGTACTTGAGTTACTATTCACCACTGTTAAGCTCACGTAACATAAAAGCCGTCCTGGAGACAAGACAGTACACATTAATCAACTACAAGAGTGAATCACATACAAGCTTTAACGAGTGTTAAAGCTTCTCATGGTAACACATTAATCTACGATGCTGAGTTTTCCTTTGAGATATGCAACTCTTTTGTATCATGTCGTTTTAATCATTTCAAGACCTTGTCATTCTTTGTTGGTTTACAGTTAACCCAGAAAAAGTATTTAATGGTTAACCATCAGTATTAAACAACGCGTGAATCAAAAATGTGTGTTTGTCACGTAGGAGGATATTGAAATAGTTAACCACGTGCAGTCTGTCGCTTATCTTTATCATAACCAAATATTTGGATGAAACTAACAACTTTTGCATTAATCAAAAATAGCGTCTTTCAATACATATTTGTTGGATGTGATTTGCAGATATTGGCAATAAAATGAGAAGCTACAGGATTTGGTTTGTGGTGCTCAAAAGCCAAAAAACCTACCTTTTAAAACCAGAATGTTTCAAATTAACATTTTAATTCTTTACATGTACATACTTTTCTAAATATTTTTCTAAGAAGTTTAACTGAACGAAGTATGTGAACTGGTACAGTTTAAAGGGACATTTGTTTTTTCCTTAGAAGATTAAAGAGGCCCTGTGCTTGTTGGGGTTTTCCCTCTCCTGTAGTGTGTTCTATAGGTTTCAGTGCATGTAAACGGTCTGCAATGGTTAAAATCCCTGTGTTCCCTCCAGAGGGAGTTTCTCTCCCACCTACTCCCCCCGCCTGAAATGCTTCCATAGTCAACTTTGCGACATAGCGACATCATTACGTCACTTTGCGCTTCTATTGGCTAGCGCTCCAACACATTGTTTGTGATAGGCTAAGGGGCGGGACCTCTCCAAGCGGAAGTTGCTCCTAACATTCCCCAGGCCTTGTGATTAGTCTGCATGGAGAAAAACAAAAACACTGGAGAAAAGGGTTTCCTGCTGAAATCACACTGGCTTCTTTTTGGCAATTTTTAGCAAATTAGAGGTCTACAAAGTGACACCCTGAGCTGTACTACAGTAAGCAATGTTCATATAGTTAGTACAGCAAAACAATATGCATACATTGATTAATTAACAACATTTAATACATGAAGGGCTGGGCTCAGGGGGTAGAGCGCTGATCTTCGCGTCAGGGGAGAGCAAGTTCAAGTCCCACTGCAGTCAGCATGTTGTTGTGTCCCTGGGCAACACACTTCCCCTAAAACCCTAAACCTGTGGTGATTGCCCACAGTACTGAATATATGTAACTCACATCTAAATAAGTGACATGTCATATTTATTTTGTTTTTGGGATCACCGCACCCTTACACAAAGCACAAATGCATAAAACACTATCTGATTATCAATGTTCAGCTTGAGCTAAAATGTCTGTTGTTTGCAAGACATGCTAGCAGCTATGGGCTTTGTGCAAAGAAACAGTCTTAAAGCTAAACGTGTAAAAATTGAAAATATGAATATATTGATATAAATAAACATCCAGTTTACCACATTATTGCATTCTATAGTAAACAGCTCAAATATTATAAATTGCTTTGGGAAATGGAACAAAATGAAAATGTATAATATCAAATGCTCTTTTATTAAAGAAATTAAACATTGAACTGAACATGAAAGGCACCAATAAAAAAAATAATACTGATTACATTACAAGTGCAGTTACATACAGTTACTCTCCTTCAACTTACTTAAAGGGGACCTATCATGCAAAATGCACTTTTGTATGTCTTTTATACATGAATATGTGTCCCCGGTGTGTCAGGGAACTCACCAAGTGTCAGAAAACACAACCCTCTCTCTTTTCCTCCATACCCAAATCTCTAAAAACGGGGCTGCAACGGAGCTGATACAGACTGATCCAGATTGGAAATAGTTCTGACGTCAGAAATGGGGTGCTCCGCCTATATGGCCAACTCTCCACCTATCAGGGGAATGAGAGGTTGCGTGGCATGGTAACAGCATGGTAACAGCATGGTAACATGACGCTCGTGCCTCGCCCCCCTCCTTTGCAGGGGGGCGAGGTCAGCTGCAGCTCATTTGCCACAGAATCAGCCCTTGTGAAGACAGGGCTGGAATAGAGCAAATAGAGCGGAATGAGGCATGGCTAAAATGCATGATCGGTTTGGTATTTTGAAAAAAAAACTTCACAGACATGTTTTATATAGGTATGGCCCTACAATATATTATTCAAATATAGCATGACAGGTCCACTTTAAAGAATCCAGAGGATAATATTGCAAATATTAGCACAGCAAAATGAAAGGAGAAATCCCAGAGAAAGACACCACACACACTTTCAGAGGGTCATTAGTGACGAGAAAGACAAATGTTATGGGTCCACACATTATTCTGTAGTAAACCAAGTACCAGAGGTGGGAGTAAGTCCTACATGTGCAAGTCATGAGCAAGTCTCAAGTCTTGACCTACAAGTATCAAGCAAGTCAAGTCACTTTGATGAGAGTCAAGCAAGTCAAGTCAAGTTAGGGCTGCTCAATTAATTGTATTTTAATCGCGATTAAGATTATGGCTTGCAACAATTACGAAAACAACGTAATCTAAATAAAACGATTATATTTTTATTATTATTATTTTTTGAAATAATTTTTTTCAGTTGAATTATACTTAACGTTCAGGGTAATCAAGTGTTAAAAACATACTGTTCACATTTTTTTTTCTCCAATAAATGGATGTTTTCAAAGTCAATGAATAATCACATTTAATAATCGCAATTACAATTATTGACCCAAATAATGGAGATTATGATTTTTGCCATAATCGAGCAGCCCTAAGTCAAGTCATACAACATTCTGATGAATAAGCCCAGTTTCCACATTTAAATCAGTTAAAAGACAGTGGTTATGAAAATGGATTCAACCCACACTATGATCTTCATTACATACACAGTTAATCATTTGAAATCTAATTTAGACCGATGACAATCATATTAGATTCATATTAACCCTAGAACTGCAGACAATATAGCAACAGTATTATCTTTTACTGTGTTTAAATGCCTTTGTCTGAATGTCTTTCATTTTTGTAAAGCACCTTGAATTGCCTGGTGCTGAAAGGTGCTATATAAATAAACTTGCCTTGCCTTGCCTAGGACTCAATCAAAAAGTCTGTTCAGAAAGGCAGAATTCAGGAAGGAAAATCATATATTGCATTTGTCATTACACATATTTAATTTAAATGTATGTTAACACTAGAACCGCCAACAGCGTCAGCACCTATTATAGATATCATTTTCAAATCATTTAATTTGTTCCTCTTCATAATTTCCTTATAAACTAAGTAGGACGATTTAAAACTCACTTAATTTGGTTAATTTAGAAATTGCTTCAGTTTATCATCATAACAGATCAAAAAGTTCAGATTCATTTTACAATAAATCAAGGAATGATGCACTTCTACAAACAAAAACAACATCATTAAAACATTTAAACAAACTACTAAAAGTAGATGAACTACATTATTCAACAGTAACTTCTGATAATAACAAAGGGGAAATAAACCTCTCTCTCTCTCTCTCTCTCTCTCTCTCTCTCTCTCTCTCTCTCTCTCTCTCTGTTTAAACTTAACGTTAGCTTTCTAACACAACACATGCACGTACCTTTCTCTGTGGGTTTTGTTGTAGTTGTTGTTGTCATCGATCTTTATGCTGCAGACCCTGCATACCGCTGTTCTCTTCTTATTAGCGTCATCAACAAAATAATCCTTGAATCCAAACTTGACTATTTCTGGAGTAACGCTAGCCGCTGCCATGTTAACTGACACTCCTGCCGTCTAGTGGGTTGTCAGGTTTGTGCGCATGGCGCTATAATCACCCAATCACATTCCAAAAAAAGTAAATGTAATATCTCAATACAAAAACAAACGCAAATATTTATTTTTAAAAAGTGAAGTCCTTTCAAGTCATCTGTCTCAAGCTTAAGTCAAGTCTCAAGTCATGAATACCATCTTTTATCAATGTCAGTCAGGCAAGTTTCAAGTCCAAAAATATGCGACTCGAGTCGGACTCGAGTCAAGTCATGTGACTCGAGTCATTTGATTAACACGTTTGGGGTGAAACTAATGTGAAATGTTGCCTTTCCTTCCTTTCCTTCCTTTCCTTCTTCCCTTCTTCTCAGTAACACACCTCCAACATGTCCCTCCTCACACACCTGTTGGCGAGTTTGTTCGGGATGGGCTCATGGGTCTCCATCAACGGCCTGTGGGTGGAGCTGCCCCTGATCGTGCCCCAGATCCCGGAGGGTTGGTACCTGCCCTCGTACCTCTCCGTCCTCATCCAGATGGCCAACATCGGGCCTCTCTTCGTCACCCTGATGCACCGCTTCCGGCCCGGCGCCCTGAACGAAGCAGCCGTCATATATCTGATCATCGGGGTGGGCACCGTGGCGACCTTCCTGATGGGATTCTTCTGGAAGGAGACCGTCGTTGTGGGGGGGGTTTCTCGCAGTGTAGCCCTCCTGGTCCTGACCTTCTTCCTGGCGACTGTAGACTGCACTTCCTCCGTCACCTTCCTGCCCTTCATGATGCGCCTGAAGACTCAGTACCTGACCACGTACTACATCGGGGAGGGGGTGAGCGGCCTGCTGCCTGCTCTGGTGGCTCTGATCCAGGGGGTGGGAGTGGTCCACTGCATACACAGCACTCAGTCTCTGAACCACACCGTGAACTCCTCCAGCTCTGTGACCCTTGACCTCCGGGCCGAGTACCAGCCAGCTAACTTCTCAGCGGAGGTGTTTTTCTTCTTCCTCAGTGCCATGATGCTGGTGTGCCTGCTGGCGTTCCTGATGCTAAACTACCACCCATCTGTGGCCAGGGAGCACCCCGATGGTCGAGTGAAGGAGAGACCTCAGAGGAACAGGAAGTGGGTGGAGGAGAAGCCCATGATGGATCCATTGAGACCTGAAAACACGAAGCGCAGGAGCGGCTTCGGGGCAGGGTCCTACAGCTGGGCGCAGGTGGTTTATATCTTTGTGGTCCTGGCCTGGGTCAACGCTCTGACCAACGTGGTGCTCCCCTCGGTGCAGTCCTACTCCTGCCTGCCGTACGGGAACAACGCCTATCACCTGTCTGCCACCATGGCTGCTGTGGCAAACCCTCTCGCCTGCTTGATCGCAATGTTCTTCCCTATAAGGTCAGTGTGCTCTTTCATACTTAAAAAAATAAATAAACCAAATAAATCCATTACATTGCTCAAAATTACAAAATTGTCTTTTGTTTTCAATCTGGACAGCTTTTACACTGTTTGTATTTCAAAGAAAGTACTCAAAATAGCAAAAATACTTGATGTTTATAGTATACAGTGGGGGAAAAAAAGTATTTAGTCAGCCACCAATTGTGCAAGTTCTCCCACTTAAAAAGATGAGAGAGGCCTGTAATTTTCATCCTAGGTACACTTCAACGATGAGAGACAGAATGAGGGGAAAGAATCCAGGAAATCACATTGTAGGATTTTTAATGAATTAATTGGTAAATTCCTCGGTAAAATAAGTATTTGGTCACCTACAAACAAACAAGATTTCTGGCTCTCACAGACCTGTAACTTCTTCTTTAAGAGCCTCCTCTGTCCTCCACTTGTTAACTGTATTCATGGCACCTGTTTGAACTCGTTATCAGTATAAAAGACACCTGTCCACAACCTCAAACAGTCACACTCCAAACTCCACTATGGCCAAGACCAAAGAGCTGTCAAAGGACACCAGAAACAAAATTGTAGACCTGCACCAGGCTGGGAAGACTGAATCTGCAATAGGTAAGCAGCTTGGTGTGAAGAAATCAACTGTGGGAGCAATTATTAGAAAATGGAAGACATACAAGACCACTGATAATCTCCCTCGATCTGGGGCTCCACGCAAGATCTCACCCCGTGGGGTCAAAATGATCACAAGAACGGTGAGCAAAAATCCCAGAACCACACGGGGGGACCTAGTCTATGACCTGCAGAGAGCTGGGACCAAAGTAACAAAGGCTACCATCAGTAACACACTACGCCGCCAGGGACTCAAATCCTGCAGTGCCAGACGTGTCCCCCTGCTTAAGCCAGTACATGTCCAGGCCCGTCTGAAGTTTGCTAGAGAGCATTTAGATGATCCAGAAGAGGATTGGGAGAATGTCATATGGTCAGATGAAACCAAAATAGAACTTTTTGGTAAAAACTCAACTAGACGTGTTTGGAGGAAAAAGAATGCCGAGTTGCATCCAAAGAACACCATACCTACTGTGAAACATGGGGGTGGAAACATCATGCTTTGGGGCTGTTTTTCTGCAAAGGGACCAGGACGACTGATCCGTGTAAAGCAGGGGTCGGCAACAGGCGGACCGCGGTCTGGATCCGGACCTATAATCAATACATTAATAGGGGATTTCAATTTTGACGGGGCAGGGGTAGACATTAAGGGTAAAAAGCCACTGGCCCTCCGGGCCGGTGGAATTGTATTGTCACTGGCCCCACCATTGTAACCACTGGCCCGGAGCATTCGTCCAAAAAAAAAAAATATCGACTAATAATGAAGAAAATTAACACATTTGTTGCAATAGTAATTTATGCACTAACTACATTACTACTTGTACTACAACATTTGAACAATCAGTTCTTCCTCATTTTCCTCAATTGTTCATATTTGGTTTATTAAAATAATGATATTGTGGACATCGTTAAAAAATGTCTGCTATTATTATGAGTATTATTATTTGTATAATGCGCTTTCTGCCTTCCTGTCATTAGGAGTTAGAAATGTAATGGCTATAGATTAGATTAGATCCTTCATTATCCTAAACTGCTGGGACATTTCCCTATAGCCAATACCTTTATATTTTCTACTCTTCACTTACTTGTCAGCATAGGTCGGCATTGATGTACAGAGCCGACAGAAGACCTTGTTTATATTGGCATCATCATGAGAGGTGCAGTGACGCGTCCTAAAACCAGGAAGTAAGCTGCTGGTTCCCTCCACAGAAAGCAACGGTATTTCTCCACAGGGTTTTGGAAAATAGCTGGAAATAAGGTCTGTGGAAAACAAACCTGTTTGATGAATGCACGTTTTGTTCAGCCGGATAATCTCCACATGTCTACCCTACTTTTATAATTTTCGAATCATAAATCTAATCGATAGATTATAAAAGGGTTTTAGGACGCGTCACTGCACCACTAGAAGCCAACTCCATCGATCAAGCTGGCTGAAACGTTCTCTCCCTCTTCTTCTCATGCTCCCTGTCACTCTCCTTTAACTCCTCCGGTGACTTTCTTTTATTTGAAAATTGTTTTTTGCTCGGCGCTTGGCCGGTTACCGCTGGTATTAAAAACATTTTGGCGAATGGTTAGGTGGCGCGATAGTCTGTAGTGAAGGAGCGCGCTCACGGGAGCCTGCTCGCGCTGCGCTCACGGGAGCCTGCTCGCGCTGCCCTCACGGGTGCCTGCTCGTGCTGCGCTCACGGGAGCCTGCTCGCGCTGCGCTCACGGGAGCCTGCTCGCGCTGCGCTCCGCAGCAAACAGCTGTTTGCTTTTCACCCAACAACGACAAACGACTCACGAAACGCTATGTTGTAGCGTTGATAAACGAAACAATTTAACAAAATTGCTAGTCAAAATACCAATACCGCAGGAAACTTTTTTTTTTAAACAATATTTTTAGTGGCCCGAGCGGGCAAGTGGAAAGTACGTTATGCTGGCCCGGGGTGTATAAATAGTGCTTCCGGGCCAGCGGGCCAATTATAATGTCGAGCCCTGCGGGGCGATTCTATTTTAACCGCTGCCGACAGGGGGCGAAAGAGACGAGTGAGCGATACAAGGAGAGAAACGCAGAAGAAGAGACGAGAGCGCGGCAGAGAGAAGCGGAGAGGAGAGTGAACAGGCATGTTAGCGGCAGACTGCGAGAGACAGATAATTACACAAACTGCGCACTCCAAGAAGAGGAAAGTGGACAGTGAGAACAGAGCTTTTAACCCTGAGTGGACTCATTCATGTTCATCCTGCCCACTGGGAGCACAGAGCTAGTGTGTCTCATTTGTTCAGAGACCGTGGCGCTCATTAAAGGTGCCAAAACGCCACTATGAGACAAAACACAAAGTGTTTGACCAAACATTCCCTCTCAAGTCAGAACTGAGGTCACACAGTCTCAGAGCCCAATATGATCAGTCCACCTGGATCAACATTCAAAATAAATATGGTTCCAGGGCAGACTAACCGAGGCTAACCAATGAGCACCTGCATGTGTGTATGAGAATGGCCCTGACACCATTTCAGCCCAGATTTAAACTTCTGGCAGGACGAGCTCAAGCTCAATTCTCGCACTGAATAAAACAAAGTGAGAGAGGGACTGCAATATAAGAGGAAAAGAAAGAGAAACTTTAAAACTGTTAAATTGTTATGATGTGTAAAGACTGATATTGTTCTATAATCGGCTGAAACTGTTAAGTCATGATGTGAAACGGTTAACAAAGAAAAAGCACTTTTAAGATGCACATATTTTCAAAAGCTATTTTATTTATTTTCTCTATTTTATTTTTTAAATGCAGGCCGAGAGGAACATTACACATATCCACAGTATTTACTGTATATCTGTATAGTTCAATGTTAATTGACAATAAATAGTTTTTTTTAAATTGTACTTTCTTTATTTGATTGGCAGTCAGTTGTTGATTACATGCAGACGTTGATAAAGCTACAGCTACTTCAATATATCACACTAATTCATAAAGCAACTTAGACATTTTGATGTTCCGGACCTTTGCATGGGGAGATTTTCTCTAACTGGACCTCGTTGAATTTTAGTTGAATACCCCTGGTGTAAAGGAAAGAATGAATGGGGCCATGTATCGTGAGATTTTGGGTGACAACCTCCTTCCATCAGCAAGGGCATTGAAGATGAAACGTGGCTGGGTCTTTCAGCATGACAATAATCCCAAACACACCGAAGGAGTGGCTTCGTAAGAAGCATTTCAAGGTCCTGGAGTGGCCTAGCCAGTCTCCAGATCTCAACCCCATAGAAAATCTTTGGAGGGAGTTGAAAGTCCGTGTTGCCCAGCGACAGCCCCAAAACATCACTGCTCTAGATATATATTTAATAAGGTTTCAGTGCAAAATGCATATAATGGATTATATTTTTATTTTAAAAAGGTGTTCCGTACCAAGGAAACAGATTGTTATTGAAAAAACACTGAAATATTGTCAGATCTCTGGTATTAAGAAAAATCATGTAAAATAAATGATAACAGACTTTGTGTACACAATCCGATAGAAGAATTCAATTGGATGAGAAGGTGAAACAATTCATAATATGTAATTCTCTGACAACATTCATTTTAACTTTAACTATTTGTATTGATGATTAACCTGCCTTTATATATATTTGTTTTGTTAATCAATTAATAGTTTTGCACAGGTTCCTTGAGCCCAATGTACAGCCAATATAGTCTAAAACCCAAAAGATAGTATATCTAAAAAGCAGGAAATTGCAAATATTTCTTACTAAATAACTCATGTGGAGGGACTGCGGATGGAAACTAGCTCAAAGCACTATTACGCTTGATACATTTGAATGTTTTACATTTAAGTGTTCATTACTGTGCATTGTCCCTGCCAAATAAACGATTAAATAAATAAATAAAACGATTGATAAATTATCAAAATATTTTCCACTTGATACTAATAATGTTCAGCTCTACACGTCAAACCCTATCTTAATTTTTTTTAAAGACAGTAATTGTTATTATTTCAACTTTTAAAAAAAACATTTTAAGACAATAAGTTTGTCCTTTTTTAATTTAGATCTGTGACATTTCATAACATTTCCAACGTGTGGTTTCAGATCCCTGCTGTTGATGGGAGCGCTCACAGTGACAGGAAGTGGAGTTGGAGTGTATATAATAGCCATGGCAGTGCTGAGCCCATGCCCACTGCTGGTTAATGAAACCTCAGGGGGGGTCATCATGGTGAGTCACGCTGCTTTAACTGTGTATGAATCTAACTAAGAAACCACATCGGCATATAAAGAGTATTTTTTAGGTTTCTAACTCACCTCTGTTTTCCCTCCACAGGTGTTGGCCTGGATCCTGTTTATCCTCACTCTGTCCTATGTGAAGGTGATCATCGGTGTGATCCTGCGCGACGAGGGCCACAGCGCCCTGGTGTGGTGTGGAGCGGGGGTGCAGCTGGGCTCTCTGCTGGGGGCTGTCACCATGATTCCAGTGGTCAACGTGTACAACTTCTTCTCATCAGGGGACCCATGCAACACAAAATGCCCCGGAATGAAGAAGTGATGAGAAGAGACTGGAGGCGGATTCGGTAAAGACACATCCTTATTGGATCCAAGATACTCAATGGAGGCAATCTCTCAACGCTTTTTTTTCCTTTTTATTTACATGATTGACCTACTTTGAGACATCTGAATTTCCCATTTAAGTACTGTGGCCGACTCGTGCAAAGCAACCATAAATTAGTTATGCCTTGATTATGCTGCCGTAGACAAGAGGAAACGTTTGTAGATGTACTGAAGATACTCACTTTCAAACCCTAATAATATGCCTTCAACTTCATGTAAATAAAGTGTAAAAATGTACTAATACAACTTAAATAACTAAACGTACTAACTTACTTTATTACCCAATCTGAAAAAACATTGGACAGGAAGTGGAAGACAATGTTTTGTATTTTGTAAAGTAACTAAAACTATTAGACAAATGTAATGGAGAAAAAAGTACAATTTCTGCCTCTGAAATCTAGTGGAGTAAAATACATAGAAAACAATAAAATAGGAATACTTGTAGTAGTTCTAGAATTGATCACATTGAATTAAGAAATAAGCATGGGGAAATTCTCAATTTGAGTTTTTAAGAAAACTTTTAATAAAAACATAAATGCTATTCCAAGCTTTACATTATACTAATTTGCATGTACTGGTCTTGTTTTTCGAGCATGACTGACAGTTTATTTAGTCTAAAGTGTCATTTCTGTTTTTTGGTCAACCGGGCAGTTTGATAAAAATTAACAATATCTGTTACAAAACATCTGGTACAATAACAACAACAAAAAAGACATATATTGAAATAAATGATAATAATCAAGCAGGCACATTATTGGTTTTTTCTACATGTGCTTTAATCATATTTATTGAGACGACAAAACAGTATAAATATATCATTTCAACCTTACTAAAATACTTACACAAACTGGACAATCAGGTATCACAACATGTTCTTTTTTTCTTCCTAAAGATTATTATTAAGTACAATAAGGTATAAATGGATCATATTTTGGTGGATTACATGGAAAACACACATTGTTAAATAGTCAGGTGGCAGCCCGTGTCTACCCTTAGTGTTTTCTTGTGAGAAACAGCCCACACACAGATTGACGGTATAAGGTATGAAGACAGACACAATGATCAGCATATTTAGTATATTCAAATCAAGAAGAGTCTAAGTTTCTCCCCCACACACTATCCCCCTGCCTAAAACTATGAATATATATATATAAAAAACACCTGTATACAGCGACATAGGCGGGGCCTCGTTCATTCCTATAAGAGTTGCTCTGTGGCGCATGAAGCTCAAAATGGTGCGACTGTAGATTTAAAAAAGGATATCCAATGTGCACATCATTTTTCTGAAGTGCAGCCTCTGATCTCCCTCTCTCGTATCATTTAACAAACCTTTAGACCAGTGGTTCTCAACTGGTCAGGCCTCGGGACCCACTTTTTACTTGGTCAGTAAATCGCGACCCTGTGGTGACCACCTTTAATACACTGGGACATAATTCACACACGGAACTGTGGGGTAGGGGTATTGTTTCCACACGGACATATATGTGTTGTAAGCTATATATGTTGTGTGCCCTCCTGGCTCTTTCTCTTGTTGTCCCGGGCTGCGACCCGACAACACCTGCATTTCTGCCGCTCATTAAAGACAGCTTTGCACCTTCGATGCACCGCCTCCGACTCCCTTTCTCGCGGCACTACACTGGTGACCCCGACGGCGTCTTGAGAAGTTTCCGAGACGGACCCGAACACGGCAAAGGAAACTCAGGTTTCTTTCTCGAAATGCTGGGGATTTTTGGAATCGTCCGTGGCTGCCACCGGCACGCGGACTGAGGCTCGGTGTGCGCCCCGCGGAATGGCTGGGGACGTTGCTGGCCATTCCCGCATCGGCCTTCCAGCTACAGGGAGACCATGCACGACCTGCTGGGTCGACCAGCAACCCGATTGCTGCCTCGTGGGTTGGTTTCTTCGGGGCGTGCGGCTGCACGTCCCGGCTGCGCTAGCTGACGACAACTAGCAGCTATCCACGTGGGGCTAACGACGGCTAGCAGCTACCGATGGCTGCCAGCTAAGGGCAACAGTTAACGGCCAGTGCTAACGGCCAGTGCTAACGGCTAGTGCTAACGGCTAGTGCTAACGGCTATCGGCCTTTTGAGGTGCCGGAGAGAAGGTTCGACCGGCCGGTTGACCTCGTGTGGACACTCTCACCTTTAAAACCACCTCGACGGCGGTTCCAGACGCCACTCACATTTTCATCAACGCCTGGGTGGTGCACTCCTGGACCCCGTCTCGCCTCGACGGTTTTGGACGTCACCCATGCTGCCATCGGCCCATGGGTGGCGCGCTCCAGAGCCTGTCTGGCCTCTTCCTTCGCCTCGGTGGTTTCGGACGTAGCCCATGCCTTCATCGGCCCGTGGGTGGCGCGCTCCGGAGCCTGTCTGGCCTCTTCCTTCGCCTCTGTGGTTTCGTACGTAGCCCATGCCTTCATTGGCCCGTGGGTGGCGCGCTCCGGGACCCTGTCTGGCCTCTCCTGCTTCCCGCGGATGCCTCAGCGCCTGCTGAGGACTTCATGCTCGCCGCCGCCGCACGTCTGCCTGCGGCCGGGTTGCTCTCCTGCTTCCCGGGGATACCTCAGCGCCTGCTGAGGACTTCATGCCCGCCGCCGCTGACTTTTATACCTAGGCCACTCCAGTTTATCATTGTAACTCAATCTTGAAAATGACTCGGTTAATAATTTCGCAACGATGTCATCACTATCACTGAAGTGAGCCATCATAAACGAACTTATGCTATTCATAAATCTATCGATCATAAATCTATCGATTAGATTTATGATTCGAAAATAATAAAACTAGGGTAGACATGTGGATATCATCAGGCTGAACAAAACGTGCATTTATCTAACAGGTTCGTTTTCCACAGACCTTATTTCAAGCTATTTTCCAAAATCCTATGGAGAAATCCCATTGCTTTCTGTCGAGGGAATCCGAGCGCAGCTTACTTCCGGGTTTTAGGACGCGTCACTGCACCACTTGCATAGAGAGGCGAAGTCACGCCCATCTACTTCCGGTCCATGGGACCCCGGAAGCGAAAAATTATACATTGAATTCAATGGAGAGAGAAAACGTATCTTTTGATCCCGTTTGAATTGTGCCACGAACTACACATATGATGTTTGTCAATCTTAAACAATCATTTCCATGTCAAAAAAGTCACATTTTGTCGTAAAACTGTTGAAATATAAGACTATGAAAAATACGCGACTACAAAGACTACAAATCCCAAATCCCATTCTGGGTCGCGTAAGTGATGTCACAGGCGATAATGCTCCAAGTGGTTGGTTCACTTTTACAAGATGCCTGTGTGCTTTGTACCAGGTTGTAATCACAAAAGTGATCATACCACTTGCTCGTTCTATCGCTTCCCGTCTGATGAAAGGACCAGGAGTCGCTGGATCAGACATATCAATAATATCATAGGTAATATACATGTTGTGCATGGAACATAGTCAAATTAGCTACCCAGCTAGTAGCGATGATTAGCGAGCACATTAGTTAGCATTACATTACTTAGCCTTGTCACTTTTAGTAGCCTTACCATGAAGTTATTATTTCATTACATGAAGTAAACCAAAATGTTAAACAGTAAGAGTAGTCTTGATGGTAAGTATTTCGTGAAACATTTGAAGAGTAGCCTACTGCTCCCTCCACCGGGTGCTAAGGAAGCAGTTCAGGGAGAGTCGAAGGCAGGCAGGGAGCTTTGCATGACATTCTTCTGGACGTGTTTCATTGTGATGACAGTGAGGGTGAGTCAATCTGTTTGTTGGAAGGACAGTCGTTGTGTGCTTACTGAGAGAAAATTGTTAGAAGAGATAATTATTCAAAGTGTTTCAAAGTGTTAATAATGGGTTCCATTTATAAAGCACTTCATATCTGATCTCAGATCCCAAAGTGCTACAAGTAGTCAGCATGAACAGTATAAATAAACATTACACAACACGGTAGAATTAATAAAAAGCAATACAAAAAAAAAAAAAAAAATAAAAAAAATAAAATAAAATAAATAAAAGTGTTGTTACTTTAAAGTGTTGTTACTGACCTTTTTCTCTTTTATTTTCTTTACCTCACCTGTAACTGCTGAGACCCTGAGGAACAATGCACACTGGACTGACCTGCTCTGGCAACCTGATTTCCACTGTACGTAATAGTATTTGGTTATGGTATATTATTTATATACATCAAAGGCACAATGCACCCCCCAGAGACACACATGTATTGTGATAGTTTGCATAGGTCATGTGAAATCATCTTTACATACTAGAAAACTGTAGGAGCGGCAACTTGTTTTGAAATTGAACATTTAATATCCGATAATAAAGTTGATCTGTTTTCTTTATTCTTCTCTCTTCCGAGCTCCATCCATCACCATTCTCTGTTCCTGCAGGTCCTGCTTGCTAATCAATGCTCATATTTTTTTACACAATTACAAATAAAGTCAATGTATTGTATGACATGAAGTTGTGCTTCATTCTGAGTCAATAATAAATTCATTCTGCCTTCATTCATTCTGCCTTCAACTGCACAATGATTGTGGACTGCACTGACATCCATGTAGCTGCCCCCCCCCCCAGTAAGATGAACTAAGCAAAGAGGGTCACCATCATGCCCAAGGACATCCAGCTGGCCCGCCGCATCCGCGGAGAGAGGGCTTAGACTGACCTGAGACCAGCACACCCAAACACAACGGCTCTTTTAAGAGCCACACACAGTTTCAAAGAGTTGCAATGCTACGTTATTATAATGATTAAACTGGTTAATGTATCACTTAGTTTACTGAACCGTGATGAATGAAAGAAATGAGTGAGGTAGTGGTTTACTGAAGTTACAAAGACATTAATATATGAGTAACAGGTCAGTGTAAACACACGCTTCTGTCAATTGTGGATCATTCAAACTTTATATAAAAATATGTAATAAAGTTCTAAAACAAGTATTCGGTATATTCCTTGATAGCTTTTGGAGAAGGTTGTTTTTAAGTTTACTAAAATCTATCGTTTCAACTGTTTCACTTTATAAAAAGGGAACAGGTGAGTAGAGCATCATCGAGTTTCTTATTCTGTCAGTAAATTATCCAAATGAAATGTTTTTCATTATTATAGTCAACCCTAAACAAATTGATTGTAACTTTTAATAATGACCTTACATGGTCGGCAAAGTTAAATTAACTTCAGAAAATCAAATCTGTTCTGAGAAAAAACTAATAAATGTTTAAAGATAGGAACTTGCCATCCCACTGAAAAACAGTCTGTAGAGATTTAAAGGCGTAGTTGTAGTTCAGTCCAACGTTTCATTTGGATTCATTTCTCCAACAGTCAACTATTTTCATAAAGAATATATATATTTTTCAAATTCAAAGTCAACTTTATTGTCAATCTTACTCAGTTTGTGTTTATAGACAGAGAGATCAAAAAGACGTTTAAATAAAATTATACAATTTACAGATATGTATACAAATATATATATATCCTATATACACCATCATGTATAATGATGGTGTATGATGTAGAAGGAAGTGTGGTAGATAACAAGTAAATATAGAGTTACATACAGATCCATGTTACAGCAAAAGATGGAATAACTAAGAAGCACGCAGTATAATAATAATTACATGCAACAATTAAATAACTGCTCAGCATCTCCACCACAATCCCAATCTGCAGTGTCCTGTTTTCCTCCCCTCGGCATAACACCCCATCACAGATACGAAACACAATGCAGAGTCCGAGGGTGTTAAGAGTGTTTATTTAAATGTCCTCCTCTCTACTGGCCAACACAGGGAGCATATGCTGGGTGTAGAATTTTTCCAGGAGGAGGAGATTTCCATGCCATGCAGGGTCTTTGGGGATGGGGATGATCGCCTCCTTCGTGGTCCACACAACAAAGTAGCAGAGACTCCGGTCTGTGATGTGCAGCTGCCCTTGGACCTGGTGCCAGTATGGGTGATTCTCCTTGAGAATATAAGACCCACCCTCCTCACGGAGACAGAAGGATGGAAACTGGACTGCCTCCGTGATGGTCATGTTCCTCTGGCTGTGTGGACACTTCACCTCCAGCAGGGCAGATGGCTGCACAAGTCCATCGGGTGATGCTCCCAAAACACCCGACTCATTCACAAAGAGACCAGACTCGAACACTGTCACCCGATAGGCCTGCACAAAAGCCTTCACCCCTTCGGCCTAGTTTACAACCCCCCAGTTGACAGTTAGCGATGTCTCTGGCCAGTGGGTTGTATGTCTCCTCTCGCTGTTGGTAAAGTTGAGACTTTTTAAGTGCCAGGCTTCCTCCACTGGCACTCAACATCTGTGGAGCTGATCTGCCACATGGCAAATATTGCCAATGCTGCAGCGTGGCTGCATTTGTACATCCCCCGTGCCCAATCACAGACAGCGCTCTGCATCGCGCCATCGTCTCCCATGCAGATCTGTACACATAAAGTAAGTACCATTTGTTAGCGTGCTATAATAGATTGAATGAGCAATAATACAAGGATGGTCCGGATCTGGGGGGGAGGGTTTATTTTTCCATAGTTTTGTCCTCTTGTCTGATTGTTGTTATTGTTTGTTTTTTCTGTATTTTTTGTAATTTGTGTTGTATTGGTTGTGATTGTACATTGTATTTTTCTAAATGCGTATGAATACATTTTTGAAAAACATTTGATCAACAATAAAAAAGGATTTGGTCAGGATCTAGACTCAGTGTGTAGTTTGTTAATTAATCAATGCTCTCTACATTAGGAACACACATACCAATGCACCAGAGGGTAGGGATGGGCGATATAGTAAAATATATTATCACGATATCTTTCAAGCAGTATCACGATAGACGATATATATCACGATATTTTTCAAGCAGTATCACGATAGACGATATATATCACGATATTTTTTCATGTCGGTTATTATGGTTATTTTTCAAGTGACTTAACAGAACAAGCACCTACAAGGTAACAAAAACTAAAACAGAAAGGAGTAACAGACCAAAATAGCATTTCAAGCTGGTTTTATTTCTGAAATGAATCCCTGAATGTACAATTCATATTTTGATATGGCTTCAAGGCAGTTTCTCAGTATAAAAATGAACTTTCTGAGGTAGCACTAGCAGTGAACATCAACAAACATGAAAAGGAGGGTAAAACATAACTAAGTAAAACATAAAACATCAATGAGGAAAAGTCAGTGCCAAACAATTAAAATGTAAACTTTAGACTTGAAGTGCAATCAAAGACTTTAGCATAACTGAAGGGAAAAACTAAATACCTTATTGATAAAATAAAATATAAGCCAACAGAATCAACCAAGACAATAAATGAAGTGCAATACTGTCTGAATCCTGACTAGACAGCTTTAGAGCATTTCTTTCACATGAGTTTATTTTTTTTATATATTTAAAAAAATATATTTTTTTATCACGATAGATACGATATCTCTGAAAAAGCATATCGTGGAGATCTAATATCGTCACGACGATATATATCGCCCACCCCTACCAGAGGGAGTCACACACAGCTGTGCCTAGATAACCAAACAAATTGACTAGATAACCAAAATCCTTGAATCTACACACAGCAAATAAACTCAAATGACACAACGAGATGTAAAAGGAGATCACACATACAGTATAGTCGATATAAAACTGGCCGCTTCAATCTGAAGAGCAACTAAAACAAAACACGGGAGTGTATCTTGTTCTTGTGAACACTAATGTTATCCACAGCATACACAGAGACCACGAAGTTCCTAAGGAGAAAACTAGTTACTAAAACAAAACACGTTAGTGTACCTTGTTAGCTAATGTTAGCTAGCTGACATTAACGTTACACATTGCACACATATTACTCACCGAAACCTTGTAAAGCCGGTCCCGCTGCTCTTACAGAACTGACTAACTCCCCTTTCGTGTATGTACAGCTCTCAACATGCCCAGACTTGTAGTGATTTTCACCTCGTTTTATACTTTTCGCCTCATTCTGAAAGAAACAGGTGAAATTTGCTAACGTGACGGCTGTCTTTGTGATGGTGACGCGTATTGTGCGAGACCAGAGACCTGTAGTTCACTGAGCGGTTTCACACAAAAAAATGTTTAACTTCACAGTTTTATGACACATTTTTATTTTTTTGACTTTCAAAATGTTCTTTTAAATTGACAAACATCATATGTGTCATTCGTGGCACAATTCAAACGGGATCAAAAGATAACCTTTCTCTCTCCATTGACTTCAATGTATAATTTTCCGCTTCCGGGGTCCCATGGAGGCTCCCGGAAGGGGAGGGACTTCGCCTCTCTATAGACTTCACAGCGGGCGGAACTTGTCCTTAAAGTCCGTGAAAATAAAGCCCGCCCATTTAGAGGGAAGATATGATTGGTCAATTGTACTGTCATTTGACATTACTCTCTCGTTGAGTTACTATAGCGGGCCCTCTGTGAATGTAGAGAGGGACCAACAAGCTCTCCCGTCTTTACAGTAACTCGCAGAGACGGCATTTAACCCTTCACATTCCAACAGAAACTGAACAGGCAGATTCGAAGGATTTATTTCTTTGGAAATGTTATTTTAAATACAATTAAATCAAGTTATTTAGGTAAAACTAATGAAACATTTAACAAAAAAAAAATATTAAAAAAAATATTTAAAATAAAAATGTTGTTTTTTTAATGTTTTAAAATATTATTTTTTAGAATATCTTGCCCTGACGGCTCGCCATTGCATTATACGTCATAGGCTAAGGGGCAGAGCCGGCCAGCTAACCAATCAGAGCAGACTGGACTCTGGTTTCACACAGAGGTTGAAAAGAGATGCTGCAGCACAGGCAGTATGAGAAAATAAAAAGACCTGTGTGAACTAAATACAAAATATGAAACTGAAAATGAGCATAATGTCCTCTTTAAAAGTCTATTAGATGATGTCTTCAATCAAAAGCTTATTTTTTTTGAAGAATACAGATGAGTTGCATGCAGGTATGCAGGCTTTCTGTTCACACTTAAAGAAGGGAAGCAGCTTCCTTTGAGTGTGGAGATAAAACACTGGATGCACAACACTCGCAGCAGACAGCAACACTAAACATATAGGCATAACTATACAATGATGGTTTCCTTCATTAACCGTCTTATACCATTGCGTTGAAGTAACTACAATGTAAAAGAACAGGGCGATGGAGGAAGTGGCACAGATCGTTTTAAAGGCTCTCTTCTTGGCCGGATGCAGCTGGTCTCTCCCCGGACCGGACCTCCTCAGCACATTCACAGTGTGGCAGCTGCACCACACTATTATTGGAATCATCACCATCATCACAACGTAAGGAATCATTTCTATAACTTGGTCTTTGGAATGGAAGACATTATTTAAAGAGAAAACTCTGGCCAGAGCAGTGGGCACAGAAAACCACCACACTGTGGCGGAACAAATCTCCCTGTATCTGATGTGGGGTGAATGACAGCAACATCCCTCTCCAGGCAAATACAAGTCAAACTCATTGGCCCTCAGATTAGTACAGACACAAACAAAACATAGAGGACGTGTTGATGCTGTTTTGGCAGAAAATTAAGGACACATAAATGCAAGATGGAAATCAGTTACTGCATGTTGTGGAAGAGAGCTACATTACAGTTTAGGATGGAGTCTTCCTGGATGTGAAGGTGACCCACAGAAGTTTGACGATCACTGGCTGTCCAATGAGAAGACACACAAAGTCGATCAGACCGAGAAACACGAGATGAAATTCTCCGAGCACACAGAGGAAGCCATCTTTGGTGGAGTTGCCTGTGACCAGAGGTATACAAGGACGACATTATCTGTATCTGTTCAACCAACAAAATGATTTATGTACCAAATATGTATTCATATAGAACACTGGACATGGTTTACAAAGGAAATAGAGTTCAATCGGATACATTATAAAACAAATGTAACCTAATAAATATGAATGCAATGCCATTTTTGGGCCTGTAAAGCTTGACATTGATTTGATTTGTGGCCGTATTATCTTCATCCTAGACTTTTAAACTATCCAAATCCCACCATCCCTTTTGCACTGAAC
Source organism: Harpagifer antarcticus (assembly GCA_902827135.1). NCBI lineage: Eukaryota > Metazoa > Chordata > Actinopteri > Perciformes > Harpagiferidae > Harpagifer > Harpagifer antarcticus. The sequence goes on from CADEHL010000314.1 coordinate 3,500,938, forward strand.
CTTTAGAAACTGAATAATCTAATGGGGCGAAGCCTGCGAGCTAGTTCAGGCAGTCAACTCGAGCACTTATGCTGCATTCATACATAACGCCCCTCGCCACTCTACAACCAACCAAACAGAGTCTCCTAATACGCCGCTCTATTTAACCTGCCAGATCTCTCTCTATGCTTTGCTTGCTGCTGCTTTGCTGCAGCTACTTCCACGTCGCTGCTGCTTGCTGCCCCCCCACTACCCCAGCTTCCACCTGTAGGCTCGGGGGTTGGTTATTTAATCATCACTCATGGTGCTATGTGTATCTGTGGAGTGATGATGCCCGAGCCTAGACGCCAAACTCAACTATATGCTGCTTCTAATAAACATGTTAAAGAAACACGTGAGTTGTCTGACTGAATTAGACTTGAGACACATTGACTATGCATAATATCAACTGATTTACATTGCAGTATTGTTTCCTTCAATATTTTAGCACGTTAAGCTCAAACGTACAGGTTCTAAGGTGCATTTTGCTGCAGTGCTTTGAAATAAACCCAGTTGGGAATGGCAGCAGCCTGTGACTAAATAATTAAGTGATACATTTTCAAAAATGTGAAGTAAATAAAACAACCATAGTGATATAAATTGAAATCTGTGATTTTCCAAATAATGTATTTGGATGGAAATGATTACCTGAGATATTGCTGAAGGCCCCCCCCCCCATGTCACCTGAGATATTCCCAGAGCTACAGAAACACATCAGAAAGAAGCTGCTGATGGACGTTACAAACTGAAAATGGCTGTGTTTATTTTTTAACATAAAATAATAAAAGGAACAAAATAGGGAGAACAACATTCTCAATGCGTATAAATACAACGTGTTTACAGTAGTAACATGTATTTACTGTCATGAACAAGACCAAATAAAGCAGATCATTGCAATAAAATAAAGAACATTTTTACTTTATTCTTCATTTCAGTAAAGAAAGCATAAGAATAACAGCAATGTACTAACACATTTCTTTGTTTTTAAAAGGAAGATTTGATAAGAGACTTGATAAAATGCACTTTTGTATATTAAGATACTTTACAGGTTTTTTTTCAATTTAAAAAAGTGTTTGGTCTCTGTAACGAAATAATAGCGTATCTAGTAAACATTGAGATTAAGATTAGATATTAACCATCTTCAGTTACTTTTCGCTGTCAATAAATCATACAATTAGAAAGAAGTTTACATTTAAGACTTATGAAGACAGAGCTTACCAGGTGTGTTCAGCAGCTTCTCCCCAGTTACCTGCGAAATAGTTGACTGACAGTAAAAATCACACCTGATTTTCCTAATGGAGTTATGACAGGTGCGGGGCAGACAGGCAAAACCAACAAACTGTAACCCGTCACGCCATGATTTCCATAACAGCACGCGTCTCTGTCTCGGCTGTGACATAATACAGTATCGAGAAATACATCAACAAAACCTACAGTAAACTAATAAGTGTTTGTCAGCTCTGAACCATTCAATGTGTAACAATCCAGCAGGACCCCTGCAGACCACAGGGTGTCAGTGTGCCCTGCAACACAACCTCCAGCAGTGAGGAGAACAACCAGGATCACATCATACAAAGGTTTGTGAGATAGTTACGTAAAGCAAGTTGTTTATTTGTAACACTTTTACAGAGTCTTCTCAGTGATCTTTCTCATGTGTTTGAATAACATTGATGTGCAGCAACAGGATTCTCAAGGAGGGACTTAAACATCCAGCACACTTTTATACAAAATTGTATTCAACATATGTTTAGAGTTCGAATAACTTAGTGTGAATAACTACTATACCTTGTCGAATGAAACTTTGAAAGCACCCTATAGTGTAAGATGTATCAGGTATTTGTTCATTCAGCGTTTGATGTGCTTTTTTGAATGATAAGAAGGGGTGGGGATGGATGTATAATAAGAGTGGGGCCGGCATTGGCTGATGAGATCCACCTGGGCCCAGTGATGCTTGAAGATAGGCCTTTGAGATTCTCCCCCCTCTCTCATTTCTCTCACACACTCCCCATGTGAGCCTCCCGGCACCTCTGTGTTTGCTTATTTGTGCCTTTTTAAATAAACGATTGTTATGTATTCATACCCCAATCTCCACTCCCTGGCATTGAAAGAAAAACTTTGTTGATGTCCTTCTGCATAAATAGCCATGTGCTTATGTTTGTTGCAAAGAGGGTTTGTAGGAAAAATGTACTTACACCTTTTTATTAGATTGGGGTCCATTAATGGGCCATTGAAATAATGGACCTTTGTTTTCAGGATAAGGGCCAGTTGGATAAATGGGCTTTCATTCCAATGGGTCAGTTTCTTTGTCTGAGGTCAAATGACGGGCCATAGGGATACTGGTTTTTGTGTACATTCTAAAAGGCAGTTGCACTTTTTTGGTTTGTGGTCAAGTAATGGCCCATGGAAATGATTTACATTTGGATAATGGGAATGCACCATCAGAATAATGGCTGCTTGTTTTCAGGATAACGGGCAGACGAACAAATATGGTTTTGATCCAAAAGAATTGGGTCAAATAATTGGCCATTGGCACATGGGTTTTATGCTTTTACTATATTGGTCAGTGGCACAAAAGGAGCATCAGACCAATGGGACCATTTTTGGATAGCGATATATTAATAGACCATCAGAAAAATGTAAGTTTGTTTTCAGGGAAATGGGCAGTTCCAGTGGGATTGTTTTTTAGATTGGGGTCCATTAATGGGCCATTGGAATATGGGTTTATATTTTCAGTGTTATGGGAAGTGGAACAAATGACATTTTTGGTGGAATGGGACATTTTTTGGATTGAGGTCCAGTAATGGGCCAGACTAATGAACATTTGTTTTCAGGACAATGGGTAGTTGGACAAGTGGGCTTTTGGTCCAATTGGACATTTTTTGGATTGGGGTCTTTTGACCTTCCACAATGCTTAGAATTTATTTTAAGAAATGACTGATGAAGCTGATCATGGCTTTTTTCCTGAATAATAACCAGCTTATTTTCCTGTATTTGTGCTTTCCAGAATAACCTACATCCCCAACGCAAAGTATATATCGATTGGTTTTATGTTCTCTCTACATATGAAACAGATTATTCAGATATAAGAGATGAAGCTTATTTATTGACAAATACACAAAATAGGTCACAAAGCAGAATGACGAGTTGTAGACTTACAATAACCCCCTCCGTAAACGTATCAGTATGGCTTCAGTTACAAGGATTAAGACTCATAAATACATATAAAAAGGTGAAACTAAGTGTGTAAGCCCATTAAGTTTTACTACAAGAGTACAAACAAATGAGTAGGTAAACCACATTATGTAGGTAACCATGTCAAAGAGGCTGTAAGATAAACATGAAGACACAGAGCACATGCTACAAGAATAAATATGAAAATACAAAAACCTTAAAGTATTTATATATTTGTATTGCTGTGTATTGTTAAGTATTCTTTGGATTAGAGATGTATTTGAGAGACTACAGGCAGATTACATAGCTTCTAGGGAAAAGTCAAACTTTTAAAAAACGTTTTCTCCAGAGATCATGTTGTTTTTAAGTCAAAATGTAAAAATAACTCAATATTCTGTCGACACACCATTTATTTAACCAGGAATTGTTATTAAGTGAATTAAATGACAGTAACTGTATAAACTACAATTAAAACCATACCACAGGTGTAGTGGTTAAGTGCTAATTGTTGGTTTTAAATACACAAAATGTATTCAATTGTGTTAACCTTAACCTCATTTTTACAATCAAATAATGCAAACCAAATATCATTTAAAGTGAAAGGATGCAGCTTTTCAAAGAAAAAATTTAAAGTTGAAAATATGACGAATAAAACGTTTAATCAATACACTGTGGTGTTCCATTGCTACAGCTTCTCCTGGGCTAGCACGACCAATATGGCTTTTGGTGGCTCGTCTCTATTTGTGCTACTGTTAAACTTTCTTTCATCATTTCATATTACTTTACGATTACCATTTGTCGCGACTTTTCAGGAAAAGTAACATTATCTTTATTTAATTGTTCTCAACATGTGTCGCCAAACTAAGGCCACATCTTTCCAGTCAAAAAGGCACTTCTCTTTTGTCCCTCTGTAAAGCCAGATATGCAAACTGAAGCATGGGAGATACTGTATATACAAACAACGTAACTCATAGGCACTGAATCATTTACAAACTGCAGCAAAAAAGACATTTCAAAATGTTTTGGTCCTCTAAAGCATACATTGCTGTGGGGTGGCGGGTTTCATTGCTATACTCAATGTACAAAAAAGGTCAGTCATGTGCTAAGTTCTGAGTAAAGGCATAATTATGTAAGAAAAACAAGGCACACGTTGGACCCTGGTCATCTGGTTTACATTTGTTCTCTTTGCATTTCCTTTGGATGCTTCCAGCACGCTGTAGTCCGAGCATGAAAAGCACAATGTCAAATATTATTTGGTGTTTCCCTTTATTTTTGTTTCCTGTGTCAGTTTGGTGGGAAACTACGCGTGGCTGTGGACGGTGATGCTCGACAGGTCGTTCCTGATGATCTCATTGACTGTGGAAGAAAAGAGAGGAAAGGATGGTGAGTCATTATGACCTCCCCATGCTGGGTTTAAGCACAGTACAATGTAGCATTACAAATCTTTTAAGGCCTTAAAGAAAGTTGTTCTCAATTAACCTCCAGCTGGTGATAGGTTGACATGAACACAATATTTTTTTCCAAACTTAAGCTGTGGTTTTTTTCAACCAGCTTTCAGCTTAAGCAACTTAATATTGCATTGATTTTTAAGAAACACAACAAGCTTTGAACAAGTGTTGTGTATTTTCTCAAGAAAGAGTTTCCTAGCAGGAAAAGGCATCAGACATCTAATACAATCTATTAGGAAGCCTCATGCAGACCCAGATACAAATGTTTTGATTAATCACCACTCAATACAAGATATAGACATACATTCATATACTATAAGTCACTGACTTTTTTTAATTACAGTGCCTGATGTTTGAATTCTGTTTTAGTTTACATTGTCTAAATTGTCAAACCACATAATAGTCAGATGTTTATTTTTGATATATATCTTTACTATCTCTTTTTGACATATAATTCTTGAGTGTGTATCTATATATATACAGTGGGGCACCAAAGTATTTAGTCAGCCACCAATTGTGCAAGTTCTCCCACTTAAAAAGATGAGAGAGGCCTGTAATTTTCATCCTAGGTACACTTCAACTATGAGAGACAGAATGAGAAGAAAATCACATTGTCTGATTTTTAAAGAATTTATTTGCAAATTATGGTGGAAAATAAGTATTTGGTCAATAACAAAAGTTCATCTCAATACTTTGTTATATACCCTTTGTTGGCAATGACAGAGGTCAAACGTTTTCTGTAAGTCTTCACAAGGTTTTCACTGTTGCTGGTATTTTGGCCCATTCCTCCATGCAGATCTCCTCTAGAGCAGTGATGTTTTGGGGCTGTCGCTGGGCAACACGGACTTTCAACTCCCTCCAAAGATGTTCTATGGGGTTGAGATCTTGAGACTGGCTAGGCCACTCCAGGACCTTGAAATGCTTCTTACGAAGCCACTCCTTCGTTGCCCGGGCGGTGTGTTTGGGATCATTGTCATGCTGAAAGACCCAGCCACGTTTCATCTTCAAAGCCCTTGCTGATGGAAGGAGGTTGTCACTCAAAATCTCACGATACATGGCCCCATTCATTCTTTCCTTTACACGGATCAGTCGTCCTGGTCCCTTTGCAGAAAAACAGCCCCAAAGCATGATGTTTCCACCCCCATGTTTCACAGTAGGTATGGTGTTCTTTGGATGCAACTCGGCATTCTTTTTCCTCCAAACACGTCTAGTTGAGTTTTTACCAAAATGTTCTATTTTGGTTTCATCTGACCATATGACATTCTCCCAATCCTCTTCTGGATCATCTAAATGCTCTCTAGCTAACTTCAGACGGGCCTGGACATGTACTGGCTTAAGCAGGGGGACACGTCTGGCACTGCAGGATTTGAGTCCCTGGCGGCGTAGTGTGTTACTGATGGTAGCCTTTGTTACTTTGGTCCCAGCTCTCTGCAGGTCATTGACTAGGTCCCCCCGTGTGGTTCTGGGAGTTTTGCTCACCGTTCTTGTGATCATTTTGACCCCACAGGGTGAGATCTTGCGTGGAGCCCCAGATCAAGGGAGATTATCAGTGGTCTTTGTATGTCTTCCATTTTCTAATAATTGCTCCCACAGTTGATTTCTTCACACCAAGCTGCTTACCTATTGCAGATTCAGTCTTCCCAGCCTGGTTCAGGTCTACAATTTTGTTTCTGGTGTCCTTTGACAGCTCTTTGGTCTTGGCCATAGTGGAGTTTGGAGTGTGACTGTTTGAGGTTGTGGACAGGTGTCTTTTATACTGATAACGAGTTCAAACAGGTGCCATTAATACAGTTAACAAGTGGAGGACAGAGGAGGCTCTTAAAGAAGAAGTTACAGGTCTGTGAGAGCCAGAAATCTTGTTTGTTTGTTATTGACCAAATACTTATTTTACTGAGCAATTAATTCATTAAAAATCCTACAATGTGATTTCCTGGATTCTTTCCCCCATTCTGTCTCTCATAGTTGAAGTATACCTAGGATGGAAATTACAGGCCTCTCTCATCTTTTTAAGTGGGAGAACTTGCACAATTGGTGGCTGACTAAATACTTTTTTGCCCCACTGTATATCTCCTGGCGTGTGTTCATTATGATCAAGGAAAGCCAGGAGTTTTCAATTGTAGTCATATAAATTGCATATTTCATATTCAAACTATTTTGAGCCCTTTAAACTGAAAAAAGGTTCAATATGTATTAAAAAGGGATAGACCATCACCATCAACAATATGTTGAATAAAAAAACCATCTTTTACTTTGGATGTAAAAAAAGAAGCTGTAATTAAACGTGTAACCCGATGCTGATTTTGTATGTTAGCAAAGATGCTAATTTACACATATAGCAGAAAGGGAGGAACATTAGTATTTGTTTGAAGTTTCTGACCAAATACACCAAAGTCCAATAATTACTCTCCCTTTATTCCTGTTTTGGGGGCAAATGTTGTCCTTGAGTTGATCAATTTTCGACTTTGATAACCAACTAGTCGCTAACTTTGTCGGTTAGCCATTTGCTAGCGAGCAGATAATGTACAGTGGGTTTATCAGAACGTAACACAAAAAACCATAACCTGAAATATTACACATTTATTTGATTGTAATACAAACATATGTATAGGATAGCTTTAAAGTAGCATGCCTCACAACGCTCTGAGCTCTGTAGACACTGTTACTCCTTCCCGAGCCAACCTAATAGAATCAGTGTTTATCTGATTTCCCCAGACCTTTTTTTGTTGTATCAAGAGAGATGATGCAACCTCCTGCTGTCCCTAAAGGATCCAGGTGCACTTGTTTATCTGTTTTTATCAGCTGTGCTCTCTAGCTGACGGATGGGGGAAGAGCGGGGATCCAAGAGCAACAGAGCAGAATAACTGAAGCCTAACCAGGACAAATACAAAATATCACGTACTGACAAGAGAAAAAGGAGAAATCATGTTTTCTTTACACACTTAAGGGGATTCAGCAGGCTCATTTTTTAAAACAGTTCTTATCTGTGAGCTTATTTATTACTCTTAGAGATAGTCTGCACATTTCCTGCCTCTCTAATCAGCCTCCAGGTTCAGATCAGGCCCGTTTCAGCTCTCACAGGGATGAGAAATGCGAGAGGAAGGGGGAACACCCCTGGCTGGATCCGGCCTCTGAGAACCGGAGCCAGCAGGGCCGAGGAAGGAATTCCCTCTGACTGGACGCAGCCTTGGAAACCTGAGATTTCCCTCCACACAATGGAAATACTCCTTGTTTGTTTGTGTTTAATTTCATCAGCAGCCTTTCCCTCAGTGACCCTGCACTGGCACAGCAGCTTCCTACCAGAAATACCACTCGCTTCCTATTACGAAAAAAGATGACGGAGTGTACGTGCCTCGTGAAAAGTGGAGGAGGCTGCCATGGGGAAGGAAAACAAAACATCCAAGTGTGTCATTGTTACCTAAAAGAAATAACTCAGGAGGAGGTCAAAGTCACACACAGTGAAAGTGTGGCCGCATAACAACAAATCAGCCGGCACAGAGTGATACGTTACACTCGTCTAGACATGAACTTAATGTGTTTGGCTGGCCGACTGACGGCTATTTATACAGCAACAGGAAGATCTCTGGAGAGGTTTGATAAAGTGCAGCGGGGATCTGGCATGACGGTGTGACAGAAACACGTTGAAGCTATTATGCGACTATGAAGACAGGGTGAGATTCACAGCATTATGTCTTTGTGAAGAACCTGGCAGGGTGGAAGGTACTTGTCAATTTATATTCAGGTGCTCTCAATCACTTCCTGTTGATTCAGGAGAGGGCTAAAACATGCCTCATCATCCCTGATTAAAAGTGTATTCTCGAGGCTAGAAACTACAGGCAAAAGACAGATTTTCATGTAAATTTTGATATAAGAGTGATTTAAACCATATGAACCTGTATTGTTTATACATTTATTAAGGCCGTTTTCTAATTTTTTTTCTATTTTTCATAATCTAAGTCAGAAATCTCCACTTTAATAGCTCTTACATAGACATATATATTTTTTTTTACAGAGGATTGGTTATACATCATTCATAACCTGAATTATGTATACATTGATTTTCTGCATCTTCTGGTTTAATGAGTGAAACAAAGAGATATCCATTGACTCCTTTCCAAGACAGAACTTTTGCCAAAGTATTCTCTGCTTGTGGCTGTTTTCTTCATCCTACAAAAATAGAGCTTTGATTAAAAAATGATATGAGTAGTTTCAAGTTTTTTTTTTTTGTATACTAAAACAGAAGGTACAAAACTACTTAAAAGCTTGGTTTGCTTATGTTTTCTTGTCTTTCATAGGCAATCAGATATAATATGCAAAGCCACTGTTTTTGATGTTACTTTTAGCTGTGTAATATATATCATGGATAAATGTTTTAACCCAAATGTAGTAAACTAAAGACTAAATTAAACCTACACCCTCTTTAAGCTACGGTTTGAACTTGGTTAAGGTAACAGCAGCCTTAGAATAGTAAATAGTGTTGTGTACATAGTATGTGTTGACAGTATATATACACTGAGATATTTTTGCACATTTTGCAAAACACAGAATTGTTTTGACTTCTTGTTAAAATGATGGCTGACATGAGCATTTCTGACTATTGAAAGATGTCAGACACATCTCAGAGCTTTACAAGTTGACATTGCCTGTATAATAAAAATGAATGTAGAGAAAAAATAAAAGTTGTCTATTTGATTTGGTTTTATAGGCCATGGGCTAAAACCTGCAAAGTCACTTGTTTTGACCCTTATTTAGCTGTGTAATATTCATCATGGATTATTGGGTGGACCCATCTGTTAGAGTACAGCAGAAAGAGAACCTGAATGAATAGAACCTAAAGTCCCCTTAGCTTTAAGCTACAGTTTGAGCAGAATCAAGAGAAACTCTAAGCACAAGGATCACAATGGTTCATATTTCTGTGTTTATGGTAATGCTACATGTTTTCTGAACTAGCTCATCAGAAGGACACTGCTGCCAGAAGCCATGTGAATGCAAGAATATGACCAATATCACCAAGAAGACATAGTTGAACCAGAATAAATAAACAGTCTAACCTCATCTCCACCCTCCTACAGCGGGTCGTTGGGCTGCCATGTGTGCTCTTCCCGGCCCAGACTGAACTGACTGACCTCCTCTCCTCTATTTGATCTGGCTTTGACCTTCTGCGCATCTGGAGGTGGAAGGATATCATCTTTGAGTTCAAAATCCTCAAGGGGACGTTATTAAAACCACTTCTCTATGCGCACATCGAGCCAGGACGTGGACTGTAAATCTAGAACATGAAGACATCAGACCTCAGCATCACCTGACAGTAGCTCTCAAAATCACAGAAGAATTATGGCTTTCCGATCTGTTTCCTTGTGGATCATAGTATCCATATGTTGTAGAATAGCCTTCACGTGATAATGAAAGAATAAAAGGCAGAATTCAGCAGTTTATCGTGACCTGAAACAAAGAAAGGCCACACAGTAACACTGTTATCTTTGACGCAACAACATTTACTGTTTACGTGTCTGTTGCCATGGCCCACTTTTCATTGTGCTGCCACATTTGAACTGGAGGATCTAATTGAAAAACGTCGATCTATTGATCTCTAAGTGTGTTTACAACAAAGTCCTGAAAATAGACCCAGCACTGGAGTGACATCTGTGTCATGCGGTCACATCGATCTGCGTCACACACAGTGGAGCGACAGAGAGGATCCAAACATGCTAACACCACCTGAGCTCTGGGCTAGCATCCAGAAGAAACCCAAAAGATTTGCTTTGAATCCAAGGAAACAACATTTTCTTACAGTACTCTTCAAAATGTACCTAAAGGATACCTATTATTGTACAAAAAGTCATTTTAAATAGAAGGAAATGTGATAAATATAGTTTTAAAAAGACTAAATTCAAGGTCAATTTGGTAACTATTCTACAGGTTTCCATCATATCACATGATAGCAGAACCTGGAAGATTGTTGACATTCAACTGGATCCATTTTCTTTTTCTATGTAGATGATCTTTTCCAACATTTGGACTGTTCTATATTGTAGATGTATTACCACGTCTGTCTGTCCCGGGAGAGGGATCCGTTATTTGTGTGGTTTCTTGGGAGTGTGTCCTTGTATGCTGCAGTGGTCTAAGGACAGAGGGCTTGTGTGCTGCACACAATGTAAAGCCCCCTGAGACAAATGGGTCATTTGCAGTTTGGGGCTATATAAAAACATATTGAGTGCTCAGTTGTTTTACAAATGTTCAATATTTCTCTACATGATTTCTCATTTATGATTGATTAATTAATGACTACAAGTTTGACTAATAAATGAGTGATGTGTTTTATCAACTGCTGTTTCTAAGGTCAATAATAAACTATGATTTTTAAGCAACATGGAAAAAAAGTCCTTAAGTTACTCAGAAAAGTGGACATTTGATCGACAACCCTAACACATCAGTTGAGGAAGACCATGTGACCTGATTGAAAGCCCCAGAACCTCTGCTACATGGACATTGTGGAGACATTGCAAATACAACAATTAAACAAAAAAATCTATAAAACTAATAAACTGAACTGTGATTATTGATAACATGTTAAAGTAGAGGAAATGCTACTTACTGTATATTACTTTATAGGCTGAATGGAAAACATATTAGGAATTAAAAGACCGCATATACATTACTTGTGGCCCTTTAACAGTCATTTCATATTTAAATAATAATTTTTTGTGATATAATTTTTTGAACATGTAAATAGCCTACAAAGGCTCAAATCCTCCTTGATATATAAGGAGCAGGACGTCTCTAAGTGGTTCATCAACCACAACAGAGCCGGCCAGCTAACCAATCACAACAGACTGGGCTCTGGTTTCAGACAGTGTGCAAAGAGGTGCTGCAGCACAAATAAGTATGAGACACATAAAGAGCTTTTTGAACATTAAAGCAGGGAGACACACATGACACAGTAGAGTCACTACATACTGATATACACCTGAACATCAGCAGGAGAGGACTCTTTAAAGTAGAGTCACTACATACTGATATACAGCTGAACATCAGCAGGAGAGGACTCTTTAAAGTAGAGACACTACATACTGATATACACCTGAACATCAGCAGGAGAGGACTCTTTAAAGTAGAGACACTACATACTGATATACACCTGAACATCAGCAGGAGAGGACTCTTTAAAGTAGAGACACTACATACTGATATACACCTGAACATCAGCAGGAGAGGACTCTTTAAAGTAGAGACACTACATACTGATATACACCTGAACATCAGCAGGAGAGGACTCTTTAAAGTAGAGACACTACATACTGATATACACCTGAACATCAGCAGGAGAGGACTCTTTAAAGTAGAGACACTACATACTGATATACACCTGAACATCAGCAGGAGAGGACTCTTTAAAGTAGAGACACTACATACTGATATACACCTGAACATCAGCAGGAGAGGACTCTTTAAAGTAGAGTCACTACATACTGATATACAGCTGAACATCAGCAGGAAAGGACTCTTTAAAGTAGAGTCACTACATACTGATATACAGCTGAACATCAGCAGCAGAGGACTCTTTAAAGTAGAGACACTACATACTGATATACACCTGACAATGAGCAGAATAGGGCCCCTTTAATGAGACATAACCCTACAAACATCTCTGATTAAACAGAACACATGGCTTTTAATTGAATACGAGCACTGCGATGTTGATAAGTTATTCATTAGACTTTACAGTTAAGGAAGTTCCTGGAAGGTGGGGTTTGATATGAAGTAATCCAAGAACTGGTTTCCTGTCCCATGGAGCTCCACAGCAGCTGCAGCTGACTGATACAGGCTCTGAGACCAGGAAACCCCCAACACGAGGAACTCCCGAACAGTTATCAGGACACCACTGTTTGCCTCATTAAGGGCCCGAGCGTGTCAATGTGATGCAGCCGGTAACAACACAACACCGCTGTGAACATCAGGGACAGGAGCTGAGACAATGAGAGAAAAGAGCTGAGGAGGAGGAGAGGAGAAACACTGGCCCCCCTCCCCGTTTACCGCCACGTCAATTCCTAACCACAAGCCACGAGATGTTCTTGGCCTCATAATGAGACTCCTACTGGGTTACTGCAGATCTGAAGTTCACCACACACTCTGCCAAGTTCCTCCTTAAACCAGGTATTATTATTATTTAAAGCAAAAATGTCTGTGGACAATTGCTCTTTGGAAATGTTGTAGGCTTCAAGAAAAAATATAATAGAAATGGAGAAGCGAATTATGGCTATAATAAAAATGTTCTTTCAGACTGGAAGAAAGACAGAAAGCTCAATGTGGTAAAAAACGAGTTTTGTGAACAATGTGTCATTGACATACTGTACACTTTCCAACTCTTGCACCAATGTCAATTATATTATTGTGTTATATTATCAGTTTTCTCTATTGTATCCATGTGTTAGTTAAAGAGGCCCTGCTATGCTTTTGGGGGTAGTGTGTTATATAGGTTTTAGTGCATGTAAATGGTCTGCAGAGGCTCAAATCCCAAAGTTCTCTCCAGAGCGAGTTTCTCTCCCACACACACGCAGTGTTGCATAGCATTATATCATACTTGTGTTTTTTTTTCATGGCGAGTCATTTATTTAGAAATGCAACTATAACTAACTCGGAACAAAAAGCAGATGTTGAAGAAAATGCAGTAAACCAGCACAATACTAATTCTAATGCTAACTATAGCTTCTTTCTGCACGTTTTGACTGTAAGTTATTTGAGGCACTATATGAGTTTTCCTTTATAAAATCAGTTTCAGGCAGAGCCTTCCCACAAATGTACTCCCAAATACCTTTCCTATGATTCTGTGAAGCCTCTGCTCATCAATCGTACTGTTCTGACATCTAACAAGGCCACAACATGCAATAAAAAATCCTATCGTAATGTTATTTGGCTCACACTTGACTTCAGAATGCACATTTTGCTCGTGTTACCTCACCGCTGACTAAAGTCTCCGGCACACTACTGTGCAGCAGAACGTATGGCTTTGGCCCCCTCCTCCAGACTCTCTGAGCCAGAGGGAAGCGTGCAATCCTCTGAAGTCAGCAAGTTTTATGGCAGCGTGGCCGGACCTCATCTGTGGCAGCCTCAGCAGCGCTGGACTTCAGACAGAGCACCCTGCAGCCTAAACCTCCGCTCTGAGGCCAGACAGGGAGTCAGACTTTCCACGAGCAGACAGATTGTAGGCTCCCAAGGGACGGGGTTAGAAACGTGAAACAGAAGAAGATCCTGAATTATCAAAAGGGCTGCATAAACAGGAAAAGATAACTGCTCTGATGGGACCTGAATATCACATTCATTAATAATTGAAGTTTACTACGGCTACTTCACAAGATAAGTGGTTAAACAGTCATGCATTTAACGTACTTGACTGATTTGAAATGCCATTTTCTTAATGTCTTTCATTTTTTGTAAAGCACTTTGAATTGCCTTGTGTTGAAAAGTGCTATATAAATAAACTTGCCTTGCCGTGCCTTGCCTTACTTTATTTGCATAAAATTGTGTTCTGAAGGCAAAGACAACAAGATGTTGGTACTAGAAGTTTTCTGAAGTGCATTTGTTGTTCGAGTTGACCAATGATGTTGGAGCAAGCTATGGCTAAATGCGGATAGACAGTGGATGTGAAAAGCAGAAGGTGGAATTCATTGGCGAAAATGTAATCCCCGAACTCATCGGATATTGTCTGACAATCACTTTTTATGTTTTTTTAGGGGAACGTTATCTTGTGACTTGGCTTCTTCTGTTTTTTTGCAACTCTAACTTCATTCTAGCGTCATAACTTGTTCATTGGACAGACCCACGGAAAAGGAAGTGATGGGCACATATCTGCTACACCGGATTCTCCAAAATATAGCTCCTTGCTTGGTTCTTGAGAATGCACTACATTAAATAAAACAATGCCCATGATAAATCTTGTATTCTGGAATAACTCCAATTAAATCTCATAAACACATAAACATGATTCTATGTTTATAGATAGTCAGTGCCTCCGAAAAGGCTTAGATAACATGTATATTGAGCAGGGCCACTTCAAATGACTGCAACACCGCACCCGAGTGAGGCCAGGAATCATAAAGTGGTTTCAAACTCTGCCAAAAGTTTTAATAAAGTTAGAAGTCACATTAAGCATGGAATGCCTAGTAAAACTTCCATCAGTTTGCCAATGAAAACAAATGTAGTTGGGGCTCAGCTCCTCAACATCCATTTACGTTATGGAAGCATCGCATACTATAAACACGGTTCCAATAAAATGTTCTTGCAGAAAACTTAATTTCAAGGTTTTTAGCCTATTTATGACTTTGTTCCAAAACGTTCAAGGCCTTTGTTTCTTTTCTCAAATGTGCGAGATTCTAAGGAGCTGAAGGAGCCAAGGGGAACCATGTATCCACATTTTGTGGAACACGTTCCTAAGAGATGTATTTACTTTAAATACACCTGGTTTAACCAATAAACCCCTGAATAGCCGTGAGCACCGGTTAGGATATAATCAAATCTGTGGCTCGAGCCGGCCAAATCCCCCCGCAGACGGGGCTAACAAGTGCGAATGTATTTACCCAGACTGTTCACAGGAAGTGGCATGGGAACAGTCTGCCGTCTGCGGCCCAACAACTCACTCTCCGTCCCCAGGAAGCCGGGCCAGACTCTGGTGACGGATCAAAGCCCCCCTGCTCCTCCGCTGATAGCTGCTGGTTAGGGTTGCTTCATCTACTGCACTCCTTTTCTCTACAGGACACACAGCCAAGGACTGTTTCTTCATACCCTGAGGAAGATCATTTATCCAATTTATTTCAGCGCAGAACCTCAGCGGTGAGAGAGAGGGCCAGAGCAGTGAGATCATAATGTTGGTTCTGTGAGATGAATAGGGGCTCACAAAAAACCGAATTCATGATCAGGGAGCTTCAGGCAGGCTTGTCTCATTGCAGGGTCTGAAGCCAGATATATCAAACGCTAGACCACCAGGTTCCTTTCATGCAGTAACCTCAGAAATACAGACGAAGAAAGCTCTAAGGGGAAAGTAGTACCACAAAAGATATAGAATTCATAAAGAAATATAATTCAAGACTCCCAACAGCAGTGATAAACCTTTTGGTACAGTTTCACTTTCACATAAATCTACTCCTCCCACAGTGGCCTGTAACTGACACAAACAGTACTATCATGGTTTCACAATAAAGACAAGTGAGCGTGCTATCCAACAGAAACACTGACTGAAGAGTATAACTACATCTTGGCTGAATTCTGTTTCCATAAAACGGCATTATCATCTCCTGTAATCTGCCTTCTCAGGTCAAATGAGTTGAAATGGTGTTTCTTACAATCTGCTACCTGTCTAGGAACCCCACTTACCCCCTCCATATAGACACTATGCATTATATTACTGCACATCATCTGAGCAAATCTTGTTGAAGTTAATATCGTAAACCCTAACTCTGTCTAAGTAACACTTTTTCTCCACTATGAATCTCATTACAGCATATATTTTATTCATCCCAGTATTTTATTTTTAACTGTACTTATACTGTACTGTACCTTGTATATTTCGTGTAAATATTTATCTTTAATTTTTGCTAAACGTTAGATACCCTGCTGAAAACCCATACTGTTTTTCGTACCCTTTATAAGACTGTACGGGTTAACCACTAATGTGTTGATCTGTGAGCTTTAGAGGTGTTATTAGGGTGTCAACGATGAATCTTCCATGCAAACCAAAGTTAGCTATGGAGTGCCACAGGGCTCAGTGCTTGGACCTATTTTGTTCACATTATATATGCTTCTGCTAGGCAATATTACAAGGAATCATTCTCTACATTTCCACTGTTATGCGGATGATACTAAATGTATCCATCAAGCCTGATGAAACCAATCACTTAAATAAAATTCAAGACTGCCTCAAGGACTTAAAAACGTGGATGACCTTACATTTTTTTATGTTAAACACGACCAAAACTGAAGTTATTGTACTTGGCCCAAAGAATCTACGAAACAAACTATCTAAAGATATAATAGTTATGGATGGCATTCATTTGGCCTCCAGTGAGACTGTAAGGAATCTTGGTGTTATATTTGATCAGGATTTATCCTTTAACGCCCACATAAAATCAATCTCAAGGACCGCCTACTTCCATCTACGCAAAGTTGCCAAAATCAGGCATATCTTGCCTCAAAACGATGCAGAGGAACTAGTCCATGCATTTATTACTTCTAGGCTGGATTATTGTAACTCTTTATTATCAGGGTGTACCAAGAAGTCAGTCAAGTCGCTTCAGCTGATTCAAAATGCTGCAGCTCGTGTACTAACCAGAGTTAGGAAAAGGGACCACATTACTCCTGTTCTGGCTGCCTTACACTGGCTCCCTATAGAACACAGGATAGAATTTAAAATTCTTCTTCTCGCCTACAAAGCCCTTAATGGGCAGGCGCCATCTTACCTTAAAGAACTCATTATACCATACTGTCCTACTAGGGCATTGCGTTCCAAGAATGCAGGGTTGTTGGTTGTTCCTAGAGTCTCTAAAAGTACAATGGGAGCCAGAGCCTTTTCTTATCAAGCTCCACATTTGTGGAATCAGCTTCCAGTTTGTGTTCGGGCGGCAGACACCCTATCCGTTTTTAAGAGTGCGCTTAAGACCTTCCTTTTTGATAAAGCTTATAGTGATAAAATAAAATAATCTAATAAGAGTGCATTGACGTAGATACGTTGTGCCTCTTCACCTATACATTTGAGTTCTTACTCTTTCACTTAAATCCTAAAAACTTAGATTTTATATTTAAAACTTTATCTAAACCTTTCCCCTCTATGACCTCTCGAGGTTTATTAGAGGGTAACAGGTTGCAGAGAACGCCTAGCCCGGCCGGGGAGTGTGGAACGTCGTCACTGACCCACTCCTTACCTCTAACCAATTCAGGTTCCAGTGGGGACCTTTCTCCCTGTGTGCCTCTCCACCTCTGTTTCCTACTTCTTACTTGCTACCCTTTTCCTTCAACCTATCCTAAGGGAGTGTATGTATGTAGACACGTTAGTTTAGCTGCTATAGGCTTGGACTGTTGAGGGGGGCACCTTACTCCGTCTTTCTGGCTGTTTGTACCTGTGTACTCTCATGTTCTGATTAACCCAGCTTCCCCCAAATCTCTTTTTTGTGTCCATATATACGCCGGGATCCTGAGTCGAGGCTAATCATGTGGCTGTGGTCGTGTGTCCTGGATCCTCTATCCTGAGCACTGGATCTGAGTCCTGGACTTCGAGTCGTGGCTGAACCTGTCTCTGCGGTCCTGCCAGACGATCACCATACTACTTCCCTGATGGCTCCCACAAGATTGCTGACATCCTTGTGGATTCATCTTCTTATTATAGACACATGCATTTCCAAACATTTGGACTACCTATGTTGTAAATGTATTATCTTTTCGATTTACATACGGCATCTATTGCACGTCTGTCCGTCCTGGGAGAGGGATCCCTCCTCTGTTGCTCTCCCTGAGGTTTCTCCTATTTTTCCCTTTAAACTGTGGGTTTTCTCTGGAAGTTTTTCCTTGTACGATGTGAGGGTCTAAGGACAGAGGGTGTCGTATTGTCATACTGATATTCTGTACAAACTGTGAAGTCCACTGAGACAAATGTAACATTTGTGATATTGGGCTATATAAATAAACATTGATTGGTTGATTGATTAGGGGGATGTTCTTACCTTGAGATTGAGCCAGGAGCCGTTTTCCCTGTTTATGCTAAGCTATGCTAACCAGCTATAGAATCAATGTTCTGATTTAATCAACCATCAACCATAAAGATAGTAGGAGTATCCCAAATGTGGATCTAAGTTTCAACTCCCTGCAAAGTGATTGGTGAGTCATACTGCATGATATTGATCAAATATCTCAGCACTTATATTATGATCAATTTGTGCTGGAGGCCATAAAACAGTCTTGTTTATTTAATAAGTGGGTAGTTTGATTTATAATTTTGAGCACCGTGTCAGAAACTAAGGCTTACATTTGTTTATTGATCAAAAATAATTTCACTGACCATCATCGAGGTACATCTGGTCCAGCTCCTGCGGTTCCTGTTTGATGCTGACAGCCAGCGGGGGGGGGCTGCCGTCCTCCTGCAGCGAGCCCCGCCCCCTCTGTGGCACCTTGGGGTGCTGCTGTGCTGCCGGGCTGGTGTTTCCACTCCCCGGCTGGGGGGCGGGGGTCAAGCACAGGGCCGGAGAGAAAGGGCCGTCAGTCGGGGTGGAGGCCTGCGAGGTGGGGGAGGAGGAGGAGGAGGAGGAGCAACTGCTGGGAGGGTAGAGGATGGGGGGCTGGTAGCGCCCGGGGGTCTCCTGGATGATGGAGACGTGGGGGACGGGGGACTGTTGGCCCTGGGGCTGGAGAGCTGGACCCCCAGGGAGGCACTTGGAGAAGGGCGGGGGCGACAGGTCGTGCAGTTTGGGGCTCGGGGAGGCGGAGGGAGGCAGGGACGAGGGCTTGGCTGCCAATCTTTGCTGGCTGACAGAGTAAGCCCCGCCCACCACGCATGGCCTGAGGTCAGAGGTCACCATGGGGGTCATGACCTGTGAGGGGAAATATGGCTTTTGATGCACCAGAGGGCCGTCGTAGTCGTCGTGCGGCTCCGTCTTTATCGTTGGAACTGAGAGAAGAAGAAGGAGAAGCTAAATGAGTAAACATATTCCAGCCGTGTGTGAGCGAGAGAGTGGGTTTGTGGCTAGGATACACACGCTGCCAAACAAACACTCGCATCAATGAGACTCTGTGTCTGCGCCCCAGCTCTCCCACCCCGCTGAAAAAATTCACAAAAAGCAGGAAAAAAGGGATGAGTCATCAACACCAGAAGCATCCAGCTGCTTCTATAATAAAATGCCTATTTTCTTTGGATCCGGCTCTGGCGCTAACATCCACATGCTTTCCTTAACCAAAGATGTAAAAGACAAGATGGAAACTCCAGGGTGTGTGAGGATAGTGGAGTTGAAATGAGGCGGGCTGCTATTAGTCACCAGCGACTTGGCCTCCTGTCCAGATTCCAGAAGACACATGTTGGACACCAAGTTTTAAAATGTGGTAAAATGTGTCTGCAGCAGATCTGACACAACATTAATCTTATATAATAAGGGTTTTAGTCCAGTTACAAGACAGCGACAGCACCAATCTGACTCTGAGCTTCATCACATCACTGGATCAGTTTCTTCTTCTCTTTTGTGGTGACGCTGGTTTAGATTATAATAGGAAGCATGTGCTCAGTTCTCCATCAGCAGCCAAAACCCTTTTAAACCTTGCAATGCAGTATTTGTTTTTGTATTAATACTAATACACCACTGTAAAATTGTATTACAGTTTTCAAGAAGGACATGGTGTCCTTGGCAACCAGTGACATTATTGAGGTGATAGTATTCAAAGGGGGATACAGAGGGGGTGACATGCAGTGTTGGGACTAACGCGTTACAAAGTAACGCGTTACTGTAACGCCGTTATTTTTGCCAGTAACTAGTACTCTAACGCATTACTTTTTAAATTCAGTAACTCAGTTACCGTTACTACATGGTGCGTTACTCCGT
The DNA here is from genome assembly GCA_902827135.1 of Harpagifer antarcticus. Lineage (NCBI taxonomy): Eukaryota > Metazoa > Chordata > Actinopteri > Perciformes > Harpagiferidae > Harpagifer > Harpagifer antarcticus. The sequence goes on from CADEHL010000314.1 coordinate 3,521,141, forward strand.
TACTCCGTTAGTTTTTTTATATAGTCAACAGCCAGGCGAACAGAGATGAGAACTGTACTTAAGTACAGTACTTGAGTAAATGTACTTAGATACTTCCTGTGTAACATGCGGAGACGGGCTGTGGGCGTGTTTGTGTTGTTTACTAACAAGACTATCATGGTGACGTCGGAGCTCAAGTCTAGTTTCTCCACCTGGAGATATTCTCACTATTTCACTTTTGTCGAGCACAAAGAAAAGAACGTTTTAGTTAAATGTAAGTTGTGTCCTGGCGGGTCAAAGAGCTACTGCCCAAAACAGTCATTCAGATCTCTTAAAACATCTGCAAAAACAACATGCTGGGAAGCTAGTACCTAAGACCGGCACAGACCCAGACTCATCCAATGCCACTCCACCTCCACCTGAGCAACAGCAGCTGGATTTTAACCAAGGGACTGCTGGCCAGAGAAAAGTCGATAAAGTCATTGCACGGTATGTTGTAGAACACATGCAGGCTATAGCTACAGTGGAGTCACCCGCTTTCTGGGAGCTAGTTAGCATGATACCATGTCCGGGCGGCACACGGAAAACTACCTGTTTTCCGTCCCTGGAGAAAGAATATACAAAAATGGAAAGCCAGCTAATATCGATGCAATCCAGATTGCATATAATGCATGTCAAGTTGATCAACAGATTGTATTATTCTCCAATGCAATAACAAACTGAAATGAAGGCTATAAGGGCATTAATGGGAGCCCTTTTTTTAAGTAACTAAAACGTTACTTTTCACAGTAACGCATTACTTTTTTGTGTAAGTAATCAGTAAAGTAACTGAGTTACTTTTGAAATGAAGTAACTAGTAATGGTAACTAGTTACTGGTTTTCAGTAACTAGCACAACACTGGTGACATGCGACAAATGGTCCCATGCAAAGGACCCAGATGCAGGTTATTTTTAGGTTTAAATATATATATATATATATATATATATATATATATATATATATATATATTTCTTTTTTGGGACATTTTACTTTAAAATATTTTGTTTATTTAAATATCTTTATTTTATTTTATTGCATATTCTTACTGTCACTGCTTAGGTAAATACATATAATTGTTAGATTTTTTTACATGTCTTTTTCTCATTTAAAATGGAGCAACTGTAACAAAAAAACTATTTTATTTTTGATTCATGTGCAAAGCTGAGGCAATAAAAACTCATACTTTATTCTTCTTTTAACTTTTTTTTCTTGTATTTTACTGAAACACTTTGTTAATTGTTTGTTGTTTATCTGCATCTCTTTGCTTGCCTAGGGAAGTCTCTTGAAGAAGTTATTTGTAACCCTACAGAATAAGTGGATGAATAGACTCAAAGGAGTGAAACTAAGACGTGTGATGCCTCTCTGAAGCCTCTGAACTGCCATGAGATGGCTACGCAGACCGCAGTCCCAAAATAGCACATGCACCCCTATTCCTGGCTGTTTGGAGGAAGTGTGTCTGTGGAGGGGGGGCAGATGCACAGAAGGGGCACAGAAGAAGTGCAAACGTTTGTGTTGCCACAAAAAGCAGCGTGGCCCTGGGTTTCCGGAGTGTGGAAATCAGCCGTGTGTGTATGTCCCAAAATAAATCTGCTGTTTTTCTGCGAGCTGTGTTGTAACACCTGCTGCGGCAAGAAGGTGATGTGATTTGAAAAACAGGAAAAGTGAAATACATTTACATTTCATTATTGTAAAATAGATAGATTTCTGTTCCACCTGTGTTTCTTTCACCAGTGGTTATACAAAATATTGAGATGTAGACAAAGTGTAGCAGTACTGTTTTACTACAACTGTAACAGAGTATAGAAATACACTTTATACTATCATAGTACAGAAGTATCAGCATACAAAAAGAGTATGTAACATCTAAAGTACTTACATAGGTGTAAAGTAACTTAAGTACAATTTTGAGGTACTTGTACTGTACTTGAGTTATTCCATTTAATGATACTTTGTACTTCAACTCCACTACAATTCAGAGGTAAATGGTGTACTCTTACTCCACTACATTTATTTAATACCTTTAGTTACTTCACAGATGTGGATGAATGATGTGAAATATAATCAAGTGTTAAATCAGACTTTAGTTCCACCTGGAGTAAATCCACCAGCTACTATGCAGTCTACAAAGTCATTCAAACTAGCTGCACCTTTACCAGCTTTGAGAACACTTTGATGATCAATCATTATAAAACATATATATATATTATTCTGAAAAGGACCAATCTGCACAATGACTACTTTTACTGTTGGTACTTTAAGTATATTTTGATGCTAATACTTTTACTGCGTAAAATGCAGTACTTTTACTTGTAACAGAGTATTCTTACACTCGAATACTTCTTCCACCTCTGAGTACCGGTACTCATTATGGTGAATCACTTTTTATTTAATCATTTTTTATTAATTTATATTTTGAATGAGTTCATATTTGCATTATTTTCTTTTTTTAATTACATTTCCAAGTATATTACTTATTTAATTTCCAAAACTTAAAATAACACTGTCGTTTTTTCAACATTTTCTTGGTGACTTTCTGAAGACAGAGTTCATGTGGATGTCTCTCTGTACTGACTCACCCTTTAGGAGACACTGACCAGACTACCGTCCCTTGTCTCCCCCCTCCCTCACACTCTCTACATCCTGAGGACAATGGTCCACTTTCACAGCGGGGCACTCCGTCGCCCCCGCGCAGGGCTGGGCCAGTCCACTTGAATCACAGCTTTGAACCACCCACTGGATTTTCTCTCCAAGTCCCGGAGCGTAATTAGCAAGTGGTTTTTACATTTCAGTTGGTGGGTCAGTGTTTATATTTAGCTTGGCAACAGGTTCTCTATTCAAATAACACACGTTTCCCAGGCCTCTCTTCCCGCCCTCGTAAGTTCACTCGCTGCAGTGTACAGGTACGGAAAAGAACAGATTTTTATAGATTTTAATTTTTTACAATGAAGGAATAATAGCGTTGCTTTGTTCCTCCCTAGAAAACCACAAGACGGGGGAATACAAACAGTTTGTTCTCGACTTTAGATGTAAAATGCTGGCTGAAATGTTTCTCATTAGTCTGGGATACGAAATGCGAAGAGCAGACGGAGAGTGGTGAAGTAAAAGAATAAGTGACAATGTGCTGAAGGCTTAGAGTTAATGAGGGGGTTCCCTCTTATTCTGGGCACACATTTGTATGGCAATTTAATGTTCATGAAGTACACTGGTTTTTCGTTTATACCAGATTTTAGCCCAATTGCTAACCTTACTGAAAGAGGCTATGGCTGCTATGGATTGGCTGACTATCACAATACAATCTTTCCCAAGTTGGGACGTCCCATAGAGGGGCAGCTCAAAAAGTCCTATTTGTCCTCCGTCAACACCAACTCCAGTTCCACTGTTATGCTGATGACACACAGCTCTACCTCTCAACAGAATCAATTTCTCCAACAACACACTCCCAGCTCAGCACCTGCCTCACTGACATTAAAATGTGGATGCAAAACAATTTTCTAAAACTTAACTGGGACAAATCGGAACTTATAATCATTGGCCCAAACTCACTTACCCGCTCAACCCAAGATTTTTCTCTTATCATCGATGGCTCCATTGTCAACCCCTCCACTCAATCATCCTTGACCCCACCCTCACTTCCCTCCCTCAAGTCAACCAGGTCACAAAAAACGCTTTCTTCCATTTAAAGAACATCGCCCGCATTAGACCCTCCCTCTCATCGACCGCTGCTGAAACTCTGATCCATGCCTTTATAACATCCCGACTGGATTACTGCAGCAGCATACCTTTTGGATCACCTGCATTCACACTAAAAAAACTTCAATATGTCAAAAACTCAGCTGCCCGCTTGCTCACCTCCACCCGACGCTCCGACTACATCACCCCTATCCTCCATGACCTCCACTGGCTCCCCATCAAACACCTCATTGACTTTAAAATATTACTTTTCACTTTCAAAGCCCTCAACAAACTTGCCCCGCCCCCCTACCTCTGTGACCTCATCCAATGACACACCCCCACCCGTCGCCTCAGGTCTGCTGAAGCTAACCTACTGCAGCCCATCAGGACAAAGCTTCGGACCTGGGGTGACAGGGCCTTCACAGCAGCCTCCCCCACACTCTGGAGCCCCCTCCCCAGCCACGTCAGATCCGCCAACACTCTCACATCATTCAAACAATCCCTCAAAACTCACCTTTTCACTCTAGCCTTCAACTCCTAATCAACTAACCCCTTGCCATTATTCCTCCTAGCACTTTCTACTTTTGTTGTTATTTTTGTTTGACTTGCTTGTAAGCGCTTTGAGCACGAGGAAAAGCGCTTTATAAATGTAATGTATTATTATTATTATTATTGTATTGTGCAATTTCATCAAAAAGTAAGTTAGGTAGACAAGAGAAGCAGCTTCATGCTTTGACTCAAAATTAACATGATATTCAACATTTGAAGACTGTAGAATTATTTGTAGTTAAAGTGGCAATAGCTAAAACAAATTTGCTCCATCATTATGAAGAAAATGTTGATTGCACAACGCAATGGCTGTAGAATAATGACATCAGTGTAAGCCTCTCTTTACAATGCAATTCTGTCTCCTTCCATGTCCGGATCTCCCTTTCACAATAAAAGCCCTAGACACATACATAATAATAATAAATTATTTATATTTCTATAGCGCTTTTCTTGAACCCAAAGACGCTTACATGGCATCACTGCATACCTGGGAGCATTTTGCTAAGAGGCTACTCATCAAAAAGCTTACAACTTAATAAAACACTTTACAGTAGCTAACCCCAGGCATCGAAAAAGTAGAGTAACGTTCACTGTTTGAACTATACCTGCCAAAAGAGCCCCGTTGACAGAGGATAAAAGATGAAGAGGGGGAGTGATTCAAAACGTTTTTATCTAATAAGCTAGATCATTAAAGCACAAACCTGCCTACTTAATAATTCATAAAAGTGTTTATTCTGCCTTCATTATAGCACTGACATCACAGTTTCAGTTGGTGTCTTGCTTTGGACATTAGCGTTAGCTGCTAGCAGCCTTGTTGCTAACAAAAATCTAAAGACAGAAAATGTGTACTAAGGTCTCTGGTATGCAAAAGTTAAGTGTAATGTTTTGTTGGCAGCTCTGAGTAAAACATAGCCTCGCTAAGGAAATGTTGCAAAGTTGTAATTTTTCACTTTAATCAGCAGTAAATATGTATGGGGAGGAGAGCGTACCATTGGCGGGGACGTAGGTGAAGCGCTGGTACTGGCTTCTTTTCCTCTTGCCATTACAGACGTAGAAGTTGACGTGGACCGGAGTGGAGAGTCTTTGGTTCCGATAGGGAGGGACTTCAATGAGTAGCGAATTCTGCAACAAAGTAAAATAAAGTAATTAATATTGTTTGTAACAAAGAGACAATGCAGAGGTTGATGTCCATTGCGTGAAGCCTTTTTATTTGATTAGTTGTTTTTTATCTTACTGTTTTTCATCTTTGTTAGTGTTCTAGTTCCCTTGATCTTTTTTTGAACCCTTTTTGTGTCTCTGCCTGTATGTCTCTTGTGCTGCTCAATCACTTCATTTGTCACCTGATGGAGAGATAAGGCCTTTTTAACTTAATAAAAAAAAATGTATTTTGTATTATATATTAAAACATTCATAAATTGAATTACAGTTAATGTTCTGTGGTTTAAAAGGGAGAAACACAATTGGGTTTTAGTTTTGTTTGAATTGAATTCTTGTATTCAAACAGTTGACTATTTGCTGCTAAGCATAAGCATGTACTTCTTTCGTTTAAACCCAAAGCCTGAGGTTGTGTAAAATGGATGCTGTGGATAAAATCAGAAAATCTGGTTCTAATCCCAAACCAGGGAGCCACAGAGAGACCATGAACTGAGGTTATTGAGAGCCATGGTGCAAAATGAATACATTAAAGTGGGGATTGTCCAGACAGTTTATTTCCCCAGCAAAGCTTCCTGCTGTCTGAGGGAGAGCGAAGGCCAGGAGCAACCACGTTCATCAGCTCCATATGTGTGTGTGTGTGTGTGTGTGTGTGAGAGAGAGAATGTGTGTGTAATGGAAGACACAGAGCAGGTGCAGCGCCTCACACAGAGACACCCTCATATCCCCTCCTCTATCTCCCAAACACACACCACTACATCCCTCTATCTTTCTCTCTCTCTTTCTCTCAGTCCAAGACATGACACACTGCCCAGCACAAACTCCCACAGGATGAAGGGTGAACTTTTGAGAACCTTTCAACACTTTTAAAAAACACAACACTGCTGTTCCCCCTTGAGGCTGAGAACATCTACAGTCACATTCCAGTTACACTTCTGTGCGTGTGTCCTTTATGCTATCCCATGCTCATATCAGCCCTAAGGAATGCATGATTTACAACTATTAAATTAAGCAATCATACACGAGAGTACAGGCGTACGGACCTCGGCGCAAGCGCCTCGGTCCTGCCGCAGTACTGTCGTACCAATAATGACGTTCAAGAACGGCCTCAAGTGTATGATTGCGATTCTATAACACAAACTATCATTATAATCAACAATATCGTAAAATAATGTCATAATGTGGGCTAATTTGCTCCCAAACCTACGCTTTCTGCTTGAGTTAATCTCCGTCAGAAAGTAGTTCCTGAAAGTAGTTCCCATGGTAACGATAGCCGATCGAACACCCTTGCTACCCCGCTTACAGTTATTGATATAATTATAGTAAATAATATATTATTAACCAATTTATTGAAAACAATTTATTGAAAACAATTCTTGAATTAGGCTATTTAAATATCTGAGTAATCACTGTGTGGGATTAGCGGAACAAATCAAATCAGGCTGTCCCTGGTGCTGAAACATTTTGGGTTCAGAATGAAGGCGGATGTTCATGCTGCCATTAAAAGTGCAATTCTTGAAACAGCTCTCCATGAACTCCATGCCAGACTTTTTTGCAGGTGGTGCTGTGGTGTTCACGGGTAGGACTACGTTATAGGAAGAGCTTTCCTCCAGTGGCCGTTTCATGGCGTGTCCCGGACCGGCAAAAAGCGCGTTGCTCCACATCTTTCTGTTGTCTAGAGATGGAGCCCAGTAGCTGCGAAGCGATGACTCGTTTTTATGTCCGCTAACGGACATGATTTCTCTGGCCTCCAACCCTGCCTCCGCCAGCCACTGTATGCAGGTGCTTCAGACATTTTGTAGCTACCGATTTCCAACGAGAGACAATGTATAACCGTGTAACGGCTGTGTGTCGCTAAACGTCGCTATGGAAACCACACTATGTAGGCTCATGGAAGTAGTTTCGGTAGGCTAGTGGCGTGTGTAGGCCCCTGGATACTTTGTGATTAGGCACGTTCTATTTGACCGTTGTTTGATCGTGGAATCAAACACGCCTATTGACCAATCAGAGAGCTTGCTCAAACCTATGTGTTATAGAATGTGTAATACATCATGATGGTGCGATGTTAAACAACCACACTGCCTTATGGACCTTATCAGCCTATTGGAGTGCATGATGTATGTATATATTAGGGCTGTCAGTCGATTAAAATATTTAATCGCGATTAATCGCATGATTGTCCATAGTTAATCGCAAATTAATCGCACATTTTTGATCTGTTCTAAATGTACCTTAGAGGAATATTTTTCAAGTTTTTAATACTCTTATCAACATATGAGTGGACAAATATGCTTTATGCTAATGTTTATTATCATTTGAACAATGACAAATATTCTCATGAATATTAAACACAACAACCTCTGAACATTACAAATATTCGCCTCAATTCAACCTGGAACCTCTCTCATTCAATAATACAATACAAGTGTGTGTGTGTGTGTGTGTGTGTGTGTGTGTGTGTGTGTGTGTGTGTTCGTTGGAGCTATGTGCAACTCAAGGCATATGCTCGAACGGGAGCTGCCTGGACGCTGCAATCATGTTGCACTATCCGTGCTGAGTGTGCTGACTTCTCGTACAATGTCCCACTGTCTGGCTTCCTGCATAAAGTCAAGTGCTCGGCGCAGTTGTGGCGAAATGTCGCTCCTCTGTTTCCATTTAAACAGCTCCTTATATCCGTTAGCGCAGCTAGCTAGCACCAGATGCTAACAACAACAATGCACGTAAGGTCTCTCTCTCGCTCGCTCGGGCCACACATACACACACCCTCCCGGTCCTCCCAATAGCCAGTCGGTGCGTGCCGGTGAGCGTGGAAGTGTGGTCTGACGGGTCTGCCACAAGCGTACGGCAGGAGCGGGGCTGTCAGCATCAGCTTGTAGATGGTATTTTAAACTCGATGCTCTCTGGAACTACGGGGCGGCCGAGGACAAAAAATACACATGCGTTAATCGCGTTAAAATAATTAGTGGCGTTAATTTTTTTTTTTGCGTTAACGCGTTATTAACGCGTTATTAACGCGTTAACGGCCCTAGATATATATATATATCTCAGGGTTGCCAATTTTGGGTACCTGGCTGGAGTGAGATTTTGATATCATGGGTTTAATTACACATATGCGCACTAAATGACTGCTATCGTGTCAGTAGCGGGACCTTAGCATATATATAGGATATACAAATACACAATATTGGACACATACCATAAAGGGCACAAAGTTTCATTCACTAATGAAAGTCAAACACATGTTTGTTTCCACTGTTTTATTGTGTGCATGTCGCGATAAGCAATTAATTGACGTATCGTACGATAAATAAAAATGAACTCGACAACTTTTCTGACCTCAATACATTTCCATTTACATGAGGATGTGACTAGCAGTTTGAAAGGATGTACTTGAATTATTATTATATATTATCATTATGTCAGGGGTCTAAAATGGTCATACAACGGTGCAGAGAATATTATCGTTTATCGCAATCATTTCCGGGAAAATGTATCCAACTAAATAAATTATCGTGAGAGGCCTATGAAACACACACACATACAGACTTACTCCAAACTGCCAAATATATTAATTAACACACTCTCACTCTCATATACTCTTTGACTATTTTGGCCGAGTAGAACGATAAGCAGCAGACTTTTACTTTGTTATCATTGTCACTACCCGATCCGTCCCCCTGCCCGATCGGTACTGCGCATGTGCGAGATGGTCCGCCATATTGGACAACTCCGGACGGCAACCCAAGATGGACAGTTGACACAGTGGCTTTTAGCAAAGCTCAAAAAGAAAACTCGAGAGAGAGATGAGTTATTGTTATTACAACGTGACTTCACTATTATTTAACAACTCTTTTTATTGGGTTCTTTTATTTGGGGTTAAGTACATTGTCAGAATAAGTGAGGAATGAATTTAACTTCTGTTAGACAGCTATATGCCATACATGTTTGCATACATTCACAGTAAATATGTATTCAGTATGATAGCTGTCTAACAGAAGTGAAATCCATGTCTCACTTATTCTGACAATGTACTTAACCCCAAATAAAAGAACCCAATAAAAAGAGTTGTTAAATAATAGTGAAGTCACGTTGTAATAACAATAACTCATCTCTCTCGAGTTTTCTTTTTGAGCTTTGCTAAAAGCCACTGTGTCAAGTGTCCTTCTTGGGTTGCCGTCCGGAGTTGTCCAATATGGCGGACCATCTCGCACATGCGCAGTACCGATCGGGCAGGGGGACGGATCGGGTAGTGACAATCATTTCTACTGGATCTTAGATCTGCGCATGCGCAATACGGGTCGGGGATTGACCAACCGGCTCCCACTGCTCTGCTGTCTCTTAACGTTGCTAAGAGTGGTGGGGGGGGGGGAGGGAGCGGGTCGACAGCTTGAGCAGCTGTCAACTCAACATCGTAAATAACCAACCAAAAACAATCTCTGGTTCATCTTGTTTTTGGTGTGAGAATAGTTTGGGCAGCGTGAGAGCGTGAGATTGAGAGTGAAAGCGTGTGTCACACGCCAGATGCGTGAGAGTTGGGAACCCTGATATATGGGCGTGATACATTCTAATCTCAAGCAAAGTTTGTTGTAATTTATTGTATGTATTATACAGTTATATATGTTTTTGTGCAGGTAAATGGTCTGTTCACTCCCACCATGCCTGAAGTGCCCCCATTGGACTCCTTTGTTTACTTCCACAACATAGCAACATCACTATGTAGCGCTCCAACACATTGTACGTAGCAGGCTAAGGGGCTGGACATATCTAAGCACTTGACCAATCACAACAGAGGCAGCCAGCTAACCAATCAGAGCAGTGTCAGGGTTGAGTGAAGCAGGCAGGACCCAAATGCAGATTTCAAAGAAAAATACCTTTATTCCAAGGCGTCAAAAACAGAACACTACCCCGTGACACAGTCAAAGACAAACACAAGGAACTAACAATGACAGACAGAAAAACCAGAACTTAAATACACACAAGACTAATCACACAAACAAGACACAGGTGAGGAGGGAGGAGAAAACACAGGGGCACCAGGTGAACACAATCGGGTAATCAGGGAGGAGGGAAAACAGACAGAAAGCAACATGCAAGACAGCGGGTGAACACTTTTCAAAATAAAATATGAAACCAAAGACAGAAAAAGACAAGACAAAACACAACACAGACAGATCGTGACAAGCAGACTGGGCTCTGGTTTCAGACAGAGGGTGAAAAGAGGTGTTGCAGTACAGGCAGTATAAGAAAAATAAAGAGCTTTTTGAACATTAAAGCAGGTAAACACAACACAGTAGAGAAACAAAACACTAATGTGAGCCTGAGAATGAGCATAGTAGGGCCCCTTTAAAGTGATTTGACCATACAAAGTAGGAGTTGTGTAGGTTATGATTCAGAAACCAATCGATTCAATTGAGAACAACTGCTTTAATTCTGAAATTAAACCGTATTGGTCACGTTAAGAGTGTCATGTGTATCACTCACAGCCTTCGAGACGTCTCTGTCTACCTTGGCCTCAGTCTCCCAGAGGTGGTGTCCATCTGAAAAAAACAAAACAAATCAGAAAATAAGAGATGGCATGAGCGATGTTATTATTATCTGTTACATTAGTGATGAATTAAACAGCCGCACCGCGTATCGTCTCTCCCGCCGCCATGAGCTCATAGTCTAGCAAACCTGAGACAGAAAAACACTCAGACAGAGAAATCTAATGCAATCCTAAAAAAAACTGAGTCATACCAAAGAGATGAGCGATATCTTTGGTGGAGAGAAACCTTGACTTCATTGCAGTGAGGAATCCCAACATGCGGCAGCAGCTGCAGGACTCATTAAAGCCGGACGCCTGGAAACTCGTCTCAACTCTCAAACTCCTAATTCCTTGTGTTCTCATAGGAATCGTTCCGTTATCCCCATATAATGATTGTTAAATAGTAGTTTTCCCATTAGGCAGTAAAAACGAGGCATCATGTGTTCTGTTCGAAAACACTTTTGTCTCCCTGCCCAGTGAAGTGTCAGAGTAAAACTACCAATTCATTCAACACAGAAGGAAACCATTGCAATTTCTTTGGACGCATTAACAAGGCCCTAAAAAAGGACTGCGAAAGGACTTTACGTGGAAAGGAAGCCACAATTTAAGAAGAAAAGAAGAAGAAAAGGTCAGCTGTGGCCACGTTTACTTGTAGAAAATGAAGTGAGATATGTGTTTTTACAGGCTGCAGTTTGATAAGTGGAGCGTTTGAATTGAGCACACAGCACGTCGCAGATGGACAGGTATAAAGTTTGAGAGGTGGCACAGCTGGAGGAGTTGCAGCTTGGCAGTGACAGCTCTTATTAGGTCTGAGAAGACACAGGAAACCTGCTCCCGTTCCTTTATTTTCCCACACTGTCTGTCAGCTGTGGAGCTGCTGCTGCTCTCCAGAAGAAAGTTATAAAATGTGTGTCACCTTAGAGAGAAGGAACCCTCGACCCCAGAGGAAAAACTCAGTGTTGTTGCCAGATCTCCGGAATGTAGGCACAAAATAAGCTTAGAGAAGGAGCAGAGATACAGTGGGCTGTCATTGTAATGAGAGACTTAAGGGTAGAACTGAAGGGGAACAGGCTCAGCTGGGCATTGAGCTGCTGATATTTAAATGCATTTATCTTAAAGGTGGGGTAGGTAAGTTTGAGAAACCGGCTCGAGATACACTTTTTGTTATATTCCATGGAATGCTCTTAACATCCCGATAGCAATGAATATCTTAAATACATAAAAAAATGTCATCTGTGGAAGCCGTGGCGCTGTAAAAAGCACGACCAATCATTTTAACCGGCCGGCAAAAATTATTGGATGGCCTACCTGCCTGTCAGCCTTCCATCTGTGCACAAACTTATCTCGTGCCCTCATTGGTCATGTGCGCGTTAGTGTGTGTTGGAGGAGGGGCTCTGTGAGGAAGTGGCAGATCTTTTCCGGCTGTGTATTTTCAAATTCTAGCGCACTCCAGCTGGTTTCTCCAAAATGACCTACCCCACCTTTAACTATTCCCCTTATTTAAAACAGTATTTTGTACCCCACTCGTCAAATCATCAAGTTAGACATTCTGTTCAGATTTATTTCTCTGTCCCCTCTGCAAAAAAATGGATTGGCAGAAGAGCGTTCATGTTTAAAGCCCCAACTGACTGGAATACTTAACTGCTGCTATTAGATCTCTTGCATCATTGGGTTTATTTAAACATGCATTGTTATCCCACTTTCAACTGGTCTGTACTTGTTATTAACTGATATTGATGAAACTGATTTGCTTGACTGTCTGAAATTGTAATGATTGTGTGCATTGCTTGAATTTTACTTAACAGACTGTATTTGTCTTGTGTGTCATGTTTTGCATGTTGTCTTTTTGTTTATGTATGTCTGTAAGTTGTTGCTATTGTCAGGACCCCCTTCAAAACGAGATGGTGCATCTCAAGGGGTTTATCCCAATCAATACAAATGTATATATATACATATTAGACAGAGAGCGTTGATCCATTATTTGGCTATTTATTTACATTAACTTGTATGTTGCCGTTTATTGTGCACCCACTGAAAAACTCTCCAGCATCAGTAGCATGGCTTACGAGGTTACTTGTATAGGTTGAGGTTGTTCTAGGCTGTTGCTTGGCGTGGCGAGAATATTGCTCCACTTTCTCCGGTCCCCGAGATTCGGCTTCCAGCAGCTCTGGAGAGAGCTTTCGCACCTGTGGCCACTAACGGTCATCATTTCTCTGCTTTATTTCAAGACCCGCATCAGAAAGCTTTTGAATGGTGGTCCTTTTCCAGTTGGTCTACCTGCTCTTCACGTAGCTCTGCATGTCGTCATCTAGGTGCTTTCTGGAGATAGGCACTCCTCAATCCACTCCTCCATAGTAAGACCCCCCCGGAGGTCGAAGTTAATCTTAAATGTTTCCATTTTATGCTTTGTAAATTTGTTTCGTAACGGAAGAAATTGACAAGTCAAATCAAGCAATCTGATTGGTCAATAGTGTTTTTGCGGACCTTTTTGATTACAGATTTGAAAACATCGTTGCTTGCTTTAAAAGTAGCATAATTCATTATGTCAAACCTTGGAAAGTATCAGTATCAGATTGCTTGATTTGACTTGTCCGTTTTATATATATATATATATATATATATAGCCAGTCAGCTAAACTATTTTCTTTTTTAAGTTTACAGACTTTTTTTGAGTAAATAAATTGGTCACTTATTTAGTGCACCTGCCAGAGATATGGACTTGAGTTGTGTTGTGACTGGACTTGAGACATGATGACTCAAATGACTCATTTGTGTACATTTTAGTTAGTTTAAATGCCACATTTTTAAAACATTCAACATTGTCAAAGTTGACCATTCACGTGTCTTCGTAACGAGACCCGGGAATGGCAATTTGGAAAATGGAAAAGATTATTGTCTTTGCTGAATAAACATTGGTGAAGACAGAAAAAAGGCTTTGTGTCAAACCAATGAAAAAGACATGAAAGTATGTATTCCTGGTAACAGAGAGGGCAACCTAAATTCCACACCCTTAAACCGAACAATAATGACAACAACCTTTGTTTGTATACATTTGAAGCAAGATAAAATGAAAAGTATGCATTTCCTGGGCACCCCATCAATCGGGATTGGTTTAAGACATCTGGCGAGCAACAAAATACCCAACGGTGTGTGGAAGCATGAATCAAAGAAAACCATGTAGCAGGAAGCCTGTGTGTAAACAATAGAAATGAAAAAAAGAACGGCTTGAAGGAAGTTGTACAGGATACGCTTTATAAAGAATCCAATGGTGGTTTTATCTTTGTGTTGTAAAGGCATATTCTCAAGGAAGAAATGCTCCTTCTTAATACTTCTAACATATATTCGTTAGGGTTCAGAGCAGAAAATAAACTCTTAGCTCAACCAATAATAATATTCTTTCCTCTATGAAAGAAGTTCTTTCTCTAACCAATGTCTGTTTTTCTCTTCCCTCCTGCTCTGTGCCTCTCTTCACTTCGGGAACGTCTCCAGAAGGGAAGCCTTCCCCGTCGATGTGGATCTACAGGAGGTAAACATGTTGTTCAGATCTCCCTCTGTCTCTCTCTGCTTCTCCCTGTCTGCTTCTCTCTCTCTGACTCACATCATTTTTCATCACAGAGATAGAAAAATCTAATGTAGCACTTTTCTGTTTTCTGTGCTCGGCTACCTACTGCCAGGAAACTTGTCAAAAAGAAAGAGCTCTGAACGCGTGGGATGCCTTTGTTTTGAAAAAGAGCATACCGGATAATTGATAACCACAGAATGTAATTGATAACCGCTGAATGTTCCAGAGTTATAGGGCACCATCTGCACAACGCCTGCAATGAAAAACCCTTAGCTCTCCAGCTCAATATGGTTTCTAACTCCCTGGCCCACTGTGCTGGATCATTTCCAATATTGTCTAAGTTAAACAACTCAGCCTAAAACCTCTCCCCCCAAAACCACCATATAAACCCAGTACCCCTCTCCAACTCTCACAAAGCCCAAGCTCTTCTGGCATTGGCTGCGTCCCAACCTCGCAGAAGTCTTGTGATTCACATTTCGTTAGCGATGGTCAATACAAATCATTACTTTCTCAGAACAGACATAACACAGAGCCGTCAATGGCGCAGCGGCAGTGTGCTGTACAGAGCCATGGGGATCAAACAATATACAATACGATTATTTGTCATGTTGGATTTATAAAGGGAATCAAACAGCTCCTTGTGCTCCTTAATTGGGGCTGGGTGGAGTAAAGCGCCGGTGCCCAGAGTGAAACAGCAGGGTGGCGCGTGCCCAAGCCCTCATAACGTACAGTAAATATAAACACATGCTCTACCCATGCTCAAAGAGTTCCCTTGTCCTCTGACTGATGACTGAGACTTCTTCCTTCCTCCCGCCTCTGAAAACACATGGGGATTTTGAAGCTCCATGCAAGAGGTTGCAACTCTGGAAGGTGTGAGCCTAGGTCCGAGCTGATAAATGGCAGCAGTGGATAACCAGATCCTGGCTTCACTCTGGTGCCTGTCACTGCCCAACGTCATCCGAACGCAGGGCAAAGCTTTCATCAAGAAATCATCTCTGGAGTTTCTCAAGCGGTCTTGCCATTTTTATGTATCATGCATGGTAATTTATGAAAACCGAATCCCCTCTGTTTATGCATCTTTAATTGATTTGTTTATGAAAACAGCCATTGTTCCCAGAAGTGTCATAGGCAGCCAAACCACAGAATGGCTTTGAGGGGAAGTCATTGTTTTTATGAATGCAATGAAACTGAAGCTTGTTGACCGCCCTTCCCTCCAAACCAAACCACTGCTCAAAGCTAGCAGAGCTAACGGAGCCGCCACATGTTAGAAACAGCCTCTGCTGATACATTACGGTCATCCTGCTCACAGCTCTCATGGGGCTTAAAGGAGGATGGTTATCTGTAATTTTCTAAAGGTAATTCCAGACACCATCTGGCAGCCCTGCAGAAGGATAATCCTCTCCAAGTTCAATTTTCAGGTTCCTGTTTCTTGTGCGGTTGCTCTGGCCAATCATAATTAGGCACAATTGTTAGTGCCTTCCAGTCAGTTAAGGAAAACTCGCCAAGCTTTCTTCTTCCTAAGACGCTCCAACTCATCAGCTGAGGAAGGGACGGACAGGTGGGCAGAATGAGTCACACAAAAAGACCCCCGCTGCAGCTGAACTGAGGGGGTTTGATGGAGCAGGAAAAGGGTTATTCACTGCAAGACATTGCAGGAGAGAAGGCAGGTGTTCAGAGCAACAGGCCAGAAGTCCTCTTTTCCAAGGGGGTTTCTCCTCTGCAAGGATTTCCTGCAGGGTTTCTCACCCAAGTTAAGCTTATGTCAATTATGGTTTGGGGAGCAGAAAACAAAACATTTTAAACAGACTTGAAAAGACAGTAGAAAGAGGCAATACCCAAAAGTAGATAATGCAAACCGAAACACTTTGCACCATGGCCATAACGTATTGGGAAGACCTGAATTCTATTGACTGGAAGGTATGCATTATTTTCAGATAACTGCATACTTCTGAAACAGAGGCACCAATATCGGGCCCATCGGCGACAACAAGCCTCTTGGTGCAAAAGCCAATATGTATGGGTTTCCGCTGATAATGGATTTCATCGTTTATAGTTTGATGAGCAACTCGAGATGCGTCAATTACTTTACTCAATTTGCCAGTTTAAAAGATACTTTAAAGCTAATGAAAAGCCAGATTGTCGTCTTAAAATAACAGATGTTATTTGATTTCTGCCAATGCGTCCTCTCTCCCTCTTTTCTCTCTACACAGTTTGTTAGCTGCATTCAGCCAACCCCACTCATACATGATCAATATTACATGGAGCACCAAGCGGAAACCCTCCTATCCCAAATTCCTGTTACCTACAGATTTGCATTTATATGCAGATATTTGTTAATAAAAACAAAACACCAACATTGTTCTAAAGTAACACTCATATTGTGAAGGCTGCTATTCTCATTTCCTTTTTTGAATAGTGACGTAATCTACATCAAAATACGTTTTTTATAAACCTCTTCAAATCCTGTGTCTCCTGTAATGCACACCATGTGTTTTTACTGGTTTGAACCAAGAAGATACAGCTTCTGGTTGAAGTTATTTATCATGTCTGCCTAGCAACTGAGTACACTCACTCACTAATCAGTCATTATTAACCTATAAGTAGCTAGGTGACAAACACTAGTATTGAAGACAGACAAAACAGGAACATAAATAAGGAACTCCATCATCTCAATTCATACATTTTAAACAGTACAACTATACAAAAATACCTATTATAACTTGATTGCTGCCAAGTGGCTGGACAATGAGGGTTATTCTTCTCTAGCATGTACCGTTTTGAGAACTTAACTTAACATGGATTTACATTTGATGAAAAATGCTTCCGTTTTGCTCCACTTGCTAAATGACGACCTTGAGATGCAGTTGAAAGCTAGTAAGTAGAACTTTAGGCTACACTTGTTACAGTTGCATATGTTTCTAGTCCAGTTTTGTTTACTTAATTGATGTGTTTAATTTACTCACTTTAGTGCAATCCTATAATGTCCTCTACTAAGCCTACACTAAATATAAACACTGTATAATACTCTTGCTAGGAAATTCTATGGTAATACATTTTCCAAATTATCATCAATACTCCCATTGTCAAATTTGGTGATTTAGACATTTCGAGATAGATATTTTCCTGCCTGTTCAACTAAACACACCATAAGAGATCAGCTGAATAATGCATTGTCACAAAGATAAGAGCAGGGCTGTTTTATTCTTGAACATTTCAGATGGTTGAGGATACACGCTCGTGCCTGCTTGAGTAGTCTTTGTATGTTTTGAAAACACATGCCTTTCAATTATTATTATTTTAGAATTTTGGCACGTTTAGCCTTTTTCAGCCAATACATTATATCTGTGAACCTAGGACACCAAACAAAAAAAACAGAGGTGAATAAAGGGCAGGAGGGCCTAATTTTACAAATGGAGTGAACGGTACTTATCAGAGGCATCATCTTCTGGACAGGCCGGGGCAAATGAAAGCAAGGTGAGATTGAGTGAGGTTTGGATTACAGGCTGATGTCTGTAGCGCTCAGGCCGTACCATAATCTCTGATGACAGATTGGCTGTAACCAGGAGTGACAACTGAACTGATCCTATCTGGGATATTTCTACTGAGGCGGGACACGGGAGGCTCAGGGGGGCGTGATCGAGCAGAGCTGTTACTGTTGTCAGATGTTGTGCTGAGACACAGGAACATGTGACAGAGTTTGTCTCTATGGGGGGAAGTAGGGATTTCCTTCTTCGTGAGTCATACAGTATAGCAACATAACACACGTGAAAACATGAATGAGAAGTACTCATAAGTGCCCCAGTGTCACTATCTCTTCTTAAACATAATGTAGATTGGACACAAAAACAGAAAGCAAAATAAATATGCTTCAGTTTGTTTGACACTCACACACACATGCTATAGGTTTGGGTCACATACAAACACACAATATGTCAACGCCCACACATTCTGTTACCGCAGCTTCATGAATGCTACTTTGCGAGAGTGCTTTATTGGATAATTGTCAGGAAAATAATAAATTGGTAAAATTAAATACCCTAAGTTCTTTGTGGCAACAACATCAACCAATCAGGGTTTATGAGTTGATCGTTAAAGTGTTTCCCAGAGCTCTGCTTTGGCACGAATAAAATAATATATATATAGCATAATAAAGGGATAATTAGGATGTTTTGAGTGGGGTTGTATGAGGTACCTTTCCGTAGTCAGTATATTATTTACAGTAGATGTACTGTAGGTCAAAACAACCCAAGATTGGATAATTGATCAGCTTAAGTTAACAAAAATAATATATGCATTTACTGTAAGTGTATGCTAAATGTACCGCTTTAGGTTTCCGTGAGCTGGAGTACAGTCTACATTCAAGAAGCACCAGACTCCATTAAAAAAAACATAATTTTAGCTCACAGGACGCAGGAGTTGCTGATCCACCACTGCTTCAATCAGTTAGTTAGCTTGTGTTATTTTGTGACCTGGGTGAATCTGAACCAACCAAAAGTCAAACAATAACACAAACAAAGTAACAGATTGAGGCAGTGGTAGACCAACAACCAGTGTGTTCTTGGATGTTTAAAAACTGATTTATTTTAATGAACTCTGGTGGCTTTGGGGGGGAGATTGATGGATGTTAACGCTTCAGTTCTATGTTTGAAATAGCTGTATCACTCTGAGGTAAAGGGATGAAAATATTCTGAATATAGGATACACAAAAGCTCTATTGTTTTTTAAAGGTGGGACATTTTTTATGTGTCTTAAATACATTTTTTTAATTTAGGCGTGATGACCACTATCTACTGCAGGTAATATACGACTATGGATAAGTACCTCATACAATCCCACTTCAAAACATCCTGACGATTCCTTTAAATGTTCAGATTCAATCAGTTCTAAGCAAAGTTCTGAATGCAGAGATACATTTTTTAATATGTATCTCCCCAAACTTATCTCATTACACCAATGAAGCCATTTCACCCCAGAGACGACTGATGCCTCTAATTGTCTACTGTACCTATTCACTGCTCTATTTATACAGATACCACAAGACCTAGCAGCATGATCCATAGGGAGCAGAATTAATGAACTGGTGGCACAGAGGCAGCTTGGATAGAGATGTGGAAGGGTTGAGGGAAGCAGAAAAGGGGGGGGGCAGTGGAAGCCTGGCTTAAGGGTGTTTCCATGGTAGGATTGCCCGGGAATCTGATGCCGGAGCCAGACGCGGGGGAAACCCTCATCAAAAGCAAGAAGCACACCGATCAGCATCAGCATCCAGAGCCGGCACATGGCCCGTCAGATTCAGAACAAAACGGAACCAGAAAACTGGTGCTGACAGTATTTACATCTGGTCATTACTCTCTTTCTGCTTACGAAACTAATTACCCAATTCATTGATTTGTTTTCAAAGAGGCAGAGGTCAATTCCTTGGTTAGGTTAGGGTTTACATTTAAGAGGATCATGCAAAAGTAATCAGCACGGTCAGATTTGGGAGATTGTGAACAATCTGAAATGGTAAAAGAGGATAACAAAAGTGTTTTTCTGGACTTTGGAAAAAGCAGTTTGACAAAAATAAATCTTGACCTCCATTTATTATTATTTTTTTAGAGTGAACATTTTACAGCATATCACCTCATGGTCTTCCTCACCAAGGCTTTTTTAATTTGTATTCTTAATATTATGATAGGATATAAATTATTATCACCAGATTCATTCGTCAAAGATTTTGAAATGCTGAATTTCGAAAAATTATTTGCATTTTTTAATAAAAAGTTTTATGAATTAAATGGATATTCTTTCCTTTACTACTATTTACTTGAGATTACTAATGGAAGCATGTTAAATTCCATAGTTTAAATTAAATATGAAATGATCTTATATTAATAATTTCCTTGTACTGATCTTGCTCATGCATCCTGTAAGTGAGTAGTGGAAAATGCACAACAAAACAACATTGTATTAGCTTAAAACGTAGCTTTACTAATGATCTGATTGTTAACGCTACTCTAGGTAAAGCTAGCATAGCTAGAGTAGCCAAGTTAACTTTTTTACAAAATATGGCAAATTAACTTAACAACACAAAACTAATAAAATGATTAGTTAGCATACTGTAGCATAAAGTCAACATTTAAAATATGATCAGCAGGAGGCCAACTAGTCATGCTAATAAGCTAGCTTCCTTTTTGCTTTAAATTGAAACCAGAACTTTATTTTTGCTAGCTGGTTAACTTGTACTGTACAAATTAGGTTTTTTTCTCCTTATAACTGAAGTTCAATCGAACCAGTGACATTGTTGTTGTCTCCAGAGCAGCTTCAGGACACACAACTCAAACACTCCTCTCAGCAGGGCCGGTTCTAGCCAATTTGCTGCCCTAGGCGAGATTTTAGCTGGTGCTCTAGATCAGTGACCACCAACTGGCGGCCCGCGGGCCACATCCGGCCCGCCAGACATTCTCATCCGGCCCGCACAACGGGGGTGACTGTGGCGTTGGCGGAATGGTTACTGCGTTCGCCCCCCACCCATTTTTTTTTTTACAACGTCTCGTGAGTAATGTGCAGTACCGGAGTCCAACAGAGAGGCAGCAGCTGCGGGACAGTAGACTGCGTACTGCGAAACCTTCCCTTCCTTGAAGAAGAAGAAGTGATCCTTCGTTGTGAAGAGTCTGCTTTGTGCACTCCGCACCACAGCAGCAGCCCCGCTGCAACAGAGTCCAACAGAGAGGCAGGAGCTGCGGGACAGTCGCCTAGAAGCAGGGTTGGGTTGTAACGGAATATATGTAACGGCGTTACGTAATCAGAATACAAAAATCAAGTAGGCTAACTGTATTCAGCTGGCGTTACATTTGAAAAACGAGTAATCTGATTACAGTTACTTTCGTAAACCTGAAGTGAATACATTTTGGAATACTTATTGGAATTATTGGTGGAAAAGTTTCCTCACAAAATGTAATATTCATTACGGGCAGAACTGTGCACACTGCACAGCGCTACAGCGTGTCTGTGAGCGAGAGAGAGATGCAGCGTGTCTGTGAGGCCCCGCCCCCGCACGCAGATGAGAGAGAGATCTCTTTTAAAATATATTGAAAGTTAGAAACGGAGATGGTTAGATAAAATGTGCAAGATAACGTTTATGTAGCATTTCTTTATTGTCGAAATTATGACATTTATAACGGGATAAAATCAAAGTGAATGGCCTGCTGCTGCTGAATGCATGGGGCAAGTGACTGGAACAAGTTTTAAAAGTTATTACATCGTTTCAGATAATAATAATAATAAATAATAATGATAATTTATTTTATTTAGGGGCGCCTTTCAAAGCACCCAAGGACACCTTACAATTCATAACATATTCTAAGGAAAGGTTTACAGTAGGAGAATGCCAGCGACGTGCAGTCAGGGGAGGCAGAGCCTCACCTGTCATACTCCAATATAACGGAAAAACAACTAAAGAAAAACTAAATAGTAATAATAATAACATGTCTCCACTGATCTGTGTTGTAAGTGTGATTTCTGTATGATTCCAATCGCTTTTTATAGTCAAAATCAGCAAATTGGCCGAGCTCCGCTACAACTAGGCTACATGGGAGCGATGAGGAGTGAGGCCACAGGTTCTTGTTGCTACTGTTATTCTACACAGAGACAGTAGACGTAAACAACAAGCTAGACTTTTGAAACTAGAGGAAGATAAGGAGGACTTTTACAAAACAGTAATAGAGATTGTTGTCCAGAAGGATAGCATGGACTTCATCTTCAAGTCAAGGTAAGACCACAATTGTAATGAACATGGAATCTTACTAAGAAAGAACAATCTAATCTAATATTTAGATGTTGGGTATCCTTTTGTTGAACAGTCTGTTTAAAATGAATCGAAGCATCAGACTAAAAAAGCTTTTGAAAATAACCGAACATTTCGATTAAGGTCAAAATATAATATTTGTAAATCTGACTCTGAAAGAGTCAGTGCCTCACCAGCCATGAACCTCACCGCACGTCACTGGAGAATGCAGTCCGGGTGATGTTTTTTATGTGGGGTGCAGATGAGAGGGAGCTGACCAGAATGACACCAAGATGTTGTGTTTGAGTTCTTGATAAGCCATTAAAACAGTAAAACAAGTGTCTCCTGCTCACCAAAACAAACCCATCTGTTATGGAAAAAGAAAGTATTCCAAAAGTATTCTAAAAGTAACCTGAACACGTTACTTTTTTAAGACACGTAACTGTAACTGTATTCTGATTACTTTCAGAGCATGTATTCAGTAATCAGTAACTGATTAAATGTACCCTCCCAACCCTGCCTAGAAGTGATCCTTCGTTAGCGTGAAGAGTCTGCTAAGCTTTATGCAGTACCTGCACGTTTGAGACCCACTGAGATAACTTAGACTAAAGTGAACTATCTAAACACTCAGAGTCCTTTACTTCACTGAGCTGTAGTTATCAGCCTGTCAGTCTGACAAGAGAGCTCTCCTCCACCCTTGTTGTAGAAACATCTTCTTCTTATATCCGTTAGCGCAGCTAGCACCAGATTCTAATAACAACAGCGCCGGTACCGGTGCGCCCTCTCTCTCTCCCACGCTTACTCCCACGCTCACTCGCACTTTGGCTGTGAGCTGCGGGCGCCTGATAAGCCAACATCCCCCACTTTCATCACTTACAGCGGCCATCGTACAGGGCAAATTAAAAGTGTAACCGGGGTGAAAAGGGTGTTACATTTACTTAATTATGAATGTTGTTACATCAAGGCTGAAAATTAGGATGAGCACCAACGGTCAAAAATGTTTTTTTCCCTCCCAGAGCTACCAGCGCCCCCCCCCCCCCCCCTCCAGATCTGGCGTCCTAGGCGATCGCCTATGTCGCCTATGCCAAAAACCGGCCCTGCGTCTCAGGAAGGATCAGGGTTAATCAAAGGGGCCTCCACTGATCCAAACACTTCTTGTTATGAAATACAATCTCACTTCTCCATTGTACAGCGCTGGAGGGGGTAGGGGTTCTCTGTGCTAGGACAGCCTTGAATTCTTCCTTTCACAGGTGGAACAATGAAAAGGCTTCCCTCTTTTTATTTGTATGAGTCACCGGGCAGATAGGATCACATGTGTTTACATGGCTCAGCCCCGGCATACACTGTGGCTCACGTTGCTTTGCTGAGGCTAATCAAGGAAATTGCAGTTTGTAAACCTCCACGCATCGACATCTGGCGGCAGTCCCCTGTGCCTCCAAACCAAAACGGCTTAAAGTAAAAAAAAAGAGAAACAAATAATGACGCATGGCGCACACAAAAGTGCATGCGTCCACACACACATTCACGCACGCATACACACTGCATTGGTGATCCATTCCTCTGCTGAACAGGCAATGGAAACTTCTGCAAATGTAAATCTGCTTGGTTAAAAATACAGCGCATTAATGTGCACCACATGTGGCTCTTTGGCAGGACGGAGGATATTTTGACGGCGGGGGGAGAGAAGAGGGGGAGGCAGTGCTGGGGTTTCTCCAATAAGGGAGAGGGAGACACACACAGAGACACACAGCTGTACTAAGAGTCCAAAATTCCTCCTGTTTTACCTTGAGCCTTCTCCACGAACACCACCTTGGAGTCATGCTGGAAGTTGTGTCCGTCGATTCGCATCCTCTCGCCCCCAAGGGCAGGACACGTCTCCAGGCTCCGTTTATCCACCAGAGGCAGCTCCTGGGCCGATCTCTGGGCTGTGGGAGGAGGAAGAGAAGCCTCAGCGTTCAGTAATACACACCCACTCCCCATGCAGACCTGAGCATCCAGGCTGAGGCTGAATCACTACCTAGACAGCTCTCTCAGTCTGGACCGCTGTAAACCTCCACCTCTTTGTGTTAGAATGAGTTGCCTCTAAGTAAAGACAGGCTCCTTGTTGTGTTTATTTGTGTTTTCCTCAAATATGGTGGATGTTTTGTCTGGCATATAACTATCTTACCGCTCCTGGTATTTGTTTTACTTCTCTCTTGTTCACTTTGGCTCCTCAGTCTTTGCTAATTTTTCATTTTTGTTGAAGTTCTTTAAGTATTTGCAAACATTATCTGTCCAAATGTAATTCTAATGTCTTAGGTTTAGGGTCATCATGAAGGATTGCTGTATTTAATCGTGACCACCCAGGATACATAAATAGAGGTTTAATGGGAACCTGAATCCTTTTCTCAAATGAAAATCATCTTTAAGTAATTTGGTTCTTCTTGATCTGCATACAACTCTAGTTGTATGCTTTAGGAAAGCATCAATCTTTACCACATCTCTCTGTTTCGGTTTCTTGCATAAAGAGAATTTGGGTCAAAACAATTGCTGTGTGGCAGCCGTTCAGAAACTAACAATGGTCCATTTGAAGGAGCTGAGATCATGGTTTAACTACTGTCTTTCATTTACCTTCTAGGGTTTAATCTCTATGGCAGCTAGCGCTTAGGGCCAGAACCACATACAGTGGTAGATCAGAGTGACTTTGTCCCGGTCCAGCAGGGGTCAACTCCAGGGCAGCGCGAAGCTCGATAGGGCTTATTGAGCACTGGTGAGTTAAAATGTAGCTCACGATCACATGCACCAGTTGTTAGAGTGCTGCATTGAATGATTACGGCATTGGGTTAATCTAATGCTCGTCTTTTGATTGAGAGAGTAATCATTTAGTCTTTTACATTTTACAAATGAGTGACACTAGTCTATTGGGTAATTGATATATCTAGTTGCAAAACGTTTTGTTGAGTGTTTTTTTGAAATTGAGAAACTTCTAGTTGCCAATCCTTGTGTCATGTGCCTTTGAGGGTTTTCTGAAATCTTGTTGTTTTCTTTTCCCACCTTATGTTGTTGAATTTGGGTAAATATAAGCTGCCTAAATGCTGTCAAGTCTTTACAAAGGAAATAGTAAGATTCTACTACATCAGGGGTGGCCAACCCGCGGCTCTCGAGCCGCATGCGGCTCTTTGCCTAGTTTCATGCGGCTCTTCAGTTCATATCGAATTGTATATGTGTGAGTTTGGGGGAGAGACACTGACTCCTGACTAGTGTTGCACGGTGTACCAATACTTGAAAGGTACCGCGATACCCTGCCGTTAAAAACGTTACTATTCCTCTGTTTCATTAGTATCAGTACTTTAAGAATGACGGGGGGAAGTACTCCGATGAGAAAGCGCCGTTTAAAAAGAGCCGTGTGTTCAGCGCTCTGCTTCCACTCCCTGCAGCCGTGCCTGCAGTCCCGCCCCTCTCAAGCACGCTCAAGTGCCTCCCATCTCTTGTGCACGCGCTAGCTGCCAGAGCATGTGAGAAAACGAGAAGCATGGCTGCAAGTGGGAGTGCAACTGCCGCTGCGCCTCGGCTTGTTGACAAAAAAGAGAAATTTGGAAGTATTTGAGCTTTATCTCTGACAGTGAGGGCAAGCCTACGGACACCACGAGGCCTGTCTTTAAGAAATGTATTAATTTTACTTAATACGAATTCTTGTCATTTATTGTATTTATTGTTCTCATTGTTTAAAAGTTTGTGTTGTGGTTATGGTTCTGGTGTGAAATAAAGCACAATAATTACATTTAAGACTGTTTCCCTTTTTTTAAGAAAAGTATCGAAAAATAATCGGAATCGCAATTCTTGACTTGGTATCGAAACTAAAATGTTGGTATTGTGACAACACTAGCTACTCCTGACAGTTAAACCTGATATTTAGTAGGTCTGTTAAGTATTGAATGCTGATCATTCTGACGTAATTTTGCCGGTCAAAGTTGTTTGGGCTCGGATAAAATCGTTCCGTTACTTTCGTCCTGTGTTACTTTAGTCCTGGCTCTCCCTACCTGGGTATGTGTGGTGTCAGGTGTCAGTATGAGAGGATGACAGCGCGTCTAATTTTGATGTGGCCCAAGAGCCAATCACAATAATACCTGTGATGCAGTGAACCAATCACCTTTGAGGGGGGGAAAACCTATCGTTGATTAAACACTATCCAGTGTTTCCCCTACCATTGTCTTGGAGGGGCGCTGCGCCCCGCGAACGGAGTTATATATATTTAAAATTTTTAAATATTATTATATATATTGCAAATAATCTATAACTACTGTCACTTTTCACATTGAACATGTGCTCTTTTATTAAATAAACTAAACGCTTTCATTTTAAGTTGTGAGTTTAGTGTGTTTGACCCTAAAAAACACTGATGCATTAATCAATAACAATAATCCACAGCTCCTTTCTCTGCTCCAGAGGATTTAAAAAATATATATCCCAATGCCACAAAAATGCATCAGTGACGTGGTTGAAATCTTTTCTCCAGAAAACAAAAAACTGAAACCAGCGGTATCAGTGACTGTGTGTTTGATGTGGCTCTTTGCAGTAAAATACAAAAAATGTGGCTCTTAACCTCTGACTGGTTGGCCACCCCTGTACTACATGCTTGCTAACAGCTGTGTTAGGCTACACTTAGAAACAGTGATGATTCAATCTAAATGCTCTAACATGTTCACAATGACAATGCTAACAGGCTGATGTTATGATATTGTTTATCATGTTCCCTATTTTAGCTTAGCATGCTAGCATAATGTACAGCACACAGGTCATTATTTGTGAAATAAACCACTACAGGGTGAGCAGAAGCTAGCTGCACATGACTGTATCGAGCTACTTTCTAAATGAATCAAATATTTAAAACAAAATATTTATATATATATAAATATGATTTGTACATTTTTATCTATATGTGTACTCGCTATATTTGGAGATCAGAAATGTGTCCATGGCCCATCAGAATTAATTATTTATCGAAGCATTGAAATAATTAACACATTACAGCTGAGGCTGATGGGAATTAGAGGTTTTTGTAGGTATTCCTTCATAAACCAAAGTATTTCAAAAATGAACAATTTAACATTATGATAGCGCTAGATAAAACAACATAGAATCAGCAAGTGTATACTGTTCATCCTGCGGGGAGCATAATACATCTGAAAATAATTTACGAGAAAACTATAACGTATTGAAGAATATTAAGTTTTATGGTAATGTTTTTTTACTTTTATATACTTTACATCATCTTTCAACCCCATACAGGGGTCCTGACCACCTTGTAGGTAAGTCGTAAGTCAATGAAATACCCTATTAAGCACAAAATGAAAAGGCTGAGATGTTAAGGCGAAATGTAAACTTTATAAAGACACATATCGACGGTCTGATAAAACCAATTACTATGCTAGTGAATCAATCTATCAGCACGAGGGAAGTTCCATCATCTTGGAGGGTGGCCACGGTGACACCGATCTTTAAATCTGGGGATAAGGCAATAATGTCCAATTACAGACCAATCAGCATCCTCCCCTGTGTCTCTAAGGTAGCTGAGAAATGGGTGTCAAAACCAAACATTTAAACAAAGGTTTCGCTCCACTCCACCCAATGCAGTTTGGTTTTCGTGCTCACCACTCCACTGAGACAGCTAACAGTGTCTTTGTGGAAAAGGTTAAATGTCTGTTGGACACGAGCCCATATGTAGGTGCTGTCTTCCTTGATCTCAGGAAGGCTTTTGACACTGTTGACCACCAAGTGCTCCTTACAAAGCTGACGTATTTCAATTTTTCGGCAGTTTCGATACATTGGTTTAAGTCTTACTTATCGAACAGAAAACAGTGTGTTTTGGTCAACGGAGCCAAATCCCCTTACCTTGTTAACCCTGTTGGGGTTCCACAAGGTTCCATTCTTGGACCATTACTGTTTTCTCTGTACATAAATGACTTGCTTGTATGTCCTGAGTTGAAAGTATGCCGATGATGCGGTCATCTTTGTACACGGGAAAAACACTGAAAGTATCGCATCTTGTCTCTCTAATGCTTTGGACAAGGTTCAACACTGGCTGAACAACATTTGCGTACAGTTCAATGCAAAAAAAAACAGTATGCATGATGTTCAGTAAACGACCAGTCAAGATCGAAGGATCCAACGTGTTTTTAAATGGAGCAGAATTAGAACTAGTCTCCCACTTCAAGTATCTTGGAGTCATACTGGACTCGAACTTGACTTTTAAGAAAGATATTAAGAAAGTATCCAATACCATTAAATTCAACTTGAAACATTTTAAACAAATTAGACCTTTCTTAACTGTCAATGCTGCAAAGTCATACCTCCACTGTATGATTCTATCCCACATTGAATACTGTTTTACAAACTGGTCGTTTGCTTGTGCCACAAACCTTAAACCAATAGAACAGCTGTACAAGAGAGCTATCAAGGTGTTTGACAGAAAGCCAAATTCATACCACCACTGTACCATCCTTGAAAAACACAATTTCTTAAGTTTTGACAATTTTAAGTCTTTTAAAAGTATTTGCTTTATTTATAAATGTTTACATGGACTGGGCCCCCCCTCCCTCAGGGGAACTCATCCACAAAAAACACACTGGACGCTGCACTAGGTCAGAAACCAGAGGAGACTGTGAAGTCCACCGCAGACGGACCACTTTTGGACAAAATGTCCTCTCCGTTAAAGGCAGCTCATTGTGGAATAGCCTCCCAACTGAGACACGGGATTGTCCCACTCTCAATAGCTTGAAAGGTCAACTAAAATAATGGTTGAGAAACAAACAGACATTCAATCAACGCTAAATGCACTTTAAACACCGGGGTATCTTGCACTTTATGTAGCTCTTGTATCCTCTCTTGTATGTCGTTGCTGCTATATTGTATTACCATGTCATAAATAATTGTGTATGCTGCTCTTGCTCTTTTGCACTTTTTGCTATGTTTGTAAATTGTAAACTTCTTAAATGTTTTATGTGAGGGACTGCGGATGGGAATTAGCTCAAAGCTAAATCTGGCACTGTTACGCTTGATACATTTTAATGTTTTAAGTGTTCATTACTGTGTATTGTCCGTGCCAAATAAACAATTGTACTATGTAAATGTACTCACAGCACTCTATGGGGTTGGA
Organism: Harpagifer antarcticus; assembly: GCA_902827135.1. Taxonomy (NCBI): domain Eukaryota; kingdom Metazoa; phylum Chordata; class Actinopteri; order Perciformes; family Harpagiferidae; genus Harpagifer; species Harpagifer antarcticus. Next base: position 3,550,516 of record CADEHL010000314.1, read on the forward strand.
GGAGGCCTGCAGGGACACGGTTCTCCCGGTGTTCTGGTTAATGTGGACTCTGAATACCATCCGCACACGAGTGTTCTTGCGTCCAATGTCAGTCTCCCCTTTCCTCAGCTCAATGTCCGAATTACGTAGCTTCAAGATCCCAGCGCAGTCGATTCTGTTGAAGATAAAGATAAAGAGTTTGCCGCGAGCCAAAATATCGCATGCATCAACGATTTTCATATGTTCACAGTTCATCAGGATGTGATTTATACAGCATTGCAGCCACAAAAATGTGTTTTCACTTCATCAATACAGAGGCTGCAGCCATGTCAACAGAAGATTAACACCCCCAGCCCCGAAAGAGCTTTTACACCTCAGTGCATCCACTCTTGGGTGATATTCAAACTTTATAGAAACTGAAGGGAATTGCTGGGAACATTCATCACGTAATATCTTTGCTATGACCCACAAGAGACTGAAATACTGTTGCCCGTCTACAAATCTTAAAGCTGTAATGATTTCTTTCACAGTGTCAGAGTCTTCATCAGACACTTAAAAAAACCTATTTTTCTATCTGCACTCATCTCAATCTTTTTCTTACTTTAAAATACCCTTCATAACAGTTTCTGGCTCTTCCATCTCTGTGCTACTTGATGCTGCATTCCACGAAGCCTAGTTAATGTCAACTTTTACACACATTTGAACACTCCCTAACATTCTTTGCTACAGATGCAGGGCCTGCTACAGTGGAGAAGTAATCAGGTGTTGATGTGAAAGACCCCAGCTGTTCAGCTCTACGCCCACACTGTAGGTCTGAGAGCAAAACACTAAATACAACTAAAAAGAAGGACGATACCAAGAAGTATGGCAGAATTCAACGCTATCATTTCATTTATTGAGAAATAATTGAAGTCATACCCAGCTGACCAAAGTGGCTACATATTAGCTAACTGATTTAGATTAATGATTTAATTTAAAGCGTGAGTTACTGTTTCAAACATGTAATAGGGCCTGTTTCTATACCACATAATAAAACATCTACTGTATATGTCACACTGGAGAGCATGTCGTAACGAATAAATCTCCTACAAATCCCAGAGCCTTCACTGTAAGAACTCTGAGGCGTGAGGAGAGAGAAACCGTATCCTGAGGTGAAGTCGTTGTATAACGGGAGCTTATGTGTTACATCCATTAAATCGCAGAGAAAGTGCTGATGCTAGCAGGCTGCAGCTCAGACAGAGAGCTCCGGTCCCAGCCAGGAGCTTCCCCAGTAATCTGATCTCTGGCTAATAAAATGGGAAAGCCACCCGTCTGTGTACAGAGGGTAGTACACACACAGAAAACGTTATATTTCCAAATTGTTAGGTATTCTAGAAAAGCAGCTATCTAATATGTTAAAAAAGGAACACAATTTCCCCCTGAGGCCTGCATGGATACCTCAGTTAAAGTAAAGTCATACAGTAGAATTGGAGTTTAGAAACAGTGATGAATATGTTTGCAAAGCAGCTGCTTCAGATGTTCACATGGCAGGAGTTATTTTATAATCTTTTGGGAATTTAAGGTAAGTTTCAAGCCATTTGAGACAGGGCACGTCCAAGTTATGACACGGTGAGGACTTTGAAAGGAAGATGTTCAGATATTTTTTATTGATCACAAATGACTTTAAACTTGATGTGGACTTGCCTGAAAGACTGACATACAACTCTAGATGTCTTAGGAGATTACTTTTTTACTCACCTAAACTAAATCCCTTTTCACACATGCACTTCAACCACAAAATGATCAAGAAAGTAGCCAGTGGAGCTGTATCTGAGGAGCAAGAGACCCAGTAACGAGTCAGGGCGTTGGATAGAGCCCATGTGTGAATATGTTGTTTGTTTTAACGGCAGGTCAAAAACTAAAGAAATCTAACATCCAAGGGTATATAAGAAGGGTCATTTACAAAGAGTTGGCACCAAAAAGGTCTAAATAGAGAGACGCCGAGATTCAGGTACTTTTGGTTGAAGGATTGACCCAGAAATCCTCAGACAAATGTAAGGAATAACAAGAGACTTGGGTTCTTGTGACAAAATGACACACCAATATGTGACAATTGTGTAATCCCCGACATGTCCTGCCTCGTGCACGCTCTACCCATATGCACCCTCCACCTGAATTGGTTATTATCCAGAGTTCCAAGAAAAACGGCTCTGAATATCTTTATCCAAGTCCTTTGGGGCAAGTCCATGTCAATTCTTCGTTCGAGACTCAACATTGAAGACAAATGTTTAATTACTTGAGACTTGATTTGGGAGACGTAAAACAAACACTAATTCCAGTCCAAACCCACTGTCAACATTTGATTTGAATATTTGAACCTGTGAATAGGAAACCTCCCTGTGACACTCACATGGCCCGCATGTTGTTCTCTGGCAGCAGGGGGATCTCCAGGATCTTGGTGTTGGTGTGCAGGGCCTCGTGGCTCGGGGTGGACACCGTCTTCCCGGTGATGCGGTGGACCTGGTAGAAGGCGTGGGGCCTCAGCAGCCTGTCGTCAGCTGTGCCAATAAACAGCTGCAGGGTCAGGGGCTCGCTCTCCATGTACCCGTGGAGCTAAAGGGGAGGGAAGAAAGAAAAGACTCAGTTGTGGTTAAGCCCTAATGTCCTCCCAAAAAAACATCCATCTGCAAATGTAGGTTCTTCAGAGGTCAGGCTCTCAGTGTGATGGTTTTCAAACAAAGCACCCATTTAGGATCTTGTAATCACCCTTTTAATCTTCTTTTACGTACTACCACTGGCCCGTACACACTTCCTCCATCAGTTAGTGTCAGGCCTTCCAAGATGTTGATCCTACAGTAGCTGGCCCTCAGGGAGCGCCGCTGCCAGAGAGCAGTAAAACCACCTACAGTGAGCAGCGCTGTGATTTGTGACAAGACTAAGCTAGTGTTTCAGAAAAGCCAAAGTCATGCCAGCTCCACCGAGCCCCGGCCAATCAGGGTCAAGGAAAACTCTTTCCTCTGATTTTATCAGTAAAACGATCCCGGCACGATGGAGCTGGAGACAACACAGACGTGCTGCTCGCTGTGTGCTGGGCTCGACCCAAAGCACTCACAGCCCTCCAGAGGTGCTGCTGACAGGAGGCCTCCTGCCAGGATGACCTCAACCACCCAAACTGCAGGGTGCAGGCATGCAGCCCAGACCAACAGAGGGAACTTGAGAACACAGCTACCACTGACAACGTCTGAGAGTTACGTTTGTTATCCTCACAGTGTGACGGGGAGGAATGATAACTAACTTTTGATGACATTATAATTTAAAGAAACACAATTTGTATAATAAGAAATGAAAGGAATTGAATAAATAGTATAATTGGGGACAAAGTTTCAATATGTAATTTTGTTTCAAAGGCTAAAGCTGCAATCCATTGTTTTCGTAGCAGAGATTTTGGGGTGTTTAATTTTTGAATCAGTTTTGTGTTCTGTTTTAAAAAATGTCATAATTCAAGCAGGTGGGCAACACAAACAAACAAATACAGTACTGTACTGAAGAGTTGGAATGTACTACACATTGTAAAGGATCCCAATAAACCTTCCAGCACAATATATGCTTTATTGTTTGGCGAAATCCCTTACTATAAAGACTTATATCATTATGATATAATAAACAATATTTAATCAGAGTTGAAAAGGTATTCAGATATGTTTACCTATAGTAAAACCAAAGTGCTGCATTTAAAATGATACTGAAGTAAAAGTATAAATTGCAGAACAATAACCCCTGTGTAAGATATTTCATATTATATCATGAAATGTTAATACATTTAAAAAAATGGTTTAAAGGACATCAACAGAAAGTCAAATGACTTATTGGTTATAAATGCTTCAGCTGTACCTGTATTAACTGTCCTGTAGTTAATAAGGAAACACATTTTATAAAATCGTCATGTTTTTATTTATTTATAATTTATTTTTTTTAAACTTGGAGGAAAAAAAAAAAGTCAATTAGTTTCTCTGAAATATATATATATAATGTAGGGTATAAGTAGAAAAAAATACCTCAAGAATATACTAAAGTTTTGGAAATTGAGTGACTTATTTACTTTAAAAAACAAAACTTAATGAATATACCAAGTTTAAAACTTTGCTGCACTATTTGTTAGGTCTGAAAAGGAGGAACTAATATCGATGGCCTGTCAGAGTAAAGTATGATCATTGTGCCCTTCATCAGGAGTTCATGTTCAAAAATATGCATCATAATCTAAAAGTGTCTTTGGTAGAGCTGGCGGCCCATGTACTGAAAAATATGTTTTAAATATATCTGATTATAGTGAGTCAAATCCGGCATGAGTGGATAAGACAAAATGACAATATGTACACCATCAAAGGCCAATGCAAAGTGTTAAAGTAGCAAATGCTGAACCCGACCTAATTACAAAGCGCTGTGGTTGAGATTGCCAGTGCCTACAACAAGAGTGAAAGGGTGGGAGCGGGGGGGCAGTGCACAGCATGTGATTTGGAGGAGGATCCTGTCAGGGTGAAGAGTCTGCAGCAGCAGGCCTGTGTATTTGTGTAAGGAAATGGGTTGCTGCCTAGCAATGCTGTTTATTTAGGCAGCAGGAAGGAGTGTGATGAAGTGAGGAAGCCCGCTCATAAGGTTTTACTTTTCAAACTGTAATTACAAACAGATTACTGATTATAAACTTTGATTTATTATCAGAGTGAGATACTAAGCAAATAGAAATAATCAAACTTGTTAATGTTACCTGAATGATTTCATCTGTTCCTGATTGCTTCCAAAACTTTAAAAAGTAGGCCTTTCTGCTTATGTCAGCATTTTAAGACATAACAATGTCAAAGCGGCACTCTTGAAATTGAAAAGCCTCACTGCTCTGTATCATCTGTTTCATACAGCAGCTGCAGCAGACAACAGTTATGATTTGTTAGTGCAATAAAATCCAAATGATACAGCTGCATGTAAAGCCTCCGCTCCTCCACTCAGTTTGACATTGGCAATGCAGCACTCCTCCTTGTTCATTTTATCACCCACAAGAGGAATGCGGAGACTCCGGCTGCTCAAGGCACCAAAGAGGAGGAGAGAGAAGGGGTGAGGGCATTCGGGGCTCCCTCTCCATTCCTACACTCTTAGAATCAAGAGCTTCAAAAGGGTTCTTCCTGAAAGTCTTAAGCTGTCTTCCCATGACCAGCATTAAAACGCTGCTGTTCTGTTCCTATGGAGAGAGCGATACCGCCCGACAAGACAGGATGCTACCCTCAGCATGGCATACACCTCACAAATGTTTTCCAGTTGAAAATATTTCAACTTTGACCACAATTGCTGTTGACCTTTTGACGTACAACCATTCAGATAAACGAAGAGCCGTTTGAAGCGCCGCCAGCTAGCACTGGAGGTCACAAGGAGGCGTTTTCACCGACAGGCTCTGTGCCCTACATCGCAGTGAGCAAAGAGCAAATACCGTATGATGTGAAAGCGGATTTAGGATTCTAACCAGAACTATTTGTTTCGAAACAACCTTTTTTCCAAGAACGGGTTCTTTGTAAGACTGAGGAGGAGCCGTTTCCATTGGAATAATATTATTTTGGAAGAATCAGTCCTTCAATGATTGCAGCAGTAAAGTGAAGTAAAAACTATTTATTAGCTAAGTTGAGGTTAAGGTTACTCTACCCACAATACACAACACATGGAATACCGTAGTTGTTTGCCACATCTTTCATAGAACCATCAGGAGAGGGCTTAAGTTGAAAACGTCTTTAAAACGCCCCTGGTTGGGGTTTAGATAAAACCCTTGGGATATGAAAGGTTCTTTGTGGAACCCCGTGTTTGGATCGTGTTAGCACCTTAAGAAGGTGGAAAGATTCTCAATAAAACCCATAAAGAGGGTTCTTGGTCTGCGTGAGCCAAAGAACTCTTACGGTTCTTGTTAGCATCTTTATTTCTAAGAGTGCATCAAAGAGTTTCCCAGCTCTGAAAGGATGATCACACAGACACGCATTAAAATATGCACTGCTTTGTTTCAATTTGGTTGAAAGGGGGATAGTGTGACCGGCAATTAATCCTGTCATGCTTTCTGCTTCACGTGATATTTGTTTATTACATTTTGGTCTGAAATCTAAATTTGATCAAGGCCATGAAAATGCACATGACTCCAGAATATTAATCAACCACAATGCACTTGAAACGGCTCTTTCGACAATGGGCTGATCATGAAAGCTGAACTTCAGACAGAGAAACAAAGATCTCACAGACTTGAAAAGGGGGCATGTCCTCTTCACCAAAGTACAGCATGAAACCCTGAGCATTAACTGTGGTGAGGACTGCACACAGCACTTCAGAGGGGTATACTTTAGTCTGCTGCTGGTGTAAGGACGGGTGTGGTTGAGGCAGGCAGCCGCGATGGGATTGAAAGAGAACAGAAAATAGCTGGCTTAGCTGTGATGGAGTGGAGAGAAAAGTGTACCACACAGACGAGGACCTTCCAGAATAAACTCTGTAAAGTCTGGGCAGGGTTTGAGTCAGAGGGCGGCGGGACGAGCCACAGAGGCTTCGTCAGCCATCGTCCACAGCAGAAGCAGCAGCCTGTGTGTACCATGTAATCAGGAAGTCACAGAGATGGGGCGGCCTCCAACATCTCCATCACAGCCTGCCAGAAACGTGTGTGGTTTGATTGCTGCCGCCTCCGCAGGACGCTGCGCGCAATGATGTCAGCCAGTACACACGGGAACTTTCCTAAACAAAGGGAAGTCTGTGTGGTTGGGGTGGTAGCTGGCGGAAAAGTAGGGGAGGGGGGAAGTTTGGGTTGAGGTTTAAAAGAGAACACACACTCTCCTTTTCAGCCCGTGTGAGCCCAGACCCCTGTCATTAAATCATTAGCACCTTCTCATGGACAAATACACACGTCCTGTGCAGATGTGAGTGTAGCTGCAACAAAATACATGTAACATGTTTTGGTTTCCAAATGTCATATTGGTGCATACTAATATACGACACGTTCTCACTCCCAACCCGTCACACGTTGACGGGCGGTCAGGGCCCCTCCCCGTCACTCTATTACGGACAGGGTACCCCTTGAGAGTCAGTTTTCAACGGGCAGGGCGTCCCATAGACCTTCATAGACTTCCCATAGCGTTGATAATACGCCATGAGAACGCTCCCCGACGGTCGGTTGTTATTGTCAATATTAATATAATAATTATTTATTTTTTAATAGTCACACTCGATTTAGCCGATTTTCTTGTTGCCCCAGCTGGTTGACACCTCTTTTAGCAGAAACAAAGGCTACATTAATGTATTAAATTGATGTTAATCATGTGTGTGGTTGTGGAATTAATGGGCGTGCCGTTGTCCGTTACAAACTCTTCAACTACAACCCTAATTATATTTAAAAACATTTTAGAAGGCCTCACGAAATACTTTAATGTAAATTTAAATTTAAATTTGAAGGGATGTGTGTAATGTGGTGACTGACATTATTCACCCACGGATCTATGGGTTGGGGTATTGTTCTACACGGACATTTTAGTTAACCAGACTTCCTGTTGATGTGAAATACGAAAACATTATTTAAAAATAAAATAATACTTTATTCTGAGTTTGCTTGCTTTTCTCTTTGGAGGTCATCACATAACGGCATTGTAATACACGGTTCGGATGCATTAAATATGACATATCTGCTGTAGTTTGCTATTTATAGAGCCGTGGTGAGAAGACTTCTAGACAAACAGGAACAACTGCCGCTGAAACTGAATATGTGACGTGGATCATAAATATATCAGCAATTAAACAACATCTTCAATTTCTCTTCACAATATAAGTCTCCTTGCAGTATCAATACTAATTCGGCTGACTTTTATATTTGATCCAATCGGTATATTGGTATATTTACACCATAACGGTACACAGCTGATAGAAAAGGACACCTGGTGGTTAAAGCACGTTATTTAAATGTATTATTTTTATTATTAGATATTAAAGGTGGGGTAGGTAAGTTTCAGAAACCGGCTCGAGATACACTTCTTGTTATATTCCATGGAATGCTCTTAACACCCCGATAGCAATGAAAAAAGTGCTTTGACAAAAATCCATACAAAAATTTCATCTGTGGAAGCCGTAATAGTGTAAAAAGCACGATTGCCGCCCTGTCTGTCAGCCTTCCATCTCGTGCAAGCACAAATGTATCTCGTGCCCTCATTGGGCGTGCCGTCATTGGCCGTGCATTGCAGCAGTACTTCAATGACTCGCCAGCAACAGGCGGCCACTTTCACCAGTCTGTTGACGTCATGTGCGCGTTCATGTGTGTTGGAGGAGGTGCTCTGTAAGGAAGTCTGAAGGAAAGGGCGGATTCTTTTCGGCTGTGTACTTTCAAATGTTAGTGCACTCGAGCCGGTTTCTGAAACTTACCTACCCCACCTTTAATAGGAGACACGGACAGACAAACTAATAAGGCTTTATTTAAACATTAAAGAATACTTTAGGTTAAGGTCTTATTTTGAATAAGAAAAAAGCTTTGGGAGTATAAATGTTAAGCCTGACAAAGTACTAATATATTGCTTTCCTGCAATGTTAACTACTGTATGTTTAAGCACTTATTTTAACTGATATTATAGTCTTATAAGATGTATGTAGATAGTATAAGAAATGTGCAGAATATGACAGTTTAATGGTGGAGGTATACACACACATATTGATAGATGTATTGTAATGCACTGTTGAGGAACCTCCTGCTGCCCAAGTTTTTCATCTCCGGCCTTGTCAGGTATTGAATATTCAATAAATAAAGAACACAGAATTATTAAATATAAAACACAGAATTTGTGTGATTATACTAAATGATTTACAAATAAACACCACTGCATATTTACAACTGTTACACATGCTGATGTAACGCAAATGTTTCCAACTTGGGATCAATAAAGTATATCTTATCTTAAGATGATCGATGGCTACTACCATATTTGCAAAATGTGCCTCTGAACCTTGACAAGTGCATGTTTCAGGCTCATCAATTAACAACAGGAGGGGTCACAGACATAAGACCAGCTGTTAAATAAAGCTCTTGTGACCTTAGCTGGCATGTGGGTATATATATTAATGCTGCCCATTATGGGCACAAGCAATTTTCACCCATTTATTAATTATATGTTTTACATTTGAGTGTTTCCTATCCCCTAAACCTCCAGGGATGTACACAGTTTAATACTGGCCACTTCTTATTATGGGAAATACCAAAACGTCTTTTAAAACTACAACTCCCAGTAGAGACGTGCCATAGATAGAGAACATGTTGCAAAACACACAATAGCCAGCATGTGTAGTTGTGTAGTTATGGGGTGGGGGAGGAGGGGAAGGGGTGGACCCGTTCAAATCCAGTTTTGGACAGTCTGCCGTGGTTCCATCCCATTTCAAAGTGCTGTTCGACGCTCGGCGTAACCCTCGGCGCACACTCAAACATCCAATCACAGAGCTTGAGGACTATCACAGGGTTGTCAAGCAAACAATAATTACTTCCGGGTGTAAAATTCTCTAAAGCAAATGAGCTGCTCCGACCCTCGGTCCTGACGGACTCCAACTTGTGTTTATTAATCAAACAAATAAATAAACACAAGGATAATTGTGTATTATTGTTGAGTAAATAACAGTGTGTGGTTTAGAAAAGAATACAAAATTAGAAGGAAAAAACGAGGAAACAATACAGATTTCAGTATTCTGAGCCCTTACTTTCCCATAACTGACGGCAACAAAAGTCCTACATTATTCAATTAAAATAAAAAAGTAAAAACAATAAGTGTGGCTTGATATTGAGTTAGAAAAAGGTTGATAAACGCTGTGAGAATGGATCTGCGGAGAGCATTTGGCCGCGATCCCAACTCATCTATTACCAACGTTCAGGGAGCTCTATGCAAGTCAATGGGACTCCCTGCCCGTTGAAAACTGACTCTCAAGGGGTACCCTGTGCGTAATAGAGTGACGGGGACCGTCAACATGTGACGGGTTGGGAGTGAGTACGTGTTGGAATATAATGTCACAGCAATGTTAAACTTAAAGCATTTCGAATGATGGCTTGTTGGTGATACAGCAATCCTACTCTGTTCATTCTACATACTAATAGTACAAAATCATTACTATCCGTATGGTTAAATAAGTATAAACTGCATTTTTTTGCAGTCAGAATAAAAGAGCTGAATCTATTTTACCATTTGTTGTCACAGGAAACTATTTATTCAAATATATTGTTTTACAAAATCTTTCTGAAGAGGTTTCACTCTCACTAGGCAATATTATAATCTATCACTAATCACATAATGTATTTTTATTATTGAGGACATTTATATTTTATATATATATAATATAATATATCAACATTTGTATCGGCATCAGCAACCCCTTATACCTCAGGCATTAAACCTGCATAAGTTTCTAATCACTTGAGGAAAAGAATACAAACTATAATAAAGAGCGCATACAAAGCAACATTAAGCTAACGTTGGTGATTGATGGTTCTAGTTCCTTTAGATCAGGGATGGACAACTTGGATGGTGGTGGGGGCCACATAATGTATGTACTGGCCACCAGAGGGCCGCAGATTCACTTGGAACACACACACAAATTGCATGTAATTGTCTAACTTGAACCTAGCTAAAACACTCTGCTGTTCCTCAGCGCTGCCCCCCCTCCCTCCCGCTGAAATGATGAATGAAAAGTGTATAGTAATCATAGATAACATGGCAGGGTCCGTTACAGTTTGTTTTCATCTGATTTCAAATAAACAAAGTCTTGGTTTTTAGAATATTAAACTTGTTTCGCCAAATTCAGATGATAAATACAACTTTGAAGCTTGTGACGGCATAATAAAGCGGAGAACGGAGTGACTTGACGTCACAGCAGGCATCACAACAGCCGGTGTTTCTCGTGAGGGTTTCCCCGGGAAACAAACACAATACACACAAACGCGTTACAGATTATTTTTGCGGTATTTGGCTGCCGAACGAAATCATGTACGCAGCTCGCGACGTAACTAGGAGTCTAGTGGATGGTATCAGTACTATTTTATTTTATTAATTACGTTGTTTATAAATTAATCTAAGGGCCGCAAAAAGAAGAGGCTGCCATTTGCCTATCCCTGCTTTAGATGTATTGTCCCAAAATATGTGTAACCTTTGTAGAGAGAAATAGAAGACAACTACTCACACTGTTTTGGATTGTATATTTACTTACACTAACTCCTGAGGGAAACATCTATCCCATTAGTTGCTAAATGCTCAACTATGTTTACTAGCTTGTTGCTAACTTCATCTCAATGGCTCTAGGGGGGGAGAGTACTAGAACACTCTGGTGAGTATACTTCACTTTGTCCGTTTTTCTGGTGAAAACATTACTAACTCAAAATCTTCTGAGAGTAAATATGAAGTATAGCATTATTTACACATCTGTTTCGTCCTTTAAATGTTTGCTTAGCAATGTTAGCATTCCCCATTCAAACTACAGGAAAGGGTTAGCTAACGGCACCTCTGGCAGAAAAGTACTCTAAAGTAATTTTATCGGAATTGAAAGCCAAACACAAAAACAACTATTCCCCACATGTGACGAATGTCTGTTCAACTTTTAGAATGATTGTAATGTTATAATAAAATGTCAAAAGGTATAAATTAAACAGACGGCCTGGCTCACCGCTCACTTTGTCCAACTCGGCGCTGCAGACCCTTTATTTATTCAAAGAATGAGGTCAGCGGTGTGCAGTAATGGTTGGGGGACCAGATGGGTTTAAAACCAAAACATATCTGCAGTTGTCCACATTTTTTTTATTTAGACACGACCACCAGAGTTACTGTGGTTAAAGCTCATGACTAAGCTCTTACTGGACATGCTACATCACTTTGTAACTGTCTGCACTGCACTCGACAATGCAATGGAAAAGTCTGAGTCACTCTTGTCTGGACAGGAACTGAGTGAGTTGACTGTTCTCTCTAATAGCATACCTATGGTATTCCATTCAGAAATGCGACATATTTTAATAAAATAACAGCAAGGCTATGAAACACAAGTTGCCCAAATCTATTTTAACACTAGGTATAAAAAAACAGGAGGTTTACTGTTGAGGCGAGACGCGACGAGGTAAGGAGAAATGGGTCTAATGGCTGCACCATGTGTTGGTCTAATCATCACAGGAAACCAAACAGTCTAGCTTAGGGGTTCTCAACATTGGGTTCAGGCCCCTGAGGGGTAACAGCATTAATCTGCAAGATGATGTGAAAATGTTGTTGATTTTTTTGCTTGCGAAAACACGGGATAATTTTACTTCAAAATACTCATATGGCAATTCAAAGACACAAATAGAGTGTTTCAGATAGATGCTGCTTTGTTTAAAGACATCACAAGATAAAGAAGCGCGAGTTAAGCTGACCTGCACGACGGGGTGTCCTCCTGCCAGGGCCTTCACCCGCCCCCCTGCTACCCTCTGTCTCATAGTGGGCTCGGTGGTGGGACTTGGGCTGCAGATCGACCTTCAGGCTGTACGGTCCCGAGCTGGACGGCAGCTGCCAGTCGAGAGCGGGCAGGGAAGGGCTGTCGGGGTGAGAACATGTCCAACAAGTTAACTTTGCAAGGTGGGAGGAGGGCTTATTTTAGATACACTTATCAAGGTAGAATGTGCAGAATGTGAAAACACTGTGATATGCACGAGTTTGGGATAACCTTTTTTCACAAATATGTTTAAACATGCTTCTCGTCAGTAAGTTGTCTGTTTAATGTTTTTATTTGTATCGAGCAAACAAAAGTCTACTCCCTTCAGGCTTTATTTCAAACTAATTTGACCTCAAGGTGAATTAAGTCTTCGTCAACTCAAACCAGGGCGCTCGCATACCTGACATATTGCTTTGGCTTGGACCAGGAGTACGGATGCTGCGGCACATCCAAAAACCCTCCGCAGTAGCCCTCCTTCTTTAATGGCATCCGTTGTTCATCCAGACCGAGCTCCCCTGGAATCAGGTTCTCACCTCCAGGCTCCAACTTCAGGGTGATGGTGGGGCTGTGCTCCAGGCTGGTTTTCCGGGCTTTGATGGGGATCCCCTCCCCGAGGTCGGTCACCCCATCTGTGGTCAAGGCATTGATGGCTGCCAGGATGGCCGAATTGGTGTACTGGTTGGTGTTTGGCAGCCAGCTTTCCTCTGTGATACTGAGGCGAGGGGAGGTCTGCGGGGAGAGTCCAGGGGAGTGATTTGGTGAGTACGGGTATTGCTTGTGTGCTGGTCCGTTGCCGTTAAAGCTGTACTTCCTCTTTGCACCACAAGGGGAGTTTGGCCTGGAGCCGCGCTGACCCATCCAGGTGTCGTCTGTCACGCTTGTGCGAGGAGAGGTGGAGGGGGAGTTGCGAGGAGATCCACCAGAGGTGAAGCCATCCCCTGGCAGGGTGAGGGTGGACCCCTTGGGGGACACAGAGGGCGACTGCCAGGGAGAGTTCTGGGGCGAGTTGTCGTAGTTGTAGGAGAAGCTCGACTCGTAGGAGGAGGCGTCGGAGTGGCCGCTGCGGGATGAGATGCTGCTGGCCGGGCTCAGGCAGCTGGGGTCTCTGTAACTGTCTGCACTGGGGAGGGTCAGCGTCACTATGGAGTTGACCCGCTTGGCAACCGGAAGGTCGGTCTCCTCCACCTCATCCTCAGGAAACTGACCGTATGCTGTGATCTCGATGCGAGGGCTCTCAAGGGTCGGGGCCCCGTTTGGGCGGACGCTGGAGGATGAATAGTAGCCGCCCGCTCTCATGTCCTCCTGGGAGTCGTAACTGTGAGGCTCTGTGACGGAGACAGATATAGTGGGGCCGGACTTGAGGCTGAGGTACTGGGAGGGAAGACAAGGGTTGCCCAGTGGGAGGGAGAGACTGACATTTGGCGTGTAGCCATATGCATCTGGAAGGCAAACAGATTGACTTTGTTACCATGATAATCAAACACACATTCACTGGCACGCTCACTGAGTGGGACACAGCTGCCAAGTGGAGTCTTATGAGAGCTGTTGAAGAGGTGTAGCCTAATGGCAAGAGAGCTGCTTGACTACCAGATTTGGCCCTGGCTATTTCCTAATGCATGCAAGTTAAAACTTGACTTAATCACACACAACATCCCTGAATGGATCAAATTATACAAAGCAGAGTTGGGTGACACGGATAAAGGTGCCAAAAATAACTCCAGACTATAAATAACTAAAGCCAAACCCAGGTGGCTTTTTTCACCACTTCTCGATTCCAAATGTATGCCACTTAATGCACACGCTGTAGCTCATAAACTCTAACATTATGAAAACACACCAACGCTTTTGTTGGCTGGATTCATGACCCAACAGCCATTGAAAATAAACACAGGAGGGACATGTTTAGTTTATGTGTATGCTGTAAAGCTGCATGCTGTACCCAGCTCGTGCCAAAGCTCCCGCTGGGTCATATGAAACTCTGCCTGTCTGTGGCAAAGGCTGAGGTCACAACCAGGGGCATGGGGGGCGGTGGGGGGTGGGAACAGGAGTTGTGGTTACATGCTGCTGCATGAAGCTGGGTGAATGTGCCCACAGTGGAGCACGTTGATATGGATGGAGATGCAGACAGACAGTCACCACAGCTCCTGTCTGCTGTGAATTAGGGGCCCGCCATAAAGACTATGACATCAGTGCAGCACCATGTGAATCCTTGTAATAAAAGAAAATGATGCTTACATTTAATTATGCTTGTGGTGTGTGACACAGAAGCACTGAAAAGTTTATTTTCTATAATTAAACTGTTGCCAGTTAGCTGACAGGTAGCCCGAGGGGCTATGCCATCAAATGACTCTAGAATCACCCACAATTCCATGTCAATTAGTAGCAACAGTTACATTCTGGCTATTTTGGGAACACTTTTTAGTCTTGAGTGGCTCACAGAAGCAGAACCACGCCCACCATGCCCAAATCATAGGGAGGGGCGCACAGTGTATATCTCCACCACTGGTTTAACTGCACTCTGAATACAGATATTTAGCAGGGCAAAGTGCTGCTGGTTCAATGTAACATCACAGCTCCATGTATCACATCCGGGTGTAAAGTGTCAAAAATGTACGAGAAGTTAAATAAATGCACTGTTATAATAAAAAGGAAAGCATTCTGAAATGAATAAAAGTCAAACGTACCCTCTTCTGCGGACTTCATTTTCTTCTTCGTCTGGAATCAAACCGCTGCAGATGCCTAATCCATATAGCGGAGTTTATATATCCCACAGCTGTTGCTCAGGATCCACACGCACTGTTTCACCGCTAACAGACAACGAGATGAGAAAAAAAGTCGCATCCAAAAGAAAAATGCGAATAAAAATATTAAAACATGTGGAATAAGTTCATGGTCATAAAGCTATTTCCGTCGCGGTGTGGAGACGCGGGGGACCCTGGCTCTGCTGCTGGCTGTGACGCACTGCTCCGGCGCACGGAGGACTTCTGCGCTTTTAAACTCGGGGATCACCTCCGCCGCGGCGCACCGCCCCTCTCCAAACTCTGACGCACGCACACACACACACACGCCCGCCCGGCGACAGGACGGGTCCAATGGAGATCCTCTCTCACTGGGGCTTCCAGAGGAGAAGGGGGCCAATTAGAGCTGGCAGTGAAAGCCTGAAAAGCTCAGATGGGTAAAATAAGCCCTCGCGACGGGAGAGTTGAATACAAACCTCCAGTGATTGGAACAAACATCCTGCCTGCTGCTGAACGTGCTGGATAGAGCCAGGGTCAGAGGAGGATGAAGTACCACTGTTTAGGAATACTCTACAAGTACAAGTCCTGCATTCAAAATGTTACTCAAGTAAAAGTACAAAAGTATTAGCATCAAAATATAGTTAAAGTACCAAAAGTAAAAGTAGTCATTGTGCAGATTGACCCATTTCAGAATAATATATATGATATGTTTTATAATGATTGATCATCAAAGTGTTCTCAAAGCTGGTAAAGGTGCAGCTAGTTTGAATGACTTTGTAGACTGCAGGGTAGCTGGTGGATTTACTCCAGGTGGAACTAAAGTCTGATTTAACACTTGATTATATTTCACATCATTCATCCACATCTGTGAAGTAACTAAAGGTATTACATCAGGGAGCACAGGTTCAAACCCCACTGCAGTCAGCATGTCGTTGTGTCCCTGAGACACGTCACCCCAAATTGCTCCTGTGGGGATTGTCCTCAGTATTGAGTATGTAAGTCGCTTTGGATACAAGCGTCGAACAAGTGACATGTAATGTAATGTAATATTAAATAAATGTAGTGGAGTGAAAGTACACGATTTACCTTTGAATTGTAGTGGAGTAGGCTTACAAGTACAAGGTAGAAACATTTTTAAGTATTTCAAAATTGTATTTAAGTACAGTAGGCTACTTCTAAATCTACTTTACACCACTGGCCAGGGTGAACATCCTTGAGAATAAACAGTGGAAGGGTTAAACATCATGGTTGGTTGGGTGGCAGATGTTAAGAGAAACTATGTCCCCATTATCCACGGCTGACTTAATGAGCATGAAGGACATTCATCTGGAGTTTCCACCCACTTTATCTCCAGAATCTGTTCCTCTTGGCAGCGTTTTCAAAGGAGCCATCACTGCTGCTGAGAGACACTGCACATGGAACCCCCAAATCAAGATTTATGAGCGGGCTAATCCTCACAAGCGTTTTTACATTAAACTGCTGCCATTTTCACCCTGAAAGAGCCATTCATCATCCGGTTGTACAGCTGTCGGATGTTCAGTTAAAGACTCCTGGGTTGTTGTTTTTCTCAGATTGCAGCTGAGAACAGGTGAGTGCAGGGAAACATGCCAGAACATAAAGCTAGAAATGCTGCTTCACATGAAGTTATTGCAAAGGCAAATAATTGCTTTCCACTTCCTTCTGACAGACTGCACGTCTGCGGGCCACACAACGCATAATTATCCATACTTTCATAGAAGTACTATATAAAAATCAAGTCATATACCCAGTCATTTGACACGCCGAACTGAGAATCTTCACAAAGTTTTCCACATGCCGCTGTCTCTGCGGTTGGGGCATATTATTCGGCCTCTATTCTCCACGCAGGCCGGGCTGAGGCTATCTTTGGCAGGTCTGGATCTCTCAGCAGCTGGCAGCAGGCTGGTGCTTTTTCTGTGATGACAATAGTCACATGCTGGCTCTCTGAGAGTCTCTCCATCCCTGGAGGTGGGGGGGGGGGAGCTACATGGCTGCACTACAGCGTCTTATCAGCTGGCCCTGTTGATGTGACTCTCAGCCAGAGGAAGGGTGAGGATGTGTCTCAGATAAAGGTCATAACTCCTTATTCTTTTTTATATCTGTTGTAACGAATATTCCATCTGATGTGGTACATTTGTAGTATGCTTACAGTATTTAATTTTCTTTTGGGACTTCTGCATCTCATATGTCTTAGACAGAGAGGCGGGATGCATATATAGAGCAATTCATAAGTTGTAGACTGCTACGTTTTTTTTAAACTATCAATATTTTAAATATTTTTTTAAATGATCCCTTAAATGCCTTCCCTCTTGAGTTGATTGATGTAGCGGTAAAGCAACCGATGGCAGTTATTCGATTAACAGCCTCAATAACACAGATTAAAATGTAAGACTGTGGTTGAATAGTCAGCACAAATGTTGTCCTATGTCTTTTCCTAACCACTCTTACAGCACTTGACCTTAATGGAAAACGTTACCAATTCAAGGAAATAGACAACTGGGATACTGAGAGAATCACGTGAGAATAATTTAAATATGTGATGGTCCTTTGGTTGACGAGTATATTCCAAAACGTCTAACAATTGTAAATTATCACTAATAACAAGGTACAGCTGAGCATGATTATTATAGTAATCCAGATAAATCACTCAAATAAAAAGGCACTGGTGGCCCTTACAAGAAATAAAAAAAAGTTACATTTGATCTAGGCTTCTTTTACTGTTTGATGTGTCTGAAAGAATGGCACCTTTTGACATGTCTCATTGTAAAATACTATGAGGTGAAAAGACAGAGCAAAAGACCAAGAAACAGCAAGTTCTGTCATGTAAGATGTAGATTTGACTTCTTTGTGAGGTGCAAGCTTTCAAATACTAACTGCTTCTGTAGTTTTTTCCTAAAACGCGAATACACAACTGCACGATTATCTCCAAAATAACACTATCCCTCCTCCGACTGTTATACTCATACGGACACTGTTTCAGACATCAGCTCTTGATCCATATTTGTCTCCATTGTGCAACCCCACATTCAAAGCAATATTCCCTCCTCACCCACTGGGATGTGATTCTGGCCGAGCCCCCCCCCATCAGTGGATCTGAGGGAGTGATGACACTTGTGAAATCCTATCCATCTGTTTCATCATGGGGACGTGGCTCGGTGGCTCCCCAGTCATCTGAAGAACTCCACACGTTAGTTTGACCTCATGGAAATCTCTCATGGGATCTGGGGGGCCTGCCAGGGGCAAAACGGGGGGGGGGGGGGGATCCAAAGTTATGTGTAGCTGAAACATGTGCTGCAGTAAACACTTCCACCCGTCTGCAGTTAATAAATAGCTCCTCTGCTGATTGACTCGTGGACCCTCGTACGTCAGAGCGGAGCTGGTCTCGTCGTCTCTCTGGCCAGGCCTGGTGCTGGTTAGCGGACACCGTGGTAACAGACACACAGACCGGATGGATCCAGAGCCACAACTGAAGGAAGAGCACAGCAGATAATGAGAAACAACAGCATGGCCACGCGTTGATAATGTAGACACGGCAGAGTGGACTGTGGACTCCCTTTGATATCAACAAGCTGCTTTAACTGCTGACACAACAGACGCTGAATTTATTCAATATTGGAGCTGTTTTTAGTTATCATGGGACGAGTCTTAATGAAGTCTGAGGTCAGTTCAGAAAAGTTAACATGAATAATGGAGTCTACTCGATTCCTGCTAGGCACCAAACGTTAGATAGACAAAAGGTCTATTCCACATGTGCTGCATGTACTATATCATATACTGTATTTGCATTTTGGCTATTGGTCCACAAACAAACTTTGTTTTCTTTTATTTAATACACTACTTTTGTCTTGCAGGGTGAACCTTTCCAAAACTTGGTTTCCAAAACCGAGCCATAAACTCAAGCAACATATTCTGCAACGACAGATGTGGCAAAAAAAAAATCTGCTTCCACCTTCACTAATAGGACTTTTAACATGGTTGCATATGAAGTAGATGTAAACTAACTTTTTCACTTTACAGAGCTGTGTGAGTCGCTGGACCCGGAAGTCAATCTTTTAAGGTTACTACATGAGTAGTAACTAAATGAGACTTCTAGACGCCATCAGGTCAAGCATGCTGGTAACATGAATTCATGGTTCTCAGTTTAGCCTTCCGTTAGCAAATCGAATTTGAGCTTCGACTATTATAAAAGTGGTGTTAATATCTAAATATGCCAGCACTCTATTAAGCAACAGAGGTGTCAGAATGTAATATTGAGGTCACTGCTAAATTATCCAACACCCCATGACACAGACTCTGCTGTCAACTTGCCACATTTGGACCTGTATTGTGTGTGTCTGTGTTTGTGTTTGGCCAAACCCCCCTGCTGGCCTCAAGAGCGCTTTAATTGTGTTTCGCACTTTCGTGTGTTTCACAACATTCCTTGAGAGGACGATATTTCCTTTGAGAACAAAGGAGAAAGACAAAATAATGATTTAACATATCTGTTTACATGTGGACTAGGGCAAAGTTAGCAGCTAGCTTTGTGAATATTTGTGAGACAGATACTTCTCTCAGGGTAGGAGGAGACCAAAAGAGAGCTTAAAGAAAGTGAATACTTAACACACATTCATCAAGTGTCACAAAAAGGCTCCAAATAAGTGCTAATGGTGCTCTGAATCTGCTGGATGTTTAAATACGCGACTGTTTCCTACCATGTTCAATTGTTCTTATATGTCAATTAAATCAGTTGCAGTTTTACAAAGTTACTTCATACCTGAAGATGGCTGAAAGCAGCATTTGAATGCAATTCAAACTGGTTGGTTAAATGTTTACTGTTCAGTCTAATCACCTGTAACCACACCCAGCAGTGATGTACATGTCTTCAGCACTGAGAAGTGTTAAGTTGCGCTTTAATACACAGTATTCAGGGTGTAAGGCAGTGATACACAGGGCAGTTGTTGGGCAACTTGGATAGAAGGCAAAGAACTGACTCACTTCAATCCCGCAGGAACATCCTGTCACCATGAAAAATGAACAGACTTGCCATAACTGCCAGGGAACGTCATTTTACCCTAAAGATTTTAGATGTTTGACATGTCAAAATATGTTTTTGCCACCATAAAGCTGTCACATTATAACTGTAGCAGGTTTCAATCCCTTGATTCAAAGTGTGTTAACAGTGAGTCCTTCACACTGAGCCAATGTGTGACCTTCACTGTGAGCTAACAGAGCTGCTCTGTGAGGACAACACAAACACATAATAACAGATCCTCTATGGTGCAATACTTTTGGCTATTGACACAATCACATTGCTAATTTAATCACACTGTAGATCATCTTAGGGACACATTGAAATACTTGTTTTACCCCGCGTCACTGTGATCCTAACGGCATTGCTCTCTGAAGTTTGGCCTGGTGTATCATCATGTTAAGCTTCAGAGGGGTAAAGCACGGGTTGGGGTGGTCTTACTGTCACAAACCCACACATTTTTGTCGTCCGCCATCCCGTATATGGCCACTGTCAAGTTTGCGAAAACTCTGCCCTGGTTTGGCAGCGGCGAGGTGGAAAAGACCTCAGCTCGCCTTTCTTTCCACAGCTCCAAACCTCAAAATCCAGTGCCTGGCTTTATTTGCGTCTGAACAAAAACACGATGGAACATTGGACGCCGTTGTAAGTTATTCATAAAGTAAGAAACAACCCAACATGCTGGCTTTCCCACTGCTGAATCACCTGTTTGTTTTGGAAAAATGAATTGGAAGGAAAGTAAAACAAATATTACTGTACTTCTTTGTGTTTTCTAAGGCTGCTCACACACCCCTCTGGCCACATGTGCACTCATAATTGCTATTTTATAAAGTGTTTCTTGCTGTAGAATAATAAAAGAGTATAAATAGTCTCTCTAACCACGAGTTGAGTTCAGTCTGTGCCCAGAAAAACAGTTTCAGGGGACATTAAGTAATGCGCAACCACTTTTGGCGACCAAAAAAAGAAAAGAAGAAAGAAATATTGCTAAAACTTCAAAAAGGCTATGGCACAGCTACCAGTGACCTGACAAGACACGAGAGAGGAGGCGAAAGGTGGAGCTGAAATCAAACCGACATGTGTGGTGTTACACATCACCACCAGAAACCAGTAGTGGAATGTTTCTAAGTACAATTACTTAATTACTGTATTTAAGTACACATTTGGGTTACTTGTACTTCCATTTAGTATTATCACATTATACACTATATACTTTTACCCCACTACATTTTGTAGGCAAATGTACTTTTTACTTTACGTAATTTATTTTCAAGCACTGGTTACTAGCTACTTTAAGTATTAATAATTAAAATACATTATTACATGTTAAGTTGAATACTCGATTCGGATTGGTCAATTTGGACATTCAAGAGGTTGTTAATTCTTGGAACAGACTGCTGCTAAGGAGAGCGGAACGTCGCAAAAGAAGATCAAGGGACTATTTGCAGTCATATCAATCGGCAGAAAGAAGTCCAGTAAATTGAAAAAACATTAGTTTTCATCCATCAGAAAAAACAGTGGAATTCTTTTTTAATATAATGTTTTCATATTTGCAAGAGCACAACACTTTGGATTCAGGATGGCTATAACTGTCCCCAGTAAAGAACAGAACAAGAGCACAAGTGTGCAAGATAAGGAAATACGTTAAAAGACAGAGCGATGGACGTCAGAGAAATGAACAGAAGAAGAAAGACAGGAAGTAAACAATAACAAAAATCATGGGTTGCAGTCAAATTGTCAAAAATCAGCTCCTTTCGTCTTTTCCAAACCATTATTCCTTGCGTTAAGGAATAGTGGTTAGGAGTATTCAAAAGGTCTTGGGAAAAGAACACCGGGCTTCAAGAAAATCCGACTGCACTTACACTATCGGACACATTTTTGATGAGCCAGCAGCAGATGTTATTAATGTGCCTGTGGGGAAACTAGAGTTTTCTATACAGAGCATCTAGATACTTTGCACCATGTGCTCTTATGGTGTGGTTTTATGGACATGGACAACATTGAAAAATATATTCTTCATTAGGTTGGAACTGCAATCAAAAAGTTAAGTGGAACTTAGTGTTGTCACTCTCTGGTCCACATGTGTTAATCATCATAAATCCCAATACGTATGATTGTATGAAAATATAAAAAATAAATACAATTGTATTTGTTATAAACGTGTTAGGCCTTAACATCTATCACTGTGTATATCACCATCCAAACAAGTTTAGAAAAGTTAAAGAAATGCCACCCAGTTCAGTAAACACTTTGAAATGTGAACTTTATTTGATCATTTCAGTAGAAAAGACACTTCGTCAAGTAATGGTATAAGTTGTAAAATGTTTAATAAGCACCGTAACTTTCATGATACGCATTTCTCGGTCACGATCGGTTGTTTCCGTGAATGGCCGAATCTTGTGTCACTGCAAATGTTGCGGCCGAAAGGCATTGTGGGGCAGCATTTTGTCTTTCCTTTCGTAAAGGAAGGTCCAGTGTTTCCTAAGCTAAATTAGGTTTGAAAGGAAGTTTTAAAGCTCCTTTCCTATCATCTTGAGAATTTGAACAGCTCTTACCATGGCTGATGCTGAGGTACATCCGGGTCATTTCACTCCGTCAGGAACCTTCCTGAAATAATCTGAAAACGTATACGCAACCGTGGTCTGATTACAGACTGGTTGATGACAAAGAAAATGTGAACTGACATGTCACAGAAAACCCTCGATCAGTGCTGCCGCCATTTAAGTTGCATTGCTGTTGTTGCAGTTCCAAACTTTGATAAGCAGTAGAGTGGACCTTTTAAAAACAAATCAATAACATATTTTTAAATCAATGTTGCGAGTTAAGTTGTTGGTTATTTAGAAGGTAGACTTGTGAAAAGGGATCCTGATAGATTTTTTTTCTTTCTTCATTAATTACCGCATTGCTGCTCATTATCCCTTAAATAATATGATTCTGAATGGTTTCAAGGAGCATTAGTACTTTTATTGTACCAAAACTATTGATAATACTTATACTAATATATACTTAAGAATCTTTACACAAGTACAATTTTCAATGCAGGAATTTTACATGTAACTGAGTATTAAACACTTTTATATTCATATTTAAGTAAAAGATCAGAGTACTCCTTCCTCAAAGACAGCTTTGGTCCCTGCTTGACTTTAATTTTGAGATTTGGACGGCTAAATTCTCCCCACCTGATGAGTCACTGCTGTTAATCAACTTAGTATTTATATTACTGTCAGTCTGAGGAATTAGGGAGCCAATATCTTTATTTTTGCATCTCTAAAGAAGGACTGTTTGTGTTTCTGTTTGGGTAGGATAGATATTTTGTTGTTGATCCCCCCGCACCACGCCCCGCCACCACCCCTGCTCTCTCTTACAGGCAGACTTCCTGTCTCCCATCAATGTTCCCCTTTTTTCTCTGCCACTGTGACAGAATCCCCTGCTCTGTTTCCTGTTGTGAAGGCCCGTTGCCTGGTTACAGCCGGGGGAGGAGTTTTCAAAGCCGAGGGAGCGCCTGTAGAGGGCCGGGGGGGTTCATGTCCCCCCCTGACGTCCCAAAGCCGGCATTAACTGGGGCAAAACGCTGAGCAACAGCCCCCCCGAGGAGGCACACAGCACTTTACCATCTCGGAGCTGTTGGAAACGGCTCCACGTGCCCAAGGTCGTTCACATGAATCAAGAATGGAGCGAGTGTAGGGAAGTGTGTTGCTGTGGGACACGCTGAGGAACACACTGAGGCAGTTTGTCCCCACATGATCCCAGGATAAATAACATCCTTACAAAAATCTTCACTGATTCGCTCTGGTTAGAAAATAAGTTTACATTTTAAGTGATCTGAAGAAAAGTGTGCAAAGAGAATAAACTGTATCACGGTCCAAAGTCAGAAAGTAAAGAATTTATGATGAACTCAGAACATTTGAGACCACAAACCCATCAAAAGTGGGAGGAATAACTAAGGGGTAATGTACATCACGGCGGTCATTGAGGAACAATGAACACCGACATGGTGATCAGGATCCTTAGGTACATTTAAAGGTCACCTATTATGCAAAATCCACTTTTTCATGTCTTTTATACATCAACATGTGTCCCCTCTGTGTAAAGAGATTCTGAAAGTTTCAGGAAAAAAGATTTTCTCTCTTTTTGTCCTGATCCATTTATATAAAAACCTGTCTGAAAATGAGCTGATTAGATTTTGGCCACTTTATGATGTCGTAACAATTTTTGGCTTGAGTTACCATTAGCCAATCACCAACCAAGGTAACCCCCCCCCCCAACCTTATCACCTGAATCTCCTCCTAGAGCACCATTGTGTTCTTTTTAACCAGATATTTCTCAGAGGGGCGTGGGGAGGGGCTCCTTATTTTCATCTAAAGTAACAGACAGAGAATCATCACTTTTGAAACAGGGCTGAAACAGAGGGGATTATGGGTAATGCTGTAATGATCTGTTTGGTGTTTAGAGCCAAACACTTCAGAGACATGTCTTATATATATCTGAGACCTATAATATATTGATGAAAAACAGTTTAATAGGGGACCTTTAAAACAATTTTATCTAAGAAAATTATCGTATTGCTTGTAACGAAGAAAAAAAGAGTCCGTTCTACTGCGAATCAACGGCTGGAACTACAGCGTAACTTAACTTATTTTTAATTTCCTCACTCCTCGGTATCACCGGAAGTTGATTTGTCTGCGCCATCTTGAGTAGCGTCCCATTGCCCTTATTTGTGCCGGAGGACCGAGGATAGAGGACCAATCGAGGAACCACCAGACCATCCTCCGGTGAAATACTCAGCCACTCGCCCCGCCCCCTTACTGTGTATCGCTCACTGATTGGACGATGCAGCGCATCATAGGCGGAGTTTGACATTTGCGCTTGGGGGGGGGCAAACCTTTTTTACTGATGTCAGTACACAGTCCCAACTATTGCGTGGGGTGCTACCATAGACGGTATATATAAATGGACATAGGATTCTGCAGAGTTGCAGTGAAGCCCTTAGTAGGCGGAGTCGGCCACTAAGGGCTCGACAGTGACGTCAGAGTTCAACTCCCGCCTGCTCCAAATAAGGGCAAAGAGGCGGAGCCGAGGAGGGACCTCCTGCCACCGAGCTGGAAGTTCCAGAGCTAGCTGAAGCTACCAAGCTAAGCTAACATGCACACTGCCGTCGCATTTTACGTTTCTAAGGTAAGCGGACATGAAACTATTCAGCAAAACTATAAATAATAATCTAAGTTATTGAGTTTTTAGCATAATACTTCAGAATCTTAAAATCCCTTAACGTTTATATGCAATTGTGCTAAATTCAACACTGGAATCAAGCAAATATTAACATTGTTAGAGAATATTTCTGTCCTTACTACTAGGAGTCTAACCTTTTCTGTGTGTTGACGTTTATGAGCAACCCTAAATCTGTTATCTGTCTTAAGGAATGGGAGGCTTCAGCTATTGTTGATATTACCAGCTTTATGATCGGGCAACTATCGGTCACAGAGGGTGTTATGACAGTGAGAACGCTGGCTTCTAAGCACCACAGACAGGTGATTCAGTGTCTCCAGATGTTGGGGCTATCTCCAGTGACCCAATATGTTGATTAACTCTCCCCGGTTCTTTTCTCAGGATGTTGAGAGCATGTAAACTGCGTGGGCTGTGTATTTCTCCAGATCATTCACCCACTTCTGACCTCCTTTCGTGAGTGGAGGTAGTTTTCCCACTAATGCTTCCATGTCCCTGTGAGTCCATGGTTGGTATTGCAATCCTCCTTCTCCAGCCGCTATCACCGGTAGCATGAGTCTTGTGCAGTTCTTGAGTCTTCCAGCTTTAGTTACCGTTGTTGTGTCTGGAGAACCTTCTTCCTCTCTTCTTTTGAGTTCCTCCTTCAGTTGGTTGACTTCAGCATACTCAGTTGACTTACCTCATACTCCAAGTCTTTGACACGTGTAGCTGTGGGGAGACCGTCGAACTCCAATACTCCTCCTAAAACACCAAAAGTTGGGTCTTGTATTGAGGGTTGAAAGAAAGGGTGTTCTTCTGTCATGAAGAGAGGAGGCGCATCAGTCAAGCTTGGATGGAGCTGTGAAGTTTGGATAACTGGAGCTTCTTCTGTCTTGTCTTTCTTATCTTCCTTTGCCGTGAGCTCTGCTTCTTGAACCACATACATGCTATTTGTCGATCCTTGGCTGACATATTTCCGATGGAGTATCAGAATTGTAACTGTTGTTTTCCT
Organism: Harpagifer antarcticus; assembly: GCA_902827135.1. Lineage (NCBI taxonomy): Eukaryota > Metazoa > Chordata > Actinopteri > Perciformes > Harpagiferidae > Harpagifer > Harpagifer antarcticus. The sequence continues at coordinate 3,576,920 of CADEHL010000314.1, forward strand.
TTTTTTAGCTTTTCTCATAGCGTGTTTAGCAGGTCCATACCAAGGGGGTTGTCCAGCTTTCTCCCATGCTTCTTGCTGTTTTAGCTATTCTCCATCCTCATATTCAACTACAGCTTTTCTATGGGCTTTTGTTGGTCCAGGTTGATCGTCAGCTGGAATCAATCCTCTTGTTTGCCACTGCTTGAACAGTTTCTCTAATCTGTTCCATGTCTCCTGTCTAAAATGTGGAACTGTTGTAGCATCTGATCTGATTTTTACCCTTTCTTTGATATCTGCAGTTGAGCATGGCTCTGCGTCTGGTCTCAACTTGGTGTCATTTGGCGACATGTTCTCTAACTATTTGAATGAAATTATTAAGTTATCAAAGATGAATAATAATAATGCATTTTATTTATATAGCGCTTTTCACAACTCAAAGACGCTTTACAGTATGAGGGAGGGTAGACAAACAAGCAAACAAGTAAGTATAGTAAAATAAAAAAATAAAAAGGCAGTCAAGAGGAAGTTGATTGAGAGGGGGGGGGGGGCTTATGGGTAGACAGAGTTGAAAAGATGTGTTTTGAGGCGGGACTGAAAGACTGTGAGGGACTCAGAGTCACGGAGATCTTGGGGGAGGGAATTCCAGAGCCTAGGAGCTGCCACTGAGAAGGCTCTGTCCCCAAAGCTGCAGAGTGTGGATGTGGGAATGGATAGGAGTCCGGCTGTGGTGGATCTGAGGGATCGTGGGGGTTGATAAGGAGTAAGAAGGTTTGTGAGATAAGGGGGGGGCCAGATGGTGGAGTGCTTTATAGGTGAGGACCAGAATCTTGTAGTTGATGCGATGGGAGACAGGAAGCCAGTGGAGGTCTTTGAGGACTGGGGTGATGTAATGCCATGATTTGGTATGTGTGAGGAGACGTGCAGCTGCATTTTGAACCCGTTGGAGTCTGTTGAGGGATGTAGTGCTGATGCCGTAAAGAAGTGAGTTGCAGTAGTCAAGGCGGGAGGAAATTAAGGCATGGATTAGTCGTTTGGCTGCTGGGCGGGTGAGAGAGGGTAGGATTTTTGCAATATTGCGGAGGTGGAAAAATGAGGTTTTGACTGTTTGGCGGATGTGAGGTTCGAGGGAGAGGGTGGGGTCAAAGATTACGCCAAGGTTGCGTGCCTGATTGGAGGGGGAAACAATGCTGCCATCAATGGTGAGTGTTATGTTAGTGACCTTGCTGAGAGTGGATTTGGAGCCGATTAGGAGGAGTTTTGTTGCTGTTCAGTTTGAGGAGGTTATGTTGCATCCAAGATTTAAAAGCTGTCAGACAGGAATCGATGTGGGTAAGGGGTGGGTTATGGAGGGATTTGGTGCTGAGGTAGATCTGAGTGTCATCAGCATAGCAGTGGAAGTCCAGGTTGAAGTGGCGGAGTATCTGACCGAGGGGGAGGATGTAAATGATGAAGAGGAGGGGGACAAGTACTGATCCTTGAGGAACGCCTTGGGTGACTGAAGCTGTGGCAGAGGAGTGGTTGGGGAGGGAGATTAAGTGGGATCGTTCAGTGAGGTAGGACTGGAGCCATTTGAGTGTAATACCTTCAATACCAATGTCCCTGAGTCGGGTGAGCAGGATGTTGTGGCTCACGGTATCGAAGAATGCACTCAGGTCGAGGAGGATGAGAATATTGAGGGAACCAGTGTCAGCAGAGGTGAGGAGGTCATTGAGGACTTTGACGAGTGCAGTTTCTGTACTGTGGTGAGGACGAAATCCAGACTGAAGGGGTTCATAAAGCTGGTTGGTTTGGAGATGGCAGTGAATTTGTTTGGCTACAATGCGTTCAAGAGTTTTTGAGAGGAATGGTAGGTTGGAGATGGGGCGGTAATTAGTGAGGGAGGAGGGATCAAGACCAGGTTTTTTGAGGATTGGAGTAACGGCAGCAGTTTTGAAGGCAGAGGAGACGGTTCCATGGGACAGCGAGGAGTTGAAAAGGTTAGCAAGATAGGGGCAGAGGACGGGGAGGCAGGACTTCAGGAGAGGAGTGGGTAGAGGGTCAAGGGAGCAGGTTGTGGGATTTGAGGAACCGATCAGACGGAGTATTTCAAGTGGGGTAACCAGGTTGAACTGGGAGAGGCGGAGCTGGGGAGAAGGAGTCAGCAGGTCAAGGGAGATGTGGGGAGAAAGGTGGAGGTTGGGGGAGATGCTTGTATATCAGATGGAGTTGAGAAGGAGTGGTTAATGGCGTTAATTTTGTCTGCAAAAAACTGGAGGAATGAGCTGCAAGTAGTGGAAGTAGAAGTAGGGAGGCTATCAGCACGGGGTTTGAAGAGCTTGTTAACTGTGGAGAAGAGGGTTCTGGGGTTACGGGAGGTGTCAGTGAAGATGTTGGAGAGGTACGCAGATTTAGCGGCAATAAGAGCATCTTTGTATGCATTGAGATGGAGTTTGTAGCTTATGTAATGGACTGTGAGGGATGATTTATTTGAAAGACGTTCAAGTTGGCGGCCTCGCAGCTTCATTTTACGCAGTGCGGGTGTGAACCAGGGTGAGGAGGTCTTGAAAGTAACCGTTTCATTTTTGAGGGGGACTAAAGTGTTGAGGGAGGTGAGTAGGGTGGAGTTGAGGTGGTTGAGCAGATCATCAGGTGAGCTGAGGGTTGCGTACAGGGAGAGATTAGACGATGAAGCACTAATCCTCTGACTAGTACCTTTGTATTCCTTGTAAAAATATCCTGTCATCAGAATTTAATTTATTTATTTATTATATATTTTTTTTAAGTAGAAGTCAAGAGTTTTTTTTGTTTTTTTTAAAGTTAAAGTACATTTAGAATTTATTTATTTTAATTGTACAGTGTATGTTTTGACTTTGAAATATGAAAATAGAAATATGGTTAAAATCTAAATCTGCTCTGTACTGTGTATACTGAATTGTATGGAATTATGCAAATGTTTGAATATTCTACACAGTCTAGTTTGAAATACTATTATGTCAGGTTTCTTATCTTAAAATTAGAAACCACTTGCAATTCTATTTGTGTGTGATGAAGCATGTATTCATTTATAACACTTGAAATTAAACTTCAGAATATTATTGTATCTTAAGATGTGTTTTATTTATAATTCTGCTCCTGTGATATATAATTCTGTACTACTAGCAGAGTGCGCTGTTGTAATTTCCAGCTTAATCCACTAGGGATAGCTGTTGCAAAACTGACCTCTATTTTAACAAGAAGAAGCTTATTTTCCTTAAAAATATCTTCAAAATGGGAAGAAAATTACAATATGATTAAACAATACAGCATCCAACCGCCAAAACACATTTGCCAGCAGAAATACTTCAAAAATCGCCAATGCACATTTGCCAGCAGAAATGCTTCAAAAATCAGATTGGAAAATACAATATTCCTCCCCTACAAATACCAAAATCCAACGGTATATATAACCTGATTTAGCAAAATGTATTATTTTCTAGTTCCAACTGTGACAAGAAGTATGATTTGTTCTTCACAAGATGGAGTGCCTTAGCCTCATGAGAGTGAAACTAGGTGTATGAGAACAAACAGAGGAGTACTTTCAATTCGCATTTCACAAAATGGCGACTGATTTTTCAACCCCTAAACTGAAGAACAAAGAGATTTGAAAATACACCATGTGGCTCTCACAGAGGAGTTTAAATAATGGCGGGGTGATCTTTAGACGAACCATAAAAAAAGGAACCACTGGTGTGGTATGTTATAGTCTAGAAAATACAACACAAAACAACACTGTAGTTTAAAATAATAACACTTCTATCTAGTTTTATTATTATCTGTTGCTGTTTAGACAGGCTAGGATGGGACCAATATGGAGACCTATCAGCGACCATTAACAGACCGCCGTCAAATTTAACGTAATGCTGCTGTAACTCCGATTACCGTAATCCACCCTGCAATATCTTGGTTGAAAACAGAACAGTATAACCACTGATAAAGCCTTAAACTTTAATCAGGCCTATTCACTGAAAATGACTTTTTTTAAACAGTTCCAAACTGTTGTTAGACTAGCACTCACTACAGCAATTACTCAGCCCTAAACTGACTCGCTATGCCTCGTTGGTCTTCAATTATTCAGCCCTAAGCTGACTCGCTATGTCTTATAGATCTTAACAGCTTTAAACTGTTAAATGGGCATCAATACCCTTACGTTATAGGCAAAACTACAAACGTAACAAGAGACACCTACATGGAAACGCAACAAGACACCTACATGAAGTAAAATGACTACACACATTCAAATTTAAAATACAACACACACACAAATTAATAGCATGCAGGGTTAATGTAAGAACAAAAAATACATGTGAATTCACCCTGCTTGCGACAAAACAACGCCACGAGTTATAGGATGCCTATGTTTATAAATGTTTGTTGTTTTAACATTAAATGCACAGCTATTTTCAGGATCCGCTGGCCGCCATCAAACACACAAATCTAACATGTCCTACATAAACTATTGAAGAATTCGATATAACAGGCTTCTCCTTACCACGTGGATTTGAGCTCTTTTGTGTGTCGAACGGTTGCCAGCGTCTCCGGCAAACAGCTGGCTTTGTTGCCTCTCCCGGTCCAGCGGAATCACGTCGGGTTCAACAATTATTAGCTTTGTTCGTTATTCTCGCGTCCAGGAGAGAAGCTTAGGATAAATGAGACCAATGGAGTCTCTGGCATAATGTTCAAATGGGTACTTTAATTAAAATGGCGCGGTATTGTTGCAAGCAGAGATATGGTTCAGAAAGACAACAGCTGTGTTCTCGGGACGCCGGGAGCCAAAGAGCGAGAGCGAGAAACAGCACATCAACTGTTTAAAGGGCACCTATCATGCAAAATGCACCTTTGTACGTCTTTTATACATGATTATGTGTCCCCGGTGTTCCGGGGAACTCACCAAGTGTCAGAAAACACAACCCTCTCTATTTTCCTCCTTCGCCAAATCTCTAAAAAAGGGGCTGCAACGGATCTGAAAAAAATGGATCCACATTCCGACACTTTTCTACGTCACAAAGACGTACTCCGCTTATTGGTCAACTCTCCACCTATCAGGGGAATGAGCCACGGCCACGTGCATTGCCAAACCTCTCATTCGCATATAGGCTATCGGCAGGCTACCCCAGTCACATCTGTGTTTTTTCCTGCTATTGCCAGGATGTCTAAGCCAGTTAAACCATGGACATGTTTATGAACTTCTCTCAAGTCCAACACGGATATGCCTCCAAACTAATGCTACACCCGGGATCAATACCAACCATCCGGGACCAGGCCAGTGAGGACACATCCAATTCTGAAGCTGTAAGTTTTTATTTAGCGGTGTTTTTCCTGATAAAGCTATATCTAGCTTGTAGTATGTAGCATGTAGCATGTAGCTTAGCCGTATCAATGTCGCCTCAACCCCAACTAGTAATCGGTTAGGTGTTTATATGTTCTTGTAACATTTTATTTTGTACGCTCCGCAGTCTTTGATTTGTCTTTTATTTTAATTATCAGGCATTTGCGAACATGTTCAGACTGCCGTAATGGCGATCTGTGTGAAGGCTGTAAAGCCACGCCTAGCCTAGCCGATAACACAAGTATTTATTCTCCTATGTATTAGTATTTTGTATCCTCTAAAAAATCATATTGAGTAAGTTATAATAACAAACGTAATCTTCTGGAGGTAAGTGCCGTTTTTTCCAGCGTTATGTAAAAGCTTTTGTGATTGTAGTCTGTAAGAACGATCATATATCATCGATCTGTAAGCTAAGCTACGCTAAGCTAATGAGACATGTCGTTTTTTGCAGTATGTTTACTTGTTTGCGCACATGAATATAAATGGGGGTGTGTTAGGATACAACACTGTATGTATGTATGCGAGGGGACACACACCACGAGTAAAACGGAGCTAAAGCCCTGGTATGTTGTTGTTGACATGCATTTACTAATCTAAACCACTTTTTTTGTTGTGCTTTTTTTAACATTGCACAGGCTACGTGGCCAACTTGATGGACCTCATCTTCGACCAAGTCTTTGTGGACCCTGCACCATTATGAGCAACCTGACAGGGAGGAGGTCATCGCCGGGTATGCTACACGGTTCAATTTGGCTGCTGTCTGAACCTAACATAGACATTTCACGGATCAGAGGACAACGCAGGCCGGAATCACCACTCTGATCCTCAGCTCACAAAGCTCCTGTTTTTTATGGGTTCAAATAACCGTTGATTTTGACAATAAAGTTCCGAGTTGATATCAAATGTGTCGTGATTATTCATGTTTGGATGGGTAAAGAATATTCTGATTTCAAAAGCATAAGGTTGTGTGTGGACTTTTTTTGTCATACACATGGGTGCGTTATGCCATTGCTGTGTAGTATATAATAGTACATGTACAATGACAGAATGAAAGATTGCATAAAGCCATATACACCAGTATTTATTTCCATGAACAATATTAGCATTCGTTTTACAATTTCAGTCAAAACAAACCACTCAGTGCTCTATTTGCCTCAACTGTAGTCCAACTGTGTTCAGCTCTGTAAATATTCAATGCATTCTGCAGGGACAACACATTTAGGCACACAATCCAGGATGGTCCACCACACAGGTTAGAGTCCTCAAGTTCCTGCATCCGTCTTTACACCTAGTGTGATAAACATATATTGAATGACATGTGAAAAATGTATTCTCTAAACAGACAACTTAGTGAAGCTAATGTTACGTGTGGTATCTCCATGCAGCTCATGCTCCGGTTCAGAAGGCATCGTGGCGCAAGTTGCACATGTACCCCTTTAGAAAGAAGTCAATAACTGAGCTTTTAAAACACATGAAACACACATTGCTGACAACTGAGGTGTTGGAGTTATACTTTTTATCACCCTAAGTTATTGAACTTTCCAACGGTTGTTGCACGATGTTGGAAGAAAAGGACTGTAAACTATTAAACGCAATGAGGCCATTGTATATATGCTGAAAATATGAATGTCTCCCTTTATAAATATATATATGTATCGCTGTGTTTGCGTTACAAACTCTAAGTTACAAACTGTACACATTGCATTCTTGCTAATTAGCCAAAATATGAATGGAATAAGTAGCAAGCATCGTAACAAACAGAGTAAAAATAAATAGGGACAACAGCTTGTCAACTAACCATTCAGAAACGTCCTGCTGCAACCGAGATGTTTGCACCTCCACCAAAACCTCCGCTGCTTCAGTTTCTGGATCAAATTGATAATATGCTTGAACACATGCATTGCTCTGAGATGACATGTGTATTCCACACTCGTAAACACAGCAAGCATGGTAACGTGACTCTCGCCGGCTCTTCTGCAGGGGGGCGTGGTCAGCTGCTGCTCAGAATTTTCATAGGCAGGTTTGGAATAAAGCGAAAATGAGCGAAACGAGGCATGGCTAAAAAATGATCTGTTTGGTATTTTGAAAAATAAAATGTATAAATATACCTTATATAGGTATGGTCATACACTATATCATTTAAATATAGCATGATAGGTCACCTTTAAGTATCCTCCGATGGCTCTTCCCCGTGTGCCGGTTGGCACTGCTGGGGGCCGGCCCTCCACTCGTCTTTAATGTCCGTTGTTGCGCATAACAGAGGACTCAGCCATTGTACATTCAATTCATAACTAAACACGACTTTTCTCCTCATAATCTCTTTCATGACTTTTCATTTATTGCATTTTAACGGCTGTAATTTGTTACTTTAATAATACTGGAAATACTTCATGGCAGTTATCATTTCCGGTAGTTCCGGATGTTGTCATATGCTACCCACGTCTGTAAACAACACGTATTAAAATAAACTGTACCTTCATTTAATATTCAGCAATAATAATATCTCGACGTCTATAGATGTAGTGTTAAAATCAGTAGGTTTCGGTGTGCAACACTCATGTCATTTCGCTTCTATATTCACCTTGGTAGAATAAGGAATATTAGCCACATGCAAAATGCTAACCGGAGATGAAGGTTTTTCAGAATAAAACGGCATTTAAGCTGACGGTATTTTTAAACTAAATTATGCCATAAAACATTGATTTTAATTTCTAACACTGTGAGATGTTAATGAGCTAAGCACTGATGGAATTTTTTCCATAAATGTTGCTACAGCAGAATCTGATAGATTTCTTTTGTAGGCATTCTTATGCAGTGGCTTATAGTCTAATAACAGAACACCAAAAGTTAATAAGTAGTGATCAGATAAAACAGGGTTATGAGCACTGACTGATAGATGCTCAATTTGAATACCATATGTTAGAACAAGGTTGAGGGTGTGGTTGAAACAGTGGGTTGGTTGATGTACATTCTGTATAAAACTGAATGTAATAATGAGGTAAAAATCATATTGAGGCTATTATTCTCAACGTCAACGTGAATATTAAAGTCACCCACAATAATGACTTTATCGGTTTTAAGGACTAAACTTGATAACAATTCTGAAAATTCAGATTTTAATTCAGAATAAGGACCTGGGGCCCGATACACTGTGATAATTAATATTGGCTGAATTGTTTTCCAAGTTGGGTGCAAAAGACTAAGAATCAGGCTTTCGAAAGAGTTTTGTTTTGATTTTGTATTTATGAGAAGACTTGAGTCGTAGATGGCTGCGACTCCGCCTCCTCGACCAGTGACTCTAGCAACATGAGTATTTATATGACTGGGTGGAGTTGCTTCATTTAGTGTCACATATTCTTCATGTTGCAACCAGGTTTCAGTGAGGCAACATAAGTCAATCTGATTGTCTGTTATTAAGCCTTAGATGACAAAGATCTGATGTTTAATAGTCCACAATTAATTGTCTTGTTTTGTTGGATTAATGTACTTTTGGTGTTCACTTTTATGAGGTATTTGTGTAGAATTCCTCTTCTTTGTATTTGCCTCGTTGGCCACTGGGTAGAGCTGGCGAGCAGGATTGGGAGTGTCTGTGGCGGAAAAATAGAAATAATGCGTTCAGGGTCAGTGACCGTTGTTGTGACTAGCGTGGCTGTAGGGGACAGCGGACGATGGCAGGGGGCGCCAATCCCCAAGTCAGCAGACTGTCCCGATACCCTAGAAGAAGATGGGTTTGATGTTAATAGTTAGGCACGAGGATAGGACAGCACTGTGTGTTGAATATTAGCGGACAACATCTGAGAACCTGCTCTGTTTGGATGTACGCCGTGGTTGTTAAAAAGAGACCGGCGATTCCAGAAAAGGTTAAAATTGTCAATAAACCCGACGTTCTGAGCTGTGCAGGTGGACTGCAGCCAGGTGTGAAGACTAAGCAGTCTGCTGAAGCGAGCGGTGCCGCAGCCTACAGTGGGAATCGGCCCCGAAATAAAAACAGACATTCCACGGTTCTTTAGGAAGTCAAAAAGGTGGTTAAAATCAGATTTGGTCAACTCAGACTGTTGACGAGCTGCATCGTTTGTGCCTACGTGGATTATCACTCTTTTGATGGATAACGAGAGTGTGGGCAGTAAATCCTGGAGCTATTTCTGAATGTCGGATGTCATGGCACCGGGGAAGCAGTGTGTTGATGCATTAAAAAAACGCACATTCCTGGCTATGGAATCGGCGATAATCAAGGTTGAGGGGGAGAAGAGCGGCCGTGGGAGTGTAGACGGGGCTCCGCCAGAACCGACCAGGTCACAATCAGTATCCACAGCGTGAGCAGCTCTTACCGGCTGAGGCTGGGTGGTCACAGCCGGTATCTGCTGGGCGAGGATGTGGGGTTTTTTCCTTGAAGAATGAGACCTTCAAAGCGTCTCCTGGTCACGGCCTCCTTCAGTAATCTGCGGCAAAAGGAGGACGAAGGCTTCGGCGCTGAAAGGGGTCCCCCGCTTTGTTTTCCTGTGCTCGGCTGGCAAATCCTCGGGGCCGGAGATGGGGGATGAGATGGAGGGGAGACGGCAACACGAGAAGGAGAAGCTTCCAGGTGTGTCGAGACCACAGCGGCACCCGACGGATGAGCAGGAGCCTCATCAGGGAGAACAGCAAAACGGTTTGATGCCTCTAGATGAGGCCATGGTGTCGCTGCAGCAGAGCAGTTCCTGCCGCCACGAACTACCTCGGACCAGGATGGCTGCACCGCACAGTGGGACCGATTTGGTGTGGAAGTAAGAGTTGGGGCCTTGGGTCTGGCTCCCGTTCGAGCCCAGTCACTACCTGGGTGCGCAGTGGCCTCCGTCGGAGGAATGACATCGCACGGCTCCACGGCTCCAACAGCAGTAGCGACACCTGATTCGGTCACGTTGGATAGTCTATCCTCCACATCTACCGGGCTCTCCGTCTTTGGATCAGGAACAGCACCAGCATTGGTTGTTGACAGCCATGGAAGTGTATCCGCTGAGTTCGAGGCCGCGGCCTGTGACAGTAGGGAGGACGGTGACAGGACGACAGACGCCTGCATCTGTGAGATGTGTATGGACTGGGCATGGGCAATCGATAGAAAGCTGTCGATCATTTTTCCTTTTTCCCGGACTTCTGTCTCCAGCCTGTGAATGTTACTCTCCAGCCTGTGAATGTTACCCTCCAGTCGTGAGTATGCAGTATGACAGTTCTCACACACAGCCATGCTTGTAACGGCGAGCGTCTTTAGGGTTAACACAAACTTTTGCTGGGTGCAAAAGGAGTGCAGTTCTCTGTCAGTTGTACACTTTTAACGCAATCTTTGATTCAGTGGTTTAGACAGAGTTACAAAAATGAAGTAAAAACAATTAGATTTTTTTTAAAATTAGGAGTTAAATGAGTAGAAAACGTAGTGAACTATCCCCACTGGTTTTATTGAGGAGGCGAGGTTGCTGCCATCTTGGAATTTCAAAACACATACAGGATCAGGGGGTTAACAGGTTCAAACCCCACTGCAGTCAATACTAAATCAAGTATTTAGTATTGTTTAATGGAATGTATATCAGTGTATAAAAGTCAATACTTCATTTATTTAAACCAATATCTTTCTTGATTCTTTGTAGAGTATGAAAAATAGAGTCTTTGTACCTGTGCTGAAGTTCACTGCTGTGAGGAGTCCAGTTCTGTCTCTCACTCTCTGGTCCAGCCTGTCTGCATCACCTGGACACCTTAAACAAACAGATATATATGTAAAGTACCATGTGTACAAACAATATAACTGATTCTCTTCTGTTGAACATGTTGGATTGTGTATTGTCCGAGTCAGGGTCCTTTTTATTTTACTGTAACTTTGGAAGTTGTGTTACCAATGCTTACTGTTTATTTGATACCCATTTGGTAATGCAATTAATAAAAACAACAAGGTTTGGGTTCATTTTTCAGATGACTGTGACGTTAACGTGTACGCTCAATAATGAACTCCAGCTCAACCAACCAATTGTAATATCTAAGTAATCATCTTCAAATATGACATTAATAATTGTAATATACACACATCTTATTGTGAGGTTGATTTCACATACACTACTTCGACATTAGCTTGTCTACATACTTGAGCATAGCCAATTTAAATTAACCTTAGCGATGCATACAGTTCCTACCTACATAATAAAATATCTCTCTAAGTTACAAGGATGACCTTATTTTATCAACCTCAAACAGAAGCCGTTTGTTCTACAGTATTATCCCACTTAACGCTTAACACTTGTCTATTTCGTTTTAACCTTTATATATACAGTCTATGGTTTCAACTTGGAGGCTACGATTAGCATCGTTAGCACCAATGTAGCTACCACTCGCTTACACGCTAACCCAAAGTTCAACACACAGATGGCCAGTCCGCCCCTTTGTAGCATATTATTTCGATGAGCAGATCGCCACTGGGCTTTCAACTAAATACACAGCCACGCAAAAACTGCGGCATTTGTACAGCTCCTTATGTGTACTGCAATTTGTGAAGTGCTTTCCTCTGTGGTGAAACGATCAGCACTGCACCACGGAGGAAAGCGGCAGAAAGTCACCTGGAGTTAAAGACAGCGGGGCTGCGTTGCGTGCATGGCTTCCTTCTGCAGGTAACGGGGAGACGCGCTCTGGCGGCGGTCTCGTTCAGGATCCGAAAATACAATTTAAATATTTTGCACACTTATTCCACTTATTCCTAGTGTGCCACTGGTTACGGTGCCGCGTGCCAATGCTGGCATGCGTGCCAGGGGTTACCGACCCCTGATCTAAATGCTCTCTAGCAAACATCAGACGGGCCTGGACATGTACTGGCTTAAGCAGGGGGACACGTCTGGCACTGCAGGATTTGAGTACCTGGCGGCGTAGTGTGTTACTGATGGTAGCCTTTGTTACTTTGGTCCCAGCTCTCTGCAGGTCATAGACTAGGTCCCCCCGTGTGGTTCTGGGATTTTTGCTCACCGTTCTTGTGATCATTTTGACCCCACGGGGTGAGATCTTGCGTGGAGCCCCAGATCGAGGGAGATTATCAGTGGTCTTGTATGTCTTCCATTTTCTAATAATTGCTCCCACAGTTGATTGCTTCACACCAAGCTGCTTACCTATTGCAGATTCAGTCTTCCCAGCCTGGTTCAGGTCTACAATTTTGTTTCTGGTGTCCTTTGACAGCTCTTTGGTCTTGGCCATAGTGGAGTTTGGAGTGTGACTGTTTGAGGTTGTGGACAGGTGTCTTTTATACTGATAACGAGTTCAAACAGGTTCCATTAATACAGTTAACAAGTGGAGGACAGAGGAGGCTCTTAAAGAAGAAGTTACAGGTCTGTGAGAGCCAGAAATCCTGTTTATTTGTAGATGACCAAATACTTATTTTACCGAGGAATTTACCAATTTATTCTTTAAAAATCCTACAATGTGATTTCCTGGATTCTTTCTCCCCATTCTGTCTCTCATAGTTGAAGTGTACCTAGGATGAAAATTGCAGGCCTCTCATCTTTTTAAGTGGGAGAACTTGCACAATTGGTGGCTGACTAAATACTTTTTTGTCCCTCTGTATGTCCACTATCCCCTCAGGTGACAGCTGTGTAGTTATGTCGTCCTCAATGTGAAGAACCGCAAGTGAGGAAAATCTTGTTCCTCCCATTGTTGACCGCAGCCAGTTCCGAATTCTCCTCATTGCAGAAAAACTTCTCTCAGAGGTGGCAGACCCGATAGGCAGAGTCAGTGCCAACTGGAGCATCTTGTATAGATTTGGATAGCTGTCATTTTAACAGTCTTTCGAAGATCCTCAAGTGCAACAGGTGCGACAGCAGAGGCTTTAACATCTATTAAAATATTGATATACAAAATATTTGTATTGGAACAGTTTTAGACCAATTTATTCTTTAAAATCTCCCTCTCACTAATCCACGGACCACTATTGCGGTAAGCATGTTGTAACTTCCGGTTGTTGTCATTGTCATCTCCGGGTATCCCGTGTGCCTGTTCTGCTGCTGATAGCTTATTATCTTAACTTAATCGATCGTTTTAAAACTCTTGATCACGGCAACTGCCTGACGTTGTAATCACACGTTACTACAGCTTAAGCACTCACAACTCTCCGTCTCTTAGCGACTGTAACTCCACAGTTGCCTACACTCTTTTCGGGTTTGCTAACGGTAGCTACTTTAGCTTGATAGCTAGCCATGGCTCTTTCCCCACCCTCTGGTGCTATTTCCTGCTCTTCCTGTCTCATGTTTGGTTACTCCCCTACCTCCTTTACTGGTACCGATACATGTGTTAAATGTAGTATAGCTGTTAGGTTGGAGGCGGGAATCATAGCCATAGAAGTCCGGGTCCGCATCTTAGAAAGTAACTCAGCTACAGTAAAGCCCATGTTAGCCAGTGCGGACCGGCAAAAGGTAGCTCCTATTAGCCGTCCCCCGGCAACTCCCGAGCAGCAGGGAGACTGGGTGACTGTTCAGAAGGGGCATAACGCGAAACCCGCAGGTCCCCACCATCCCGTTCACGTGTCTAACAGATATTCCCCACTCAGCGAGACACCCGCTGAGAAGCCAACTCTGGTTATTGGTAGCTCTATTATGAGACACGTGAAGTTAGAGACCAAAGCCTCCACAGTCGCATGCATTCCGGGGGCCAGAGCGGGCGACGTTGAGGCGCATCTTAAACTGCTGGCTAAAAATAAACGTAAATACAGTAGGATTGTTATTCACGTCGGTGGTAATGATGTTCGTTTACGCCGATCAGAATGCACCAAACTTAATGTGGAGTCGGTGTGTAGTTATGCTAAAACAATGTCGGACACCGTAAGCTTCTCTGGTCCCCTCCCCAATCTGATCAATGATGACATGTATAGCCGCATGTCATCATTTCAGCGCTGGTTGTCTTGGTGGTGCCCAGCAAACAATGTGGGCTTCGTAAATAATTGGACAGCCTTCTGGGGAAAACCTGGTCTGATTAAGAGAGACGGCATTCATCCTACTTTGGAAGGTGCAAATCTCATTTCGGCAAACATTTCAGGGCTTTGTGGACTTAATCCATGACAAACTGGAGTTGAGACCAGGAGACGGAGTCGCAGTCTTACACGCTTCTCTGCGCTCTCTCCTAGGCAGTCATCCATAGGAATCCCGAACCCAATAAAATACCCAATATTAGCGGTGTGTGTGTCTGCCCAAGGACAATTTAAGGTAAAACCTAATAGAGGTGTCATACATAATAGCCTAATAAAAGTAAATGTAACAACTATTACAGTGCAACAAAACAGGAATATTAAATGTGGTCTCTTAAACATAAGATCTCTAGCATCTAAAGCAATATTGGTAAATGATTTAATATCAGATTATAATATTGATATATGCTGTCTCACTGAAACTTGGTTGAGACATGAAGAATATGTCAGCATAAATGAGGCCACTCCACCCAGCCATATCAATACTCATATTGCCCGAGGCATGGGCCGAGGAGGTGGAGTTGCAGTAATCTTTCACTCAAGTTTACTTATCAATACTAAACCAAAATTAAATTATACCTCCTTTGAAAGTCTCATTTTTAGTCTTACGCATCCGACCTGGAAAACTTTGCAGCCAATCTTATTTGTTACAGTGTACCGTGCACCAGGTCCTTATTCAGAATTCTTATCAGAATTCTCTGAGTTTTTATCAACTTTGGTTCTTAAAACAGATAAAGTAATTATCGTAGGTGACTTTAATATTCATGTTGACGATGATAAAAATAGCCTTACTGTTGCATTTAACTCTATATTAGATTCTGTTGGTTTTTGTCAGAGTGTAAATAAACCAACCCACTGCTATAATCACACTCTCGACCTTGTTCTGACTTATGGTATTGAAATTGAGCAACTATTAGTCGAACCGCATAATCCTGCTTTATCCGACCATTTCTTAGTAACTTTTGAAGTACTGTTACTAGACTACAAAGCATTAGTCAAAAACTCCTGCAGCAGAAACCTATCTGTTAGTGCTATAGCCAAATTTAAGGAAGAGATTCCACCAATGCTTAACTCGATAGCAGGTCTGCATGTAGGGGAGGAAACTTATACAAAATGTCCACCACCCCAAATTGATCATGCTGTTGATAGTGCTACAGATGCGCTGCGAATAAAATTAGACTCTGTTGCTCCTTTGAAAAAGAAGAAAATAAAACAACATAGATTAGCTCCATGGCATAATGCCGAAACCCGCAAAATAAAGCAAAAGTCGAGACAACTTGAAAGGATATGGCATTCCACTAAACTTGAAGAATCTCGTTTAATTTGGCATATTACTCTCAATGAATATAAGAAAGCACTGCGTAAAGCGAGAGCAGCCTACTACTCTTCACTAATAGATGAGAATAAGAATAATGCAAGATTTCTTTTCAGCACTGTAGCCAGGCTGACAGAGAGCCATAGCTCGATTGAGCCTTCTATTCCCATAGCACTCAGTAGTAATGATTTTATGTGCTTTTTTAACGATAAAATTGTTACTCTTAGAAACAAAATTAATGACCTCTTGCCTTTGACCAGTATAGTGTTATCAACTCCCGGAAACGTAAGTTCTAATATTACACTAGATAGTAAACTAGAATGCTTCTCAGCCATAAACCTTGAACAATTAAATTCAATGATTCTCTCTTCTAAACCATCAACGTGTATATTAGACCCAATTCCAACTAAGCTGTTGAAGGAAGTTTTTCCATTAATTAGCACTTCTTTATTAAATATTATGAATATGTCTTTATTATCAGGCTATGTTCCACAATCATTCAAAGTAGCAGTGATAAAACCGCTTCTTAAAAAGCACAACCTCGATCCAGAGGTTTTAGCCAACTATAGACCTATTTCTAATCTTCCGTTCCTCTCAAAAATTCTTGAGAAAGCAGTCGCAAAACAGCTGTGTGATTACTTAAAAAACAATGATTTATTTGAAGATTTTCAGTCTGGCTTTAGAACACATCATAGCACAGAGACAGCTCTGGTCAAAGTCACAAATGACATTCTAATAGCCTCTGACAAAGGACTTGTCTCTATTCTTGTTTTGCTCGATCTCAGTGCTGCATTTGATACTATCGATCATGATATCTTATTGCAAAGACTAGAGCACTTAGTTGGCATACAGGGAACTGCCTTAGGCTGGTTTAGGTCCTATCTATCTGAACGCTCTCAGTTTGTACGTGTCAATGATGAATCTTCCACGCAAACCAAAGTTAGCCACGGAGTGCCACAGGGCTCAGTGCTCGGACCTATTTTGTTCACATTATATATGCTTCCGTTAGGCAATATTATAAGGAATCATTCTGTACATTTTCATTGTTATGCGGATGATACTCAACTATATTTATCAATCAAGCCTGATGAAATTAATCATCTAAATAAAATTCAAGACTGCCTCAAGGACTTAAAAACGTGGATGACCTTAAACTTTTTGATGTTAAACACGACCAAAACTGAAGTTATTGTACTTGGCCCGAAGAATCTACGAAACAAATTATCTAAAGATATACTAACTATGGATGGCATTAATTTGGCCTCCAGTGAGACTGTAAGGAATCTTGGTGTTATATTTGATCAGGATTTATCCTTTAACGCCCACATAAAATCAATTTCAAGGACCGCCTACTTCCATCTACGTAACATTGCAAAAATCAGGCATATCTTGCCTCAAAACGATGCAGAGAAACTAGTCCATGCATTTGTTACTTCAAGGCTGGATTATTGTAACTCTTTATTATCAGGGTGTACCAAGAAGTCAGTCAAGTCGCTTCAGCTAATTCAAAATGCTGCAGCTCGTGTACTAACCAGAGTTAGGAAAAGGGACCACATTACTCCTGTTCTGGCTGCCTTACACTGGCTCCCTATAGAACACAGGATAGAATTTAAAATTCTTCTTCTCGCCTACAAAGCCCTTAATGGGCAGGCGCCATCTTACCTTAAAGAACTCATTATACCCTATTGTCCTACTAGGGCATTGCGTTCCAAGAATGCAGGGTTGTTGGTTGTTCCTAGAGTCTCTAAAAGTACAATGGGAGCCAGAGCCTTTTCTTATCAAGCTCCACATTTGTGGAATCAGCTTCCAGTTTGTGTTCGGGCGGCAGACACCCTATCCGTTTTTAAGAGTGCGCTTAAGACCTTCCTTTTTGATAAAGCTTATAGTTAGGGCTGATTAGATTCAGCCCCTAGTTTTGCTGATATAGGCTTAGTTTGTCGGGGGACATCTTACTTCTTCCTTCTCTCTGTCTATTCCTGTGTACTCCCATGTTCCGATTAACCCAGCTTCCCCAAATTTATTTCTTTTTGGTGTCTATATACGCTGTGATCCGGAGTCATGGATGATCCTGCGGTCCTGTGTCCTGCATCACGAGCCCTGGATCTTGAGTCGTGGCTGTGGTCCTGGATCATAGGTCCTGGATGGATATCCTCGTGGATCCATCTTCCTATTATACACACATGCATTTCCAAAACATTTGGACTACCTATGTTGCAAATGTATTATCTTTTCAATTTACACACGGCATCTATTGCACGACTGTCCGTCCTGGGAGAGGGATCCCTCCTCTGTTGCTCTCCCTGAGGTTTCTCCCATTTTTCCCTTTAAACTGTGGGTTTTCTTCGGAAGTTTTTCCTTGTACGATGTGAGGGTCTAAGGACAGAGGGTGTCGTATTGTCATACTGATATTTTGTACAAACTGTGAAGTCCACTGAGACAAATGTAACATTTGTGATATTGGGCTATATAAATAAACATTGATTGATTGATTGATTGATAGACGTAGTAATGCTGTAACATATTTCAGCCACTAGGGGGGACAATGCCCCTGCCCCCCCCCCCCGCAAAATCCGCCTATGGCATGCACTGATCTGATGCTTCTTGACATGAGAGCAGTTTACCAGCGGAGTGAGGAAAACACACGAAACTCACTGGACTCAGTCTATACAGTTTTTTGTTTCAATTAATGTATCATTTAGTTAAAAATCAACAAGTCCTCCAACTCATACGACCAAATAGGTCGATTGTTCAAGCCCTTATTACGACCAAATATGTCTTTTGTTCAAGCACTTAATACGACCTATAATCATGTTTTAAAGTTTTACCTCTAGTGCTCCCGTTGATTGCAAACGTTACAGAGGGTCGTTTATTCACAAATAACCCTCTCTGTAAAATCCTAAATTGTAGGATAGTCATTAAAATGCTTTTTGATTAGATTTCTAGCGAGAAGTGTATATTGTACTTTTAGAATCCACATCCAGTCGATATGTAGGATCTATAGTTTGATAGATATTACGAAGATGATTTGAGGTATGCGGCAGCCTCCATGTAAAGTTACGGGGTGAAAACAGTATTTCCGGTCTCGACGTTTTCATAATAAAACCAATGATCAAATGATTTAACAGTGATATCTGCAGTACTCATCAACTAAAAAACATCAGTTTATCCTTGTTAATTATACGACATGTATTGGTTTAAATTGTGTACAATGCTTTTGTGTTTTTCCCAAAGGTTTTTCTCTTTCGATTCTGAGAGAAACACATTTCTTTTTTGAGAGGTTTTCATCAAACTACACCCATAATCCTAGATGTTTTAGCCGCAATGCACGTCGAGATATTGTGTTTATGCGATATGAAATCGGAAAACATTTAAAAAATAAATAAATAATACTTTATTCCGAGTGTTCTTGCTTTTCTCTTTGGAAGTCATCACATAACGGCATTGTAATACACGGTTCGGCTACATTAAATATTACATATCTGCCGTAGTTCTTTATTTTACATATCTGCCGTAGTTCTTTTAGCCCTGATTAGAAGACTTCTGGACAAACTGGAAGAAATGCCGCCAAAACTGAATATGTGACATGGATCATAAATATATCAGCAATTTAACGACATTTTCCATTTCTTTTCACACAATAAGTGCAGTATCAACACTAATTCGGGTGACTATTATATTTGATCCAATTAGTAGATAGTCTGTATTTATACCATAACGGTGCACAGCTGATAGAAAGGGACTTGTAGTTTTTAAAGATATTACTGATTTACTGAACTACCTTTCCAACTCCACATGCAGTTGACTGTTACAGGTCTATATGTCCGAGTCCAGTTTTGGATAGTCTGCCGTGCTTCCATTCCATTTCAAAGAGCTGTTTGACGCTCGGCGTAACCTTGTCGCACTGCCACTACAACATCCAATCACAGAGCTTGAGGACTAATCACGGGGTTTGTAAAGCAAGGCAGATGTTGTAGTCCCAAACGATATAGTGTTTAAACGAATCGAAGGTTAAAAACACAAAAGCATTGTACACAACTTAAACCAATCAATATTGTGTAATTAACAAGGATAAACTGATGTTTATTAGTGGATGAGTATTGCAGATATCACTGTGTAATCATTTGACAGTGAGGGGAATATATCTGGTTTTATTATGAAAACTTCGAGACCGGAAAAACTGTTTTAACCCCGTGAGGGTTGATGCTAACTTTACATGGAAGCTGCCGCATATACACGTTATCCTGGCGAGACCTCAAATCATCTTCGTAATATCTATCAAACTATAGATCCTACACATCCACTGGACGTAGATTACAAAAGTACAATATACACTTCTCGCTAGAAATCTAATAAAAAAGCATTTTAATGGCCAAACTATTCCACAATTTAGGATTTTCCAGAAAGGGTTATTTGTGAATAAACGACCCTCCGGAGCGTTTGCAATCAACGGGAGCATGTTGTTTCTTACACGATCACTAGAGGTGCTACACTTTAAAACGGGACTCTGGGTCGTATTAAGCTGCTGGACAATCGACCTATATGGTCGTTTTTTGTAGGAGGACAGGCTGTTAAAAATATGTGATATATCTGAACAACAAAGTGGACAATCCAATGAATCTTAATTGAACTGGGTTTTGATAGATAACACATCTCTTTTTCTTCTCTCAATAATTTTCATTCTTTTGTGCACTCAAATCAATATTAATCAAACTATTGTTCGTTTATTTTAAGAATGGCATTTATTAACGAGTTCTTATTTTATTTATTTGGGTCTACAACAGATGATACAAATGTTTATGTCAGTAAATGTGTACCAACAGAGGCGGGGGTGTTTGTGAATAAAACGGGACCGAGCTGGCTGCTGTCTGGCGATCAGCTGTGCGGCGTCATCACAAACGGTCGCTTCACGTGACGCTCTGAGGAAAGGATGTCCCATTGCTCTTAAAACGAATTTCTCTGCTTCTTATCCCTTCTCGTGGTTTCCTTGCGTCTCTCCATGCTTCCCTGGTGGGAGGGACTAATACGCAAGGAAAAGACGCAAGTGTTGCATTTAAGAGAAGTGAGAAGCAGCCTGTGTTCCTGTTAGTGTTTACTTCCTGTCTGTCTTCTTCTGTTGTTCCTGTTAGTGTTTACTTTCTGTCTGTCTTCTTCTGTTGTTCCTGTTAGTGTTTACTTCCTATCTTTCTTCTTCTGGTGATTTCTCTGGCATCCAGCGCTCTGTCTTTTAACCTCTTTAACCACCTTAAATTGATCCAACTTCTTTCTGCAGATTGATATGACTGCACATACAGTAGTCCCTTGATCCTTCTTAGCAACTGTCTGTTCTCAACAGCTGTCTGTTAGCAATAATTATTTGAAATTCCTTATTTGACCAATCAGAATCGATTATTCAACTAAACCGTTTAATAAAGACGAATAATGCTATATAAGAACAATTTTCAGGTGGTGAGGTTAATTAGTGTGAGACGCAATTCACTCGATTAAAAAAACTACAGAAGACGTTTTGGAAGATTTACAGTGGGTGGGCTCTTTTATTAACAATTTAGGTAGAACACTGTAAACTGTTTAAAATGTGCTGTTTTTTTAATGCAGTAATAACTTTAAATAGTTGGAAGGGTAACAGCTGGAAAAATGTTAATAGCTGGCCAAAGAGTCAAATGAAAGCAGCTTAAATATAAGATGAATTCTAAGACAAGACAGCAATTGATTTGTAATCGTAATTAACCTGTTACATTTGTAAGAAATTGGGGATCACTAGCATGATTTAACCTTAGTAAAAAACGAAATAGTGAATATAATGTATGTTGTAAGAGGGTCAGATGTTAAAAGGGTTGAACTGTTAACAATGATAGCCATTGAATATTAATTTGAGGTTTACGAGCCAGAAGCAGCGGTTTAGATGTAAGTTATTATGTAAGCACAAACAGCAGGCAGTGGAAGTAGCTGAACAGTCAGTTGTAAAGAAAATTAGTTTAAGTGTGAGTTGACGGGTAAGAAAATAAAACTTTTTTTCTTCTGGATATGTGAACACTTTGCTCCACACTCAAAGAGTTGGCAAAACATATACAGTCACCAACTGACTCACAATCGTCCAAATGAAAGAAAACAATGTTGTAAAAGTCATCTGGAGAACTTACAGACGCTGTTTAGAAGCTACAGTAGCCACAATTAAAACAAATGTTATTTATGGGTCAATAAGTTAAAGGGGCCCTCTTGTGCTATTTGGGGTTTCCCTTTCCTGTAGTGTGTTCTAAGGGGTTCTCTACATGTACATGTTCTGCAAAGGCTAAAATCCCCCTAACATAATGAGATCACTATGTTACACTTGCCCTTCTATTGGTTAGTGCTCCAACACATTGTATGTGATAGGCTAAGGGGCGGGACATCTCTAAGCGGTTGACCAATCACAACAGAGCTGGCCAGCTAACCAATCAGAGCAGACTGGGCTCTGGTGTCAGACAGAGGGTGAAAAGAGGTGCTGCAGCACAGGCAGTATGAGAAAAAGAAAGAGCTTTCTGAACTTTAAAGCATGGAGACATGTCTCAGTAGAGGAGCAAAATACAAATATGAACCTGAAAATGATCACAATAGGGTCCCTTTAATATTTTCCCAACAGGAATAGTTAAATAAGGAATATTCTTCATCCAGTCAGAAAATATCATTAGCAGTAACTTTATCTCTGGTTGTTGTTTCTTAATTCAAAAAGGGTGCTGTGGCTTTTTACAACAACCTCAGTCAGATGGAATATGGCTGCAGAAGCCACTTAGCCGCTTAGTAACAAGATAGCATAATGGCAGGTCTCCCTCCAGCATATAAAAAAGTGAAAAACATCTGATTTTCTAAATGTTCCATCTGAAATTCCTGCTGTGTAAGTGTTTTGTATCCCCAATTATGGCTTGGATAAAATCTAGTTTATACAGAGAAGTGTTTTTCAAAAAACATGCAGCGGGGCTTCAAATTGAGTTATGGAGGACAATTTGCTGTAGAAGAGATGAAACATTGCATCATACGCTACCATTTTGATAATGTAAGAGCTCCACTGTTGTTTCTGCACTTAGCAATAATAAACCTGACCTTCTTTTACAGAAGAAGCTCAGAGTTGTTTGCTTTGCAGTCTGGTTTAGACTCATCTGTGTAGATTCACATAAAGTCTGAACTAAATGTATGAAAACACATTTGAATGCCAAAGTAATGCAGGCACTGACAGAAGAAGAAGAGCTTTTATAAAAATAAGGGATACACAAATAAATGTGCCTTTTTATGGTAAAAGAGAGCCTACATAATTTTATCTTAAAATAGTATATATATATATATTATATCAATATAAGTATCTACCTATAAGTGTACGTTTTTACAATCTGATATTCTTTAGGGCAGAAATAAATCACAATAAAAAAAGATGATTAAATCGAAGCAACCAATGCTGGATTTTTTATATAAATCTTGTAAGTTAATACATTTAATGAAAAAAACATAGATACACATAATTAATAATTATTTAAGTATGACAGTCTTTTTTATCATTCCTTTAAGTAATAACAATCTAAAAATAAATAAATCTCAATAAAAATGAAATAATAATAATCATAAAATAATGACTTAACCTACGCATGTTTTTTTTTTTATTCCTGTAAGCTATAACAATGTAGTATTCTTGAGAACACAAATAAATCACAATAAATAAATATTTATAAAAAAAAGAATGATGATCAACCCAAGTATCTCAGTTTTTTTAATTTATGTAAATAATTACAATCTAGTACTCTTGGAACAATGACATGACATAACGTAACAATGACAAGGATATATTAAATGGATTTTCAAATTTGACGCAGGGTTTAAATGGAACTTTTTTATTTAAAATGCATTATTCTTATTGTTGATTTGTAATTCTGTATTTGTAATTTTTATTTTATTTGCTTGCAAAGCGCTATATAAATAACATGTTTTATGATGATGTATTCCTTATCATTATTTTAATATTCAGGTATGGTTGTGACAGATGTTTTCTCTGTATCTGAGGTACATTTATTTTTGTTACCAGTGTTTTTTTTCTCTAAGATTCCATGGATATGTGAAGTTAACAGAGCACTTAGCCTGGTCCTTGTTCTCTGTTAGAGTTATTTACGGATGACTTGGAATACTTGAGCTCTGTTTTGCTGTCTCACTGGGGAACAAACGCTTCAGATGGAGCTGAGCGCTGTGAGTGATGATGGAGAACAGACCAGTGAACACATCACTCTGATCCGGCATCCTCACTCACATGAACATCAACAACATGTCATCCTTTAACACTCAATGCTGGGAGCCTTTGGGAAGTTTAGGTGTCAGTCGAGCAGTCTAATCCACATGCTGTTGATCGTATTCAATTATCAGGAAAAGTCCAACATTACCATCCAACCAAATCAATAATATCTATATTTTTTAATTAAAAAGTATATCAAAAAGGATGTGAATTAACATTGCATTAATGCTTACAAAATAAACAAAAAACATTTAAAAAAAAAAGTATTGATTCTGTAAAATATTTTTAAGCCATTTCTATGGAAGCCTGTTTGCGCCACAGGAAAAAAATTAAAAAATCCTGTAAGTCATTATAATGACTTAGCTATCTCATTATAATGACTTATAAGTTTTGGTAATATGAGAGGATAAATCAGGCCTTGTTTGGATACTGAATATATACCAAGGTCAAAGCATACACTGTATTATGACTCCTAATCAAACGTATATCTTTACAATCATATATTTATTTGTTTGTGACTGTAGCTGTACCCACTGGATTGTTTCTGAGTGTTTTCCAAACATCAAACACTTAAACACAGCAACATGAGGCGCATTCACACCGCAGTACTTTTCCCACAAAGGTTCATGAGAACTCGTTTGTCGCGTTCACACCAAAAAGAGCCGGTACTAAAATTAGTCCATGAGAACCTTTTTACCCCCTCGAAAGTCCCTGCTAGAGAGCAGGGACTTTCGAGCGGCTCTCTTGTGAGAAAAGAGCTATATTTCTGATTGGCTGGGCGGATTGCAAACCACGCCCCGTAAAACTCCCAAAAAGTTTTGTGAAGCCGTCATTTTATTATCCTCGCATTAGCATTATTAGCATTAGCATTAGCCCAACGCAGAAACGCAGAGAGACTAACTTATGGCAACACAAAATAAAACATGGGAGCGGTGGAGATGAGGAGGTGTCGGCGTTCTGGCGATTTACTCGGATCAGTCCCCAACTCCGGGGACTTCCGGCCGGGGACTTTGGGCGGCAGTATACGCCGTGAAGTGGTTTGCGACCTGCCAGTAAACCCAAAGCAGAAGAAGAAGAAGTCACGTCAGCGGCTTCATTTGCCTAATCCTCCCCCAGGGACTTATTCCGGTGTGAACGCGATCTGTACTTAGTTCATGAGAACTAAAGAGTTCTCATGAACTAAGTTCTCATGAACCTTTGTGGGAAAAGTACTGCGGTGTGAATGCGCCTATTTATACTGTACTATCACTGAAGCCACAAGAAACTCAGCTTTATTTCAAACATCAGCCAATTATAGATCATTTAAAAAAGGATTTTATCATCTGCAGATGAGTGCGTGAGGGCCTATATAGTGTCTATAAATGCCTCTTTAAATAGATTACACATAACATTGACCAGCTTTTGTGTTAGTTTGCTATACCATAGTGCTTCAGGTGTAGATTATACAATATATAACATGTCCAAATATGAGAGAAGGCCTAGGTACAAGGAAACGTAAAAAAAAGAAAGAGTCTGACTGAGAGGCCAAACAAACGTCAGGAGAGAGAAAAGAGAGATTTGTCTCAAGTCTAGAGATAAGCAATGTGTTTCAGTATAATGCCCTACAGACCATCATACAGTTACAATCATGAATTCTCTATATACAAACTGATTTACATACACTGTACTGCGCTTCAGTTTAAAAATGTCAAAACTAAATGTGAAATCAAATATATGGTGCAATTGATTTTTAGAGGGAGGACTTCACGAAGTTTAATGAGGTGGGCGATAATGGACATTATGGCTATTGGTGATGGCCTGTTTCCTCTTGCATAGTACGTCACACACACTATCAAATATCTACAACAGTGAAACTTTTCTTGTTCGATCAAAACACTTGCAAACAATTGGCTAAACTACATCAGCTCATTTTTTGAAGATATTTCGTGGAGATAGGAGATGGCAAACTATCCGAGTGGACCATAGTGTATCTTTATGTATCCTTTAGGCCTGCATGTTTAAGGGTCACATCGACTCTGTTTACTGCGTTACATGAATGGAGGAAGTCTCATGTGGCACGGTGGCTCAAATGAAAGAAAACAAAACAAAAAGGAAGCAAGGACAAACCAGAGCGCTGGTTTGTCCTTGCTTCCTTTTTGCTTCCCCCTCGTGGCTCCACTGTCTCTACAGCAGGCTATTTTTATTATATGTACAGCACTTTGGCTCGACCAAAAATCATTTATAAATGTGCTATATAAATAAAACTTGATTTGATTTGATCCACTGGAAGTAGGCAACGTTTTTACTGTTCCCTTCTTAGAAGACAAGGTTGAGCTCAATAACACGTCAAGTCTATACCACATCTCTCCGAAACATACGCTGCGCCACCTAAATGTGTGTCTACTGAAGGACGCCTGATTTGAGATATTAAGTGAATATAATGAGATAACTAAGTCAATATAATGAGATAGTAAGTCAATATAATGAGATAACTAAGTCAATATAATGAGATAACTAAGTCAATATAATGAGATAACTAAGTCAATATAATGAGATAGTAAGTCAATATAATGAGATAACTAAGTCAATATAATGAGATAACTAAGTCAATATAATGAGATAGTAAGTCAATATAATGAGATAACTAAGTCAATATAATGAGATAACTAAGTCAATATAATGAGATAACTAAGTCAATATAATGAGATAGTAAGTCAATATAATGAGATAACTAAGTCAATATAATGAGATAACTAAGTCAATATAATGAGATAGTAAGTCAATATAATGAGATAACTAAGTCAATATAATGAGATAACTAAGTCAATATAATGAGATAGTAAGTCATTATAATGAGATAGCTAAATCATTATAATGAGATAGTAAGTCATTATAAAGAGATAGCTACGTCATTATAATGAGATAGTAAGTCATTATAATGAGATAGCTATCTCATTATAATGACGTAGCTATCTCTTTATAATGACTTACTATCTCATTATAATGACGTAGCTAAGTCATTATAAAGAGTTACATGATTATTTTTATTTTTTTCCTGTGGCGCAAACAGGCTTCCATACAGTTCTGTTATATTTATTCATTATATATATTTTTTTATTTGATTCATTTTTTTTCAATATTATTTTTGTAAACTAAATTCATTAAGGGGTAAACTACGTTCAGAAAACCAACTCATGTTTTTACTTTAAGTATAAAAATTTCACACAAAAAAATAAAAATAAAAATAGAAATAAAACATGTAAACAGTAACATATTTAAAGTAAGATTAAAGCTGATAACAGAGCAATGATACACTAAGATATGGTCACGTTATGGCTCCAAGTTGCTTCAATTCATTCTTTATTAACGGTAACACTTTTTTATTCTTTTTATTTTAGAATTTTGTAAGCACTTATTCATACGATCTCCTAATTCCTTCCCTAAAATGTCATCATTTGCACAGAAAAGACAGACATATTTGAGCGTCATGTAAAAACCATAAATGTGCTTTTTTTTTCAGACAGTGCGGCAATCCAATCCATTTAGCCGGGCCGGCTAAATGGATTAGTCGTGCTTTTTACAGTATTACGGCTTCCACAGATGACATTTTTTAATGGATTTTTTGTCAAAGCACTTCAGATATTCATTGCTATCGGGATGTTAAGAGCATTCCATTGAATATAACAAAAAGTGTATCTCGAGCCGGTTTCTGAAACTTACCTACCCCACCTTTAAGTGCAGCTGCTTTGGAAAAGACACCACAATCATCACACACACACACACACACAATCAATCATCACACACACACACACACACACATAAATAAATCACAGACACACACACACAGCTACAAAGTCAAAAGGAGAAGATGAACGAGAACATTTCTGAACATGTTAAAGCCAGCGGACCATCACATTCTCACTAGGTCACTCCTCCGTCCACAAAGTGTTTCCTCCTCTGTGGGGAATAAATTGATAACACATTTGTTTCCTCAGATTACATGGTAAACTATATATTTTTGACTTATATCTCCTTCTACTCTGTTTGCATTTAAACACACAATCTGTAATTACTCTTTGCTCGGGCTTGTTCTCCTGCGTTGGCTCTAAAAGATCCCCCATAGAAATGTTTATCTGATGTTCTTTTTTCAACAAAACGTTCCATTACCTCCAGACATGTTTTAAAGGAGACATATCATGCTTAAATCCAGGTTCATACCTGTATTTAAAGATCCCATGTCATGGCCATTTCTACTGATCATAATTCAGGGCCGGACTGGGACAATAAGTCAGGCCGGGAATTATACACCCAGCCATGCCACTACCAGTTTTTTGTGCCATTTTGCTGGATTTATTTGTCAATATTTACAGCGTTGCTGCCCATAGTGATAGCCCTATAGTTTAAATCTACTACCAAAAAATAAACATATGGAGATGGGTTACTATTTAAACAAATGTGCAAATCTATTTTGGAACCTATTCATGTGAACATATTTGTAAGTGGAGGTGGACCTCCCAACCTATAGGGAGGTCCCCGGTAAGATTTTTTTTTAAATGTTGGACTTAAATGCATCAATCTGGTGCACTTTGAGGGGGAAATAAAGAGAGAGACTACACCCATATGAAACAGAACTGTATACATTTAAATAATCATAAAATCATAAGAACATGGCCATAACCAACATACCATATCCAATATGAAAACACATTGAAACTTGTTTGTTTATTTATTTGTTTTTGGTTCATTTATAGTTGTGAGTGTGTCTGGGCTCCTGAATCAGCCACTCCTGTCTCCCTCCTCTCCCCCTTCTCCTCTTTGAGGCAGCAGCAAAGACTAGTTTTAGCTCTCAACAAGTTTTTAAAGTTTATCTTACCTTTTTTCACCTAGTTAACGTTTTTTTAATTATTATTCATGCATATTTTACTAATCACTCCCCCCTCAAATGGAAATGTGTGTTTACATGAATGGTGACCAAACCGTGAGACCCACTGAGAACTAAGTTAACTATCTAAACACTCAGCGGAGTCCTTTACCTCACCTGAGCTGAGGTTATCAGTCTCTCAGTCTGACTGGAGAGGACTCTCCTCCACCTTGTTGTTGAAACAGCTCCTTATATCCGTTAGCGCAGCTAGCTAGCACCAGATGATAACAACAACACTAGCCTACACGTAACCGGTGCGCGCACTTTCTCTCTCTCGCTCGCTCACGCCACACTTACACACACACCCTCCGAGCTT
The DNA here is from genome assembly GCA_902827135.1 of Harpagifer antarcticus. Classification (NCBI taxonomy): domain Eukaryota; kingdom Metazoa; phylum Chordata; class Actinopteri; order Perciformes; family Harpagiferidae; genus Harpagifer; species Harpagifer antarcticus. Next base: position 3,605,978 of record CADEHL010000314.1, read on the forward strand.
GAATGACACACAGAAACCAATCGAGGGCATTAGTGTATGGTCTGTATGAAAGTGGCCATGTCGGCAGGCCACATCATGTAGACAGCCAGTCACCCTCTGTGAGGCAGTCGGACCCACATTTGCGCAGCGTTGCGTTCACAATACATACATAAAAAACTAAAATCCTTAGGCCAGCAGGCCACTTAACAGGCCAGGCCATCTGGAAACCTCCCGGTGCTCCCAATGGCCAGTCCGGGCCTGTCATAATTCCATTGTTGAGGTCTATTAGAATCGATATATACTGTGCAATTTTCAAAACTCACGTTGGTTTCTCATACAGCATCTCTGTATAGTATGTGTATTCACTCTCTGTCCTAAACTGCTTGTTGGAGCACCTGCCCCCCTCCATGTGAGCCCAGTGTGTTCTGATTGGTCGCGACGTCAGAGGCTCGTTGCTGCGATCTGCTGCAAGGAGCGGACAGGCTTCCGTGTCGGCGATACAGGAGAACAAGCAAAACTCATCCTGAGCACACACAAACACTCACAGCCGAAGTAAAAACAATAAGTGTGGCTTGATATTGAGTAAGAAAAAGGTTTATAACGCTGTGAGCATGGGTCTGAGAGCATTTCTCCGTGATCCCAACGTAGTAGCCTGAAAAACGTTTACCCATTTAAACAGTCGTGGTAGATACCTTGTTTTAAACATCATAAATACACAAACAACAATGAATGTGTGGCCTCTGGGTATTCACACGTCAGAGTACCCAGGAAGTAAACAATGGAACATTAGAAATCTCCAACGAGGCGTTTTGGGGAGGTCTTTTCTGTGTTAGAGTTTTACTCGCTACAGGGTGTACTTTGAGGGTTTTTGCAGACCGTTTACATGCATAAAAACCTTCATAACACACAAGGGGACAGATAATAACTGGAAAAGCATGACATGGGACCTTTAAAGGTCCCCGAATATACTGTTTTTCATCAATATATTATAGGTCTGGGGGGGGGGGGTTAGCTTGGTTGGTGATTGGCTAATGAAGCTTAGCGCAAGTTCAAGCAGGAAGACGCTCTTCATTGATATTACACGTCACTTCTTTATCCTCTCCTCCCTCATTAAGTGATCGGGGGCGTCACTCCCCAGCTAACCAATCACTCCTCTCTCCATTCTCACAAGCCTATCGTTGCACCCGCTAATCCCTTTATATCTGCTCTTCCCTCTTGTCAGCTGTCATTTCAGGTGACAATACGCAACCCTCCTCCACCCCTTTCGCCTCCCGTCTCCTACAGGACCAAGCTAATCCTTCTCCCTTCAGACCGCTCCCACCTACTTATCACCACCACCAGTGTCTAGATCCCGGGGGGTTTCTTCGGAGCGGTTCTTCCCCTCCTGAATGATAAACCTGCAAACCAGGGCCTAATCGCCAAACACACACACACACTTTGTATTGTATTATTGTATGAGAGGTTCCAGGTTGAATTGAGGCGAATATTTGTAATGTTCAGAGGTTGTTGTGTTTAATATTCATGAGAATATTTGTCATTGTTCAAATGATAATAAACATTAGCATAAAGCATATGTGTCCACTCATATGTTGATAAGAGTGTTAAAAACTTGAAAAATATTCCTCTAAGGTGCATTTAGAACAGATCAAAAATGTGCGATTAATCGCGATTAACTATGGACAATCATGCGATTAATCACGATTAAATATTTTAATCGACTGACAGCCCTAGTTTTTATATAAATGGATCAGGACAAAAAGTGAGCCAATCTTTTTTCCTGAAACTTTCAAAATCTCTTTACACAGAGGGAACACATGTTGATGTAGAAAATACATGAATACGTGGATTTTGCATAATAGGTGACCTTTAAGGGATTCGACTACAACTTGTGTTCATGCTTTAATGTACAAAAAACACATTATGTTTCTCATAATGTAGGCCTGATAGAGAGGCGAAGTCCCGCCCTTCTACTTCCACCCCATGGGACCTTATTTCGGAAAAATTATGTATTGAAGTCAATGGGGAGAGAAAGATTATCTTTCGATCCCGTTTGAATTGTGCCACGAATTACACATGTTTGTCAATCTTAAAAAAACATTTCCATGTGAAAAAAGTCACAGTTTGTCGTAAAACTGTTGAAATATAAGACTATGGAAAATACGCAACTAGAAAGACTACAAATCCCAGAGTCCTGTAAGAGATGTCATTAACGTTACACATTACACTCGTGTACTCACCGAAACCTTGTAAAGCCGGTCACGCATGCTGGCTCTCAACATGCCCAGACTTGTAGTGATTTTCACCTCTTTTAATACTTTTCGCCTCATTCTGAAAGAAAGAGGTGAAATGTGACGGCCATCTTGGTGTAAAATGTGACGGCCATCTTGGTGTGTGGTGAAACGTGACGGCCATCTTGGTGTGTGGTGACGTGTGCGAGACCAGAGATGTAGTTCATTGAGCATTTCACACAAAATGTTTTGTTACTTCAGTTTTACGACACATTATTTTTTTGACTTGCAAATTTTTCTTTTAAATTGACAAACATCATAGCCTATGTGTAAGTCGTGGCACAATTCAAACGGGATCGAAAAGATAATCTTTCTCTCGCCATTGACTTCAATACATACATTTTCCGAAATAAGGTCCCATGGAGGTCCACCGGAAGGGGAGGGACTTCGCCTCTCTATTGCTGATTTTACCCTCTGTCGGAAACGCTTCGTTTTAGGGCCTGTCTCTTTAAGAAGTCTTCCGAAAAAGCATCCTCTTCTCTGATTGGTCAGCATTTTCAGTTTTTGCTATGTCGCAGACGGGGACTCACTGCCTGTGTCTCACTTCGGTTATTTCTCATTTCCTCGCTCCTCAGTATCACTGGAAGTTGATTTGTGTGCGCCATTTTGAGTAGCGTCCCAGTGGCCTTATTTGTGCCGGAGGACCGAGGATCGAGGAGCGATAACGGAGCGATAGTATGTATTAGTGATGTGTCGGTCGCGAAGAAGCCGGTTCTTTTGAACGGCTCTTTGGTACGAACGAGGGGAACCGTACTTGGTGAGAGCCGTTCTTGTTATCGTTCAATCGTTGGTTCGCACTCACTGCCTGCCAAAATCCACTCGCCTTTTAAAAAGCTTGATTTTGTTCCCCAAACGTATTCTGTGAAGACCCGCCCCTACTTTGATTGGTAGTTTTCAGCATGAGGAGTGAGATGGGGTGGGTCTTAATGGAATAAGCGAGAGAGAGAAGTCATAACAAGTGGTACAGGACAGGTAGACTACATGTTTTTCGGATGGAAAATGAGCCAAACGCAGCAGCATTTGGATGCACTTCAACCAAAACCCAGGCAGTGATAAAGCGCACCATTTGTAAAGGCAACATATCCTTTAAAGCAGGGTCAACAAATAATCTCCATCGCCACTTAAAAACGACAGTATCTAATATTAAGAGTTGCGTGAATTTCATTCAAGGCAAGGCAACTTTATTTACTTAAAGTGGACCAATCAAGCTATTTTTGAAACATATATTGTAGGGCCATACCTATATAAAACATGTCTGTGAAGTTTTTATTTCAAAATACCAAACCGATCCTACATTTTAGCCATGCCTCATTTCGCTCTATTTGCTCTTTTCCAGCCCTGTTTTTGCAAGGGCTGATTCTGCTTTTGTGGCAGACTACAGCGCCACTTACAGGCCTGGCATATGTACTACAGCGTCTCCAGCGCTTTTGAGCGGTCTCTCATTCCCCTGATAGGTGGAGAGTTGCCCATATAGGCGGAGCACCCCTTTTCTGACGTCAGAAACATTCAAATAATAATCAGCTCCGTTGCAGCCCCGTTTTTAGAGATTTGGGTATGGAGGAAAAGAGAAAGGGTTGAGTTTTCTGACACTTGGTGAGTTCCCTGATACACCGGGGACACATATTCATGTATAAAAGACGTACAAAAGTGCATTTTGCATGATGGGTCCCCTGTAACACATACAGAGGGTACATTCAAAGTACATTCACTGACATGAATGACATGGATATGGCGCCATCTTGTGTCATGTTTACAATGCAGATTATTGACATTAGGTGTGGCAATACAGTCAATCATTATCCTGGTGAGATAAACCTAGTAACCCCGCCCCCTTTAAAAAAACGGCTCTTTTGGACGGCTCTTTGAAAGGAACGGAGCCATAAGATCTGGCTCCCTTCAAAGAGCCATAATTCCCATCACTAGTATGTATGAACGATAGTCGAGGAACTACCGGACCATCCTCCGGTGAAATCCTCAGACAGTCGCCCCGCCCCCTTACTGTGCATCGCTCACTGATTGGACGATGCAGTGCATGCACTGATCTGTTGCTTCTTGACATGAGAGCAGTTTCCCAGCGGAGTGAAGAAAACACATGAAACTCACTCCTCAGTTTATACTGTGTTACACGGAGTAGAGCATCATTTATACCGCTCACTTTAGCTGTGACATCACAACCTAATGGGGGTCCTGGCTGCTCCTTTAAAGGCAGTTTCTCAAAACAGACTACATGCATTTCACCTGGGCTGGGCATCCGGGGCTTTCGCAGAAAATCTGTTTAGAGTTCTGTTTCATATGGGTGTTAAAAGAAGTATGCATATCTCTTAATTTTGCTCTCAAAGTGCACCTGATGCTTTTAACTTCAATATTTAAAAACAAATCTTCCCGTGGGAGAATGCCCCCGGACCCCCGTAGAGGAGGTTACCCCCGCTTACACCTACAGTATATGCCGTGAGCTGATTATCGAGCCTTCATTGTACCAGTCGCAGGTGTACTGTGTTTGTGCGTGTGGGGAGTGTTGCAGTAGAAAGTTCCACTGTAGCGCCCGGTACCTTAATGTACCTTAATAAACTGTGGGCTAAGCCCCGAATGTTTCCAGGTCCAGGAAACACCCCTGCATTTCACTGTGGATTTAGAATGTATATAAATGAATAAATAACTGATATCACATTACAAAGTTTGACCCAAAGTTGTTCCGTAATTCCAGCTTGACCATGAAAAGGCAAATTAAGCGGATAAATTGGCACAAGCTAAATGTTTTTAAACAAACATCAGTAAGAACCATCACTACCACAGACATATAACAGACTGCGCACATGTCACCGGCGTTGATTTAGCATTTTGACACTTTCACAGTATTTGTATGGCTTCTAGATATGCTTTATAATCGAAATAAATCTCACTTAATATACAATGGGATCTTTAAAACATAAAAATACAAAACAAATATTTTAAATAAATTAGCACTTTATTTGCTTTCTGATGCAAAAGGTTTGATTACCAAGTTATTCAACAGGGGGCTATTAAAGTTATATAAATCTAAAATACAAATACAATTCAAAAATATATATGTATTGATGATATTTTAAATGAATAAAATAAATCCGAAAACAAGTGGGCAATTAATGTAGTGGAGGATAAAGTAAAATGTTTGCCTCTGAATTGTATTCGAGTAAAAGTATATATTAGCAGTATAAGTATTTCAGTGTAATACTTTACTTTGAGCCACATCCGTCCACATCCATGTCCAAGGTTTAGTCTCTACCTCCGTCTAGTGGCCACAAGATGCACTTCCTGGTGAATAAAACACACTCTCCTGAAGAGTTTCTGTTAATATATAGATGTTTAGAAACAAATGGATATGTATAGCAACTGTTGTCTCTTTTTATTATTCATTTTCAATAACAATTGTATAAATAAAGACATACCGTTAGAAAACGCAGTGTAGGACAGGGAAAGCAAGTTGACAAGAAAGACAAGTGTATACATTATCACAAACACTGAACACCGGTCTCAGCAGGAATACACTTTTGGAATTGCTCTTCATCAGAATGTCAATCAGGAATTTAAAACGCTGTGTCGCAGTCACATAACTGCATCATTTATTAGTCTTTTTTATTATAGTGTAGCTACATTTTAATGTATGGTTGCCACGATGTAAACTAACAGCCGTGTTTAGGAATGATCGACCTGAGTTTAACTCAACTATGATTAAAAAATATATGACAACCAGACTAATAATCATAGCTATAATAAATCCTGTATACTGAAATGTATATTTAAAAAAACTGATTTAACATATGGCTTAGATCATGCTCAACAATAGCATTACACAGAGGGAATGATACAACTCATTCCTCCTCAAAGAGAGCTCAATGTCACCGTCTGCTACAGGACAAAGTCACATGGAAGCCCAGGAGAGTCATATTGTCAGTAAAGGTTTAAAAATAAACAGCCGTCAGTGTTCGGGGTCCTTAGTTGGGACTTTTTAAGTGGCTTCCCCTTCGGACATTTTTTTTCTTTAAGAGAATTGAAGTTCCTCGAAGTTCACATCTGGCTGCAGAGGTAACTAAAACAAACGCCTCTGATGATTGTTTATGTGAGATGCAGCTTCAGCACACTAACACACGTCGTGATGAGGCACAAAGCCAGCCGCCACATCCAACAGGAAGTTTGGCAGACATCGACAAACATCGCAAATACACTAACAAAACGATGTTTAATGCTGCTATGGAGTGCTGGTTCATAATACAGAGATGATAATGTCATGCGCCGTCTTACAAAATGTAAAGGACGCAAAGCAGCAAACGCACAGAAATAAAGTTTTACAAGGATTTGTGAATGTTGTAATGTTTATCTTTAAAGAGTTAGTGCAGTTGGTTTTACCGTGACAGCATTAAGGATCAATGCTGCATGTCAAGGCTTTATTAACAGTAACAAAGAAAACACTTTTGTCCCTAATCAACTCAGTTAAAAAATGCAGGCCGGCAACTGTAATTAATACCAAGAATAAAAAAACGGCACTAAAAAAATTCTAAATTTCACATATTAAAATGTAGACATCCAAAAAAATGCAGAATTGTATAAAATGACATTTGGATTGTTTGAAATGCGTTAAAACAAATAAAGGCAGATTGACCCTTTATGAAAAATGGGGTCTTAGTGCAGTCACTCACACCGTGTTGCCCTTCTTTTGCGTGACTAAATCCATCTTTAGTTTTTTTTCCCATGTGCTCTGTTTTTTCAAGTAATCCCAAATCTCAGTGAGATAATCAGAAGAACTGATTCCCCTCCATTTTGGATTGTTCCAGTGGTTCCTTACCTGTCCATCACTGAGGATCGGCGAGTGTAAAAAGTGCTGACAATAGAAAGCTCATGGCTTATGAGGAGAGTTTGGAGTAGCTCGGGGGGGAGAACTTGCGTTTCAGGTACTTGATGATGTAGAGAGGAAGACAGCTGACCAACGTGATGGCTGACACCTTCCACAGGAAAGGCCACGTCGTGATGAAGGACAGGTCTGGGGGGGGAAGAACAGCTTGAATACACGTTTTTTTGTGGTTTATTACTTCAGAGGATAGTAAGCGCTCAATCTAGTATGCAACTTGATCACAGGGGGATAAAACCACACGAACAGTGGAGAGACAGCGGAGAAGAATCCAATCACAACATGATGACACAAGCTCAAATGAAAAAAAGACAACATGATGACACAGACAAACATCAGTGGGAAGTGCAAAGAGAGACATGAGGAGATCAACTGACAGGCTGCCAACCTACCAAGGAAAGCTCCCAGGGACACCCTGCCTATGCCTGTCGCAAACATACAGGGGCATAAGAGAGCAGCAGAAACAGTGAGAGACAGGTTAGCAGTGATGACAGGGACAGACAGACGGAAGCATAAAAGCACAGAGCTAAAGCTACTGCACACCATTAGGAGTAGTGTTGTAGTGTTACATTAGATTCAACACAAAGCTGTTACAGAGAGAAAGTGTAACATGAATACTGGATTAAAAGGGTTAAGTGAAGATATGCTTCTACTATAGTGAAAAGCCAGAGCTATGTGCTACATGAAAGCAGACCATAATGGATTAGCCAATGTATTCAAATGATATCTTATTTGGGACCCATTTCAATAAGCTCGAGTCATTTCAAAGTCTGAAATGTGAGGATTTGCTTATTTTCTTTGTCACATGTGATATTAAACTACATTTCTTTGGGTTTTGAACTGGTTGAACAAAAGTAGCAATTTCATAATTTTAACTATTAATTACCTTAATAATTGTTCTATATCTTTTGACATTTTAAAGAGAAATAATGTCACAACATGTATTTATTTAGAAAGGAATAAGCAGATGAATCTATAGCAAAATGTAAGTTAACTGGCGTTTTTCCAAAAGCCTTGTGTGGGTAACTTCTCTCATATTTATTTTAGGGCTGTCAGTCGATTAAAATATTTAATCGCGATCAATCGCATGATTGTCCATAGTTAATCGCGATTAATCGCAAATTAATCGCACATTTTTTATCTGTTCTAAATGTACCTTAGAGGGATATTTTTCAAGTTTTTAATACTCTTATCAACATATGAGTGGACAAATATGCTTTATATGTGTGTTTATTATAATTTGAACAATGACAAATATTCTAATGAATATTAAACACAACAACCTCTGAACATTACAAATATTCGCCTCAATTCAACCTGGAACCTCTCTCATACAATATAGTGTGTGTGTGTGTGTGTGTGTGTGTGTGTGTGTGTGTGTGTGTGTGTGTGTGTGTGTGTGTGTGTGTGTGTGTGTGTGTGTGTGTGTGTGTGTGTGTGTGTGTGTGTGTGTGTGTGTGTGTGTGTGTGTGTGTGTGTGTGTGTGTGTAGAGAGACACTGTGATGGATCGTGGGAGCTATGTACAGCTCAAGGCATATGCTCGAACGGGAGCTGCCTGGACGCTGCAATCATGTTGCGCTCACTATCCGTGCTGAGTGTGCTGACTGTTCGTACAATGTCCCACTGTCTGGCTTCCTGCATAAAGTCAAGTGCTCGGCGCAGTTGTGGCGAAATGTCGCTCCTCTGTTTTCATTGAAACAGCTCCTTATATCCGTTAGCGCAGCTAGCTAGCACCAGATGCTAACAACAGCAATACGCGTAAGGTATGCCTCGCTCGCTCGTGCCACACATACACACACCCTCCCGGTCCTCCCGATGGCCAGTCGGTGCGTGCCGGTGAGCGTGGAAGTGTGGTCTGCCGGGTCTGCCACAAGCGGGCGGCAGGAGCGGGGCTGTCAGCATCAGCTTGTAGATGGTATTTTAAACTCGATGCGCTCTGAAACTACGGGGCGGCCGAGGACAAAAAATACACATGCGTTAATCGCGTTAAAATAATTAGTGGCATTAATTTTTTTTTGCGTTAACGCGTAACTTGACAGCCCTAATTTATTTATATATTTTCAGTTTTCATTAAACTTTGACACATTCAAATATTCAAACTCATTTCATAAATGTATTTTTTTATTAAACAAATAAGCTCTTCTTTTAGTTTCCGAGATTTTCAAAGATACAAGCGTGGAGTAAATGGAGACCTACCGAAGTACTCGTTGAGGAAGGCGAGGGAGGCCAGGTAGCAGCCCAGGCTGAAGAACTCGGCCACCACCATGAGCCAGTGCCAGGTGCGGATGGTGAGCGCCACCATCAGCAGCTCCGTGATGATGAGCGCCGTGAAAGAGATGGCCACCACGTGCACAAACTCAGACTCAAACAGCACCAGAGCACCGTACATGAGGCTGCCCCCTGGTGGCCAGAGGAAACACATCAACCACATGATATTACCAGAACACATTAGTGATGGAGGAGGCGGATTAAACAAGGGCTGTTGTTGAATAATATTTTTGAAAAGTTCCTTAGGGAGTGAAATGACCCGGAAGTACCGTGATAGCCATGATAATATCTTTTTGAATTTCCTAGATGATATGAAAGGAGCTTCAATGCTTCCTTTGTTATCTCCTGCAGCATAGGAAACACCGGACCATCCTCGACTAAAGGAAAGGAGATAACGCTGTCCCACAATTCCTTGCAGCCGCAACATTTTAAGTGATGCAACATTTTAAGTGATGCAATATTTTGCCGTTCACAGAAACAATCTATTGTGGCCAAATAAGCATCATGTCAGCTACACTGCTTATTTAGCATTTCCCCTCTTGTCAAAACTTGCTAAAGTGCTTTTATGTTCCACTCATACTTATTGGGACTAATAAATAGGGTAATGTTGATACATCTGAGGGGAAAGGAGGTTGAGGGTGAGCACATGCTACCATTTCATATCAACAATTGTTTTTTCATTCAAACCTTCATAAAGAAATTGTAAATAATCTTTTGCCTGTCCACGTTTATAGAGCCCGCATGAACCATCTTGATATGAACACAGGCCCTTTTCTTAGTCCCTCTAAGCAGACGCACATCAGTAACATCTGCTTTCCACTAGAAGTTGCACTGTCTCAGCACTGTAATTGTCTTTTCCTGATGATTTCTCCTTCACATCTTTCGTTAACGCAAGGACGTTTTCACTGAGGTTACGAAAAATGGTTAGGAAAACACATAAGACCTGTTTTAAAAAAAAGATCACAGCCCAGGATTGTAAAGAGAAGGTTGTGTCATTTTCAAAGTATTATTTCTTCATCATTTTTTCTCAGGTCTGCTCCACAATCAGCTGCCTGGGACATTGAGGTAAGGATGTCTGGAGATAAGGACTGATTCAATAACTTTACAAGAGTTAAAGGTGCTTCAGTGAGTCTGTCTGAGTAACATATTTTAGTATCCAGACACTCAGTCATCTTTAGGCGCCTGCTGTATCTTGATAGCTCTTCATTCTATCATAACCAACACAAATTGAGCTCAATGGCCTCTAACGGATCACATAATTGCTGCTTCATAGTCTCCATATAGCACATTCCAGCGAGTCAAACTCTGTAATAAATTAAGCTAGATTGGCGGCTAACATTTTCCTCCTCCTCCTCCGCTGTCGTCCTCTCATATCGTCTTTACATTAACCTGCCCCCCCCCCCCTGTACCAGAGACCTGGTATTGGCCTTTAATTAAAAAACCCCGAGCTGTCAGGAAGTCACGCTCCAGCAGGAACATAGATCTTTCCCACACGCTGCATGGCTTAGCGATTACAGAAATATCGATTTACTGGACGGACAAAAGCCCGCATGTAAAGGCGGATGGCGGTTGGAAACCTAAGATACTGAGAAAGTGACCGTCCGAGAGTTTGAAGGGGGCCCGGGGACCCTGGTATTAAGACACGCTAGAGAGAGATGATGAAATGGTGGTTGAAGAGTTGCTTTGACAGTCTACAGTAGCAGACTGCACATTCTGTACAGACAAGCCATGCTGTACCGGCTCAGTTACAGATATAAGAGCTATTATGTTTTAGAATGAGCACCTTACCTTGATAGATGCTGATCAAAACCCAGATGAGGAATGTCTTGAAAGATAATGAACGCCCCTGAAAGAGAAACATCATCCATAAGTGGAACACATATATATGATATGACTTGATGTTAGGGAGAACATTTGCAGAAAATAAACTTTAGATTTAAAAGGTCAGGATTTGATTCGATTTTTCAAGCACTGATGGGATAAATGGTATTTCAGGGTATATGCAGGAATCCTGAAGTCAAATGTAATACCTTTTAAGACCTTTTTTAAGACCCTTTCCATACATTTTAAGACCTCATCGCAACTTCGAGTTCTAACCGGTTACATTGGCGACACACTTTACCTCACATTTACTATATTGATTGTAAGATAGGACAACTAAACAGAGTGCAGACAGACTACTGAAGCCTCCTCTCCACATGAACTTCAACCTCTCGGTGAAGGTCAGGTGTAATGCAGTATGCTGCTTTGTTGCTTCTGTACTCTGTACTCTTTCATTCCAGTAAAACTCCTCAGAAACCATTAGAAACCAGTATTTGACCAATAAACAAAACAATTGACAAAACTTTGAACTATGAAATATATTAAACTTTGGTGAGCTTCAGCGGGGTAATGCCATATAGGAGCTCCCTCACAAATACCCAGGGGTTAAATTGGGCTGTGGCTGTCGGGGGCTAAGCCCGGCACATAGGACGATGCTCTGACGTCATCACCCTCACACATTTGTCATATGTTTACAAAAAACGATATATGTTAAGACTTTTCTCGTTCTTAATATAGACTATATTTAGGGTCGATATGTGTTGACCTTACTTTAAAATAGCAGATCTCTGTGACCGGATATAGTTTGGTTTAGACCCCGGCCCCACGAGGACGCATACAGTAAACGGTATCGGTATCGGTATACCGTTAAGCCGCTGGACAAACAGTGCTGCTATCGGTATATGTGTTACGTCTACTTCCTTAGTTTAACTTTAAACCATTCTGGCTGGTTGGGAACCCTCATCCCGTGTGATGTATCCGGTTTGAGACCCCTCTGATTGGCCACTGTAAATGCCACTCGTCATCTCTCTCAACAGCGCTCTTATTATTGTTGTGAGACTCCCGCAGGCATGGCGGACAGAGCGAAGCGATCGAAGGTCTGGGTGCACTTTAAAAAAATGTAGTGGCGATAGTGCAAGGTGCAATCTATGTACTCAAGTAGTTGCTTGTAAAGGGGGTAACACAAACAATTGAATGAAGCATTTGCAAACGAGACACTCATTGAATCTAAAATGGTGCAGCGTATTTGACAGCCTAAACAATGTGACTGCTAGCGATACTGCTAGTAGTGATGTGTCGGTCGCGAACGAGCCGGCTCTTTTAAGTGAACGACAGGGGCCGGCTCGAGGCGTTGTGTAGGAAAATGATGAATACACTAGATTTAAAAAAATATATACAGAAATATACACTACAGTGACATCTGGCGTCGTTTTAGTAAGACATTTTCACTTCCGCATGAAAAAGCCTCCGCACGTGACCTCCCGCGTGTGACGTAGTGATGGGCATTTCGATTCCCTTCGGGGACACAAATCTTTTGATTCAGTTCACTTTAAAGATTTGTTCAATGATTCATGTCGACTTCGAAGGCTGGGATCAAACCTTCCAATTGAAAGACGATTGCACTACCTCACAGCCAAAGTCGCCCATGATCGTGCGTTGAAGCTTGCCGGTGGGCGTGTCTGGCGTGCGACCAACAACCAATCACATTCATCTCCCGCCCTGGACACACAAGCACGCGGTTTGATTTTGCTAGAGCTTGTACTGGCATATGATTTGATTGGCTGGCACTTCCGTCGATGCTTGAAAAGTTGAATTTTTCTCAACTTTCGAAGCGAGCAACGGAGGCAAAGCTTCAATGCGACGCTGCCGTGTGGACGTACCGTTACTCCACAGGGCGACTGTGGCTGAGAGGGAGTGCGGTTGTCTTTCAACCAGAAGGTTGTGGGTTCGATCCCAGCCCGTGCGGCCAACACGTCGATGTATCCTTGGGCAAGATACTTAACCCTGAGTTGCTCCCGATGGCATGGCCAACGGTGTGTGAATGTTAGTTCCTAGAGCAAGTGGCACTGCTCTGTATGAATGGGTGTGAATGGGTGAATGACATGTAGTATGTAAAGGGCTTTGAGGGGTCGTAAAGACTGGATAAAGCTCTATATAAATATTTACCATTTACCTACCTAATTTAAAAATAAAATCTTTTAATGTTTTGAAAATGCTGATTCAGGCTACCGCTAAGTGTTTTTTACCTTCTGATGCATGTAAGTAAGTGTGGGTGAAGAGAAGAAAAAAACAAGGAAAATGGCCAATCCTGTTCTTGATTTTGAACGTAAAATCAAAAGCTTATTTGGATGGATTTCTAATTTAGAATGCATATCGCGACACTGCAAGTAATGTAAATATATTTTAAAAAAAGGGCACTGTACCTTGGTGAGGTCTTTATAAAGCTCTGGGTAGAGAAGAGCCATCTCTGGCTTCACATCTTGGTCCAGAACCAAGGAGAACACAGGGAACATGGTGTACATGGTGGCATACCTGCACACAACAAAACAGGGTTAAGATGGACCACATATTTCCACAAATCTGTGCTGCGTTACCGTAAGGCTGTTGCCATATTAGCCATCGTTAACCATTGCATTTGGTTGTCCTAAGACTGTTATATAGAGGTAATAGCTTTGTGATGCTAAACAGGCAACTTAGCGCCTTGGCTACAATAGGAGTACATTTTTACCACATTAAGACATTTGGAAAAGGTACATACCCAACCATGAGGAAACCCTGGTACAGTGGCACAGAGGCAAAGTAAAACACAGAAGAGAAGACCGCCTGAGGAAAGGGAACAGAAATTGTGTCATAAAGTCAGTTATTTAAGAATTGTATTGGCCACAATGTGGAAGATTGTCTCAGGCTTCAGCACTGAGCAATAATTAAAAGCAGGACCACTTATTTAAAACAGGCATCAAGGAGAAAACGACTTAAACATGAATATTGTGTGAGTGTTTTAATACCTGCATGGTGGAGATGATCATGCCTCTGTGCATGACGAACTGACCCAGAGCTGCAGAGCGCTTGTAGCTGTTCCTGCCGTGAACCATGAGCAGGCGCCCAATGTGTTTAAACTGCGTGATGGAGAAGTCTGCAGCCAGAGATGCCTGCTTCCCTTCCTACACCCACCCCCACACACACACACACACAATTAGAAAGACGCAGTTGTAAAACACCAAAGTGTTAAACCATATACTTCTGAAATTGTATTAAAAAAGTATCTAAAGTTACAGAATGTGTCACTTTGTTCCTAGTTTCCCTGAAGTTTTTATAGTTTGGTATAATGTGTGGCCTTGCAGGAATAATATCCGTTTGACTTCTTACTAAATTAAGTGTTTAATAAAGTTTTTTAAGATTATTGCAGTTTCTTTGACTGAATTAACTAGCTCTCATGATTAATCAAAATCTGTTTATGTAGTAAATGGAGGTCTTTACCTTTCCTTCAATTCCAATACCACAATCTGCAGCCTGGATCATACTGACATCATTTCCTCCATCACCTTTCACAAAAAGAGAAAAAACAACAAAATAATTGTACAATATTTGAATCTGGAAAAGCTAGATTAAAACGTATTTATTTTGTATTGTATTTAAGGCTGTAATTGTGGTGAAGTATGTCCCATGTCCTCTTGTATGTTGTGTTTGTGCTTGTTGCCATCTCCTGTAAGCCAAATATGATCTGAACTGAATTGAAAGATGCACACTTTGCTGGGTGCTTCTCTTAGTGAGCTTTGACTGCCATCTTGTGGATAAAAGAAGTACAATATATATATATATTTGTTCCGGTGTCTGTGCATTGTCAGCATTTGATAGATATCAATGCAGGCACAACTGGGGTATGGCAGACAGTTTGAAGGCAAATCATAACTTTAAACCAAATCCCCATCCAAAAGAGAATAAAATAAATCACTGGATGGGTATTTAATTCATCTGTCCAGCCTTTCCTCCCTAAGGGACTGAGCTGTACACAGACACATGTGCCAGTATGTGTCAGCCCTCACCTATGGCACAGGTCCTGTTGGCTGTGTGCTGCTTGAGGAGCGTGACGATCTGGGCCTTCTGGGTGGGGGAGCAGCGACAGCAGACCACCGCAGGACACTGACACGCCAGCTCCACAAACTCATGCTCGTAATAGCGCAAACACACCTGCAACACAACACAGATACACTCTGGTTGTCTTTGTTGTAATTGCATTATAGTTTTTTTAATCTGTACACAGAAAATCTGAGCTAAAATACAATACATAGATTACTGAACAATTAAAGTTCTACAGATATTCACGTGATCTCTTGCAATATTTTATCAGTCGGACTTGAATGCCATACAAGTGAAAACACTGATTACAGTAAAGCCTTTTAGGCCATTTCATCTCCTACACAATCTTAATTGTCTTTTACCTTTTGTACCATAGAAATATCCAATAAAAGCGATACACATCCAGAGTTGGAAGAAGTACTTGCATAAAAGTCCAGCATTCAAATTGAACTCAAGTAAAATATACTTAATATACTTTAGGTTCAAAAAGTTAAAGTACGTATCTTGATGAATGGCCCATTGCAGAATGATATCTATTGCATTATGGTGTTCATCACTTCAATGTTGCACTGAGTAAAGTTGGTGTTTATTTTAATTACTTTACAAGCTGCTGGGTAGCTTGAACTGTAATAATACATCATGATTTATTGTTTTCTTTTATTATAAACTCTTATCTGCAAAGAAGCTAGTAACTAAAGCTGTAAAATAAATGTAGTGGAGTAATAAAAGCTTCCATTGTAGTGTATAAGTATAAAGTGGCATCAGGTAGAAATACTGTACGGATGTAAAACAAGTCCAGGATCATAACAATGTCTTGTGTTTTTGTTTAGCACATTATATTGACCATTAGCTGTACCTGCGCCTTTCTTTAATGGATGTCTTTTTCTAAGTTAAACAAAAGTACAAAAAACTGAACTTTTCTAATCTTTTAGCCTCATAAAAAAGGACTAATATGATTGATTTCCTCTCCAAATCTTCAGAGCTCTGGTTAAAGTGTTAAGTATTGGTTTTGGCTGCATTCTCAGCATCATCTGCTCCCTTAGTAAACATGACTGTGTGCTGCGCTGTGCTGTAGTACCTCTAAGGAGTCTCCAGAGATGACCAGAGCACAGTCATGCTTCCTCCTGAAGGCGTTGAGCTCCAGATGGGCCTCTCCTCTGCTGGAGATCTGCTCGAGAGCCACACAATACAATTAGCCGTGAGGACATTAGGCTTTTAGTCATTCCCCGATACATAAGCACTTTGTGATAACATCAAAGGGAAACAGCGTACCGGCTTGAACACATGGATGTCTTGGGTTCTGGACACCAGGTGGGAGCTTTTGGCGATGCACGTAGCCGTCTCAAGTTTATCCCCCGTTAGCATCCAGATCTGTAATTCAAGAAAGAGACACAACTGGTTGCTCTGTGTACTCAACCTGAGATGATGCATGTGTTGCATGCTCTTAGCAAACAGGGAACATCTGAATCAACAGAATGGAGATCAGGGCAAAAGATAATAACCATGAGAAAGCTAAAAAAACTAATTTTGGTATATTACAACAGCAAAATGTTCCAACTACTCTATGTCAGGGCTAATAAATGAAAAAGGGAAATCTTTTTGGCTTTTCAATGATCAAGTTATATTATTTATTGATTTTTTTTTTAAATATAGGGTTCTTACACCTTTTCCAAAGTCAAATTCAAGCACTTTAAGCATTTTCAAGGTGCATTTTCCAGCTTTTCAAGCATCTTACAGCTGTTGTAAATTACATATTTATATACACATTAGGGGTGGGCGATAAGACGATATATATCGTCGTGACGATATTAGGTCTCCACGATATGCTTTTTCAGAGATATCGTATCTATCGTGATATAAAAAATAAAAAAATTGAATTTTTTTTTTTTTTGAAATATATAAAAAAAATATGTGAAAGACATGCTCTAAAGCTGTCTCGTCAGGATTCAGACAGTATTGCACTTCATTTATTGTCTTGGTTGATTCTGTTGGCTTATATTTTATTTTATCAATAAGGTATTTAGTTTTTCCCTTCAGTTATGCTAAAGTCTTTTATTGCACTTCAAGTCTAAAGTTTACATTTTAATTGTTTGGCACTGACTTTTCCTCATTGATGTTTTATGTTTTACTTAGTTATGTTTTACCCTCCTTTTCATGTTTATTGATGTTCACTGCTAGTGCTACCTCAGAAAGTTCATTTTTATACTGAGAAACTGCCTTGAAGCCATATCAAAATGTTGAATTGTACATTCAGGGATTCATTTCAGAAATAAAACCAGCTTGAAATGCTATTTTGGTCTGTTACTCCTTTCTGTTTTAGTTTCTGTTACCTTGTAGGTGCTTGTTCTGTTAAGTAACTTGAAAAATAACCATAATAACCGACATGAAAAAATATCGTGATATATATCGTCTATCGTGATACTGCATGAAAAATATCGTGATAATATATTTTTCAATATCGCCCACCCCTAATACACATACTCAAATGATTATTTCCCTACCTCACATTAAACCAGATGTTCTTTATGCTATAAACAACCAAATGTGTGTTTCGTGATAGCCTTCTACACGAGGATGAACAATTAAAGAAAAGAAAACTAAGTTTAATATTTCAAAATTATATAACCTGTCTGAGCCAATATAAAACAATCAGCCAAATAACTTTTCAATACATTATTGATTACTATTTTTGAGGTGCTTTTAGGTTGGCAGTAAACATAAGTCAGAGGTAAATGGTGTACTTTTGCTCCACTACATGTATTTAATACCTTATTGGCGCGTTTCCACTGCAGCGGGTAGCTCGCTTTAAGCGTGCCGAGCCGTGCGGGGCCCGCTTTTGGTTGCGTTTCCACTTGGCCTAGTACCGGCTAGCAGGTCCTAATTCACAGTTTTTCTGGCCCCATAAAATCGTGGTTCTACGGCCAGGAACAACCAGGCTGAGTCGGGCTGAGTATGCTAAACTAGAGAGAGAATCGCTGGCAAGGGGGCTACAAATACAACAAGATGAACATATTTGACCGTGATTTAATTGTAATACACGTTTCAAAATGATGCCGAAGTAACAACATACTGATACCGGTTAGTAAAAACCATGAATTAATGCTTTGACAAGTCTGCAGACAGACGGCAGGCGAAAAACCTTTTAAAATGCGTGCTTTCTAAATGGAGCTTGGCTAAGCTAACGTTATATATGCTCCGACCGTCCACACTCACAACAACGGCCTATACAGACATAAATAAACCAGTGACTGTATTCGCCATGACACAGGCAGTCTGTGGTTTATACTTGTTTAACTTTTGTCTAGTTTCTGAACAGATAAGAAGAGCTGTGAGCTCTGAGTGCTAAGAGCTAACGGATGTGTTGTTTTTCTGGGGTTGCGTTCGGATAGTTTAAAAATCAGCTCCTAAGTTCTAACCCTATCTCCTATTCCTTGACCTCTGAGTGAAACGTCACGGGGTTAAGGGATAGTGGATAGGAGAATTCAAAAGGATTTAGGAGAAGAGACCGCGGTGCTTTAGAGAATCCGACTGCACTTTCACTATCCGACGTGTTTATGATGCGCCAGCGGACGTCATTTTGTGCGTCTGCTGCTGCTGTGGGGAAACTATGGAAACTACAGTTTTCTATACAGCGGACTACAACATGGATGTTTAATAAGAACGACGGACTACTGTAAACTCATCTAGAGACTCTGCACCGTGCTCTGATGCTGTTGCTTTGCTTTATGAACGTGGACAACAGAGAAACATATTCTTCATGACCAAAGTTGGAATTGAAATAAAAAAGGAAAGTGAAACCTCTCCCTACATTAATACAAAAAATGATCCCAGTATGATTGTATGAACTATGAAAATATCTTAAAATCAATACAGATGTATTTATTATAAATGTTAGTCTTTAACACCTCTCACTGTGTTCATCACCATTCAAACATCTTTTAAAAGTTGGACAAACCCCACACAGCTCAGTGAAATGTTGACTTTATTTGATCATTTCAGTAAAAACTAACGTTCATATTTCTCCTTTTGATTATAATACTGATGAACGTTCAAAACAAAGCACTTTGGCAACTTACCACATACGTTTTAAAAAGCTTAATAAGCACTGTAACTTTCATGATATCATTTCTCCGTCATAATCGATTGTTTCCGTGAACGGCCGACTGTTGTGTGACGTCAAATGCTGCGGCTGCAAGGCATTGTGGGGCAGCATTTTCTCCTCTCCTTTCGGTTAGGGAGGTCCAGTGGTTCCTAAGCTAAAGGAGGTTATAAAGGAAGTTTGAAACCTCCTTTCCTATCATTCTAGAGAATTCGAACGGCACTTATCATGGCTGCCACTGAGGGACTTCCGGGTCATTTCACTCCGTTCGGAAGGTTCCTAAGCTAAATGGACGATTCGACTGCAGCCTGGGGCTCTTATTGAAGATGACGTCACGGCTCCGCCTACACTGCGTTACTATAGTAACTACCCCAGTTCCTAAACTGTAATGGAAGCGCATCATTAAAGTGAGCCGGGCCTAATAAGGCCTAACCAAACCGAGCGTGGCCGAGCGAGGCCTGCAGTGGAAACGCGCCATTAGTTACTTTACAGATCTGGATGAATGATGTGAAATATAACCAAGTGTTAAATCAGACTTTAGTTCCACCTGGAGTAAATCTACAAGCTACCCTGCAGTATACAAAGTCATTCAAACTAGCTGCACCTTTACCAGCTTTGAGAACACTTTCATGATCAATCATTATAAAACATATCATATATATTATTCTGAAATGGACCAATCTGCACAATGACTACTTTTACGGTCGCTACTTTCACCATATTTTGATGAGAATACTTTTCTACTTTCACTTGAGGAACATTTTGAATGCAGGACTTTTACTGTGACAGAGTATTCCTACACACTGGTACTTGTACTTTTACTAAGTACACGATCTGAGTACTTATAATTTCACTACAAGATCTGAGTACTTGTACTTTTACTCAAGTACAATATCGGAGTACTTATTCCACCTCTGGTAGCGTATTAGCCTGAATTGTAGCCACAAAATCACGCAGAGCTGCATAAAAATAGACTCACAATGGTAACAAGTGGAAAATAATATTTACAAATGTGTACAATGTAGGTAATTTTGACTACTCAAGACACCTGACTTATACATCTTCAAAGGAAGACTGTGTTCATTCTTCAATTACCTGGGATTAAAGCAAAATGTAGTTTTACTTGTATAATACTTTATATTACTTTATATATATATTACATTTTATATAAAAGACAGTTTGTTTTCATCTGTTTCCAAATAAACAAGTATTGGCTTTCAAAATATTAAACTTGTTTCGGCAAATTCAGATGATAAATACAACTTTGAAGCTACGGCATAATTACAAGCAGAGAACGGACTAATGTAACATCACAGTAAGCGTAACAACAGCCGGTGTTTCTTGTGAGTGTTTCCCCGGTACACAAACGCAAAAATACACAAACACACTCGCGAGCTTCCCTCAGACCAGTAATACAAACGAAAATGTGTCTTCCGGTCAATGTGACTGATTTCGATAGAGCAAGTCACATTTGGTTTAGGCACGAAACATACTACCAGTAGAAATACATTGCTTTCAAAATCGCTCTGTCGAATCAATAGATTATATTTCGTGATTATAACACGAAATGCCGTGAGACTGGGTTGAATTACAAGTGAGTGCTTCATCCTCTGAACACCACAGGATGGCGTTAGCTTCAACAAACATAACATGCAACGTTAGCCTAATCTAAAATGCTGTACTACGGCGTACCTTTCATGTGGCTCGTCAGCGCAGACTCTCGCATCGTTATTTTTGCACTTTGCAGGAGGCTACTCGTGGGCTTGACCCTCGTCTTAGCCATGGCTTGTATTTGTCTTCTGCTAGCCAACGCTCGTTGAAACTGCAACCTCCTGGCACACTGTCATCTATCACTCTCATCAGAATGCCCAGGTCACACGTAACACAAACACTTGCAGGTCGCGCGCATAGCGCGGGAAGGCCGTAGCAGAGCTATTTTATGTAGAAGCAATTCTTTTCTTTTAATCTAAAAAGCGAACTATTCAGTCAGACAGCAATTTATTGTAAAAGTAAAGCATTCACATTTTCAAGCACTTTATCTTAATTTCAAGCACCATTCCCAACCTTGAAAACACCACGTCAAATTTCAAGCATTTTCAAGGATTTCAAGCACCCGTACGAGCACCGTACGAGGACCCTGTAAATAGTTTGGGATAATAAATAATAGTATATTAGTATTTTAAATGATTTGAGTTAAGTAAATATATATTTACAATTGTTTTTAAATAAAGGCTTTTTAACATTTCCTTCACCGCGGTAACTTGGATTTGAATGGCCTGGATTGTCTTTCTGTTTAAACTGAAATTCACCTTAAAGTGTGAACTGTCTTTAATAAACTCAGATATTTTGGACGTGTACAAGTTAAGATTATCATCATTACCTCCTTTTTGTGTATCTGGTTTAAACGCTGAATGACTCTTGAGGTATTAGGGGATATATTTGAGTTTCAGAGTTGACCAGAATAACCCTGGTGGCAGTATTCATAGTAGGTATGTTGCGAAATACCAGTATTGACAGTACGGAAAGTCATTTCACAACAGAAAGAGTTGAAGATGAACTTCACTGATACAGTTGCATTGTTAATTTTTCAAAATGTTCTACAGATATTGTCACAATATTTTTGCTAAGAATGCTTTTGGCACTTTAACCATGTATTGAAAGTCTGACACAGTGACAGCCTTACCTTGATGCCAGCATTCCTGAGCAGCTCCAGCGTGGGCCTGACGTCGGCCTGCAGCTGGTCCTCCACTCCGGTCAGACACAGCAGCTCCATCTCCCGCTCCAAGCTCTCCACCACTGCTGCCACCTTCAGGCCGCGGTCATGGAGGCTCAGCTTCGCCTGGCTGTAGCGGTTCTATACATTGAGGGGGTAAAGAAAAGAAAAAATAATGAATTGTGAGGTAAAAGTGAAAAAGGCAACTGATAAATACTCATGTCAACATAACTAAAAAGAGTGAATGCTGAGTTTTTAATCATTAAGTGACTCAAAAAAGCTGCTGTCATGATATAGAAACAACCTAAATCCAAGAGGAAACAGGCTCACATCGCTATTTTGTTGAAAAGACTTACCTCTAGTTCCAATTAAAGAAAACATGAGACTCGTTAAAGTAAAGGATGCGCTGTATGGAGAGCAGTATAAGGCCCCGTCCACACGGACACGAAACGGGTTGTATCTGCTACAGTGTGTATGGACGGTTCTTCCACGTGAGACCGTAACGGAACCCACGGTCCCAAGGTGGGTAGATCTGCGGGCGGAACGCTCTGGGTGGTCAAACGGCTCCGTGTGTACGTCCTATACGCCATAGCCCCGCCTCTCCCCACCTCTCCTGCTCACCCCCCGAGTCACCCACGTCATCGCTGATGTTTTTCACCAACAACAACAGTGTTCCGAGTGTTTCGAGCCAGGTCCCGGTATCTCGCAGGACAGTGCACCCAGCAGGAGCCTCCAGCAGACCCCCCCGCACGGTTCCCTCGTCCCTTGGAAGAGGCGGAGAGGTGGGTGTTTTTCATCTGCTGGTGGACTACCGGGGAGAACGTCCTGCTCGGGAGCCAGGCTCAGAGTTAGTGGCACCTGCCTTTTACAACAGGAATACACGCTCGCCTCGGGGAGGGATAAAAAGAGAAATAGCCAGAGCCCTGCCTCTCCCCACCTCTGCTGCTCACTCCCGCGTCACCGCTGAATCCACCGCGGAGAATAAACAGAAGGGCAACCAGGCAACCATGGCAACCATGCTCGGGAGGTCTGATTCGCTACTTTTGGTGTATTTTGTGGCTGAAGTACAGCGCCACTTATAGGCCCGGCATATGTACTACAGCGTCTCCAGTGGGTCGAGCGGTCTCGTGTGGACGGACACTTTTCATGAGGCGATACCGTGTGGACGGAAGACTTTTTTGATATCGAATTCGGTTCTTTCTCCGTTTCGTCTCTGTGTAGATGCAGCTTAACACAGCATGC
This sequence comes from Harpagifer antarcticus, assembly GCA_902827135.1. Lineage (NCBI taxonomy): Eukaryota > Metazoa > Chordata > Actinopteri > Perciformes > Harpagiferidae > Harpagifer > Harpagifer antarcticus. The sequence goes on from CADEHL010000314.1 coordinate 3,629,348, forward strand.
AGTGCATTGATGATCCATACCTCAAAGTCCTGGTACTGCTCCTCAGACAGAGACTTCTTGGCCACCACCAGAGTCCTCAGGCCCTCCCTGGCCATGTTCCCACACTGACAGAGAGGAGAGGGACAGGGTGTTATGAGATATACACATAGTTCTGCCTTTAAAAGAAAGACTTTCAATTTCTATTCTTTAAGGTTTTGGTTTTTTAACTCTTGTGCCGCTCGAGACACACTTTAGATTTTTAGGCTGTGTTAATGCATATATAGGCTGTGTTAATGATATAGGCTGTGGTATTGCATATATATGGCATACATTTAGGTTGTTGTTTTTTCATTATGAAAGATCATTCTCAGCTATTGCTATAAGCAGGGTGGGATTTTCACATCGGCCATGACGGCCATGGCCGTCGTAGCCACTCGGTCTGGCCGTTATGCCCCACAAATAATTGTATGTCCTACGGCCACCATGGCCTTTGGGGCCCTCGCACTGTTAAAAGTTGCTTTAAAAGCGTCAGAACAGGTTTCTGAACTGCATTATGCTGCGTTCACAACGGACGCGATGCGAATACTCGCATTGCTCTAACCGCTGGAGTTTCACCGCGGCTGTCAGCTGTGTTTACTCCTGTCATTCAAACGGGACGCGCTGGAGAGGGGGCGGGGCGTATCTCCATGTAAATACTGTGGTGGAAACCAACTACGATCAAATTAACCTATTTTATCGTGATTTCATTGTAATACACGTTTCAAAATGATGCCGAAGTAACTAAATACTGATAACGGTTAGTAAAAACCATGCTTTAATGCTTTGACAAGTGTGCAGACAAGACAGCATGCGAAAAACCTTTTAAAATGCGTGTTTTGTGAATGGAGATTGGATCGATCAGGCTAAACTAACGTTGTAGCTGCTCCGTCCACACTCACAACAACGTCCTAAAGACAGAATTAAAGCAGCGACTGTATTCGTCATGACACAGACAGTCTGTGGTTTGTACATCTTTAACTTTTGTCCAGTTTCTGAACAGATATGAGGAGCTGTGAGGAGTTGATTAAAGAGACACACGCACATGCACACACATACTTTCGCATTTCAAAGTATTGCTTGTTCATACAGTTGGATGTTGGAGCTTCACTGTGCACTGCTGAATGATGTATGTGTTTGACCCTTGAAGGCTGTTTCTTCTGCTCTGAAATGGAATATATTTGTTACATATTAATAGAATTTATGATTTTTAGATTTCATTTCGGATTTGTGAATGGGAGTAGTAGTAGATGGAAAACATACCAAACACTAATTATTCAAAGTAAAGTATTTCATTTTATATACGGTAATACTAAGGAGGCATAGGCCTATATGATGATACGATTATTGATATTAAAAAAGTGATTTGTTTTTTGTCATTAGAAAGTGAAGTTATTTATTTGTAAGCTCCAAATCCTAATTTTTCTCTCAATGGCCTTTGTGCCCTGGCATGTGACCTTTCCGCCCTGAAAAAATGTGTGACACCAAAGGCCAAATGGCCTTGCCCTAAAATGACGAAAATCCAAGCCTGGCTATAAGTATATAATAAACTGTTAGCTAAAATAGAAACACTCAGACCCATAAGGACTAAAATGTCCGTATTGAAACCAATCAAACCAACAAATGTTAATCTTACTGCCATAACAGCTTAGAATCTACATTTTAACATGTCACGCTTTAATTCTACAGCTATGGATCAAAATTAATGTTGGTGATTGTCATTGTGAGTCAGTCCACAACAATTTCCCCACCCTTTGGCTCCCCACATCCTTGCCCTAGGAGACTGAATCTCTGATTGGAGGGTCAAGTTTGTGTGATGTTATTAAGTTGTGTGTGTAAATGTATTAATGTGTGGATTAATACGTGCAGAGCATTTAAGCAAATGCAAGTTTGTGCTTATTTTTCCTGAAAAAACCACAGTGCTATTACATAAACAAGCCGGCATTGAAAGGGTTAAAGTTTAAAATTAATAAATATTTCGTCGTTATGATCCGGATTGATGTTGGTGACAATATTTAACTTTGAAAGTGGAAAAAAAATACTAATATATCTTGTTATATTGCTATTTATTGGCACCTTTTTTACTTTTTCAAAGCGAGGCACAGGGGTCAAAATAATTATCCCTCGCGGAGATGAATATAAATCAAACATGGGCAGATCATTTGTTCTATCAGAGCGGCTGCTATAAGTACACCATGTACAGTACTGTCGATAGCAGCATATTGTTACAACAGCAGAGAAATCAATAGTGAATAACATAGCCTCTGGTGTAATTCAGAGGACACAGTAAAACAAAGGGACGGACGGCGGTTTATATTTGATATGAAACACCAATGGGGCGAATCTGCTCTGTTGATTGGTTATTGACAAGAGAATAAGCGTAGCGCCGGCTGATCTGACAGCGGGATATTACATCCAACAGGACATCGTTAGAACAATTGATCAGGAATATGACATACTGTAATTACTTCAACTTTATGTAGGTCACTAATTAAATCAAACGGCGCCCACAGTGCTAAATGACTCAATAATGCCAATATAATTATGAACATATGCACACAAGACCTTCGATCACCATGCTGGTGTAGACACGGCCCGATGTCTCTCTCAATGAATGTCCTGATTACAGCATTGGACAGAAATACCACTATGTGATGATGTGTGTGTTTATCTATTGCTTGTTATTATCTATTTCATTACAGTTTTCATCAAGAGGTGCTTATTTCAAGCAATGAGATAATGATTGATGCTTTTATTAAAAAGACACAAAAGATTACGCACAGTGGCTGGGTCCAACCAGACGAATAAACATAGAATACAAATGTTTTGCCCAAAATGAAAGAGTGTTTATAGACGTTTTATTTGTAGGTCTGTCCATTTTAATATGGATGTTTCCAATGGATTGCATGGCAGTGAAAAGGCTAAAAAGCGGAGGAATTGACTTCAGCTACATGTACTGCACTGACTGGAGACCAATGGACATCAGTAGAAACCATCACTAACTTACTGCAATGGCTAAACTAATCCATGACGAATGAGTTGCACTTGTTCGCTTTAGGTGTGGTGAAAACGGTGGAAACATTTTGCTGAACCCTGAACTAGTTTCCCAGAAGCAGCACGGGAGTGTGGACAGACTCACCTCTGGAGGAACAGATAGTGCTCGCAGTATGATAGCAGCATAGATGCCTTGTGTAGCGCACGTTATACAGAGGGCAATCACAGTGTCTCTCTGTGACAGCCGGTAAGTCGATGGTTTAGTTTAGAATTGGAAAATTGTCGAACTTAATGCCAATTTTTGTAAAATAATTTCATAATAAATTCAAACCCCTTTGATTTCTCTTACCAGTTTGTCAAGCATTTCTTAAATATTTCAAACATGATTTAATAATCACTAATCATCATTAGTTGGAAAGTCTGAAGTCAGAATAAACTAAAGTTTCATGATTAATTTATTTTTTTGATTGATTGACAGAACAATTATTTTACAGTTGATGGAAGCAGGAAGCTTCATCGTCATTGCATTGTAGGCGAACATTGTGCACGTGTGGGAAGTTACAATTAACAGAAGTTTCCCTGTCATTACAACCCGAATGCACCCTCAGTAGGTCGTATAGATGTTACCTCTTCTTCCAACCAGTCGTTATACTGGACAATGCTCGCCATGGCAACATCAGCTCCCTTCATGTAGAAAGTGATGTCTCCGGTCGACTCCTCCTAAACCATATCATCAATGACAATTAGTACATTTCCTGTTCACGGAAACCGAAACATGTAAACATCAGAATCCTATACTGTAGCTCTACACCAAGCATCTTCCAGCAGCCACATTTAACACATCAAGGTGATAAAGAGTCATAAACAATTATATTATATTATTATTATGTTATAAACAAGTTCCCCACCCTGACGATGATGCCCATCCTCTTGCTCTCGGAGGTAAAGGGGAAGATCTGCAGGATGTGGAAGGAGATGATCTGTCCGGAGGGGGTTCTCAGCTGCAGGGAGGCCAGGTCTCTGTTCACCAGGGTCAGGCCGACGCTCTGCGTCCACCGCACCAGCTCCACCTGAAGAAAACATTCAAAAAGAAAACTGTACAGAAGCTAGAAGCAGGGCAGTTAGACCTACACAATAACATTTACGCTCTAACTTCATTAAATCAAAGAGAGCTGATGAATTCTGCCATTTTTTATACTGACTAAAAGGACAATGCAAAAGTCACAGTCAAATATCAATGACCTGATTCCTACAATACGAGAGTATAGGACAGACCTCTAAACTGCATGTCATGTTTAACTTTGCAAAATTCATTATGATTCAGGATACTATTGTCCACATTTGCTTAAACTTGCAACAAAGGCATCCTAAACACAATAAGGTCATCTTAACCTAAAAGAAACGTAACCTTCAGAAATCAACAATAGATTTCCTGTTCCGCATTCAAATCCTATATTGTCCCATCCCTAGTTAAGGATGGAGATATATTGCATTCAACCCATCATTTGCAAAGGACTCAGGCATTTACTCAATACAAATAAAATAAGCAAGCTAATCTCGCACAATACATATGTGAAAAAGAGGTGATTTTTTATTTTTATTTTGCGACGATTATTTTTAACCAAATATAAAACATGTTGAATCCAAATCCAAAATGTAGACCATGTAGACTGAATCTTATCTCTCTTGCAGTTGAAAGACAAGGCCTGAGAGAGTTACGGCTTCTCCTGAGCTCCTCTTTCAGCTCCAGATAAGTGTTTTTCTGTTTCTCTTTCCTCTTCCCTCCTCAGCAGGAACTGCAGCCCCCGAGTGAGCGTTCAGCTGCACACGACTCAATCCTCAATGGGTTCATTTTCAATTTGCTCACTCAAAGGTTGTTATTATACTCTGACCTACAAATTGGAACTTCCTGTTAATACCCTGTCATTTCTGCTGCTCCCCCTTTGAGCTCAGTAAAAAGGAGCTGCCTGTATTTACTTAACACACATCTGTGTGTCATTATCCTGGTGGTTGTGTGTGCAGCTCATACACACATGGACAGATACACCATGTACTGAGAATCCTAAATCTAGCTGTTCAATCTCCTGTTTGAGCTCTACAGGAACTATTTAAAGCTTTGTCAACTTTGATACAAACTGAATGTGAATGATGCGTTACGACAGTAATAGAAAAGCTACTTTAGGACAGGCAGGATTAAACAACCTGATCAATATTCAACTGTGTTCACAATGTTCGAATGATCATGTTCAATTTCAATCACAATGGTAGCACTGCCTTCAGCATTAACAGCAGCTCAAGCATGTCATGAGGAAAATTGACCATTAACAGGTTAAATACTGCTCATGTCGTGTCGATGTCAATATAAAAGGTATTAGAAGTGAATTATTCTGGAGATCATTTCACGGTTTTAACATGACAAAAGGGCCTAGTTCATATTTGTATTAAAATGTCTCAACTGTGACATGTCTACATGCTTTAATGTTCAAAAAGCTCTTCATTGTTCTCATACTGCCTGTGCCTACCTCTTTTCACACTTTTCTGTAGTGACATCACTATGTAACACTGGCTCTTCTATTGGCTGACACTACAACATAATGTACGTAACAGGCTAAGGGGTGGGACATCTCTAAGCGGTTGACCAATCACAACAGAGCCGACCAGCGAACCAATCAGAGCAGACTGGGCTCTGGTTTCAGACAGAGGGTGAAAAGAGGTGCTGCAGCACAGGCAGTATGAGAACAATAAATGTCACAGTAGAGAAACAAAATACAAATTTGCACCCAAATAAGATGGTTATGGTGAACATCACACTCCGTGAAACTGCCAGTTACATCCAATTGGAAATGATGAAGCACCCACTTCCTGGACATGGCAGTCATTAAAGTCTACAGTCCAATGCTCTTGTCTGATATTACGAAGGTCAAAGGTCACAGGAGAACTCTGTTCACCGGCAGGTCAGATGACCTCTGCGGCCGCCCACTTCATCTCCTTAATGATGGCTCATTACATTAGAGGCTGAGCAGAGAGCCAGGGCCAAACAAACTATCACTAACAGACGAGCAGCAGCCAAGATCTGATGCTGCAGTCAATGAGAGTGAGGAGACAAGGAGGGAGAGGGGGGGGGGGGGGGGGGGGGGGGGGGGGCAGAGGAAGAACAAAGAATATAGTAGAAGGGGAAGGGAGGGCTCCAGCTACAATCACAGACCTCCACCTCTCATCGTCTCTGGGAGAAAATTAAATATTGATCAATCCGAGCAGTGTGAGACAATACAGAGAGGGGAGATAGAACAGAGTGGGCCGGTATATAAATACATTTATACATCAACTCAGAGGGGGAGGACAACTGAGATTTATCTCTCGCCACCTTTTTTATCTTTATTTTGATTGTTAGATAGCTAGACTCTGGGTTCAACCCGAAGTGCCGCATTCTCACAAAGGCTCTCACATGTCATGGGTGACAAACGGGTTGAAATGGGGGTGTGTAGGGGGATTAACTACCCCTCAACACGCATTAAACATCTCTTTAAAAACAGATACTGACTGTTACTTTACCTGTTAAAAAATCTTTCCCTGTTTTCCAGATGTAAGTATAGATTCTCCTTGGGTTTCTCAATTGTATAAAATGATTATTAAGGGCTATATATAAAGGCTCAGCAGCACGTTCAGCCATAAAGCAACGGTCAGAGGAAAGGAAGCGGTAGTGATGCCTTTAGGGATCGTTTGTACGTTCTACCAGGAGCAGTAAATTCACAGGAAGCAAGTACACACGGTTAAATAGCTTAACCTCTATGAGGGGATCACGACCTCTGACTTTGTGTTCATGAAATGACTATTATGACAAACCAGGGTTATTTAGGATCACCAATAAAACACAGGCTGTTCTCCTGAGAATCTCATTGTTTACTCTAACTTACTAGTAGCTGGATTTGATCAAAATATGAGACATTTAAAAATATTTGTAATGGTGCTTTAGAAAACAAGGTCATTTATGTTCCTAAATGAAACCCTAAGCAATGGGAAATATTTAGTATAAAGGGCAAAATAAAGATAGTCATTAAGATTAGGTGTTTATGTAACCTCTGAAACACTAAGTTATTAGTGAACCCATGTATTCCCTCTAAAGTTGAAGGTGCTGAAACTGTTTCCTGGATGTTATGTTTACCTCATCAGGGCTGGAGGCCTGGTAGGTTCGGTTGTCATCACTGAAGTCCTGGTCGGCCTCAGCAGACTCCGTCTCTCCGTTCACGGCGGCATGAGACTCATAGACCGGTGTGACGTTGTGGCACAGGGCGATGGCCTTCACAGCCTCATGGATGCGACTTCTGACGCTCTTGCGGACCTTCGGGCCCGAGCTTTGGGTTTTCCGTGCTGGAGTGGTGCCGCTGGTGCTTCCATTGGAGGGCTGGGAGGGCGGCTGAAATAATGTGAACCATGGAGTCAGAACATTGGGAAATGACTTGTAAATACATCATAACTGAAGGATGCCTGCACATAGGTTGAATCCTACACTGATCGCCAATTCACTCTGACACCCCTGTTCAAGATAAACGACTCAGCGAAGGGAAGTGTTGTATCACCGTCTTTATCGTGTCATATCTGATTTGAGGACCTTTTATGTGTTCCGCTGTTTTGACATCAGCCATCAGTTTAACTGGGGGGTGACTAGCGGAGCAGGCAGACAGCCCACTGTGCCAGCTGCGCCTGACGGGGGCGACGCGCTCTGCTGAAGCGTTTGATTTTGGCTTATTATTAACCTTCAGTCCTGCCAGGCAGGGAGGAGGGGCAGTGGGGAATACAGTAGGACAACCTTCATGGAAAGTGACTGAAAGATCAATGAGAGACGATTGGGTTATGTTGTCAGACAAGTTAAGCATGTTAGAAGATGCTAATGATATTGCTAGGTAATGAAGTATAATATTAGTTCAACACCATGTACTACAACACGTTTGTTTTTAAAGATTTATAATATTAATCGTTAAAAAAATGAAAGAGGGGAGGAAAGTGTGCGGGAGGGAAACTCCCTCTGGAGGGAACTTTGGGATTTAAGCCTTTGCAGACCATTCACATGCACAACAACCTATAGAACACACTACTACAGGGAATGGAACACCACAAAAAGGACCATTGTAATATCTTTTAAAGATTTTAAGTAAAAATAAGTTTTAGTTAAGAAAAAGTATTATATATTATAAATACAGAAATGTCAACAACTGTTCATTTCTGCCCTAATCTGGGTGGATTGTTTAAATTAACAATAGTGCTAAAAAAAAATGATTCCTGTAATGATGTCACTGTCACAGTAAATAAAGAGCAACATAGTAAACATAGCTGGTCAGAGGAATTGCTTCAGCTGCAGCTCGAAAAAGGACTCGTCATTTTTCATTAGCCGAGATTACACATAAGGGTGTGGGGCAGATGGTTTCAGTGCTGAGCAGCTGCTGGAGCTGGCTGAGTATGAACAATATCATTCTGTCAAGACTGCAGCCAGATCTGAGCCACCCGGTGAGGAAAACACTTGCTTACAGTACGAGGACGCGCTGAGGGACACTGCCTGATGAATGAACAATATGGGCTTCTTTCCTGGAAATCCTATCCTTAGCTCAATATAAAGATTGATCAATGTGATCTACAGGGAGAGGCGTGAATAAGCAGAAAAACACCAGAGAACACGTTTGTATTTAAATGTATCCTCTCCACGACTGGAAAAACATTTTTATGTTGCAAGTGACACGTTTTGCTTTGTTTTGATTGGTTCTGTCCAGTTTTACATACTGGATGATGTAGATTTAACATCATTTATTGGGAATTCATATAATTGTATAGCTAAAGGGAATAAAAGTAGTGGATTCATTCCCAAATGAGTGCTCAAACTTGATGCTATAGTTTTCTGGATGGTGGTGGTGTTAATGGGCAGAATGTTTACTGAACACTCCAGTTAATTAAGGAATTATAAACGGAAATACATCTTACCTGTGCAGCATATGACTGAGCTATGTGGCTCTGTATCTCGTCCATGGTGTCCGTGCCGTAGGATACTGTGCCCAGGTGCAGCCGCTTGAAGACCATTTCGTTCTGAGTCAATGTGCCTGCAGTTCAGAAGACCAATACAATGTCACAAACCAATACATCATAAAGAAATTACCCAATCATTATTCCTTTATTGAGGACTGCTCTCATTTCTGTTATGGCAGAACCATCTTAAGCATAACAAGTAAAACAGATACTGTATCTTTAAGGCTGGTGTGTGTAACACAAGTATTACCTTTGTGTGACCAGGGTGCATACTAACTGGGGAAATTACAGTTTATAAAAAATAAACATGTCAGTGTTCTGTAGTTGACAAACTATAATAAAGTTTCTTTTGTTTGCTATTGAATTTAGACTATAAGAAAATCTAATGAAGGCAAATCAATAACTTAGGATCTTCTGCTCTGTACACATAACGTAATAAGATAAGAATTATATACAAAATATCAGCCGTTTAAGAAATGGGTAAAAAAAACATCAAAGGTGTCTGAATCAAAAAGGCACTATTTCATAGCAAAATAAATATACTTAACATATCTGAAGTTAACAAGCACACACACACAGCATTTATCACCAGTGGAATGCCCACAATGCATCACTGTGTGACTGCCTTCTCATTGACCTAATCTCATTACCAATATGGAGTGCATGTCCTCTCTTACTAACAGACATTGCATACAAAAAGACTGAGTGAATGTCCAGACACTAAAAAACAACTTTGTAAAACAGAGCAATGGCTTCTTTGAATGGATGTGGGTCGACAGAATGTGTGGCGATGGAGCTTAAAGCTGATTAGAGGGCATCTCACTTCCAAAAACATTAGAGACTGGGTTAACCAATTCTCTCCGATTGATTGTTTGTTCTTCTTTCCATGTGCTTTAACTATCAACCTGGACAAATAGGCTCTACAGCTAATCTATTCCTACCTAGATCAGCGGGGTAAGACAGAGGAGCATGTTAGGAGCACAGCCGGCGTTTATCACTGATCCACATTGACTAGAATTAGTAAAGAGCAGCCATTTGTTATTAGACAATCAGGACATGATTGTGAAATGAGAGAAGTTGAAGGAACACACATTAGGGAGATTTGTTGACCTTTTGTCCTTTCTTTTACCTCAGAATGCATATAACTTAACCACAATTAGGTGGCTGAAACTACATTTGAATACAAATGTATAAATACATTAAATACATAAGTTAGTTGTTTATTGTTAAGAAAGTGTGCTACACTAATAATTGCATAACATCTACAAACAGTGTTACCCTGTACATAGAATAGAGAGGTGCAGTGACGCGTCCTAAAACCCGGAAGTAAGCTGCACTCGGGTTCCCTCGACAGAAAGCAATGGGATTTCTCCATAGGAGTTTGGAAAATAGCTGGAAATAAGGTCTGTGGATAACTAACCTGTTAGATAAATGCACGTTTTGTTCAGCCGGATAATATTACCCTACTTTTATCATTTCTAATCATAAATCTATCGATCATAAATCTAATCGATAGATTTATGATTCCTAGAAGTTAGCATCACAAGGGCTCCCTTTGAGAAAAAGTAAACTTTCAAACATTCTCCAGAAGGGTTTTTACTGTAAACCGTAAAATAAAATGTGCATCTCTTGTTTACGACAGACCTTATTTCAGGTACCAAAAACACAAAAGAAAAACCGACAAACCAACTAACTAAGTTCCAGGTTTTAGGATTCATTCCTGCGCTACTCCTCTAAAGTCGGATCTTTATTGTTATGATGATTCCAACATCATTTTGCTGTCAAGCAGAACAGCAAAAAGAGTTGAGCCTATACTTGGATGCAAAATAGTTGTCCTCTTGAAATCAGAAATAATGTTGCTTTAAGTCAAGAACTGTGAATGTAATCTTCAGTGTGTATGGACAACTACCTGTCTTGTCTGTCAGCAGATAGACCAGCCGGCCCAGTTCTTCTGGGATGGTGCTGGTTCTCACTACAGTGCCAGGGATGTTTTCGTCTTTCATGATCATCCAGCCGTAAGCCGACTTCCCCATGTCCAGATTTACACGCAAACTACCCATAGGAAAAACAAAGCCGTTATCTATCACAGAACTAATAATAATAATAATACAACTGTGTCAAAGCTGCAACACAAAATGAATGAAATATATTCCATGTTCTAAAGAATGTCTTGTCCAAGAGGAACCAGACAGGAAGCTTGGGATTCAAAGTATTAATCGAAGAACTTTTTTTTTCTTTGTACAACCATACATATTTTATTTTGCCTGTGGTCACAAAATATCAAAACATTGTAAAAAAAGTACCTGATGGGGATGATGTACGAGAAAAGCACGACAAATCGGAAAAGGTTGCGAAACCAAGGACCCACAAATCCCTGCACTGCTACCATGACAACAGACAAGACCACCTGGGCCAGGAACAGAGCCTTGGTGAGGCGGTTCAGCTCAAGGTCCAGTAAGCCCACCTATAGACAAGAGGTCATAGGTCAGACATCACTTCTTCATCATTGTCCTACTCATTTCCCATTAGCATGGAATTACTTGTAAAAAATTAAAATGACATTGTGTGTATTAGGTTTTGATTCTACAGTCCATTGTGGGGTTTTCCTTCAATGGGATTCACAGAATTACCAGAGTAAACATGGTATTTATTTTAGTCATACATTGTGACCAGAGAAGACGATGTAAGTTCCCCATCTGCTCCCAAAGCCTTACAATATGCTAGACAGAGAGCAAAAACAAAGCCAATGAAAAACACTCTTCGCTGCAGGCTTTTATCACGCAAACCATGTGTACGACATAAATACGTTTGTGGTTGCTTTATTTCCATACTGAAGTATTTCAATACAACAGAAGGTCAAAAGGCCTCAAAAATAAAGTTCCCATATTGAGATTGGCTTTATGGAAGAAAAAAAGAAAGAAAAGACAAAAAAGGGGGGGTCAGAATTGTCTTTTATTTTTCGAGTGTATCTCCCAGCCAATGGAGCATGTGGGAAAAAGATGTCAAATAAAGAAGTGCCCTTCCCCTTTCTGGCAGCGCTCGCAGCAAAGCCCTGTACACAGAGGGCTTTCTTCTGACGCACCACGCTTACAAAAACAGCAGAACATAACATCTCTCCTCCCTCAAATAAAAGGAACTGCTCTGAAAGGAAGGGGAGGGGGCAAGCACGTATAAAAAAGCAGCAGAATTCCTCCGCTGCCCAAACCCCCACCAAGCCCATTCCCCTGAGGACTGCGAGAGCCGGGAGACCAGTGTGACTGATTTATCCGTCGCTGTTAAACTCCCAGTAGCAAGAAAAAAAAGGAAGGGTAACGGGAGGGTGGGTATCTCCCCACCCTGCTGCTTCACTACATGGTTCATGGTTGAGCTATTGAGAAAAATAGGGGGTTTGGGTGGATTAAAATGAAGAAAAATTAAGACAGAGAGCACGCCTGAAAAGCAAAGGATCGCCTTCTGCTCGAACAATGGCGGGTCTACATTTTTCCGAGCCTTGCCGGGGATCAGATGAAGTCATTATTCATTCAGTCAAGGGGGGGGGGGAAGGACTCAATTACCTCAACCTAAAGATGCTATCAATGAATTAAAAAAAAAGTGCATATTTTACCCCATTCATCTCCAAGCCATTAAAAGTGAAAGGAATGACTCGATCTGCTTTGTGGCTTGTATTTATGTGTGTGAAATCTGATGGACATGAATATTCATTGAGTTAAAAGCAAAGAATATCAGGAGTTCAGTGAGTAAGTAGCGCTTTGTTAAGGTGCTTGAGACACCGGTGAATCATCCATCCATCCCTAGTCAACCGTTCATCCGGAGACGGGTCACGGAGGTAGCAGTTCCAGCAGAGGGTCCCAAACTTCCCTTTCACTCGCCACATCAAGGTGCTCCCAGGCCAGCGTGGAGATGTAATTCCTGCACCTGGTCCTGGGTCTGGTCCTCGGTCTCCTCCCAGCCGGACAAGCCGGGAGCACCAGGATAGGGAGGCAACCAGGTGGCTCCTTTCAACACGAAGGAGCAGCAGCTCTACTCCAAGTCCCTGCCGCACTTCTCCCCTTATCCATAAGGGACAACTGGAGTAAACCCATTTCGTCCGACTGCATTCAAGACAGTGTTTCCGTTAGAAGAAATGTTTTCGGAGAAAGGGTTTAACTACTTTTTACTCTGGGCACAGCGGTAGCAGCCAGGTCGCACTGAGCAAAGGGGCATGTACAACGACAACAGTGGATTTGAGCAAAAGGCAACTTGTGTAAGGCCCCAAATACGAACTACAAGTATTATTTTTCCTCGCGATATAAAGTCCTGATGCTCCGCTCCGGTGGCACGGTGTCTTGTTGCACGCTTGTGGCATTGATGAGAGCGGCTTGTGTTTGATCATTTATACAAGACAATACGACTGGAGGATTAGAATTTGCTGGACTTTTAAAGATATTTCCGGTCAAAGTACGGTAAGTACTGGCTACCTGAAACACTGGTTCACAATCTCGTTATTTTGTTCATGACCATAGCTGAGAGTAGGAATGAAGACGGACCGGTAGATTGAGAGCTTTGCATTCTGGCTCAGTTCCCTCTTGGTCACAACGGTGCGGTAAAGCAACTGCAATACCGCTGCAACGATTCTCAGGCCCATCTCACGCTCCATTGACCCCTCACTCAAGAACAACACCCAGAGATACTTGAACTGCTTCACTTGGGGTAAGGACTCATTCCCTACTCTGAGTGAACAGTCCATTGGTTTCCTGCTGAGAGCCATGGCCTCAGGTTTTGAGGTGCTGATCCGGTGAATCAAGGAAAAATAAAGTGAAATTGATTCTTGAGGTCTTAGTAAACAACTTTTTCCAAGAGTTTGATAGACATGTAAAGAGTAGAAGAGTATTGAGAGCTGGATATGTACTTCAAACTAACAATCTGTATTGAGCAGCAGCCTCTTGTCAATGACATTGTTCTGCCTCTTTACTCAGACAGAGGTCTGTCTAACAATACCGAGACAAAGAGTGAATCTATGTCTGACGTGCCGTCAGATTGATCAAGTGCAGGCATTGTCCCCAGCCGCTGTCACAACAGATTATATGAGGCCAAAACGTTCTTGCGACTTTAGCCACACTGTATCGACTTTCTCCCCCAATCTCCAGTCTCCATATTGGCACTTCTGACATCATCTCCTTGAAATATTGAATTCCTCTCAACTGTCGAGCTTACACAAAACAGAGGCCCCCCCACGCTCAGTTCGACCGGCCACATCAGCGTTCCTAATAAAAGACACTGGTGTCAAAACTGTGCTGCAGTAGTAAAGGGTTGTGTTGTGCCACGTAGAGCTTTAGTGGTGCAGACAATTGTAACTTTGTGGGTAAAAGTAATGTAGCAAAACCACCACCTCTATTAGTTGACCCGTGTCTATCTAGCTCCCCTATCTTCCAAGTAAAGTCTTATATTTAGAATCAGATTTCCATTCACCTCCTCAATCTGAGGACAAAACACTCAATGGGGATTCTGCGGGATTAACTTTCTGCTGCAAATGTCATTTAAATCCTCGGTTAGTTAATTTCCCTTTTGGTTAATTAGCAACCGGCGTTGACCTTTTGCATCGACAGGTCCAACTTTATCTAGAAAGTCAAGGTTAAAAAAGCACCTCGCTACAGTGATTGATTAGTGATTAGAGGCAGGGGGAAGAACGATGGCATGGAGGGGGACTTGGAGCAGATGTTACTTTGTGTGTTTCACCCTCTGCAGCTTTTTCTAAACATTTATGTTTATACTGGCATACGATTCAAAGATTTAAGGGCTTTATTGTCATATGCACAGTAGCTACAGTGTAGTTTTTAGAATGAAAATCTTGTTTTTCTTTATTATTTATGAATTGCAAAAAACAAAATTAAGTGTATCTGGTTTGTAAGGATGTCAAACCAAGATATCCCTAATTATTTTTGTTCCCAAGAAAATCGTTACATCCTATGCAGAAAGTAAAACATATACTAAGAAGTGCATTTAGTTTTAATAACAAATATTTGTTAATTCCAGACTCTGACGATTTGTTGCTTTTTTTATCATATGTGAAAGTAAACATTCAGGTGTCATATTTGGCTTATGTAAATTTGGTAGTTTTTTTTTATTGAATTTTTTTATATTTTATACACTTGAATCATATGAATCGATATGTCAAGAAATGAGTTGGCACATATAAGAAAATGATCATATATACCATCATGACGTTTTATCCTTCTAATAACATGAATGTTTTTTTTAATTAAGGCATCCGCGACCAAAAACCAATCCCATAAGTTGCCGTTTGTTCTTGCAGAAACAGAAAAAGTATTCACCTTGTTCTTGGCAGAGGATGTGTTCAGTACGCTTCTGGTCTCCTTGCCTGTGTAGATCACCACCCCTATCACCGTGCCTGCCAAGGAGAGAGACAAGGAAAGTAATGCTGCTCATTAACTGCATCCAACCCCCGCCAGCACACACACACACACACACACACACACACACACACACACACACACACACACACACACACACACACACACACACACACACACACACACACACACACACACACACACACACACACACACACACACACACACACACACACACACACACACACACACACACACACACACACACACACACACACACACACACACACACACACACACACACACACACACACACACACACACACACACACACACACACACACACACACACACACACACACACACACACACACACACACACACACACACACACACACACACACACACACACACACACACACACACACACACACACACACACACACAACACACACACACACACACACTAAGGCTGAGCCTAGGCAGTTGTCTCATTGCCACTCACGGCAACAGGCAGGAGTTTAATACGCTTAGACTCTGAGGGCCTCGGCCACCCTATGGAAGCTCATAAAAGCTGATCAATACTCTGCCATCTTTATTTGGCAATTCATTACGGTGGCCTTATTACGGAGGATTAATGAGTCATTAATATTAAATGAGCTTAATGGGGGCGCAAAGCCTGAAATCCCCGAACTATAAAAATGGCAAGAAAGTAAAAATTGGGCAGAAAACAGAACAAGGAAAGTGAAGAAAAAGAGGATTGGAGAAGAAAGGTGATGAATTGATGAGTTTCAGAAATATGTGACAAATGGTTTGTGACTCAGCATGCAGAGGGGCTTTAATTTGAATATGTGAACGACTAATTCTCTTGTCACAGCTGGACTGGGGGCCTGCATTGGAGGGAATGCACGCTGATCCTGGGGCCACTTCTACCCCGTTTTCACCAAAGCCGTTCCAGGGCCAGATCGGAAGGGCATAAGTTTTCCAGTTTTTTTTGTTATAGCATCTATCGGGTGTAATCAATACAACAGGCAAGACAATTCTTAATGAAAAATATGCAGTTAAAATATGCTATGATAGTCAGATTAGCTTCCGTGGCTATGCTCACATCACCCATCGAATACCAGGGACACTTTAATAACGGCATAATGATCCAAAACAGTGTGAATTCAAATGAAAAAAACATTCACTTATGCGGATGGTAAATGTGCATCAGGGGACGTTGCTTGTGTGACAGTGAGTTATTACTTTCCAGCGCCTGTTGCCGAAAAACAGTGACGTCATGACGTTGCACCATTTGGGATCTTGGAGATGGAAAGCGAAACACGTTCTCTCTTAGAACTAATTGAGAACTAAACAAGCACCAGCATGGAACTAGAACTAAACTGATTTCAGTGGAAAAGCGGTATTCAAGTGCCCAGAATGCCACTAGAGGCAAAGGAAGTGTCCGTCAAAGAGAGGCTTGTGAGGGAGAATGACATTCCTGAGCAGAGATGATGTAAGGGGTTCAAAGTCAGGCTTTTTCTGCGAGTGTGTGTGTGTGTGTGTGTGTGTGTGTGTGTGTGTGTGTGTGTGTGTGTGTGTGTGTGTGTGTGTGTGTGTGTGTGTGTGTGTGTGTGTGTGTGTGTGTGGTGTGTTTGTTCTTCTGGTCAAGGTCAGGCCAGAGGGGAGAGCAACACCGCAGATCAATGGTGTGGCCGTCGCCGCGAGCGTCACAAACACTCTCAACTGACACGAGCGTTTCTGTGGGGAATGGCTAAGTTGGAGCGAGGGAGGATTACCTCAACTGTGGGCGTTCTCAGAGTTCTTCAAACAAGAGCATAGCAGTAACAAAGCCTTCAAGGTGTAGAGCCATGAAGCGGGGATTGGTATTTGTTCATTTTTTTGCTGTTGAATAAAACTGTTGCATAGGGTTTAAATACATTAGTGGGAATATAAATGTGTCCCTTGTGATCCAAGTTTCTCCAGCTGTGTTATACACAATATATTTGAAAGAACCCCTTTAGGTAAAGCAGCGTGTTTTCACAAATATACAGAACATAACGTAGCCCACAAACACGGACAATCCGAAGACTGGCTACTCCCACAAGCACCATCTCCATTTCTTACAGGGTTTTTTTAAATGTAGAAACGAGAATTGCTCGTAAAAACAGGCTTATCAAAACATAAATTCAGGGATACAGTATTTTAATGAAGTCTAAGGTTTTCAAATTAGACCAATAGTAGAGTTTCAATGGGCAGAACTCCATACATAACACTCAACATGAACACAGTCAGAACTGCTACAGTGTTCCTGGTAACCAATACACTGCGTCTGCAATGCATCATCTATACAGTATTATACAGTATCTCATCACAAGATCAAAACAGACTCAAATACAAAGTGGTCATTTACTCACCAGATGCGACGACTGTGCTGGCCCACAGAGTGTTTTCAATGCTCAGACTCTCGTGGATCTGAGGGTCAGCGTCTTCCTGCAGGAAGAATAACAAGGAAATAAACGTGTTATAATTATGTGTAATTTTGTTTAAGCTTGAAAGAATACTGCAAGGCTGTATTTTACAGCAGGTAAGCTGTGAGACTGTATGATCACTGTATGCCGTTTAACCTCCTAACAAACAATGATTTATAGGAAGTGTCATTCAAAAACGTGTTTGTGTAGGTTTTAACTGTAAAAAACTCTATGTCCCTTAATAAAACCCTTTTGAAATTATTTCTGCAATTAGCCAACTGCTAGTTAGTATTCAATGTTGCCCTGCGGCAGAAAAGAAAAACAAAACCAAGACAATAGAGTCATGAATTTTGCTTTTAGACAGATAAATTGTTTTAATAAAGAAAATGTTTTGTTTGAATTTAACTCTTTCATTTATTGGCTTACATTTTCTTCACAACTAGCTAGATGTATGTGTTTAGGTGGATGACCAACATAGTTAAATGTGTATATATATATTTCGCATTAAGCTGAAATTTGCACAATAAAAATATCTTAGTAAATGATAGTCTTTTTTTGGCAAATCACTTAAAGGAGGCAAACAAAACTATCCTGAAAGAAAAACATGTCAGCTGTACCGATTGGAGCAAAACAAGCTCAGTAAGAGTGCATACATCGTGAGCAGAAGGACCGGCTCTGCTGTGCCATTAATTTCCACAAGCACCTGACACAGTAGTGCAGACCGAGGCAATACAGTGGTCCCTTTATCAATACTTTCACTAGATTTGGCATGGCGATAGAGGCTGCTTTTTAAAACAGTATAGAGAGTGCACGTAGATGAGATTTCAGTGATAAATAAGCCCCTGGAGAGCCTCTTGTTTCACCCTCCCCCTCCCCGCTTTTACCCTTCTCTCTTAAATAAAGACGAAAATGGCTTGAGTCAGGAGTGCAGAGTCAAGGCTCCAGTTTCGGCTCAAATTGCCTGCCTGATATGATAATTATGATACCTAAGCACCCACATCCTGTCAATCCCACTCCAACATGGGAAGAGGCGCATGAAAAATAAATGGCAGGTTGCAGAGTGCCTGATCGCCCTGACATTGGTGTTCATAACTGCACAGGGTCTCAATAAAAGACAGCAGAAACAAAGCCACCATATCCTTCTCCAGGAGAAAAAAAAGGAAAACCCCTCATAAATAGGTAAGTTCATTTAGTGCGGATCTGTGGG
Organism: Harpagifer antarcticus; assembly: GCA_902827135.1. Taxonomy (NCBI): domain Eukaryota; kingdom Metazoa; phylum Chordata; class Actinopteri; order Perciformes; family Harpagiferidae; genus Harpagifer; species Harpagifer antarcticus. The sequence continues at coordinate 3,648,379 of CADEHL010000314.1, forward strand.
AACCCATTTTTTTCCCATCCTGCCAGGACTAAAAGCACACACTATGCAAAGGAAGGCCGCGGAGGATGAATGAGCGGAGGAAGTGCTCCCTCACTAAGCCTGGTGTGTGGCCAAGAGTGAAGACGGGCCACAAAGCCTGCCTTTGTACCGGAGCTCTCCTCTCTGTGGGGGCTGCGCTAATCTGCTATTAATAAAAAAAAAAGAATATCACTGAGCAACAAGCAGGATGGATGGAGCTGGAGCGGCGAGAAGCTGCCTGTGATGTAAGAGGTACGCCTGCTGGAGATAACAACGGGGCCCAGATGGACACACAAGCTCTCATTGTTGCCGCTTGTCAACACACTGCAGTGATACACATCTTCCATGTCAATCCACTTTCTATAGGAAAAACTCTGCATGTGTTTAACAGGTTATAAAAATGTCAACGAGGTACTGTACCCTTGTGAAGTTCCCCTCGAAGCTGTGGATGTCCAGCTGAGGCTTCTGGGCGTAGACATAGGCGCTGATGGAGAAGAGATCCTGAGACAAGGAGGGGGACGGAAAGGATTTAGTATTCATTTATCAAAATAAAACTCAAGCACAGTCGTATAGTCTTAATTAAATAGCCCTACTATACTTTTGGGTTTTCCTTCCCTGTGGTGTGTTCTATAGGTTTGTGTGCATGTAAATGGTCTGCAAAGACTAAAATCCCTGTGTTCCCTCCAGAGGGAGTTTCTCTCCCACACATTCCCCCCCTAGCACTCAGATGAAAGAGAGCTGTATACTTTTCAATAATCCAAACATCTTTAGAATATGATCACAACCAATAACAAATCATTTAAACTTGTTTATTATTAACTTGTGTTACCTAGTTAGCATTCTTTCTTTTTATTTATGCATATTTTACTAATCACTCCCCTTTTAAACTGTTTTTTGTACTGTCCTATTGTACACATTTCTTACTTTATCACACACACACACACACACACACACACACACACACACACACACACACACACACACACACACACACACACACACACACACACACACACACACACCACACACACACACACACACACACACACACACACACACACACACACCACACACACACACACACACACACACACACACACACACACACACACACACACACACACACACACACACACACACACACACACACACACACACACACACACACACACACACACACACTAAGGCTGAGCCTAGGCAGTTGTCTCATTGCCACTCACGGCAACAGGCAGGAGTTTAATACGCTTAGACTCTGAGGGCCTCGGCCACCCTATGGAAGCTCATAAAAGCTGATCAATACTCTGCCATCTTTATTTGGCAATTCATTACGGTGGCCTTATTACGGAGGATTAATGAGTCATTAATATTAAATGAGCTTAATGGGGGCGCAAAGCCTGAAATCCCCGAACTATAAAAATGGCAAGAAAGTAAAAATTGGGCAGAAAACAGAACAAGGAAAGTGAAGAAAAAGAGGATTGGAGAAGAAAGGTGATGAATTGATGAGTTTCAGAAATATGTGACAAATGGTTTGTGACTCAGCATGCAGAGGGGCTTTAATTTGAATATGTGAACGACTAATTCTCTTGTCACAGCTGGACTGGGGGCCTGCATTGGAGGGAATGCACGCTGATCCTGGGGCCACTTCTACCCCGTTTTCACCAAAGCCGTTCCAGGGCCAGATCGGAAGGGCATAAGTTTTCCAGTTTTTTTTGTTATAGCATCTATCGGGTGTAATCAATACAACAGGCAAGACAATTCTTAATGAAAAATATGCAGTTAAAATATGCTATGATAGTCAGATTAGCTTCCGTGGCTATGCTCACATCACCCATCGAATACCAGGGACACTTTAATAACGGCATAATGATCCAAAACAGTGTGAATTCAAATGAAAAAAACATTCACTTATGCGGATGGTAAATGTGCATCAGGGGACGTTGCTTGTGTGACAGTGAGTTATTACTTTCCAGCGCCTGTTGCCGAAAAACAGTGACGTCATGACGTTGCACCATTTGGGATCTTGGAGATGGAAAGCGAAACACGTTCTCTCTTAGAACTAATTGAGAACTAAACAAGCACCAGCATGGAACTAGAACTAAACTGATTTCAGTGGAAAAGCGGTATTCAAGTGCCCAGAATGCCACTAGAGGCAAAGGAAGTGTCCGTCAAAGAGAGGCTTGTGAGGGAGAATGACATTCCTGAGCAGAGATGATGTAAGGGGTTCAAAGTCAGGCTTTTTCTGCGAGTGTGTGTGTGTGTGTGTGTGTGTGTGTGTGTGTGTGTGTGTGTGTGTGTGTGTGTGTGTGTGTGTGTGTGTGTGTGTGTGTGTGTGTGTGTGTGTGTGTGTGTGTGGTGTGTTTGTTCTTCTGGTCAAGGTCAGGCCAGAGGGGAGAGCAACACCGCAGATCAATGGTGTGGCCGTCGCCGCGAGCGTCACAAACACTCTCAACTGACACGAGCGTTTCTGTGGGGAATGGCTAAGTTGGAGCGAGGGAGGATTACCTCAACTGTGGGCGTTCTCAGAGTTCTTCAAACAAGAGCATAGCAGTAACAAAGCCTTCAAGGTGTAGAGCCATGAAGCGGGGATTGGTATTTGTTCATTTTTTTGCTGTTGAATAAAACTGTTGCATAGGGTTTAAATACATTAGTGGGAATATAAATGTGTCCCTTGTGATCCAAGTTTCTCCAGCTGTGTTATACACAATATATTTGAAAGAACCCCTTTAGGTAAAGCAGCGTGTTTTCACAAATATACAGAACATAACGTAGCCCACAAACACGGACAATCCGAAGACTGGCTACTCCCACAAGCACCATCTCCATTTCTTACAGGGTTTTTTTAAATGTAGAAACGAGAATTGCTCGTAAAAACAGGCTTATCAAAACATAAATTCAGGGATACAGTATTTTAATGAAGTCTAAGGTTTTCAAATTAGACCAATAGTAGAGTTTCAATGGGCAGAACTCCATACATAACACTCAACATGAACACAGTCAGAACTGCTACAGTGTTCCTGGTAACCAATACACTGCGTCTGCAATGCATCATCTATACAGTATTATACAGTATCTCATCACAAGATCAAAACAGACTCAAATACAAAGTGGTCATTTACTCACCAGATGCGACGACTGTGCTGGCCCACAGAGTGTTTTCAATGCTCAGACTCTCGTGGATCTGAGGGTCAGCGTCTTCCTGCAGGAAGAATAACAAGGAAATAAACGTGTTATAATTATGTGTAATTTTGTTTAAGCTTGAAAGAATACTGCAAGGCTGTATTTTACAGCAGGTAAGCTGTGAGACTGTATGATCACTGTATGCCGTTTAACCTCCTAACAAACAATGATTTATAGGAAGTGTCATTCAAAAACGTGTTTGTGTAGGTTTTAACTGTAAAAAACTCTATGTCCCTTAATAAAACCCTTTTGAAATTATTTCTGCAATTAGCCAACTGCTAGTTAGTATTCAATGTTGCCCTGCGGCAGAAAAGAAAAACAAAACCAAGACAATAGAGTCATGAATTTTGCTTTTAGACAGATAAATTGTTTTAATAAAGAAAATGTTTTGTTTGAATTTAACTCTTTCATTTATTGGCTTACATTTTCTTCACAACTAGCTAGATGTATGTGTTTAGGTGGATGACCAACATAGTTAAATGTGTATATATATATTTCGCATTAAGCTGAAATTTGCACAATAAAAATATCTTAGTAAATGATAGTCTTTTTTTGGCAAATCACTTAAAGGAGGCAAACAAAACTATCCTGAAAGAAAAACATGTCAGCTGTACCGATTGGAGCAAAACAAGCTCAGTAAGAGTGCATACATCGTGAGCAGAAGGACCGGCTCTGCTGTGCCATTAATTTCCACAAGCACCTGACACAGTAGTGCAGACCGAGGCAATACAGTGGTCCCTTTATCAATACTTTCACTAGATTTGGCATGGCGATAGAGGCTGCTTTTTAAAACAGTATAGAGAGTGCACGTAGATGAGATTTCAGTGATAAATAAGCCCCTGGAGAGCCTCTTGTTTCACCCTCCCCCTCCCCGCTTTTACCCTTCTCTCTTAAATAAAGACGAAAATGGCTTGAGTCAGGAGTGCAGAGTCAAGGCTCCAGTTTCGGCTCAAATTGCCTGCCTGATATGATAATTATGATACCTAAGCACCCACATCCTGTCAATCCCACTCCAACATGGGAAGAGGCGCATGAAAAATAAATGGCAGGTTGCAGAGTGCCTGATCGCCCTGACATTGGTGTTCATAACTGCACAGGGTCTCAATAAAAGACAGCAGAAACAAAGCCACCATATCCTTCTCCAGGAGAAAAAAAAGGAAAACCCCTCATAAATAGGTAAGTTCATTTAGTGCGGATCTGTGGGAACCCATTTTTTTCCCATCCTGCCAGGACTAAAAGCACACACTATGCAAAGGAAGGCCGCGGAGGATGAATGAGCGGAGGAAGTGCTCCCTCACTAAGCCTGGTGTGTGGCCAAGAGTGAAGACGGGCCACAAAGCCTGCCTTTGTACCGGAGCTCTCCTCTCTGTGGGGGCTGCGCTAATCTGCTATTAATAAAAAAAAAAGAATATCACTGAGCAACAAGCAGGATGGATGGAGCTGGAGCGGCGAGAAGCTGCCTGTGATGTAAGAGGTACGCCTGCTGGAGATAACAACGGGGCCCAGATGGACACACAAGCTCTCATTGTTGCCGCTTGTCAACACACTGCAGTGATACACATCTTCCATGTCAATCCACTTTCTATAGGAAAAACTCTGCATGTGTTTAACAGGTTATAAAAATGTCAACGAGGTACTGTACCCTTGTGAAGTTCCCCTCGAAGCTGTGGATGTCCAGCTGAGGCTTCTGGGCGTAGACATAGGCGCTGATGGAGAAGAGATCCTGAGACAAGGAGGGGGACGGAAAGGATTTAGTATTCATTTATCAAAATAAAACTCAAGCACAGTCGTATAGTCTTAATTAAATAGCCCTACTATACTTTTGGGTTTTCCTTCCCTGTGGTGTGTTCTATAGGTTTGTGTGCATGTAAATGGTCTGCAAAGACTAAAATCCCTGTGTTCCCTCCAGAGGGAGTTTCTCTCCCACACATTCCCCCCCTAGCACTCAGATGAAAGAGAGCTGTATACTTTTCAATAATCCAAACATCTTTAGAATATGATCACAACCAATAACAAATCATTTAAACTTGTTTATTATTAACTTGTGTTACCTAGTTAGCATTCTTTCTTTATGCATATTTTACTAATCACTCCCCTTTTAAACTGTTTTTTGTACTGTCCTATTGTACACATTTCTTACTTTATCACACACACACACACACACACACACACACACACACACACACACACACACACACACACACACACACACACACACACACACACACACACACACACACACACACACACACACACACACACACACACACACACACACACACACACACCACACACACACACACACACACACACACACACACACACACACACACACACACACACACACACACACACACACACACACACACACACACACACACACACACACACACACACACACACACACACACACACACACACACACACACACACACACACACACAGTGTGCTCCTCCGTGGCGATGACGGCTTGCGTTAAAAAATAATGATAAACATATTTGTAAAGTGGGGGGACACAAACGGGATTTCGAAAAGTGCTGGGGACATGTCCCCCCTGGAGATTACGCCATGCGTGTGTGTGCGTCAAGTGGAATAAATATATAGGCCTATGCAAGTTACAACACACAGAGTAAAAATCAGCGGGGAGGAGCCACATTGCTTTTCTTCCCGACTGCAACGCTGGTCCCGCAAATCAAGCAAGAACGTGATTGGTCGATATTTATTGTGGGGGTGGGGGGAAGAGGGGTTTTAGATAGATATAGAGTTGTAGTATGTAGATAGAGTTCGCTATGATTTAGGTTTCGTTTATGCATGGGGTAGATTCTTTTAATTACATTTCCTTTTTTGTTTTGTGTATTTTATACATTTTGGATTTGCTTGGGAGCTATGTTTAGAACGTGCCCGGCGGGCGCCTCACGTTGCCCCTGCGGGCGACTGAGTGCCCGCGGGCACTGTGTTGGCTACCCCTGCTTTAAATCATCCTAAAAAATGTGACTGAAGCCTTTGGCCTGTGTAGCACCTAACACCGCCTCTTTTTTAGCCTCAAGTGGAACAAAATTGATTGTCAATATTAAATAATTCAGGCAGGCAGCCTCTGCAGCGGTGTGCTCAGATAGTGTTCTCCTGCTGAACACGGCAGAGCGGTTAGAGAGGAGCAGGGAAGATTATTTTACTGAGGCCCCAACGGAGAGTAGTGTTGCTCCAGCACTTCACAGAGAAAAGCTCAGAGACTCAGAGATCAATGTGGCTGCTGAACAAACAGGACTTATTTAGTCATTTAGAGCTGACACAGGGGTATAATAACACTTAAGGCCAGTGGTGGAATGTAACCAAGTACATGTATTCAAGTACTATATTAAAGTTGAACTGTGAGGTATTTAAACTTTACTTAAGTATTATAATTGTCTGTTACATCTATGAGCGATTGTACTATTTACTCCATTACTTAAATTGTACACTTGTTGTTATTTTATTACATAAGTAATGAGAAGTGATTATGTGTTACATATACTTTTTTTTTAATGTTGGTAGTACTCAGATGTTCGTGGCTTTGAAACTTAGCCAAAAATAAATAAAAAAGATATCATTG